>CAWUFW010001936.1:0-1200000 GCA_963921515.1 Calotriton arnoldi | reverse complement strand
TGGTCCTAAGAACAACATATGCTTACCTTATAAGTGAAATTCTGAAATGCCATCTGCATTACATACCATATCCTTGGCTCTTAGTCAAGATCTAATTCAGAACATTCAAACACATCATTTCTTGTATATAAAAGTTTGATTTTCATAAAAAGCAGATTATATTTCAAAATTATGTCAGTTTTATATTTCTTTATTCAAAGGTGGTTAATGTGGCACACTCAAAATCATCACGGTGCATTGTCTTTCTTGTGCAGGAACAAGGGTAGATCATGCACTAGTCTGGCAGGCCATAGGGTGTGTAGAAGTCATAATCTAGCTTGTATTGGTAATGGTTCCATGGTGGTTACTGCAGGGACTGAATCTGGAGTAGCTGTCACCCGGTGAGCTCTTTGGAAGCACTCCTTGTATAGGAGGGTATTCTTTGTTTTACGCAAACGACACACAACTGTTTTTGAAGATCTCTTCTTCATCAGACATCCAGTGCCTGAAACACTGATTGCACCTCCTGCAGACCTGTATGTCCAGCACCTACCTGAAGTTCAACCTGACCAGCACAGAATTTATTTTGCTCACAAAGAACAACAAGCAACAACTAGTCCAGACCTGGCTCAAAGACATGAACCTGGGAGTCGAACTCCAAGTTTCACACTATGCCAAGTATCTCAGAATCCTCCTTGTCAGAGATCTCACCCTCAAGGAACATATCAATAAGAAAACAAAGATAGCCTGGTACCTGCTCTCCATATTAAAGAAAAAAAAATTATTCCTCTGAGAAAGTGACTTCAGAATTGCTGTTTAAGCTGTCGTGCTCTCCTCACTGCCAGTGGCCATTGGTAATTTTTGACATTGGTGCAGCATAATACTTGCCCTGAATTTCTGCGAGCAGGCCCAGTATTGTTCTAGAACAGTTTGGGGGAAGTGGCATACAGCAGACTCACAAGCGTAACACACTGACTTGCACACTCTTACTCCTGCTCACTTACATTCACTCAATAATTCTAATTCTGACTCACGCTCATTCATTCTCACTCGCACCCCCTTACTCTGACTTCTTTACACTGCCTTACACAGTCACTCACACTTACTCCCACTCCCATTCACTCTTGCAATCTCACTCAGTCTCACATATTTTCATTCATAGTTACTTCCTCATCATTCACTCTGACTCATTCTCACCAGTGATCAAAGTATGTTTCCTTTGCCATTGTCAATATTTCAACTCATGCGTATACCTCTTCCTCACTTTTACATAAACTGGTAAGTATAATTGACACAAATGTGATTAGAGGTCTGCGTGCTCAGCAGAGAGGTCAGGAATTGGGAGAGCAAATGGGATACACAACTTTATGACCCATTGAGAGATACTGCGAGAAGATTGCATTGACTTCTGCCTTAACCACCAGAGCTCTCTTGAGGTGACTCAGTTCACATGTTGATGAAAAGGACTACAAAAACTATAGAAATGCAGATTCTGGGAAAAGCAAACACTTGTAAGGCATGCCAGATGAAGTACAACATGTGAAATGTAAACAGTACTGCATCGCTGACATGGCGTAATTTGTGGCTTTTTGCAGTTTTTGAGAAATTATTCTGTGTACTTTTGTTTGCCATACAATTGTGGGAATAAAGCAGAGCACTCTGGTTTGCGTGTGGCTGGTTCTAATCTGAGGTGGTATTGTGAGCAAAGAACGATGGACTGGTATGCGGCGCTCAGTAATTACCAGTGCTGAGAATAATTCAAGCTTCCAAGCCATTACTTTTTTGTTTACTTCAGTGTGACACCACTAAGTGTGATGGGGATGCCCACACAAGGGCCCCCGTCTCACTTTGCCATGGGAACCAAGCTGCATATGACTGAGGAGCCCCGACTAGGGCGAAACCGGTCTTGCGTTGTTTATGTACTGGCTAAGAGAGGACCTGGCTTGGCAGTTCAGATGGGACTGTGCCTATAGGAGCAGGATCAAGGTTGATTTGCATATGGCTAGGTGTAATCTGAGGTGGCATTGTGGGTGAAAGGACGATGGACTGAGATGTGGCCCCAGTAATTATCAGAGGCTGCGATTAGTTTAAGTGTTCCACCCATCACTTTTTTGTTTATTTTAGTATGATGCCCTAAGTGCAACTGGTATGACCTGACGTGGGCCATGGTCTCACTTTGCCACCGGAACCAAGCTGCATCTGACTGAAGAGCCCCCAACTAGGGCGAAATCAGTCTTATGTTGTTTATATACTGGCTCAGAGAGGACCTGGCTTGGCAGTTCGGAAGGGACTGTGCCTATTTGAGCATCATAAAGGCTAATTTGTACATGGCTGGGGATAGTCTGAGGTGGCACTGTGGGCAAAAAAACAATGGTCTGGGATGCAGCCCAAGTAATTATCAGCCTGAGATTAATTCAAGTATCCACCCCATCACTTTTTGGTTAAATTCTGTGCAACGCCCTAAGTGTGCAGATATGACCAGATGTGGTTCCCAGGCTCACCTTTCCACTGGAACCAAGCTGCACCCAATTAAAGATATTCAACTAGGTCAACCAGTCTTGGGTTGCTTGTTTTCTTGTCGGTCACATGGTTACACTAGGCCTGGCTAAGAAACGCCATTTTATATGCTCACCTTCTTAAGTTGCCTTCTCATCCTAAACACGATAATATTTGACATACATTCATTTGTGTGCATATGCAGGATAATATTCTTGGGCTTCGGCATGGTAATATGGATGATGTTATTATATAAACAACATCAAACCTTTGTTTATACAGAAGAGCATTTTGCTGGCACTGAGAGGTTGACCCACGCCTGAATTCCAGCTCAGCTGACTCCTGTTTACCTCATGCAAGGGATGCTGCCCAGCTCTACACCAAGACTGGCAGCTGTGCTTTTGAGTGTACTGGTCTGGAATTATGTGGATAGCAATTATGTGGTTTTGAGTGTACAGGAATTATGTGGAGTGGGATTGTGTGTCGTGGAGTGTAATTATGTGGAATGGGATTTTGTGTTGTATAGTGGTATGTTGTGGAGTTTACTTATGTGGTGTGCTGTTGAATTTTGTGGTATTCTGTGGTGTGGATTGGATGTATGTGGTGTGTTGTGTAAATGTTTTGTTGAGTTGAATTATGTAGTTTGTTCCCGAATTATATGGTGTGGAATGGAAATGTGTGGAGTGGAATTGTGTTGCATGGAACTGTGTGGCGTTGAGTGAAATTATGCTGATTGGAATTATGTGGCATGATGTGGAGGGTATTTATGTGGATTGTTGCTATGTGGCAGTTGCCCGTGTCCTAGAGAACAGTGGGAGGAGTAGAGTGTTGTAGACTGGATTTGCTGGAGTAAAGTATCGTAGAGTTGAGTAGGGGGAGTAGAGTGTCGCAGAGTTGAGTAGAGGGGAAATTTGTACACAGCAGCGGAATAGTGTAGCTCAGCGTTTTGTCCTTCTCATATTGATAAAATGGGTACCACAGAGCAAAGCAAATGTACTGATTCTGCAATGAAAGTGCAACATATATGCGGTAAGGTAATGTGGATAAAATGTAAAAGGGATTTGGGAACATGCCTAGAGCATTTTCCACAAATCTTGGAACTCCTAGGATATTTGATTGGATTTAGGAATATATCATCAGGAAGGGTATTATTGAGTTAGTTACCGGTGCTCTGTAGCTCTGCACTGGAAGTCTACTAGGGGCAGAAGATGCAGGGGCCAGACAGTGAGGAATCACAGAGCAGAGCGCAGTTTCTCTCTCAGGGTGCTGGTATCACGCCATAGAACTGAGTTTTAGTCTCACTTCTTGAAAACACTGTCCCTCATTTTGTGCACATTCTACATCTTTTTGCACAGTCCTATTCAATGGGTTAGTATTCCATGCCTTAGTGAGCAATCTCTTTTATTGGATGTCAGTTGCATGTCTTTGCGAACAGTCTCTCACATAAACTGTAAGTCTCAAATCTTCAGACTAAGAGGTCCAGAGTGCATCAGGCCTTTTCCTCGAAATATGCAGAATGACTGCAATTATAAGATCATAGTTTTAATGTGAGGAGTTTAATGCCATGCTGTTACTGTTGTGTTAGCAAATAATAACCATCCAATTGCGTTTACATGATACGCATAAATCATGATGTGTTCAATGGCAGTGGTTTTTAGATACCGCTGAGTCACAAGATTGTCTCAGGGTGCTGCAACTTTAAGATTGGAGTTTAGGAGATAAAACCAGGCGCTACCACAATATTTTAGTGAACTGAGGGTTGAAGAGGCAGGGCATATTTGGTATAAGGCCAGCCTGATATATAACTCTTTCAACATAACCATTTTAAACATATTCTGGAGGAACCTCACAAACTGAAAGAGTGCAGATTGTACATCGCTTTAAATAAAGAGAGCGCATTGTGTCGCTGCAATGATTTGCCACATGGACTTCTTTTAGAAGCAGAGCATACAAGTCACTGGTTAATCGCTTAAGCCAAACTGGACCATACTGAAAATCACAATAGGATCCCACGTAGGACGCAGTTTTCTTCCATTCTGTCAAGTGAATCAATAGACACCCATCTCTCCTCTAATTACAATGAGAAAAAGTCATGCAATCCCAACAACTCCAGCTGACTCCTACGTGCCTTTAGTCACAGTCTTTATTTACCAGAGAGAACCAGTCTACCGTCCAGGCTCACTCCTGTTACCTTTAACCCATACCTAGTAGCAATAGCATTTTTATGTCATCCTCAGAGCTGAAACACAAAGTGGAGAACTCTTCAGAGATGAGAAGCCCATCCTGCACTTCAATATTTCACAATCTGACTGCTTTGGTACTCTGGACGTAACTGGATCTGCCTAGACAAGGCAGATGTGAATTTAAATTGCCTGAAAAAAAAGATACCAGCGACAGTGAGAATCATGTCAGGGAGTGAGATCCATGTCGGGCAACGAGAGGCTGGCAGGTAGTGCGAGATGCCCCTCCTTAGAGTGACACAACTGTGGCAATTCTGTACGGCGGCACTGCTATAATTTCACCGAGATGAATTTAACTTAGAAAAAAAGCATACACCTACATTAGACATACACCGCACAAAACGCAGCATCCCTGAACCGAGCCCCGTGCTAATAATGCATATATAAACCACATGAACAAACACTTGAGGGAGGTGCCAGTGGTGAATCCTAAAAAACATACACTTACAGCAAATGAAAATCAAATGAAAATCGCAGGAAGCCTGTCGTCCATGAACAGTGTGACAAATGCAGCATGCCTGCAAACGAACTCCCGTCAGGCGAATGCGTAGGGGAAGTAAAGCGGCATTTCAAAAACAGGGGCAGAAACACATACATCAGAACACGGGCCGAGGCAGGAAACAATTTTTAAAAAAGAGTTCTCTCAGACAACAGATAAACAATCAAAGCGTAAGGGAACTGTACTTGGCCGGTGCACCTCAGCTAAGAACGGAAGTGACGTATCGGCTGCGCGAACCAGTAAGGAGGCAGCAAAGAAGAGCAACACTGGAGTCAACCTATGGTAAGCAGCAGGCGGGATCAAAGTCCTTTTACTGAATACAGTAGGTCTTGCAGACAGAACATGCGCGCTGCCTAGGCTCGACCTAAAAAGGAAGAAAAACCTAAACAGTCCAAGCCTCAATTCACAAAGAAGAAGGTGGCTGGCATTAAAGTAAAGAATGCCATGGATATTGATGACACTGCTTCTGAGCAGGGAGTGGGCACTGCCCATGCTGGACAGCGCAGCAGAAGTCACTATAGTTCGCCGGAGCCTGATGGATTGTCTGGCAGCATCAGCGTTGAGTGACTATATCCAGGTGAAAACACCGGCTACAAGAGTGAGTGTCCTGCATCGATTTTACGAGATGCAACTTCAAATGAAGGGGGATATACCATGCACAATTAATGTTCTTTTTTGGTAGAAATTGTCATTTGGCTATGACATTCTCTTTGCTGAAAGTGATTGGCCACCAGAATTTGTCATGGACTGCCCCGAGGGAGAAACAGTAATTTTACCTGCTTTTTCTGACCTCATCCCAGATGCAGTTAAACATTCATATGTCAGGGAGTGGGCTTTAGTGCTGGCTCCTGTGTTATACCACAACCATGTCGGGTGGGATGACGGTTCCCCTTATCAAATCATACCAGTGAGGTCAACTCCACAACCTCAAAGACAATACTCCATTAAAAATTTGGCTAAAAAACAAATTAGAGAGATACTCACACAACTAGAATACCAAGGTGTAATAGAAAGTTGCACCTCCCCTATGAATAATCTTTCGTTTCAAGTAACGAAACCAGACCATTCATATTGTTTAGTATTAGATTACAGACACCTGAACACACCTACATGCACATTCGCAGTACAGAACACGCACAGCGCAGCACTGATACATAACATAGTGTGGCAAAAATACAAAACCTCTTTAGACATTTCAAATGGATTTTACTGGCAAAACATAGTGCCTGAAATCAGGTACTTGACTGCATTAAGCACGCTTGGGTCTAAAAAAAAATCCAGTCGAGTGCCTCAGGGATATAAGAATAGCCTAGGGTTGTTTTCAGCCAGGGTTACATAACTTTTGCAAGAATACGATGACGACGACATATACCTAACGAACGATGACCTTTCAACTCACTTGGTTAGAGTAGATCGCATAGTTTTGGAATTTGCTCACTTGGGCTACAAATTAAATTTCAAAAATAGCCCACCTCAAAGTCCTATTTTTTGGGATACGAGTTGTCAAGTGAAGGCAGAATCCTAGTGACATGCTTGCTTGAGAAGTGTACACTTCTACAACCACCAAATAAACTAAAGAAACTCCAATCAATATTGGGTTTCCTGAACTTTGGCTGAACATACATTCCAGACTACGCAGAGCAGGTAAAAACTTGATACATCCAGACTTTTCAAGATCACACTGGGCAACTGAACACACACAAATTCTTCGTTCAGTAGAAGCTGACATGCTAGCTTCAAGACACCTTCACACACGTGTGAACACCACAAACCTGGTGATCTGTATAATTGCGGTGGCATCAGGGTATATATATATATATATATATATGCCACAGCAAAGATCCTGAGGGCGGTACAGACTGCTGTGGAGAGAAAAATATCCTTGGCTCAGGGGAAACGCATTATTGTCATGACTCCGGTTCCAGCCTTATAGGCTGTCACAAAGGCCAGCGTTCCAAACGCGAAAGCTTTACATCCAAGATGGATACAGTTGGCCAACTCTCTCACCACAACAGATGTAGACTACAGATTTGACTCTACACTACAAACACAAGCAAACCTGCAATATGAAATTAATATCCTCTGTCTAATGAAGTCATGCCTCTAGATCAGTATGATTACATCTTTTATACTGATGGTTCAGCACAGGCTGCCGTAGGGACAAAACACCAATACTCTTCAGTGTGCGTTGCTGTTAAGGGCAGAATGGAGGATGGTGAACTCCACCCTCTCAAAACCTACTCGCAGTCACTAGGTGATTGCACAGCACGGCTGGCTGAACTAACTGGCACATGCATCAAGGTAGGCTTTTGCGATTCCTTAATTGCGATTATTAAGGAATCGCAATTAAGGAATCGCAAAAGCCTATGCATGTAGGAATCGCTATAAAAATAGCGATTCCTAAACATTCCTTAATTGCGACTCGCTAATTGCGAGTCGCAATTAAGGAATACCTCCCCATTAATTCCTATGGGCCTAGAGGCCCATAGGAATGAATGGGAAGACATTCTCAATTTGCGATTCGCAATTAGAGAATCGCAAATTGAGAATGCAATTTCAAGGGTGCCAGGGTGTCAAAAGGACCCCTGTTGCACCCCTGAAATCTGCATATGAGTACACCTTGCACACACACATGCCCCAAGGGCATGTGTGTGTGTAAATGGAACTTTGAAAAATGCACTTTAGTGCATTTTTCAAGTTTTTGCAAATTACCATGAAGTTCAACTTCTTGGTAATTTGCGCCCCTATTAGCGAAATCGCTAATTTTTTTACTTTAATGCATTGCATGTAAGGAATCTCAATTTGCGATTCCTTAAATGCAATCGCAATTTGAGAATTCGCAATTAATTGCGAATTCTCAAATTGCGAGGGCCTTGACCCTTGATGCATCGCAAAAGGTAATTTTGCGATCGTAAACGGCCGATTTTTGCGAATCGCACCGTTTGCGATCGCAAAAACCTTTGATGCATGTGCCCCTAAGAGCTCTAATTCTGACACTTGAGAATACGGATCCCTGCTTCCACACACTTACTGTGTGTGATTCGTATTATTGTGTCCAGTCTTACAATGAGTACTTATACTATTGGAGCCAGAATGCATTCAGAGATTCCAAAGGGTATGCCATAAAGCACAAGCTGCTTTGGGGACAGGTGGCATAACTCAAAGAGTGCTTGCAACAGACTCATGTCATACACACACTGAGGGGCCGATTCCGATTCGGGACGGAAATCTCTCCGACCGAGCCGGACCCGGAGAGATTTCCGACCGAATCGGACTCTGGCAGTCCGACCGAACGAGTACGATGCGCACGCATGCCATCGGACTCGAGTCGGTCGGCCTCCCATTGAAGTCAATGGGAGCCTGTCATACAACGCGTACGCGGGCTCCCATTGACTCAATGGGTGCGAGGCGGACAAGGGCGCCCCCTACAGCAGGTACGCGTCAATGCACATTGCGGCGTACATGCACAGGTAGGGGGGACCCATGGGTCCCCCCTGTGTGCGACTCGCGCGCCTACGCGTACATGGGGTTCCGACGCGGACCCCCAAAGTCCGGCTCTGACAGCTTTTTCGAGCCGGACGGCGCGAGTCGGTCGGACTGCTCGCGGCGCGCATCGTACTTACCCGGCCGGGATGCGTGTCCATAGCGCAGTGCGAGTCGTGTCCATGCGAGTCGGTCGGAGCGTGTTGAAGCCGCGTTCGAGTCGATCGGAGATTTCGCGGGTGCCTGCATCGTACTCGCTCGGCCGGACTCGCGTACGATTCGGTCGGGAAACAGGGCTCCGAATCGGATCCGGTAATCCGAATCCGATTCGGAGCACTACCGGCCGAGATCGGAATCGGCCCCTGAGTCATCAGCATGTAAGAATACAAGTTGTAGGGAATTCCATGGTTGATGAAGCCCCAAAAGCAACAGTCCAAACTGCTGCAGTCACTGCAATTACTCGTTCAAGTGCGAGGATAGATCAAGACACCATGGTCGCTGTCAACACTGCACGAGATGGCACCTACCTGACGAAAGGCTTTCTAACAAAATACTCCTACCAATTAAGTGCACAAATCATTCCATTTGCTTGTATTCCTGGAGTGGGGGTTCGAGTGATACCTAATTCAGGTTGCAGGTCAGGTTTAATCCTAGCAGCACACGAGGGCCTAGCGTCTACTCACAGAGGTGGCAGCTACAATTTCATTTTTGCAGCAACGCTATTGGTGGTCAGGTCAATACAAACAGACTAAGGATTTTGTCCTTAAATGCGACATCTGCCACAAGATGACAGTTTCCACAGTAGCATGTCCACCACAGACTCCTTTATTGATCTCAGACAAGCCTCTTGCTTGAGTTTATCTGCACCACTGTGGCTCTTTACAGGCAGTGGATTCTTGGTCTCGATTCCTTTGGGTTTGGCCACAGCGATCGGCTGACGCCCGATCTCTTATAAAAGATTTGCAAGCCTTTATTGGGACATACGCAGTAGCCACATTCCAATCAGACCGGGGTCCAGAATTTGCCTCCAGGGCTTACAGAAAGACCATGGGAAAATTGAGTTTGACTGTGCTGTACTCCTTTTCCTATCATCCAGAGGGAAATGCGGTAGTGGAGAGGTGGAAACGGAACTTAAAACAGTCTTTAAGAGCTATGGTATTAGGTTGAGTTTGTAGTTGGGTCCATCACCTGTATGGGGTCCATAGAGCTCTAAATAATCTGCCTATAAAATCCCTGGGTGGTTGGACTCCCTATGAGATCCTGTTTGGTGTTAATATGTGGGTTCCAGACCTCTACAGTCCCAAAACAGTGGCAGCAGAAACACCATTTGACATCAATGAATGTTTGGATGTTTTACAGGGTTTGAACAACTTTCCATAAGCTCAGAGCAACGTCCAGCAGAAATGTTACGCCACTGAATAAGTAAAGGACGCATCAGCAACCACTAGTTGGATCCACAAGATTGGTGAACTAGTCTGGGAGAAGATTGTGGACAAGAAGAAATTTGGGCCATCTTACAGAGCGCTTATACCTGTCCTGGCCGTTGAAGGTATAAGAGCTGTACTTCTACCACCCATTGCTGGTTGCAAAAACAAGAGATTTGTGTCAATAGAGCTCATTAAACCACAGTATGTGACCGGTTCTACAAATTAGGCCAAGGGGATTCCTAGGCAGTTACCTGTCTCCTCTCACATCCCTACAGGAAGTCCCTATGGAAGCTTTAATCAGCGATGAAGCTTCTTCTCCCCTCCAGGAGACAGCTAACACTGAAGTATTACTTCTTTCTGTTACATCAACAAATTCCTTACAAACATCATGCACAGAAATACAGATTTCAATTCAGCAAACAGACAAAGATGGTGTCTACTCCAACGTACCACCACAGGAGTCTACTTCCTGTTCTACACAACCCCCCAGAGCTGCCAAAAATAGATCGAACAGTCTCCGGCTACTTCATTGACTATGATGACTTCTCTTCTGATTCATCTGACCCACCACCACTACCACCCAAGGTAGACTGCGTGAATTCTACTTTTGGCTGAAAAAGACATACTTTATCCTTCCTTGGATTTACATTTGTATTACAATTTCATTACTTTTCCACTTCATTTGAATTGGTGTTGTGACAGTCATGTTCTTGAGTCTGAACGGACACTAGCTCCCAGAACGCTCTGCTGTTGAACTGGTAAACTTGGTTTTAACACCACATTCTTCATCACACAAAGTGAAAACAAACCTTTCCCTGGTGAACATTTCTGCTGTTCCAGTTCCCGATGGAATATTTTGGGATAAGTTATCCTATGATATATTTGGACCCACTCATTTATTTCAAATTCCATATGTGTTGAAATTTTTCTGCATGACTTTATCACTCCTAGTACTATCTCTGATAATTAGGTCATTGATACAGTGCATGAAATGCTAGATGATCTGCTGCATTCAACTGTTTTTAATGAAAATGAAATGTATGATGGCACGACTAATTATGATTAAATGCTCTGTTTTCACCATTAGGGTCACCATTTCCGGCATAAAGCAAGTACTCCACATGCAGTATTCAACTATACACAATGGGAACACTGCACCACACCACCAAGGGGTAGCTCAAAAGTATTTGCACAGAAGTTTGCATAACTTTCAGATCATAATCTATCTGACCCAGAGTCTTTTTATTATAAACTGACACCCTCACCGGCTAAGAAAACTATGCTTTCTGACACCGAGCGAATTTATTTTGCATCTTTCATTTCCCAGCTGTCTGTACAAGGGTTTGACTTTTGGAAAGACAATGTTGATTTGAAATCCATTTGTGGAACTAAGGATTGGCAGGTTCAGGTGAAGGAGGCTTTATGTCGAGCATGCCTTATACCACAACAAATGATTTCCTGAACAAAACTGTGAAGCAAACATCTTGTCTTGGCCTGGCCAAGATAAAAGATTTAAACGCACCAAATATTCCCAAATTTGCACGATTTACAAACTAGCAACAATTCACAAATTACACAGAGGAAACATTATACACCATGCTTCACAACAGAACACACAATTCTGCACATACCAATCAAGAGGGAGGGTAAGTGTGGCCGTTAGACACTAACAGATGTCAGGCACGTTTTCTTGCCAACACACAAGGGTTTAGGATCAATAGGCCACACCCACATCACGTGCAGACACAACATTTGGGGTGGTAACAACTTACTGTGTAGGGAAGGTGTTCCTTGATTCGCTTAAAGAGTCCATACTGTCTCAGGTGAAACAACACTTGTCCCTTCTTTCTAATGGCAAAGGATTACAGGACTTTTTACTAGGTCCTTGAAGACCACGTAAAAAGCACTTTCTGTATGCAGTATACAATGGAGTGTGGAAGATTTCACAGCAGAAAGCTACTGAGAGATTGTGCGAAATTGACAGGGCAAATCTAGAAAGGGCTCTGACAGTAGCTGATAATGGTATGAGCTCTCTATCCACCAGGATTTGCTCTCTGAGTTACATAGTCTTGCCTGCAATTGAAATCATACAGAGTGACATGTCTTCTTTACAACATGGGCAGACGCAGCTTAGAGCTATCATGTTACTGATTTGGACTCTACAGACACTTCTGTCGCATTCCATGGAAAAATCTTAATGTCACTAGTTTGTTTCTACTATACAATCTCACGAAACAACAGACCATCATGGCAGAAAAGGACACAACATACACCATGTTACATATAGAGAAGTTAGAGACATTACCATTCACTGTTGCAGAAATACCTTCCGCGGATTGGATAATCCACTGGTTCATTTCTCTGCCAATTTTGATATTTCACTTACAATACTGCCTACAACTCCATAATGTGGGAAGATATGAGGCATGGATGTTATCTTTCAAATTCCGATGTCAGAATACGGAGACTGACTGCGAGAGTATCATGGGACATTCCTTAGGTTGCAGGGAAGTTTTGCTTCATGGCGCATGTAATGCGTCTAAGGCAAACTTGTCATGTTATTTGAAGGGTTCTCCGGCTGCTGTGATCTGTCTGGCATTCAGATTACTCTAGAATGGGAGTTACTTGATGCTGAATGATCAAGTCTGCTGTGGGATGAGACCAGGCATCGCCTATCTGGTAACAGCCTCTGCGGTTGTGACCTGTTGTACTCAAGCACTGTTTCCACCTGCCTGCACAGTTAGGAATGCGACGCTTTGGCCTTCGATAAAGCTTACAAACGTGTGCTTTGATGCATCAAGCAGACTGAAACCCTTAATGTTCCAGAAAGATGTGGCCTTAACATTTGCAAGGAAGATGTTTGATCTTCAAGTTGTAAGGTCTTCTTCTGAGATACAGTTGCTACTCAGCACTAATTTCCCACACCATTTTGGGGAGGTTGAGCACCGCATTTTTAACATGTCTAGTATTACGGGGGTAGCACACTTTTTTAAGACAATCGGCACCGGGTTGGTTGGTTGGCATCTTTCAACCAGTTTACAGAGTTATTCCATCATTCATACACTCCATGCTTGGAAGCATTTTTGGAGGATTACCGCTTGTCCTGTTCCTAGTTGTCAGGATGGTGCTTTAATTTTTTCTTCTTCACAATGGATGTCCCATCACGAGGCCAAATGAGGATAGCACTACCACATGTGCTCCTGTGTTGTGAATGCACGATACAGTGCTTTGGCGCACCCTTACTTCAGGAACTAAATAACCACTGGTTCTAGTCCTTTCCGCCTGTCTGGCTATACTGTGTGCAGCACATTTTCCGCTGTCTGTTGTGTACTTTCAAGTGTGCCCTGGACATATACTTGGGAACACAATTGCTTCTATCTCTGGACATTGACCTACTAGTGGGTCCCCTAGCAGCTTACTTGTACTGTTGTCCTTCACCCTTGCCATTGCTCCTGAATGCATATTATGAGCCCTCCTGTGATGTTTCAGCTCTTGGTGATCTGGATCTTAGCTCGTCTTCTATGGAATCGGTGCTGGCTGTTCCTCCCTTGGGGGACGCTGAGGGGGATGGACTGGAACATGTTTGTTCTATGGACTTGATGGGTTGGGTGCCTCTGGGAACATTGTCTGCGGTTGCTGGGAACTGCAATGTTTCGTCTACTTCTCGGAACACATAAACAATCTGGCAGTTTTGAGTTGTGGGACATGTTTTTAACATCCTAAATTGTTTTTAAAAACTGGACCACTTTTAACTTGCATTTTAAATTTGCTTTTATACTTTTAAATGTGGCTTTCTGAATGCTTTTACCTTCAGACTAGCGTAATGCCTTGTTATACTTTTAGGGCTCTATGCTTTTACGTATTTGTTTAGCATTGTTTTTAGATAGCTTTTGAATTCGTCTTACGTCCAAGGAGTGGGTGTCACATAGTTACAATAGGCCCAGTTAAGAAACACCATTTTACATGCTCACGTTTTTAAGTTGCCTTCTCTCCTTAAATACGATGACATTTGACACACATTCATTTGCGTGCATATACAGGATAATATTCTTCGAACTCTATTTTGCTTACTCTACCATTTCGTAGGCACTCTATCAAAACACCTTGAATATTCTGTAAAATGGCTAAGTCCATCATGCAAGATGTTGTTATTTGTTTTGACCGCTCTGCGACAGAGCTATCACAATAGAATAAACAAAAGCGGCTTGACTGGGGCTTCGGCATGGTAATATGGATGATGTTATTATATATACTTAATACAAGGATGGAGGGACTCACCCTTTTTAAAAGGTCCAGCACACATGCCCCATCAGCTATGAGAACAGGGAGTGTCAAGTTCCTATGTGGGTATTGAGGTCTTGTAATGAGTAAAGGGGAGTGCTCCTTTTAGGAGCAAGGGCTCTCACACACCCCATGGGGTGTCATGCTTCATCATCAGGCAGATCCTTGTTGGGCAGGCACTGCAATGTCCAACGGGCCCCTCGAGGAGGCACTTTACCGGAGTTCTTTTCTTTTTTGCCGATGTGAATTGTATGGGTGAGTAAGGAAATGTGAGTAGAATGGGTGAGGAATGTGTGTATTAAAAATGACTAAGGGGATCCAAAAGAGAACTCAGTTTTAATTATTGGGTCCCTTTGTCATGGTTAAAAAATGTGAGTCGAGCATATAATAGATGTAATGGTCTATTTTAGCTACAGTAAGTGTAAATCAAAAGGTCCACCACTGATGGCAGATCTCAATATTGCACAAACCATTTCCCA
Organism: Calotriton arnoldi; assembly: GCA_963921515.1. Lineage (NCBI taxonomy): Eukaryota > Metazoa > Chordata > Amphibia > Caudata > Salamandridae > Calotriton > Calotriton arnoldi. The sequence continues at coordinate 1,185,116 of CAWUFW010001936.1, read as the reverse complement.
AACGAAGGATTGGGAAAGCCTGACAGAACAAAAAAGGATAAGAATAAAAACGATACTACATGGGGTTATACTAACAGAATATCTGAGGTCGAACACGGCACCACGAGGTCTAATCCTAACTAATGCACCAGGCGTCTTCCTAGAAGATGCTGATTTTAGAAGGGATTGGGCCCAGATAGCTTGGCAGTGCACTAGGGATTGGATAATCCTCCTCATCAAAACAGCCAAAAGACTGTCAGATGCCATGCTGATAGAGATCCAACTCACAGAGAACAACTTTAAAACCACTCTCACCTCTTTCAAAAAGAAGTTGGAAGAGGTGAATAAAGAAATTGGAGAATACAAGGATTATTTGACTCAATCAAAAATCAAAAAGTTTCAGAAAGATCTTAAAAAATTCTCAAACATGAAAATCTATCCTTATGCCGACCCCACATATACTCCAACAAACAGACCCACTGACCTTTCAGATCTATCGGAAGACAATTCTTCAGAAACAGGAAGTGGCTCAAGTGGGGGAAGCACTAGAGGAAGACAGAAGGGGACATTGAGATACCAACAGTGGCCACAATCATGGCAACAATACCCAAACCAAGGTAGTATAGGTCCCCAACACATCCTATGTTCCCCTGGAATCCCTTATACCAACAAGGCCCACTACCCTTCGTCCAGAACCAGAGATTTCCTTTTTTAGGGAGAGGCCGAAGCTTGTGCGGCTGGAGACGAAGAGGAAACTAAGTACATTGGGAAGAACAGAGCACAAGGATAAACACCAGGAGCAAAACCAAGGACCCACATCCAGGGACCAGCACAAGCTGGGAATAGTAACAGATCTAGCCTCACGTTCTCTGTCTGAAATTGAAACGAAAGTTCTGAACAAAGGATGGGTTTTGTTCCTACACCAAACCTCGACAAATTCTCGCTTAATTGCAAGCTATTGGAGTTCTTCAGAAAACTCAGACTCAAGGCCTTGTTGGAGGACACCACACCACAGAAAACCCAGGACATCATGGGAGACACTAAATTCAAAAACAAATCCACATTCTGTCCCCCAACAACGTCCTCACCAGTGGAACTACTTACATTAGAACAGGCAGTAATGAGGGAGATTGAAGAATTACAGCCGCCCAATACTTTTCACAACATGACAAGAGCTGAATCACAGGCATTAAAACAACTACGCCAAGATGACACAATTGTGATCAAAGAGGCGGACAAAGGAGGAGGAGTGGTTGTGATGAACAAAACAGACTATACAACTGAGTGCAGAAGACTGTTGGACGACAAGAAGAACTACAAACCACTCAACAAGGAACCATCCCCATCATTGAAAAACAGGATTAGACACCTGGTGGAAGAAGCAGAGACAAACGGCTACATCACCAACAAAGGGGCAGACTTTTTATGTAAAAAAGAACCAAAGATTCCTTACTTCTATACTCTGCCAAAAATCCATAAAAATAGGATACCACCTCTGGGGCGCCCAATCGTTTCAGGGATTAACTCCCTTTTGGAACCATTATCAAGCTACTGTGATTTCTTCTTAAAGCCATTGGTTCAAAAGACATCCACCTACCTAAAAGATACAAAAGAACTTTTACAATTACTTAGAGAGGTAGATTTTAGGCCTGGAATCGACCTACTCGTTGTTCTGGACATTGAGAGCCTCTACACAAGTCTTCCACAGGACGAGACTATCCAGGTAATCAGAAATACCCTGGACGGTCTAACTTGGGATTTCAACGCACCAAAAGAGTTCGTAATGTAATGTGCGGAGCTGGTTCTCAAAGAAAATGTCTCCGACTTTGAAGGAACATTATTCCTTCAAGTATACAGAACATCGATGGGCATCACCTTCGCCCCAAGTGTGGCAGGGCTTTATGTCCATGATTTTGAAAAAAAGATACATCCTGAACATCGACAATCCCTTCAAACAAAAGATAAGATTCTGGAAGCGCTATATCGATGATATTCTGTTGATATGGGAAGGTTCAAAAACCACTTTCCTGGAGTTCCACAGCTGGCTGAACAACTGTGACAACAACTTGAAATTCACCTATACAATTGAAACAAACAACATAACCTTCTTGGATATAACCATTTTCCATGAGGACGCCAGTTTACAGACAAAAACCCACTATAAACATACAGCGAAGAACACCTTACTAACGTTCGACAGCTTTTACCCCAGGGCTCTGAGGGAAAACTTACCCTACGGCCAATTTCTTAGAGTAAGAAGGAATTGCATCAAGTTAGAAGACTTCAAAATCCAAGCAAAGGATCTCACAAAAAAACTGAGGACCAGAGACTACCCAGAAAGAATCGTTACCAAGACTTTAAAAAGAGCCAGAAATCAAAATAGGGACGCATTATTAGAGGATACTGATAAGAGCATCACAGATCCACATCTGACATGTGTTACCACCTACAATACTATCTCCAACCAGATGAAAAAGATTATCAACAAACATTGGAGAATCCTCCAAACAGGGAACCTGAAGTGGGAAAGACCACTCTTCTCTTTTAGAAGAGGAAGAAGTCTGAAAGACCATCTGGTCTCTACACGCCACAAAAAAACACCACGAGAGAACACTATGGGGCCGATTCCGATTCGGGCCGGAAATCTCTCCGACCGAGCCGGACCCGGAGAGAATTCTGACCGAATCGGACCCTAGCAGTCCGACCGAACGAGTACGATGCGCACGCATGCTATCGGACTCGTGTCGGTCGGACTCCCATTGAAGTCAATGGGAGCCGGTCGTACAACGCGTACGCGGGCTCCCATTGACTCAATGGGTGCGAGGCGAACAAGGGTGCCCCCTGCAGCGGGTACGCGTCCATGCGCATCGCGGCGTACATGCACAGGTAGGGGGACCCATGGGTCCCCCTGTGTGCGACTCGCGCGCCTACGCGTACAGGGGTCCGACGCGGACCCCCAAAGTCCGGCTCCGACAGCTTTTTCGAGCTGGCCGGCGCGAGTCGGTCGGACTGCTCGCGGCGCGCATCGTACTTACCCGGCCGGGAAACGTCTCCATAGCGCGGTGCAAGTCGTGTCCATGCGAGTCGGTCGGAGCGTGTTGTAGCCGCGTTCGAGTCGGTCGGCGATTTCGCGGGTGCTTGCATCGTACTCGCTCGGCCGGACCCGCGTACGATTCGGTCGGGAAACAGGGCTCCGAATCGGATCCGGTGAATCCGAATCCGATTCGGAGCACTACCGGCCGAGATCGGAATCGGCCCCTATATGTAATGCTTGGGGCCTACCAGACGTGACAGGCCACTACCCTTGTGGCAATTGTAGTGCTTGCAACTCCACGTACACGACAAAAACTCTGGACCTGGAACCCAATAAAGCATGGCTCCTAAAAAACACACCAACTGTAATTCCACCAATGTTATCTACATGATAACATGTCCCTGTGGACTACGTTACATTGGAATGACGAGCAGAAAGATAAAAATAAGAATTAGTGAACATCGAAGCAATATCAGATGCAAATGAAATAGAACAAAAATGACAGACCACTTGATTAAATCTAACCATACGGTTGATGACTTAAAATGGGCGATCATAGAACAACTGGACATACACCAAGATGACACCCAGAAAGCACTCCTAGAAAAGGAACAGAGGTGGATTTATCGTCTTTCCACACAACGACAGGGCCTGAACGACGATATTCCCTGGAATGCTCTATTATCCAGAAGATAAGAGGAACTGACCTGAACGGCTAATATTTGAAAGGGATCTCTTTAAATGTTATGCTAACAGCTACTGAAAAACACTCAAAAAGCTGAAAAGGCCGCTTTTCTGCTACTACAAACAAAAACTAATAATAATAAAAAAACATCCTTGGACCTCCCAGCTGCTAAAAATAACCTCGTTCTTCTCAATACTAAAATAACGAAGACCATCTAATAGCCAGAAGCGACTCCTGGGCTATATTTGCAATACACCCCTAATATGGCCAAATGCTGTGTACATCCCTTAATTTTTGCTGCCCCAATTTTCCGATAACCTTTATGCAGGACCTAATTAGGCCAAATTTATCATCAAAGACCATTTTTGGGGGGCATGCCTGTACGAACCAATCACAGGCCGCGCTCGCTCAAATCCTTCGCCATCCCATGACTGTCATGTGATGCTGAATCAACTTTTGCAGTCAGGCAAGAGTTAAATCCTGCCGAAGGGCTCGCCCGTCTAAACCAATCAGAGACACCGTTACCCCTGCAGCGTGCACGCACGTTGACGGAGCCGGTTTCCTGATTTACTTTTTAAGACGCAGAGAAGCTGGCACTTGACCTCGCTGAGATCCCGAAAGAGGAACGAATAGGTTCAAAGGCAGGCGGCAGACCATGATGCAGTGAGTAAAGAGCCCCAGCTCACCGCTCGCTCGATCCGACGAGCACTAAAATTCGCTGTTTTTCATTATACTGATTTACTTTTCCATTTTTTGCCACATAGAGTGTGACAATAGGCGCTGCCTCCCCTCAGGATCTATGTCACAAGAAGTACTCGTGATCAAAGTAGGTGACTTGCTATTTTGTCAATACGCACCGAGCGGCTTAAATATGCTTAAAATAGTTATACCTTTGTCTTTGCCTTGATCTACATTACACTCACAGTACTAAATACAAATCTATATAATTGGACAGCGCATAATTAACGGTCGCAGTCTGAATTTATTGCAACATAGCCACTGCATGGGCGTACTATTTACGAGTGTTTTTACACTCTCATGTGTTGCATGTCTGCAAAACCGCCCACTACACGCACGGACGGTTTTGTCAGTAGTCAATCACATTCCACCTGCAAATACATGCATGAACGTGGCGTCCCCATCAAGCTGGACCTACTGTTAATTCATAATTACGCTGTGTCTCCTTGTCCTTTTTCTTTACAGGTACAGAAACCCTGACGGTAAAAATCGTAAGTTACGTCCGTCACATTCCTATGCACACCTTAGCGTGTGTGCATGGTTTACGTGAGCTCAGGGTTTACTCTGAGCCACGGGTCCTGAAGAAAGCCATTCGATTTGACACGTTTGGCTGAAACATGTAGACTACGTCACTAAAATTCACTTTTTCACATAATTTGAGGAGACATGCGAGACCAGTGTCTCACTCACGTCCATTTGAATTGTAATAATTTTTTAATCCTACCCCAGAGACCATACAATAAAGGATTAGGTACCCTGTAGGTAGTTTTACCCTTTCACTTTCACGGTATCCACTATTCACATACTACAAATTAAAAAAACAGCTCCGCTGTACTCAGGCGGCGAAGCACACCTAGGAGGCATTCGGCCTTCTGGGTGGGAACCCGATGCTGAAGCATGCCACCAACTAGGTTGGTGGGTGGGGGTTCTTCTAAAAAACCAGCTGGTTTCCCTGTCAAGAAGGCAAAAATGTAATTAACCCTTCAGATTGGGTTTTCTAGAGCGCAGCTCTAGAGCTCGTTATCTTTATTTATATGTACCTATGACCAGGGAGACGAATGAGCACTCTAGCTTCCTGCTCTTTCTCTCTAATTTGTTATTTGATAAATCAAAAGGTCAACATGTTTCATGCCTATTAATGTCCCAGAGGATCGTGGCATTTCGTCAGGACCAAGAAGACCTTATTCTACTCCAACAGGGATGGATAGGTAAAGTGTGTGTAAACCATGCCCTTTATACATTACATGGATATTCAGAATATCTCCTGGGGCAGACCTAGATTTGGGAGAGACACGAGGGTACAAGGAAAAGATTTTTAAAAAACAAGTATTCATGATAACATGCAAATAAATAAATTTTAAGAGGAGAACCACCAGTGTTGTGGTGACAATATTTGCAATTCGTATGAGTGCATGCTCATCACAGGCAAGTGAGCAAGCAGGATGGTAGGTGCATGCAATCACAAGTGTAATAAATTACATTATATATCTGATATGTTCACCTTCAACTGAGCCAGCACTGTATTCTGGAGTTTGATTTGACCTGTTATGAGCATTGACCCTTGTCAGTATCACAGAGTGGCGCGGCTAGCACTGGAAAAACACACACTCAAACGTGGATGGTCCCATCAGGACAATGAGTGCAACCAAAGGTAGTGGGTAATTTACCCAGAAATTTCAGAACATAGGGCCCCAGTCGGACCGGTCAGAGCGTACGCTAGTGTGCGTGCAGACTGTCCTGCAATAGAAGAACGAGGCAGAGGCCGTTCAATCTTTAACACTCAATAGTGTTGCTGCAGCGTGTTAGCAAGCATCCCTAAAGGCGTGCCCGGCTCAGGCAGAGGGCCGTGAAAGTTAACTTGCACATTCTTCTCTGCCGCCGGGATATTGGAGATTGGGGACAGGTGGAAAGAGTGTGAGGGGGTTGGGGGTTAATACTTATAGTATCGGAGCACAGTTCGGCTTCCGACCTACCCCTGGCTCTGCCGGTTTCAGAGTAGAGCTGCCTTCATGGTGGCTCCTAATCTATTTCCCGTTTACGTCCAGGTGCTAGAGCGTAAGTACGAGGTGCATGTGGGGTGCACATATTGGAAGTGATTTGTGTCCTACTTGGAGGTGGGAGGAACCATGGAGAGAACAGAAGAGATGTTTCTCCTGTGGATTGCACAGAAAGCAGGGATTAAAACCAGGGGAGGTGCTTCTCATGTGATGGTAGATGTGGGTTATTTAGTCCAATAAACTGCGCATTCAGTACGATAAACTGCACATTCATCGATATCTAGATGCATTAGTATACAATACACAAATCTTGCTATTGGTCACCAAAGTGCTGGGCCATGTGAATGCAAAAGCTAGTAAAGCGCACATTGGGCGCCATATTAAGAGTAGGTTGTGACCTAGTTGGATGCGTGCAGAACCATGGGGCATATAGATAGCGCGTCTCCCAAGGTTAGTTAGGGGACTGGGGAATACGAGAATATTTGGATACTCGGGTCTTCCAATATTAGGGCAGCGTAATTCAGTAAAGCCAGGTGTTCATCCATATCTCAGGTTGTCTTTATTTTTAATCTTTTTTTATTGATTTTTTTTTGTAATCTGTTTTTATTGGTTTTTCAATTAGCATGTTAACTGACATTTACATTGCATGTCGTACATTGGTCATTCTGTTACATTATATTGGGTTGCATGAACGTTGCTACGTTATGACATCGAAATAAACAGGTCTTACACAGAAATGATTGCGCTTTCCATTTTTGTACTCATGTTGTATGTTACTACATGCTGTAAAAACTTTGGAGGCGGATTATAACAAAACCAGGGCAAAAGAATACTAAATACGTATAGAACTTGGGACCGGCTTGTGTGCTTTTTTTTTTCTCTCTTCCCCCCTGACCCACCTCTACTATGTCATTGGGTGCAGACTTGGTTTAGTGTCCATTATGAATGCGTCATTAGGCATGTCTTGGGGCATGTCCTATCCTAAGTGTCTCACCGTAGGGCTCTGCGCTGGCCGGGTCTCGGTTTCCACTGGGGTTTAAGATGGAGTGTCTGCATCACGTGTGGAGGTTAAGGCTGCCAGGACTGTGTCCCAATGTGTAGCTAGAGGCACCTTACGTAAGCTCAACGTGTCTTCGCGCCGAAGTCCTATGCTTTCTGCTTTGGCCCAGGTTTGCATCGAGTACCTCCACATTTCTATGTTCGAGGGGTCAGGGTGTTTCATCTCAGGTTGTCTTCATACATTGCACCGAGGTGCAGTCCTGTTTTTAGTGTAGACATTGATGGCCGTAGGACGTCCCTGGTAAGCTTGCAGGGAGACGTACGTCCCGTCTGCGAGTGGGATGGTGGCCATGGGTCTAGATAAAAGTTCCAGCCCATGTGGATGTATCGCTGACTGGGTTCACTGTATAGTCGGGGGGGGTTCTGGGTTGTGTTAAGGTTGACTCTGTGTTGGTTTTTGTGTGCACGATATGTGACTCCTAACCACGTCCGCTAATAGGGGGGCTGCGCTGTCCAGTCCCCGGTGGTGCCTGCCACTCCACAATCATTCCAAACGACATAGTAGAAGGTGATACTGGTATGGTCCCTACAGTGTTACTTCACCCCACTGTGTTTCGTCATTGAGACCATTTATGTGTGTCTGAAGTCGAAAAACCCATTGTTGTTCCCTACAGAATAGATCATCACTGCGTATGTGTGTATGTGCCTCAATGACTTTCCAGCGTAGATCCTCATGGGTATGGCCACTCTCAATGTAGTGGGTGCTCATATTAGTTGTGAGTCTCTTACATCTCACGTTGCTCCAGTGTTCAGTGATTCTTATCTTGACTGCCCTAGTTGTCATGCCTATATAATGTTTTTTGCATAGACAAGTGATCATGTAGATGCAGTTCCTAGTATTCCAGTTAGTATGAGGTCTCTGAACCCATGATTTCGAAGTTTGGAAATAGATTTCTTTTGAAGGATGTGTAAGTGTGCAGACACTACATGATCCACATGGGTAGTGTCCCACTACCGGGGGAGACCCCAGAGAGTATGTTGGGTTCCCTGTCTGTTGGTTTTGGGTCTTATGTGTACGATGGTATCTTTGAGATTACTGGTGCGTTTGAAAGCAAAGCATGGTTGGGCCAATGTCAAGTACCCACTGCTTAGAATTGACCAATTTTTTTTGATGATCTTCTGTATTTGATTGGATTGCGGAGTGAATGATGTAACACAGGTTAATACCTCGCTCTCTGGATGATCATGTTGTTCTAACAGTCCTCCCCTGTTGTTATTCCTTGCTCTTTTGCAGGCAGTTATGGCTACATCGGGGGGTATTTACATGCAATAAGGTTTGTAGTGAGGGTTTCAGCTTGTTCTGTAAAGTCGCTAACTGAACTACAGTTGCGACGTGGACGCAGGAATTGACCAAATGGCAGGTTGTCTTTGAGGTGCTCTGGGTGGTGACTGTAATATCTTAACAAGCTGTTACAGTCAGGTGGTTTTTGTATGTAGAGGTGCACAGCTTGTCGTCTTGGAGAGTTATCAACAGGTCAAGAAAAGGTAGGTGTATCGCTGAGATATTTTTGGTAAACCTCAGATACGAGTTCAAAGTGTTGACCCATTCGTAGAACCTTTCACAGGTGTCTACTGTGCCTTTCCACAGAATCAGTATATCATCAATGAAACTGTGCCAGATCAAGATGTTAGTGGAAAAGGGGTTCATCTCCCCCCCCAGATGTGTTTTTATTCAAAGTCTACCATGTAAAGACAAGCCTGACTCGGGGCGAAAGTGCTGCCCATGGAGGTTCCCTGCATCTGGTGGTATAACTGATCATGGAACTGAAAGAAATTCTCTTTTAGTGCGATGGCGGCACACTCAATGATGAAGCTTACTGGTGTGGGTGATGACCACTCTTAAAATAGGAGGTTGTTCTCTATCACCGCCAGTATGGCATCCTGGGGTATGTTGGTGTATAATGCTTTGACATCCAACAAGACTAGTAAATAAATCTGGGTGTCATCGTCATTGGTGCCCAGTAAGTTGAGGACATCTTGGTGTCTTTAACAAATGAAGGAGTCTTAGTTACCAGAGGCTGGAGAAAATGGTCATAAAATTGCGACAGGGGCTCAAGGCGAGATCCTATCCCTGACACTATAGGTCTACCTGGAGGGGGCTGTGGATTTTGGGGAGGGTTTAGAAATAGGGAGTCCAGGGATTCTTGCTGATCAAGAACTCTGACTCTTTCTTGCTGATTCAATTTTGTGCTTCTGATTACATCACAAATGTGGTTATCTGTCAGCTCAGCCTTTCAGTGGGGTTCTGCATGATAGGGGTATAGTTATTATATATACGACATCAAGACTTTATTTAGCGAGAGGAGCATTTCGCTGGCACTGATAGATCGACCCAAGCTGGAATTTAAGCTCAGCTGATTCCTGTTTACCTCATGTGAGGGATGCTGCCAATCTCTACACCAAGATGGGCAGCCTGATGACACTAACCCACAGGTAACGGGGATTTAGATCACCCTATAGGGATTTGGCAGATTCACTCACCCTAGACATAATAGGTTAGGATGTGCTAGGTAGGAGTGCAATATATTAAAGGTCTTTTATGCAAGCATATATTCTCTGTAATCAGCAAAATGGTTGAACTGTTTATCTTTTTAACCATTCTAGTAATGCTAATCACATTATTCTGTTTCCTTCTAGTGATTATTGCAACGCAAGTATTTTACTCAAAAATCACAATGCTTCAAAAAATATTGAAACACTTTACTGTGTATTTCTTGTGTATCTCTTTGGGTATGCATAAGTAACTAAGTGAAAGGGTTTTGGATCTGTTACCATGATTTCCTTGGGGAGTCAGGGTTGTCATGTTCTGAGGTTGCACATCCATTTACTAACCTGTGAGGTCAGGGGTACAGATGGTGCACTGTGAGCTAGCAGGCCAACATATCCGGACGGTGTGCATGGAATCGGTCTCACACAGTTCTGATGGGTACGTTGGTCAACAAACGCACAGTTTTACTTGGGAAAGTATAAGCCATACGACAGGTCCAGAGGGGATCTGGCTTGGCAGTTCGGCTGGACTGTGCCTATTGAAGCATGATCAAGGTTGATTTGCATTCTGTTGGGTCTAATCTGGGGTGACATTGTGGGCAAAAGAACGATGGACTGAGATGCGGTCTGAGTAATTTCCAGTGACTGAGATTAATTTAAACATTACACCCATCACTTTTTTTTTTACTTCAGTATGACGCCCTAAGTGCGACTGGTATGACCAAACGTGGGACCCAGATCTTCAGTTGCTTGTGCTCTGGTTCATAGAGGACTTAGCTTGGCAGTTTGGGTTGGGTTGGCCTGTTGCTATTGGAACATGATCAAGGCTGATTTGCACATGGCTGCGTCTAATCTGAAGTGTCATTCAGGGCCGGACATGGAACAGCAACCAGCCCTGGCAGATTGCTGCTCGACTGGCCCTTGTTCCCGCTTTTGTTACATGCCGGGGGCCGATATTGCAGAACTGCTGGAAAACCGGCCCCCAGCGACAAAACCGGCCCCCATGGGCACAAATCCGGCCCCCACCCCTCTGGCCCACCGGGGAAATGCCCGCTGCCGCTACGACCAGTCCAGTGCTGGTGTCATTGTGGGTAAATGAGCAATTGGCTGGGATGTGAGTAGTTACGAGTGACCGACATGTACCCAAACATCCCACCCATCACTTTTTTGTTCACTTCAGTTTCACTAGGGCAGCAAAAATTCAGTCGTGGGCCAGAGTAAAGCTCATGCTCTTAGGCCTGTGACTAGGAAGAGGGGCGTTGGTGTAATGCTGCTTATATGACTATCGAACTTAAACATTCCTCAGAAGCTTACCACCGTGGCGAACTGCCTCATTACACCGGCGACTGAACGCGCGCAGTCAACACTTTTCGCACAATCCATTTTCGGTGCCTCCTAAGGTTTCGTTTACTGTGACCTGTTTAACCGAGGTGACAGTCACCTCACCTCCGACAGACACGGGTGAAGGAGTAATAACAAGCTCAACCTTACCCACCAAGGTGAAGAAACCTTTGATTTTTATTTTTATTAAAGACGCCACCAAGCTGGAAGCTCTCACAGAAATGTGGCTTTGTTTGCAGTTAGACACAAGACCGTCTCTCCCGCCGTCCCCTGCACAAAAACCCAGTCAAGTGCAGAGGAGAAGCGGTGCAACTCTGGCCTCCAGAGAAATAACCTTCAAGCCACAATTCGACGAACAAATACCAAAAAAGTGTCTCCGGGAGGCCGGAGATGGGGCTGACTGCGGCAGCGTGACCTCATCTCTGGCCCAGACTCCGTTACTGCTGCCTCAGCTGCAGAGCCGCAGACAAAGGAAGGTTACAGGCTCACACCGCCCCCCTCCGTCCCTGGCCAATCGATAGTTTTTGTCTAATTTCTTTGCTTCGAGATACAGGAAAACAAGGTGCGATGTCTGAGGAGGGAGGCAGGGAATTAAGCGAGCCCCGTGGAAATCGATAGCAAGCAGAAGAGCTGACAATGTCATCCCTGTGTGAAGCGTCGAGGAGGCAAGCTTCAAAGTCCCCTCACGAGCCTCAAAGTTTTTTTAAGGGATGAGACGAAGTGTGTCCAAAAATAATTACTTTCCCTGCCGGTTCTCGGGTAAACGCAGTGGTGTTTCAGAGCGGTGTTGCTGGAATTATGATTGGGAACAGCAAAATATAAATAGGCCATGACAGTCCACCAGTGTCGAGAGGCTGGCGGCTTGGACCATCCCCAGCAGCACTAGTTCTACCTCTTCAGGGCTTAAGAATGTTCCATTTCACACTTGCAGTGTAAGGGTTTGCTTTGTTTTTCCAGGCAAAATATAGTTTTCAAAGGTCAAGCGCTCCCTATACATTGAAAAATGAACAATACCTTTCTTACCTTCTTTTAGTAATGTATGCCACCTCCTAGGGGTACCCCATTCAGAAAGACACTTTCTTACATCACCTTCTGGATGCACCAGCCCTGCTGCATGAGAAATTTTGGCCCAAATTTGCAACCAAATAACACAACGCAGCGTAGCAAGTAATGTTACTGCCCTGCATTTGTGTGATCGGGAAAGAGCAGAACAGCACAATATCTTGAAAGTTGTGGTACTATTTTGCTCTCTCCCTTGCGCTAATGCACTTTTATGCTGCCATGCACCAACACATACACCCTTGCACCATAGCGCATAGGTTTCTGCGTTGTGGTCAGCATAGTTTTGTGCAGGAACAGATTCCTTCCTTTACAAAAACTATGCTGAAAGGCAATTTCCTCTATGTATGTGTGTTGTAGAATGCAGCATGCATGCAAAAAGGAAATAGCAAGGAGAAATAAAGATATTTCTCCTTGTTATGCCAGCCTCAAGTAGGCACAGAATTTAGGGATAAAATCCATCCGCAAGTCTTTGTGGATATAGATTTGCATCAAAAATACATGGTGGATGCACAGGACCACCCATGCACCACCCATGTAATGCCTCCCTGATTCAAAATAATGCACAGTAGAGCATTGCGGCGACCTTCAACACTGTGCAAGTGCCAGGGTTTTATCAGCATTTACCTGGGTATCATCCACTGGATGCCCACAAGTTGCACAGACTTATCACAGTTGCATGAGGCCCAGGCACAAACACATACACACACACACATGTACAGACACAAACGTACCTTTTTTAGAAACTTGCCTCTTTCAGCTGAGCTGCCGTCTTGACTCCTGCTGTTGGTCCAGGGTGCCACTCCGCTCCCTCATATGGCCAGCTTCTTACCATTTCTAGATTATAGGCAAAACATACCATGATCACTAGCTCTACCAGCTTCTAGATCAGATTCAGGGCCAACTTGCAAAATGACACATAGGGGAACCCCCGGTAGACTGAAGACCAAGAGTCTGCTTTTAAGGGTGGATGGAGAGCATTGGTTATCCAACTGGGAAAACAGCAGTGAGGGAACACGCACAATGTATTGTACACAAATACATCGTTCGGCCCGTCCTCTCCAAATCCTCCTGGAAACAGCTGAACTTGCACCCTAAGCTCAGTTGACATAATATGGTGCTAGTATGAACCGATTTTCATCGTTTTAGGTCACCGTCTTCCCCTGATTAGATTATGTTAGCAGCACTAACTTCTTCATTCCTTAATATTTGCCCAAACAGCTCCAGGTTCAAGAACACGGTAGCCAGAGTAATAATAGTGATAATGGTCAGGAGGAGAGGAGCACATATCACCCCAGTGCTGCATGAGACCCACTGGTTTCTCATGGAAAAATATCTATAATATTATATGTAATGCCTAGTTAATTAGACCGTTAACAACATAGGCCCTCCATTCCCATTCCATGCCTATTGAACAGCCATAATAAAAAGCTGGCATAGCATAGTGGATGTAGTTTTTGACGGGTTGTAGGAATCCTTGGGGTGGCATCCGTAGTCAGCCCTGGTAAAATACTGGATCTGCCACAGTTATGGTAATTCCTTGCATATTGTGGGCATCCATGCGCTGATGTTGCCTGTCTCAGGCAAAATTATGGCCCTAAAAGGATGGTAACAAGAAGGTGATGAATGGAATGCTTGAATTAATGTCATCCACTGACAATGGCTAAGTGTCACATTCTAGTCCATCGATTTTCACCCACCATGCCACTCTAGACAAAGGCTCGCATTATGCAAATCAGTACCCACCCTGCTCCTGATGGCAACAATCCATCACAAACTTCCAGGCACAGCCCCATGCAGAAGGGACTACAAGCAACCTCAGACCAGTTTCGTCCAATTCAGTGCTCATGCGTAGGGTCTAGCTTGAGTCCTATAGCGCAGTGAGCACGGCCCATGTCTGAGCATATCTGTCACACTTAGGGCATGAACTGCAATAACAACAAGGTGATGGATGGAATGCTTGAATTAATCTCAGTCACTGGCCAACGCTCGGGTCGCATTCTAGTCCATCGAATGGTAGCCATTTCTGACATATTGTGTGCATCTTTGGCACACTAGTGCCTACATCTGACATATTGGCAGTCCTGACAGAATGGTGCTAATTCATGGCATATTGTGAGCATCCACTGAAGAAATGTGCCTAACCCTGGCATAATGTTCATCTTATTACACATCAGGATACATTAGCACATGTCTTACCTTTCTCTAAGATCCAGCTTTTTTAGAAGTAATGCCCTCACCACCATGTTGTGGCGTGCTCCATCAAAGGGCATACTCTACACCCAACATGTTGATATTGTATGTGGAATAGGGTTCAGTCTGGTCTTGGGAGCTCAGTTAGGTATCAGAAAATCCAAGGTTAACAATGTCTAAGTGGAAAGCCCAACCGTATTAGATTTATTCTTTGGTTGTGACATTATCGCTTTCTGCAATGCTTTGTATAGGAGTCCGGATGGGTGCTGGTTGTGGCTTTAAAGAAGACATTATAATGGTATTTTGCAGAAGTGTTTTTGATCAGCATTTGAAGAGTGGTTTTAGATTGGGTTTTTAGTAGGGTGAGTGGAGCTTGGAAAACGACTCCTGAATGGGGTATAAAGAGGGGCTTACATGATGTCTTACAGAGTGGTGTCTGGAAGAAGCTTAGTAAAGGACATCTGAATTCTGCATTAGAGAATGGGGCTTGTGCACTGTTTTCGTAGGTGGGATCTGTGTGGTCTTTTGTGGAGAAAGTCGAGATAGGGCTTTGCAGAGAGGGGGTCTGTACTAAGCTTTAAAAAGATGTGTAGCTGAGAACTCTGCAGAGTGAGTCTGGGCGAGAAGTTGCAGAGCGTTTCAGATACAATGTTATATGGACGGGTCAGGATGGTGCTTCGCAAAGGTGGTCTGGATAGGGCTTTGATGAGAGGACTTGTATGGGGTTTTGTGCAGTGGAAATCTCAAAATGCCAACAATTTAGTAAACTTTCTTACCCTTGTCTCGGTCTGCCCTTTCAAAAGTTTGAAGGGGGTCCTGACTCACCAACATTTTGCTCAGGGTGTGTTTGCCACAATAAAGTTTGAAGACCACTGGTGTAAACTGTGCTTTATGATGCAGCATGCCACGAAATGTGAGTGAAGGCATTATTTGTAAAATAGCCTGATCAAAGGTAAAATGTGACTCACTTGCTCATTAATACTGATGTGTAATGTGGTACAGTTAGGGAGGTTGGATTAATGTGTTTTTCCTCTTCCCTCTCACGCTTTGTATGGATAATGTTCATCTTGGCACAGCGGACATAATTTCCTGGCATTTTGTGGACGTCCAAGGCACAGCAATGGCTATAGCAATCGGGTAATCTGCATCCCATGCATTCGTGCAGTAACTCATGACATACTATAGGCAGGGCTGGACTGGGAACCGAAACCGGCCCTGGCAAAGAGATCGGTCTGCTCGAGGGGGTTAGGCGGGTGCTAGTGGAAAGCTTTGTGCCGCTTTTGTTGCAGTAGGCCGATATTGCAGCTATGCTGCAAACCGGCCCCCGGTAACAAAAACGCCCCCCCAGGGGTCTAAAACCGGCCTCCACCCTGGCAGATCACCGGGGAAACGCCCGGTGCCCGCTACGGCCAGTCCGGCCCTGATGATAGATGTGCATGTCATGATGGTGCCCACACTAGTATACTGATGTCCCTGGTATAACATTGGGGGCAGCCATGGAATGGTGGTGTCAAGGCATGAAAGTAAATCGTTTTGAGTATAAGAAAGCACAAGCAGGCTTGTAACGTATACACTATGGCACAAGTTCAGTCAACGCTCTTTCCAATAACTAGGTCACATATGTCTTTACCAATGACCAGGGTTTTGAGAGAGGGTTGAGAAAAATGAAACCTATTGTATTTGTAAATGATTGCTGAGGATATGGAAACACCCCAACAGGCAAATTCTATTTCTAATGTCTTGCTGAAAATTCCGACACTATTCCTGGAACCTAGTCTTGTGGATTCATGGGCTGATCTTAATTCTCAATCCCTGAGATATTCGTTCAGGCCGAGGACTCTACTATAATTAGATTTTTTCGCTACTTAGATTTTTTTGCTACCATTGCTGAGAGGAAGCTATTAATAAAAGATCACAGGTTTCTTTTAGCAGGGATCAGCGCCACAGTTCGGTTGCAAGTAAAATATTGTGTGCAGAGGACAGGAAGTTTTTAAACAGAGGCTTAATTATGTTTGCACTTCAAATGAAATACACTGTGATGGGTTTTGTCTTTGATAACTCATTGAAAGGAAGATGATTTGCTGTATGGTCATGTTATCGACGTTTTTGTTCGCATCAGGCAGTCAGGCTTTGCGCCAACATTGACAAACATAACAAGGTCACTAATGAGTTATCCTTTTCCATTTTAGTACAAAAGATTGGCAGCACTCCTTTCAATTACAGCACGGAAGGTCCAATGCCCAGCAGGAAGGGAGCAAGCATACCTTCAAGGCTAACATTTAATGTTGTGCAGGACTTGTTTCTGAATTTTTTGAACTTTAGAAGACTTGATGATGAGAGGCGGGGTTGCTCGAGGGTGGCTGAGAGACCATAAGCCCCTGCAGCATCGGTATGGGCACATTCACTAAACAAGACAAATACTTGGACACCAGAGACAACAAGCACTGGCAATAGGTTAGGCCTTGAAAAGCTGTTGCAATGTTTACATCTTTTAAAAATCTTTCATTGCAAGCTTATGCCACAAAACTAAAAAGGAGGGGGAAAAAGAAAACGTGCTGCCGCATAAAGGTGAAAAACAAAAAGTTTAATGCTTGAATTAATCTCAGCTACTGGGAAATACTGGGTCTTATTGCAGTCCATCATTTTTGTTCCAATTGTGCCACTTCTGATAGAGACAGCCATATTTAAATCTGCCTTGCCCAACTCCAATAGAAATCATCCAGCACTAACTGCCAGGCCAAGTGCCTCTTAGATGGGAACGCAAGCAAACCCTACACCGGTTTTGGCCTATTGAGACTCGTCAGCGATGTCTAGCTTTGATTCTAGATCAGAGTGGCAGCAGTACCCATGTTTGGTTACACCCATCACTCTTAGGGTATTGAATGGAAAAAAACTAAAACGGTGATAGGTGGGCTGCATGTGAGCCACTGGCAATTACACAGGGCTGCATCCCAGTCCATCATTAGGCTGCTAGGCCACATTAGACAGAGACCAGTGATGCTCAAATCATCATTGGTCCTGCTCCAGTAGGAACAGTACAGCTTGACCTGCCTGGGCAGGTGCTTCCAGGTAGGAGGCAAGCAAACCCAGACAGGTTTCATTCTATTGGGGCCTCATCAGTGATATGTAGCTTGAATCGTATGGCACAGTGAGCAAGGGACCCAGGCCAAGATTTTCAAGCATTTTGCGTTATGGGTGTGCCACTTTTTTTGGTGCAGCCATGACGCAAAATGCTAGTTGGGATTTACAAAGCCACGCAAGGACTAATTTGCATCACCTTGCTTGGCTCTGTATGAAAATGATAACACACCGCAGTGCCTTGCGCTGCATTACACTGCCTTGGATAGGTGCTACATGGGTGGGTATGGTGGTTCCCATGCATCCACCCATGTATTTTGATGCAAACCCAGATTTACTAAAGGTAATAAATCTCGGTTTGCTCCAAAATGGTGCTCTTACCCGAGGGAACATAACAGGGAGCAATATCTTAATTTCTCATTGTTACTTCCTCGTTATATTTGTGCCTTATTCAGAAGCACACATAGAAAGAGAAATATGCCTCAGAGGATCATTTCTGTGCAGGAAGGTATGCCTTCCTGCATAAAAACAACCTTGCCCGTAATGCAGGCACCCTTCACCAAGCCCCAATGTTGCCTGCGTTGGCGCTAGGCTCACTGAAGTGCATCAGCGCAAAGAGAGATCAGAAGTGTGCCATATATTTGTAAACATGGTGCATTTCTGCTCTCTCTCTCTTTCATGCAATGCACCACAGAAAATTCACGTGTTCCACTGCGTTGTTTGAAAGTTTACCAAATCCGGACCCCTGTCTATATTGGTACAGTCATTAACCACATATATTTGTAATTTACAAACTTTATTGACTTTCACTTGGTTATATTTGATTAAAATCACTTTAACCAAGTGGTACAGTGTAAATAATTTAAGACCTATGTCCGCTAGGATTAGCTAAAATACTCTTGATTAACAATGATTTAATTCATGTATTATCCACTAGAACTTAAGAGTTACAGAAAAGCATACACATAGCTTATTTCACAATAAAAATTAAGGAAGGAGGTTGATGAAATAAATGACTGAACAAGGTGCTGTCTGGCACGATTTAGGAATTGGAAACTTGCAGAGATCCTGAAACGGGATTCTGTGATGTTTGATTGTAATGCTGTACATTTTTGCCCTTGTGATAGGATCTCTCTTTATACTCCTATGTTTTTTTCCCAATATTTCCAATAATTAAAATTGCTTTAGTTTGAAAACACTAAAGGGTATATATACAAGAACTGCCGCTAGCTAGCATTAGTGTTAGTTAGCGGCAGTCTTCTTAATGCGGCCTAGCACCAAAAACTATTGCCCTGTTAGTGATGTATTTACAATATGTCGCTACATAGCGATAGTTTCAGGTAGCCGTGTTGAAAACTGCCACTAACACTAGCGTTAAGGCGATACAAATTCTGACGTTAGCGGGCGAAAACTAACAAAAGGCCAATTTGCGGGCAAAAACTCACGTTAGTCAGCAGAACTTCACCTTTTTTGCCTCTAGAAGCAAAAATAGCCAATAAGTCCACCTCCAATGAAAAAAATAAAAGAAAAGCAATGGAATGCAGAATGTAGCAGGCAGGAACAAGTGCAGCACAGATCAACAACCTCCCCAAACCCCCCAACAGCCAGGATGACCAGTTAGAGTCCCAGGGGAAGAGGAAATGCAGAATCAGGGCTATATATATAAAAAGAGGCGCATCGCTGGGGAAAACCTGTGATGCATCACTTTTCATAGTGCCCTCCTTGCAACACCATGGCAGCCAAAACCTTGAAAGGGTGGACTGTCCCCGGGGCCCGGAGGCCTCGCTGTGCCTGCGTCTGGGATCCGGAGTGGGATGCAGAGGTGTTGTGGAGTTGCTGGGCCATGGCGGTAGACATTGAGGCGTCGGCGATCGCCCTTACCTGGTGGTGAAGTCTGCCAGATCACATGGAGACACGTTGCTGACCTGTGTAAGAAGACCACCTGGTGCCCCTTGGAGCTGTGAACGGTAGAGGCGCTCCTGCGCACCAACGCAGGTAGGTCTGCATTGCATACCACGCGCCACCACTACACCGGGGTGCACGGAGGAGATTTACCAATGGTGGGCTGCGCCTCTATGTATCACAGGCTGGAGGAAGTTGCGCTGGCCGGACGCAGTGGAGGGTGAGGCCCCTGAGCTGTGCCGAACTTGTGTGGCGGGAGCGCTGCAACTTCACATATAAGGGGGCCCTGTTGCATCACCTGCATCGGGAGGCTCCCCAGCGGACTTGGCAGTGACTGCTGTTCCCAGGCTTGTGAAATCCCGCCTGGCTAAGGTTCCTGCTGGCTGAGTCACAGATTTGGAGAGAGTGCAGCGGATTGCGCCACGGTGTCAATGTCCAGGTGAGGAGAATCTGGGACGCATAGTGGAGGAGGCCAGGGGGTCGAGTTGGGCACAGGCCTAGCACCTGTGGGTGATGCAACCCCAGTGGCGGCTCCTACGCTATGGCGGAAGAGCGTCGCCCCACTGCTTTCAAGCAGTGCAAGAAGAGGAAACGTAACATGATGATAACTTTCTGATATTCTCATGCTATGTTTCCTTTGCGGGCGGGAAGGTGGGTGGGGCTGCTCTACTCACGGAGCAGGGCAGGGGTGGAGTGGTATGCCCACTCAAGTGCGCAATGACTGTTTGGTCGGCCCTCTCAGGCCGCCCAAAGCAGTCATGTGCACTTCCCTGTTCGCAATGCAGGCTGCTTTACAGCCTGCATGGAGAACATGCCCACCCCTCCAACCCCTGGCTGAACGCCTTGTCACGGCGCTCAAGAACAATCACAACGCCGCATTGCAGCATTGTGACTGGCTTAGGGAAGGCAGCCTGGCTGCCTGCTCCTGTTCCTGGAAGCAGACTCAGGTGAGCAGGAGCACAGAAGACGCGGGACGCGGCCTCGAGGTAAGATTTAAAAAATATATATTTACAATCCCTGCTGCCCCACCCCGTCCCCGCCCCCTCCAGTGTCCTTTCCCGTGTTTCCCGCCTCCCAGCTGTTCAGCCCCCCCCCCCCCCACAGCACTACTTAATGTCGGCCGCTGTTCGGCCATGTGCAGCGGGCGTACCACTGGTGCACCAAAGGCAAGCCTGTCTGCGTCCGTCTGCCCCTGGACCGCTATCAGCACCAAGGACACTTCCTCTCGGACACTCAACCGCTACGACGCCAGCACCCTGCACGCCATCAGCCCTGGACGCCACACCACCTGCCATCTAGCATCACTGTAGAATTCCCTTGCACCCTGCACCTGCCAAAACTGCAAACGCACCTTCTGCTACATCAGCACACCAGCGCCTCCTGCCGCCCAGCTGACCAACAGCGCAGCAGACCGGGTCAACTGCATCCTCCTCAACGTGCAGTCACTCCACAAAGACGCAACAGAAATTTGGGACCTCCTCGACGCCACCTCTTCAGACGTAGCCTTGTTCACGGAAACCTGGACTAACCTCTGCTCCGGACCAGACATCGCCATCACCATCCATGACGGCTACAAATTCACCCGCACGGACCACCCCGAGTGCCCACGAGGGGGCATTGTCATTGTCTAAAAAAGCACTCTCTGACAGACCACGCACTCTAATGACCCGACGGCTACCATAGAACACCTCCAGTTCCAGATCCGGACCAACCCAACAATAGGGGAGAGGAGTTGGCCTAACGGCTAGGGCGGTCGACCTCGAATCTGGGGAACTGGGTTCGAGTCTCGGCAATGACGCTGAACATCCTGTGATTCTGGGCAAATCACTTAATCTCCCCGTGCCTAAAAAAAATGAATGTGTCCTCATGTAACGCAACTGGTGCCATGTAAAGCGCTCTGATACCCGATACCTTCGGGTCAAGTTCGCGCTATATAAAACTGTACATTTTTTTTTTTTTTAAACCCCAACCCCACCCTCCACGGCACCCTTGTCTACAGGCCCCCCGGCCCATGAACTCCCATCCACCAATGCCATTGTAGACCTCATCGCACCCCAGGCTCTCCCATCCACTGACTACATCCTACTCGGACACCTCAAGTTCCACCTGGACAACCCCAGTGACCAGAACACCACCACCCTCCTGGCGAACCTCGCCAACATCGGACTCAAGCAGCTAGTCACCGCACCAACCCACATAGCCGGACAAACCCTCAACCCCATCTTCTCTGGCTGCGGGAACTTCAACTACAGCCACACCCCGAACTCTCCTGGACCGACCATCACACCTTCATCACGCCCACCGTACACCACCGCCATCATTGCCCCCCCAGCTGCAGCTGGATCAAGGCCATCAAAGAACTTTTTGGCAACTCCCTCAGCACCACCACTCTGCTAACGCTTACAGATGGCAACGCCGCAGTGCGCAAACTCCACCGATGGAGCGCCAACTACGCAACACCCTGGCAGCTCCTACATGTCATTGGACCGAGCATCTGAGGGTCGCTGGCCGCCGGGGAAGGTGACAGCTGACACCCTGGACGCCAAACTAGACTCTGTACAAAGGGACACATCTAGGCATATGCGTGACCTTGTGAACCCCTATGCCACATTATACCTGCGTCAGGTAGGATGTATGCAGGGAAGGCGTTCCCACATAACAAAGCCTCGTAGGAGTGGCGCAGTGAAATCTATGAGATGTCACTGTGACAATTCTAGGACGCCACTGCGTCAAAACCTTATGCCTGCCTCATGGCGGGCATAAGGGTGACGTAGTGCCATAGGGATAGGCCTGTCCCATGCATTGCTGGAGTTGCATCATGCTAGTGACACAATTGCAGCAATGCATGACTTTAGCACCGACAGATACGTCAGGAATACTGACATATCTGTAATTCCTTGCGAGATGGAGCGCCGTACAGTAAATACGTCACATCCATGGTGTCGCAAGGCGGGCGCAGTGAAAAGTGTCGCAACGCTGTTTTGTCGCAGCGATGCAACACTTTTCATGAATGAGGCCCAGGACTGCGCCCTATCTTATTGTGGGGCACAGTCCTGAGCTTTTGTTTTGGCGCAGGGCAGCGCAGCAATATGCTTTGCTGCGCTGTCCAGCACCAAAACCTCTGAAATGAGTGTTTGCACCAATTTTAAGACCAGCTATTTTTTGGTCTTAAAAAACTGCCTCTAACTGAACTTAGAGGCAGTTTTTTGGGTTTTGCACCATACAAGGAATTCCTTGTAAATATTGCGAAGTGGGGTTAGCGGCAGTTTTTGCACAGGAACGCCCACCTTGCCTCTCATTTTCGTTAACTCTCGATAACAGAAGTGGCGATATTTAAAATTCACGTTTTCGCCGGAAAAGTGCTGCTAACTTCAGTTAGCGGCAACTTGTAATTAAGGCAATAAAAAATAGCTGCGTAACGTAAATAAATTGACGCTACGGCGGCGTTAAGTCCTTGTACATATGTCCCTAAGTACTTCTGGGAAATACTGGTGATTTGCACAATGAATGTTTTTTTAACATCTGCGATTTAATCGAAGAACAGCAATCAACTATGTTACATGAGATTAGAAGATTAAGAATTTCCTTCTCAGTTTCTTTTTTTAAAACTTTGCATGCAGACATTTATGTATCAGTAGTTACTGTCTTTCCAATTATTGACGTTGGTTGATTTGTGTATATGAGTTGCCGAATAACTCATTTGATGATGACGATGATACAATTTGATAGCTGGGATGATTTCCAAGTCAATGTATCAATTATCAAATGTTCTTGTCAAATTATTCATGGGAAGCCTAAACTGTGCTTCTCTCCATATATTTTCTCATATGATAAGTAAATGTATCCTCTCTTTTCCAATATCAATTATATTATCTCCTACCTATCATGATTCATTGAACGGTTTACCTTCAATACCTGAACCCAGCTACAGAGGCTGTAATCTTTTCTAATATAGGCAATTAGATTTTTTGATAACCTCTAACCTCAACACCCTGGTTCTAGCAAATGTTTTGTAGCATTGTCAATCTAGAACACTGACACACTGTTTTTTACCATTGTCTTCCAAGTTCCTGTTCTTTTTGTGCCTGGCTTTCTCATTCTTCTCCCCGCTAAAATGTCCAGCAATATAGTTTTCCTTGATATTGTGTGATTCACCTTCTATTCTCTTGTTCACTCTAAGATCCGATCTGATCATTTGCTGTTGCTACTACTCTTCTCATCTGGTACTTCTTTGTACTGTTCGAGCCATTAGTTCTTCTGCTTTGCCTTTCTACTGCTAGAACTGCTTCTTTCACTCCTGTCACACCATCTCTTAAGCCCGTTGTGTCTTTTCCTTGATCCTTATTTCTTCTTCTCTTCTGCTCCTAATAGTAGGGAATCCACAAAATCACACTGTAAGAAATTGGATTATTGGTTGAAGGAAGTGAGAACCCAGTTCAAATAATGATCACAATCCTTGTCAGAGTGAACCACAAATGGTCAATAAATAAACCTGTACTTAATCCTCTGGCAGCTTGGCACAAACGTAATCAGGCTTAACTTAAAGGCAACGTGTACAGCATTTGTGCAGTACTCAAACAGTAATAAAGTGAAAATGCAGCACAAGAAAGATCCCAAACCAATTAGGATAGTTTTAATAAATAAAATCAAAGCAACAAAAATCCAGTCAGCAGAACAAGAGTTAGAAGTTTTTGAAGTTTAAGGTAAAAACAGCGCAAAAGGCACAAAGGGCCAACTGCAGGTATCTGAACGCGCTGAACCAGAACAAAGTCAAAAGTTCAGGCCAACCATAAAGGAGTGCCAGTTGGGAGGGGTGCCAAGGGTGTCCCACTGGGAGTTGTACCTTTTATCTTGGTGTGGAGGCTGTTCTAAGATGGGAGTCTTTGAGTCGCTGATCAGGAGGTGCACAGTGCTGCAATACATTGCTCTGCGTGGCTCTGCATCGGATCCGGTAATGCCACTGATCAGGGGATGGGTAGTGTTAAGATTTGAGGCCCTGTGTCAGTCTGTGCCTTGTTGCATCAAATCTGGTGAATCCGCTGTAAGAAGCTGTGAAGTGCTGCGATGCAAGGCCCTGTGTTGGTCTTCAGTGCGCAGTGCTGGATTCAATGAAACCTTTGGTTGAGCAGGGAGGACTGCACTCTAACTCCAACCAAGGGTTCAGGGTCATGAGAACAGCACTTGAGGGGCCAGGACTCACTCCCACACAGGACAGCAGAGGGGACCAGGTCAGGTCTTGTTGAGTCTGGTCAGCTGGAAAGCAGGAGAGATCTTTGAAAGCTTATTGTGCCCCTGTAGCTCAAACTAGAGGTCAGTGAACTGACCCTTGGAGTCACATCTGGGGTCCTGGGTTATAGGCAAGCAGGTCCAGTCCCCCTTCTTCAGACAGCAGGGACGTCCATCTTCCGAATCTTCACAGGTCCACGAGTGTTCTGAGGAGAGGTACTGGGGTTACCACTCTTTTGCCCAGTGCCAACCTGTGGGTGGGGGAGACCCCCACCCCCCGTCTAACCCAATACTGATTCTGGTCAGTTCTTCTCTTTCCTCCTGGGTCTGGCTCCAACCTGGCTAATGAAACAAAGGACAGGCAGGCCCAGGTGTGACCTGCATTTGCAAGTGGCAGGACAGACAGTTGCTGAAGTCAGGAAGGGACTGTGTATAGCCCTCAGGTATCCTTGCTAAGGAGAGGAACATCCTTCTCCACACCCAGGTCCTTTGTCCACTGTCTGGATGGAATACACATCAGATCACAGGAGAGTCATTAACAGTCATGTGACCCCGGAAACTGGCAGAGAGGCACATTTGGTTTAGGCAGGAAAATGCCAACTTTCTAGAAGTTTAGAGTCCTAACAAGGGTTCAAGTACTGCATTACACAAAATACAAACTAGACAATTCAAACAAGGAAAAATGATTACTACATCACATAGAAAAACAATTAAAAAAATAATAAAAAACGATAACCCTACACAATAACAAAAAATGTACAAAATTTAATGAAATGATAATATACAATCACAGGACAGTGGTGCTCACAAAGTTACACACAACGCACATAGAAGAAGAAATTAACAGTGTAAACAAAAGCAATGGCTGAGGAAACATTATACATAAAGACGGTTACAACGTAACACAGAAACAAAAATAGCAAAGAATGCTTCCTCTTCAGTAGAAGTCACAGATAGGCGTCGACGGCGTTTCGTCCAGACTAAAATGGTATGGTCATCATCAGGACAAACAAAACTTTTAAACAGAGCATTTGACAGTAAGTTTTGATCAGAATTCCAAGGCAGACATTCTCATGGATCAATACTGACTGTCAAAATCCTGAACAAAATCAATCCAAATTACTCAGGCCAAAGGTATTTGAGCGAGGGGCTCAAACAAAATCGCATCCCTCATGAATGTTCCAATACAGGCTCGGTATCAGTCATGTAGTAGTTCAATCCAAAATTAAATCCACAGCCCGGAGCTACGGGCATGCACCCGACTAAGACGCGGTACAAACAGTCACGGCGTTCCAGGGGCTGCCCCTGTTTGTTGCAATTAACTTTCTAGAAGTGGCATTTTCAAAATAGTAAGTTAAAATCCAGCTTTAATATTCAAGGGGATTTAAAATTTCAGTATAAATGAGTGGAAGAAGTATTTCTCTAGCTGTACCTAAATTGAAGTTATCATTTATTAAATGTAATAAGGTGGCCTATTGTTAGTCTATCGGAGGCTAGCCTTGCCACAGTGAAAAACAACTTTAGGGGTTTTCACTGTCAGGATATGAAAAACTTAAGTACACATGTCATAATTTTTAAATACCATGCACCCTGCCCCATGAGCTGTCAGGGCTTACTTTGGGGCTGGCTGACAAGTATTATAAAGGAAGGCTTATGTCTGGCAGAATGTTTATTTGGCCAGGCCAAAAAGGAAGTTTAAACCTGCACAACATGCTGCAGTGGCAGGCCTGAGACAGATTTTACAGTGCTACTTTAATGGGTGGCACAATGAGTGCTGCAGCCCACTAATAGCATTTAATTTACAGGCCCTGGGTACATGTAGTATGATCTACTGGTGACATATAAGTAAATTAAAGGTACTAAGCAGGAGTATTCCAATATAGCCATGTTTGGAAGGGAGAGTACAAGCACTTTACCACTGGTAAGCAGGAGTAAAGTACACAGAGTTCTAAAGGCAGAAAACAGGTTCAGCGAAAAAATAGGGTAGGGAAAGGGAATCATCTAGATGAATACCACTCAAAAGATGTTAATGCACAAAGTCCCTCCTGGCTAGATGCCCACATGTGTCATTGGCAGTTTGTGGAAAATTTCCAAGATGAGGATTTTGTACATGCTACTCAATGATGTGAATAAGTCGAATCTGAACTGATCTCTTATTTTTCTAAGAGATTTTGAATTTCTTGTTTGCACAGATCATTACTCTGCATACCTTGCAATACTTATGATCCCAAATCCTAAAAGTGTGTTTTGATGAAAACAAATATGAATATAATCTTTTCTGGGTCATATTTTCTGAGTCAAAAGAAGGACAAATACACTGGTAGTTGTAGTAAATGGATTTGTCACTAGGCACTCTGGGTATAACAATTGTAGGAGAAACAAGGCAAATTTTCTCTCCTAATATTACTGCCAAACCCGTAATGCTGTTATTTCTAGGTATTGCCTACAAGACAGCACAAGCTGTTTGGCTGCGAAAACATTTAATCAGCTTACAAAAAATGTGCAATGGGTTTACAAGCCGCCCAATGGTTACCATTACTTGGCTTTATTGTCCCTTTCATTTGCCTACTTCTTATTTGATAGCTTGCCTTTATCTTCCTATGTTTGTTCATCCCCTGGAGCATAACCTCTTTACCCCCAAATTTGGGGGCGGTGCGATGCATGGAGTTGGCTGCAGGGCCTGGCATGTGGTAAGGCCATGCATCCAAACTCTTGCAGGCAGGCATGCCCCGCTGCGCACGGCACCCCTCCCCGAGACAATTTTAGGCCTCGAGGATCATATCCACAGGGACTCATTTGATTTTTTGGGGGGTGCGGTGCCCCGTCCTGAGCTATTTTAATGCTCAGGGACCCCATCCCCTCGGAACAAACCAATTTTCTGAAATAGGGAGCTGGGCATGGGCCCCCCCTCCCCATGCCATCCAATGGCCCGAGGGACCCCATCCTGTGTGGCCTGTTGGCAGCAGTGTCCTGGGGACACCATCCCCTGGGATAGTGCTGTTCCCTACCCGGGAGAGTGAGGGCAGGGAATGCACATTTAATTCCCTCACACCCTTTGCTACAGTACAGGCGGGAGCAGAGAATTATGCTGCTCCCACCCGGGTGGGAGCAAAGTAATGGAGCTGGATCCTGTATATATATATATGTATGTATATATGTGACAGTTGTCACACCAGGCACCTGAATGAGGAGGGTGCCTCCCAATGTGAGCTTCCATCTTGATTGTGTTAAGATTTCACTGCACACACTTCTGATATGGAAAAAGGGGCACACTCCCAGAGTTGTATTCTGCAAAGTGGTTTATTAATTAAGCAGAATCCAAGTCCCTATGTGTGAAGAGAAATCTCTCAGTCTGTCAGCCAGGTGCCAAGTCACGTACAGATCTGCTAATTCATCCACAATTAGTCCTTGCCAATCAGAAAAAATGATGTCACAGCTTAGGTGGTGCAATTAAAGATTTTATTAAGGCATGGCCCTTAGCTCACGTGTTCCGACCTACTACAGGTCTTTTTCAAGACAAACAATGTAAATAATATCCCCACACAAGTCATCATTTACCCATTGGGCATTTTTATTACTTTCAAGACATATATAAGGGACCATGATGCAATAAGACTCATTTTACGTCAAATCCAGGGGTTCTACCCAGATTGGAGACAGACGTGGCATAAGTTCAACAAATGGGCTGACCAGTACTGATCGTATGACCTAAATAGACCTTCTTTGTTGTATGTTCTGCCCAGTGGGCCAATCATAAACATAATACATTTTACAAGGCTAATTGATTAATCCCAGTCAATTATATTGACAATGCAAACAATAATGATGATTTGCTACAGCAGATGAATATGTAATCTCTTGTCACAATTTAAAAGTGAGGCTGGCTTCCCTGTCACCTCATTGAACATGTCCCTTAACAGAATTCTCACCAAAGAAACTTTTTTTTAAAAGTTACTATTGTATATGTCCTTGAAGTGCCTAGCTAGTGGGTAACTTACTTCTTTAGTAATTGCTCTTCAGTCTTCCTGAATTCTCTTCGTGACCAGGGTGATCGTACTTCCCACATACTACTTGTCACAAGGGCATTCAAGGACATACACAGTGTACTGCATATAGCAGTTTATGTGCTTCTTAATTTAAAAATTCCCCTTGTGCCCTCTTATAGTTGTCACATTTTTTATTTTTTAACATGTCTTGGATTTCGAGAGGCGAACATATCCTATATATTTTCTTCCCTAGTAAGGGCACTGAGGGGCATATGTACAAGGAAGTGGTGGAGCATGTCGTTAGCCTCATTGGCTTAACGACACACTCCGCCACTTCTGAAACGCAAGGCTGCACCATATTTACAAGAATGTGGTGCAGCCTTGCGTTTCCCCCTGCTGTGGCGCTAAGTTTAGCAACTTAGCGCCAACACAGGCACCCTTGCACTAAAGTGTAAGGGTGCCTGCGTGCAGGGGAGGATTGTTTATGTGTTCAAAGGGTGGGGGGTAAATGGTCCGAGGCCTCAGCGAACCAATGGTAATAGAGCTGATCTGGTGAGGTTTACTCATTCATGACAATGGGAAACCCCTTCCCCATTATTGTTAGAGTACTTGTGAACATGTCGGAATGAGTAAAAATAATCAAATGTTCCTTGGAAACAATTCCAATTTATTTCGTCGTGTTTCATAGCAAAGTGAGAACATTTTATAGTCTGTTGCGGTCAATCGGCGTATTGGCAGATGCGCTGATTGACCGCAACGGACTCATGATTTCTATTGTTTCACCGGACCACAATACTTCCTGGGAAAGGACCGATTTCCTCTCCTATCCCAGCTACCTAATTCAAATGCCCTGAGGAAGCCCCAGGCCAGACCGCCGATGTAAAGGGGCGAAACACGTGTTGGCTATAAAATGTTCTCACTTTGCTATGAAACACGACGAAATAAATTGAAATTGATTCCAAGGAACATTTGATTATTTTTACTCGTTCTGACATATTCACGAGGATTGTTTATGTGTCGGAAGGTGTCCCTTCCTGCACATAAACAATCCTAAAATGCCATTCTGTCACGTTCATGTGTGCTGCTTCATGCAGCACACATGAAAGTTACAAAATGGCATTTTTTTTACTTTGTTAATGTACAGGAAGGGACACCTTCCTGTACATAAACAAACCATGGCATTTTGCTTTTTCCATGTGTGCCGCACAAGGCAACACACATGGAAAAAGCGAAAACAAGGAGAAATAATGCATTTCTCCTCGTTTCGCCAACTTAAGACCAGGGTTTTCCTGGTCTTAATTTTGGCGCCGCCTCCTATGGACGCCACCCTTGTACATAGGGGGCAGCGTCAAATACAATGGGAGTTGCGGTGGAATGCCCACCACAACACCCACTGCACGCCCCTTTCACGCTAAGCATAGCGTGAAAGGGGGCCTTATGCACAAGGCAGCGTTAAGCCACGTTAAGTGGCTTAACGCTGCCTTGTACATAAGGCACAGCCCCTATCGCCACCACAACGTAGGTAAATGTGACGTTGTGGTGGCGATTGGGGCTTGTACATATGCCCCTGAGTTTGAAACCTGATAGTGGTGATGGAGCAGGATTTCGCAAAAAAGAAGCCTGCTCGGATTAACACCCCCATAATACTTACTAACAGTGTGCGGTGTGAAATTAACAGAGCAAATCACATAAACACGTGGGAAGCCGCTTTGTGCATGTGTGCACTAATGTGAACTAATGCATGAAATAACTAGGCGCATTTTACATTGCACTTCAAAGAAACGAGATTATGCATGTTTTAGGCCGCATCTTGCATTTGCATTTTGCATCTTGCTTTGAAAACGATAATAAATAATGCCGCTTTGCATGAAGCTTATGCTAGGAAAAATATTAACAGGGAATAGTGCAAGAGTGGGTGGTACACAGTGAAAAATGTTTTACCATGTAATTAATAAATGTTTATGTTCTATTTGCCGTAGTGAGTCAAATGGGCCTGAAATCTCTTAAGTTGTCCAGATAGATGAGGGGCTGGAGAATGAATAAAATGACAAGCCGACAGAAGTGCTGAGCGCAGCGGATGATGAACACTAGTTCAAGGCTAATGCAGCACTGAGAACATTGATTGCATGCCAAAAAGATGAGACTGGCCGTGGGACCCATGACTTCTTTCGCAGACGTGGCTGAGAACTTAGTGAAATGTAACAAGAATAAAAATGCATGGACTAGTCAGTCATTACGCGATGGGAAAGGAAGTAGAACAATGAATATGAACAATTTTGAATGAAATCCCGGTGGTGTGATGCACCACCTCCCCGAGCATCCAATGAGCACTCGAATTCTGTGCAATGTTTCAATTAATGTGGGTTGGACATGTAGGTTTTAGAGTATAACTGGGCTGCTTTTGGGGGTGTGGTTTAGAAGTTGCTGCAGCGGTAGGAGATTGAGAGGGGAGATGCGTCGCTGTTCGTCGGTTTGCAGAGAGGCCTAGCTGTTCCTGTCCTTGCCCTGTCCTGCTCCTGAAATCTTTGTTTCCTGACTCTATCTCAGGAGACCCCCCACTACTCCTTTGGCCAGAGGGGTGGTATTTCCTACATTTTTGGGTTTGTATTATCTTCCGACTCGAATTTGCATAATCATTTGCAAACGTAATTTTGTCTCTGAAACTTATGTCTCTTTATCTATCCACTCCATCACAAGTATATTGGTTCGCATTATTTTTGCTGAATCTTATGTCTCTTCATCTATCCACTCCCTCATATGCATATTGTTATTTGTTGATGGGTTTGACATCTGTTTGCATTGCTAATTGATTTTCTCTCCCTTGTGTGAGGTTCATTGTTTGCATTACAACCTGTATACGATGAGCATAAACCATTTATTTGAGATAAACCTTTTAAAACTTTCCGAGAGTCTGTGATTATTTAGCTGGTCAGATAGTCAGTTAGTTCTATTATTACCATCAACTTCTCAACTTATTGGTCCATCGACCGAAAGGAAAGAGAGTTGATATATAGGTCTAGTTATGTATTTAGAATAATTGAACATGAATTTGTGAAGGAAACGATTTCCACGTCTTTAAAACTTGACCCCCAGCGCATCAGGGATTTGGGTGAATGTGTATGGGCCATTGTATGTAATATTGATGAGTATTGATCCCTGATTAAGTGTCGCGCTGGATCAGTTTTCTGGTAGCAGAGGACGGTTTAATTATTGATTAGTTTGGTAAGAATTATTGATTATTGATTATATGTTTTTAGCAAGAAAAAGTTAGTGTCCTGTTCTATGTTGTCTAGAAGTACAGGTACGGAGGTACCTGAGGAATCCCGGGAATGGAAATTTAGCCTGAAGTAGGCAGAAGAAGAGTGTGGATAAAGAAATCACACTGCAGAAGTACTTTGTCTGTTGTTATAATACTATACGGCGGAAGGCTGTAGGTGTTATGTTTAGGGACAATTTTGTATGTGAGTAGAGTGTCTGAAATAGCGAAGGGTCCACTTTCGAAACTCTGGCCTTATCCCCAGAGGAGTACCAAGACCTCTTTTACACCAAAGAGTCCTCTTGCGAAACTTTGCCCTTATCCCTAGAGGAGTACCAAGTCCACCAGTAGCTTGTTTGGGTGTGAAGTAACGCTGGTCGTTATTTTACTCGAAGTAAAAGAATTTCTCGTTTGAAGTGAAGAACTATCTCTTTATTTAGAGGAACAGACAAGGTAGCATTGTTTTATGTTGTTACTAACAAGAATTTTGATTAAGAAGATTTAGAAATACATTGCCGTATTATTGTATAAAGGGAGGGTCAGTAGAAGGAGTGATACTGACGTCACAAAAAGGCCGCACGGGCATTGGTCAGGCAGCGAGCAAAAAGTAAGCTCTGATTGGCCGGTTGGTGTGAGCCGCGCTAGTATTGGTTGAGATAGTAGATACGTAGAGAGCTGTGATTGGACGGTTGGTGTGAGTCACGCTGGTATTGGACAAGAATTGACAAATAGAATAAGTAGAATTACGGAAGGGTTTCTTTGTTGTTTTATTGAGAGATATTAGTGTAAAGAGTTAGAAAAAATGAAGTTGCTAAAGAAAATAAAGAATTTCTTTAAAAAGGACAAACCAATAGTGACTAGAGAGGGAGTTCTTATTCCCCCTCCAGGAACGCCTGCTTCCTATATGATGTTGGAGTGAGGATACCATACATGTACTTGGTTAGAGAATTGGGTGGAATACACAAAGGATGATGGTGTTATAGCTTTTCCACAGCATGGTTCGTTTAGTATAAGGATTTTGCAGAATTTGAGAAATCGAATGAATTCATTAGAGCCAAATCCCAGACCTACACAGTATGAAGCGTTAGAGGAATGGGAAGTAGAAGCATTCAAAAGAGAGAAATATCGAGGGGGTAGGAGATACAGAAATTTAATGACTAGATACCCATTTGAGAGAAGAGAGGATACAATGAAACGATGGAGGAGAGCTGTGGTAACTGGGGGTTTGTACCCAGTTTTAGTTGCTGACGACCAGACAGGAGGCAAATGTAAAGAGAAAAAGAATTATGTAGAAACATCAAGTTCAATAGATGATGCAAACGATTCTGATGATGAGTTGTTAGAGGATATTATGACCAAAAGACCTCCGCCCTATCAAGAAAATTCAGTTGAGGTGACTCCCAATGCACCCTTTATGGGAAATCCACTAACCCCACAGATTGCGGATATGGCTAGAATAGTGCGAGAAAAATAATTGGACATGCTAAATAAGGCAAGAGTAGAGCAGATCCAGAAAATAAATCAGTTGAGTCTAAATGCAGAAGCATTGACAGTACCAGTAACAGTTGGTCCTATAGTTCCATTGTATGGAGAAAAACAGAATATAACAAAAGTACATACATTGGCAGTTCCAAGGAGTAGCGACAGGAGTGGAATGGTGACGGTAGTGAATGAGGATGGACAGGCTGACACAAATACAACATTGTTAGATCTTTCAGTTTGTGAGATGATAACAGAAACCCCTAGAAGAAGTGTACAAATAGATCCAAGGAGAATAGGGCCGAATGTTATTTCAGCGACAGGGAGTTCAGCAGGTCCTTCACCAGAGGAATTGAATGATTGGATACAGGGAATGGAAAAGTAAAAACATCAACCACAGAGTATAAATGTGAGCCAATTGAAAGTGGATTTGGAAGAGATTATTATTGGTACGATAAATCCAGATAGATTAGGGATTTACCGAGATGAAGAGCTGTTGTTTTTGTGTAAAAGTATTACATGGAGAGCGAGGAATCTTCATGGGAAAATATCAGAGGCTGCTAGTGAATATGGAATAGATATAGATAAGTCAAAGGTGTTGCAGAAATCGTACAGATTGGCCTTTACTGAAAAAGATCTGGAGAGTTTGAATGCATCAGGGAAAAGATTACAGATAAAAGAGTTGATGAATATTCTGAAAAAATGGGGAGATGTTGAACGATAGACAGGTAGATGGACGAAAAAGAAAGAAGAGGCAGCGGGTAAAAGAGCTTCTATGTTTCCGTTAAAAGAGACAGAACAAGTTGAAAGGGCGTGTCCAATGAGGGAAGTCCCAGGTGGAGGATATGTGCACGTTCCTTGGACAAGACAGGATATATTGTCCTTTACGAATGATTTTCCCAGATTAAGAGAGAAACCAGTTGAGTGGTACAAACAGGTAGAGAGGTTTGTGAAAGTTTCGAAGGTTTTGTTAAAAGATTTAGATGGTTTGTTTGAGATTGTCGTACCAGCTGATTTGTGCACAGAATGTAAAATTACTGTCGATTGACCAAAAGAAGACTATCCTAGAGACCCCAAAACAGGTGCACCATCTGATGAAGTAATGAGAAAGTATAATCAGGTAATCACCTTTTTGAAGGGAAAATTTTCTCCAAAGGAAACAGATTGGCTTAAGATAGACAGAACGACCCAAGAACCGAAAGAGTCAGTACATGCCTATTATGAAAGGTTGTTGCAGGTATTTAAACAGTATAGCGGATTTGAGAATATTGGAGACAAGGATATGGGACATTTTGTGTATCGTTTTGTGTTTGGTTTGAAACCAGAGATAAGTAATATGATTCAGCAGCATTTGATTTGTTGGCAGAGCAAAACCATTGACGAAATTTTGAGGTATGCGAAGTATTGTAGTGATGACATTGAATCAAGGCATAAAAAGTTAAAAGAGAAAATGACGTGGGCTCAATTGCAGGTAGCAGAGCAACAAGAAGAAAATAATAATTCTCAGACAGGTTACCAGATGAATGGTCAGAATCAAAATAGTCAGGTACCCAGTGGAGGTAGAGGTAGAGGGAAAATGAGTAAAGAAGAGGCTAGGAAGAAATTTCCTTGTCATGCGTGTGGAAAGTATGGACATTGGAAGAACGAGTGAAGATCCGCTCAAAAGAATAATGGGGCAAATCAAAATTTAAATCCACAGATGCAGAATGAGGTGGGTGTGAATCAACAGCAGCAGCAGGTAGTTACTCCACAGTTACAGGTGCCACAAGCTCCCGTTGCCAATAATGTGAATGCTCAAGTACAGAGGTACGGTGCGAACACTGGATTTCACGGAGGAGATCAAGTTGGTAAGAATCAAAATGTGCAAATGGTTCCGCAATATTGGTTGCAGTGCAATGAGAATGATTCAGACTCATCTCAATGACGGTGCCTGAGGGGGGAGGAAGAGTGCGTACTTGGCGCATCTTTAGCGGTAGATCAGTCAGGTCCATTTGTTGATGGAAAGGTGGAAGGTAATGATATTACATTCCTGGTGGACACTGGTGCTACCCGTTCTACTGTGAGAGCAGCAGAAATTTCAAACCTACCCCTCTCGGGAGAAACTATCCAAGTTGTAGGAGTCTCAAATAAGCATATTAGAACACCAGTCACAACTCCAATAGAAGTTCATATTGGGAGTTTCAGAGACATGCATCGTTTCGTGGTATGTACCTCAAGTCCAGTAAATCTCTTAGGAAAGGATTTGTTGTGCAAAATGAATTGTATCATCTATTGTACACCAGATGGTATCGCGTTTCAGACACCTGATGAGGATGTTGAATTCAAGATGATGTTAGCGAAGCAAGGGACAGAAGTGGATGAGTTGTTTTCACTTCTCACAGAAGAGAGTTTGCCTGAAGAATTAAAAAGTACAGTGAGGTCGGATGTATGGGACTTTACGGGAAAAGAGATTGGCCTAATGACAAATGTAGACCTGATTCAGGTTACAGTGAAAGAGGGTGCTGTGTATCCAAACACACCTCAGTACAAAATGAGTCCAGAAGTAATTGCAGGAGTCACTCCTGTGATAGATCAAATGATTGAACAGGGAATTTTGAAAGAGATAATGAGTAGTCCTTGTAATTCGCCCATTATAGGAATTAAAAAGCCAAGCGGAAAATATAGAATAGTACAGAATTTAAGAAAGATTAATAAAATTGTAGTACCCTGTTGTCCAGTAGTACCGAATCCAGCAGTAATCCTTTACCAAATTCCATGTGATTCAGAATGGTACACAGTGATTGATCTGTGCCAAGCATTTTTCTCGATTCCTTTACATCCGGAAAGCCAGTATTTGTTTGCATTCCGGTTCGGAGACCGTGTTTTGGCATGGCACCGAGTTCCTCAAGGGTACACAGAGAGTCCTTCAATCTTTAATCAGATTCTGAAAAGGTGTCTGGAGACTTTGGTCATGCCAGGAAATTCAGTTTTGGTTCAGTACATTGATGACCTACTTGTGGCATCAAAGACCCGAGAGGCATGTGTAACAGATACCATTCCCTTACTGAACCATTTGGCAGAAGGAGGACACAAAGTGTCAACAGCAAAATTACAATTTTGTAAACAGGAAGTCCAATACCTAGGACACAAAATAGAAAAGGGAGTCAAAAAGGTGACACCAGAAAGAATTAGTGTAATTAAACAGATGAGCCCACCTATCACTCAGATAGAAGTCTGAATGTTTTTGGGAATGGTTGGATGCTGTAGGCAGTGGATCAGTGGTTTCTCACTGATTGCAAAACCTCTACAGAGGTTGACACGAAAAGATGTGAAAGATCTGATTGTGTTGGATGATGAAAGTATGGAAGCTTTTATTAAACTGCGAAACAGTCTTTGTCGAGCACCTACATTGGGAATGCCAGATTATGCAAAGGATTTTGCATTGTACTGTTGTGAAAGAGATGGGTGTGCACTTTCAGTGTTAACTCAAAAACATGGAATGGCACGACGTCCAGTAGCATATTTCTCTACTACTTTGGATTCAGTAGCTGCAGCGTTGCCAGGCTGTTTAAAAGCAGTAGCTGCTACTTGTGTGAGTCTGGAACAGAGTGAAGCAATTGTGATGGGACATCCAGTCAAGGTGTATGTGCCACATTCAGTTGAGATCCTTTTGACACGTACGAGGACCTCTAGTCGGCTGACTAAGTATGAAAGAGTGATTTTGGGTGCTGAAAATGTGACTGTGGTAAGGTGCACTACTGTGAATCCAGCAACTCTGTTGCAGAATTCATATTGTGAGGAAGTGAGAGAAGAAGCGGATCATGATTGTCTGGATGTGACAGAGTTGTGTACGAAGCCCCGGCCTGATATTGAGGACACTCCACTAGAAAAATCAGATTGTGAGATGTTCGTTGATGGATCATGTTTAAGAAATGAAAAAGGAGAATTGTGTTCTGCCTATGCTGTTTGCACCATAGCAGGAGTTTTAGAAGCATCCTGTCTAAAAGGGGTAAACTCTGCTCAAATTGCTGAATTGATAGCTCTGATTAGAGCGTGCAAAATTGCCAAAAGCCTGAGGGTAACCATATTTACTGATAGTCAATATGGTTTTGGGGTTGTCCACGACTTCGGTCAGCTGTGGATGCAAAGGGGATTTCTGACTTCTTCAGGTTCCCCTATAAGAAACAGCAACACTGTAAAAGATTTATTGGATGCTTTACAAATGCCCAAAATAATTGCAGTGGTCAAATGTTCCGCACATAAGTCAGGAGATGACTATGTGACGAGGGGCAACAGATACGCAGATCAAGTAGCGCGTTTCTGTGCACAAAATGTAATTGCCCTAAACAGAGGGATTGAAAAGGAAAATACCAATTGCCATCTTATGTTTTCTTCATCTTTTGAAACTTGGGATGAGATTAGGCAGTTACAGGAAGAGGCAAGTGATGAGGAAAAAGAAATCTGGATAAATTCAGGCTGCAGAAAGAGAGCAGAGGACGAATTGTGGGTCTATATAGACGAAAGACCAGTCATGCCAGACGGTTTACTATCCCAAATGGCAAGGGTATACCATGGAATTGCACATGTTGGAAGAGATGCAATGATCAGGCTCTTCAAGCAATCATGGTATAACCCAAAGTTCAGGGTCATTGCAGAGAGTCTCTGCCAGAGGTGTGTCACCTGTCAGCAGCAAAATCCAGGCAGAAAGACAGTTGTTGGTTGGGGAGGAATTGGAAAAGCAGCAGGACCATTCACCCGACTCCAGTTGGACTTTATTGAACTCCCCCCGTGTAATGGGCTGAAATATGTGTTGGTTGTTGTCTGTTTATTTTCTCGCTGGGTGGAAGCCTATCCAACAAGAAGGAATGACAGCTTGACAGTCGCAAAGCTGCTTCTAAGAGAACTGATTCCTAGATTTGGATTTCCAGCCACTTTAGAAACAGATAGAGGAACACATTTTAACAATGAGATAATTCGGATGATTTGTGCAGCATTACAGATTGAACAGAAGCTGCATTGTGCCTATCAACCCGAAGCATCTGGAGTGGTTGAGCAGTTAAATGGCACAATAAAATCTAGGGTAGGAAAAGTGTGTGCATCCACAACACTGAAATGGCCTGATGCTTTACCCCTTGTATTAATGAGTCTTAGAAGCATTCCTGTCAAAAAGACGGGTTTGAGTCCACATGAAGTCCTGATGGGAAGAGCAATGAGACAAGCATTTATACCCACGAACAAACTGATGAATATATCTGATGATCTAGTGCTTGATTATTGCAGAAGATTAGCTGATCTGGTGCATTCTGTGTCTCGCCAGGTTGGAGAAGATGCTACTACGACACAGCCGAATCAAGCTCCTGATCTGAATCCTGGTGAGTGGGTTCTTGTCAAGAAACACGTGAGGAAATCGTGTTTAGAACCCAGAAATTATGAGAAGGGCGAGACATATGCTGCAATGTCCCTGGACTGGTATAAAAAGGGGAAAATCTGTTTGCTTAGAATGAAAACTAACTATAATAATTATTTCATTGGTTCTAGTGAATGTGAGCATACTTACCAAATTACTGGAGGTTGGGGATTGAAGGGTGGAACTGATCCTGTTTTCCCTGGAGTTTATTATGTGTGTGGTAAGAAAGCCTATTACAGGTTGCCTGCACATTGGTATGGTAGTTGTTATTTTGCAATTGTTTTCCCGAAGGTCTACCATGTAGACAAAGGTAATAACAGAATCAATTAAATAAAACAAGGACTTACACGCAAGAAGAGAGCTAGTTTCTCAGAAATAGTAGGTGATATTTTTGGTGCACTGATACCCTCAGTTGGAGTCGTTCTAAATTCACATAAAATTCGAAAATTGTCCACAGTGGTTGATCGTTTATCGACAGATACTGCTGGTGGCTTCTTGATGATTGACACTGAAATGGTTGCGATCAGATCAATGGTTTTGCAAAATCGACTTGCCCTTGATATTTTATTGGCAAAAGAGGGTGGAGTCTGTGGCATGTTGAAAATTCAACACTGCTGTACTTATATACCAGACAAAAGTAAAGATATTGAGGGATATATTAAGAATATTATGAAATTACATGAAGACTTGACCCAACTGGAGATTGACGGTGTCTGGGAGAGACTTGGTAAGAGTTTCTCTTCTGTAGGTAAATGGGTTTCTACATTTGGAAGTAGTTCATTAGGAAAAATAATAATGCCAATGATTTCAGTAGCTGGAGTAGCATTAGTAATAATAACAATATATAAATGTTTCAAGTGTAAATGTGGAAGAAAAGAGATGACAGGATCAAATAACAAATGAAAAGCAAGAAAGAGAAAAAGAGATGAAATAGAACTAGAAGGTATGAAAGAAGATTACTATGATGAGATGAAGGAGTTGGATGAGAAGATGATGAAAAGAGAAAAGAATACTGATCTTTAGATAAGTAAAGATGGCACTTGGTATGGTGGGTATTTTATGATGGATCCAGGAAGCCATCAGAGGGGGGATTGATGGAGCAGGATTTCGCAAAAAAGAAGCCTGCTAGGATTAACACCCCATAATACTTACTAACAGTGTGCGGTGTGAAATTAACAGAAAAATCACATAAACACGTGGGAAACTGCTTTGCGCATGTGTGCACTAATGTGAACTAATGCATGAAAGAACTAGGACGCATTTTACATTGTGCTTCAAAGAAACGAGATTATGCATGTTTTAGGCCGCAGCTCGCATTTGCATTTTGCATCTTGCTTTGAAAACGATAATAAATAATGCCGCTTTGCATGAAGCTTATGCTAGGAAAAATATTAACAGGGAATAGTGCAAGAGTGGGTGGTATACAGTGAAATGTTTTACCATGTAATTAATAAATGTTTATGTTCTATTTGCCATAGTGAGTCAAATGGGCCTGAAATCTCTTACGTTGTCCAGATAGATGAGGGGCTGGAGAATGAATAAAATGACAAGCCGACAGAAGTGCTGAGCGCTGCGGATGATGAACACTAGTTCAAGGCTAATGCAGCACAGAGAACATTGATTGCATTCGAAAAGATGAGACTGGCCGTGGGACCCACGACTTCTTTCGCAGACGTGGCTGAGAACTTAGTGAAATGTAACAAGAATAAAAATGCATGGACTAGTCAGTCATTACGCGATGGGAAAGGAAGTAGAACAATGAATATGAACAATTTTGAACGAAATCACGGTGGTGTGATGCACCACCTCGCCGAGCATCCAATGAGCAGTCGAATTCTGTGCAATGTTTCAATTAATGTGGGTTGGACATGTAGGTTTTAGGGTATAACTGGGGTGCCTTTGGGGGTGTGGTTTAGAGGTTAGCGCAGTGCTGCAGCGGTAGGATATTGAGAAGGGAGATGCGTCGCTGTTCGTCGGTTTGCAGAGAGGCCTAGCTGTTCTTGTCCTTGCCCTGTCCTGCTCCTGAAATGTTTGTTTCCCGACTCTATCTCAGGAGACCCCCCACTACTCCTTTGGCCAGAGGGGTGGTATTTCCTTAATTTTTGGGTTTGTATTATCTTCCAACTCGAATTTGCATAATCATTTGCAAACGTAATTTTGTCTCTGAAACTTATGTCTCTTTATCTATCCACTGTCATAAGTATATTGTTTCGCATTATTTTTGCTGAAACTTATGTCTCTTCATCTATCCACTCCCTCATATGCATATTGTTATTTGTTGATGGGTTTGACATCTGTTTGCATTGCTAATTGATTTTCTCTCCCTTTTGTGAGGTTCATTGTTTGCATTACAACCTGTATTCGATGAGCATAAACCATTTATTTGAGATAAACCTTTTAAAACTTTCCGAGAGTCTGTGATTATTTAGCTGGTCAGATAGTCAGTTAGTTTTATTATTACCATCAACTTCTCAACTAATTGGTCCATCGACCGAGAGGAAAGAGAGTTGATATATAGGTCTAGTTATGTATTTAGAATAATTGAACATGAATTTGTGAAGGAAACGATTTCCACGTCTTTAAAACTTGACCCCCAGCGCATCAGGGATTTGGGTGAATGTGTATGGGCCATTGTATGTAATATTGATCCCTGATTAAGTGTCGCGCTGGATCAGTGGCTATCTACCATCTGACCTTTCAATCATTTTGATTTCCTGTATGTTATAGAAGGATCGTCTCCCCTATTCTCAGCTTGAATACTGCTGGTTTTTGGGGACTCTCTGCCATAGATGGTAATAAACCACATTGAATCAGACCTAGCACAGTCAGTCACTTTTTTGTCCTCTGGTGCTATCAGTGTCTCTCTTCTCATCTCAGCTACTCTTTCTAGGTTGAGCCTAGACAGCGCTTGCGCTGTGTTGTATGTACTTTGTGGGATCTAGCGATCATCCCTAGGACTTGTCTGCTTCCGCCTTTGCTTAGGGACTTTTTTTTCTGTTCAACTGCCTCTATTTAACTGTCTTGATAGAAAACGACCAGTAGAGGTCAGTAAAATTTCACAATTGCCTTCTGCTTGTTCAACTGCCTCTAATTAACTGTCTTGATAGAAAACGACCAGTAGAGGTCAGTAAAATACCAGAATTGCTTTCTACTTAGGGACTTTCTTTTTTATTTTTCTGAAACTGCCTCTATTTAACTTTCTTGATAAAAAAAATGACCAGTAGAGGCCAGTAAAATACCAGAATCACTTTAGCATTCCCTAGATTCCAGGCCATAGAAACTTGTATTCAAGAAGCACCTATCTTGTATTTTCAGTGATATGACCACCGAAGGGGCTGATTTTCTATTAAAAACAACGCTTTAGACAATACAATTTCCCGCTGATAGGCAGTATTTCTCTCTATGTGATCCCATAACCTGGCTTGTGCCGCAGTTTGGTGCTTACTTTCCCTTCATGTTAAAGAACAGTACATGTTTCAGCACCGAGGCTAATGTGTTGCATAGCTAAATACATGAAAGGTACCAAAGGCGAGACCGATTGCATTGCAAATGCTTGTTTAGCTTTGGTGATCACACACATTGGTGAGCCCTTTCCTTAAATCTTTTTTTCTCTGTCATAGGCCTCATTTGAGATAAACTTGCTTTTTGCTCCAAGGAGTTCTCCGCAGGGTTTACCCCACTCGAGACGATTAGGATGATGACAGCAGTAAACAAATGCCAGCTGTTTTCTTTTTGGTTATTTGCCCCTTGAAACTCCAGGAATACAGCTAGGTGTATTTTACTGGTGTGCCTCATGGTATGGGTGAAACCAAGGTTTATGTTGTACCTTCATAATTACTACATTATTTTTGTAGAAATTGACAAGCGCTTTTGATGTCTTCCTTCCACACTACAAACAAATCATCTATGTACCTAAGTTTCAGTTTGTTGTTTTCCACATACTTAATCGTTTCACCAGTCAAGAGCATCCGCTCCTCCCACCAGCCCATGAAAATATTTTGAATAACTGGGAGCGAACAGTTTAGAAAGAAAGTGTTAGAAAACACAAAGGAGCTGTCATAGAAAAGAAGACCTAAAAACAGAACGTGTTAAGACGAAAAAGTGCAATATGAGTTATGGGAAAGAAACAACATTTGCGTCACTATTAGAAAGGGTTGATGAAAGCAGGGTAGGGCAAAGAAAAAGAAGAGTGGTCAATAAACCGGCAAGCCACAGTGAGAAGAGGAAGGGGGAGAAGAAACAGCAGAAAAGTGAGAAAGGTGATAGAGTGATCAAAAATCTATTTATAAGTGTTAGTTTGGAGGAGTCGTTAAAAAGGAACATCCTTCTTGAACGTCGCTTACAAAGTGTTGTGGAGAATAGGTAGAAAGGAGTTTCAAAACCTATATAGTCCATTTAACAAGTACTGGCGTCATCTCTCTGTTAGGCACCGAAAGAGTGCAAATCAAACACATGCGGATGAACTATGGAAGACTCAAGTCTGGATCTGACTCAGCCACAGGTCACCTGGGATGGTCAAGTCATACCACAGCCCAGCCAAGGACTTGTTCACTGCCTGTAATCGACCTTTGAATCCCTGGGACCTCTGTGATCTCCTTGTTTCACTAATCCCTTGTATTTCCTCTCTGGAGATTTTCAGATTCTCATCTGCCTTGCTTACCTATTAAGGGTACTATGGATAATAACAAAGAAGCATTTTTACAGCCATGCATTTTACAAGACTGCTGTATTATAACTTTGCAGATAAAGGTT
Organism: Calotriton arnoldi; assembly: GCA_963921515.1. Lineage (NCBI taxonomy): Eukaryota > Metazoa > Chordata > Amphibia > Caudata > Salamandridae > Calotriton > Calotriton arnoldi. The sequence goes on along the minus strand of CAWUFW010001936.1, from coordinate 1,141,479 downwards.
CCCTGTTGTGCTTGTGGCTCTTCTGCAATGATTCAATAAATTATATTTTTGCATAACTGATTTGAATTTTTGATATCATGTGTGTAGTGTTTGGTTGATGTTCCTTGTGATTTTGTGTTCTTTGTACAACATGCTAACCTGTGTTGGGATTTACAGAAAACAGGGGCACAGATTTACTACCACTTTGCACCAGGTTTGTGTTACTTTTGTAAGACAAACCAAGGTGCAAACTGATGTGGTGGTGATTACTTTCCAAGACACATCTGGATAGCAATACCCTAAATTTTGGTACTTTGCATCAAGAGGGCATTCCATGGGTGGTACATGGCCGTTTCCTTGAACTACTTCTAGGTTTTGACTCAAATACCTATCTACTAACAATAGTAGAGTTGAGACAGGTGAAATAAAGGAGAAATGTTTTAATTTCTCCATAATACTCAAACTTTGCATTTGTGGGCATTGTACAGCACACATACAAAATGGGATAAATATTAAAGCATAGTATTTATACTGGATGGCTCCCCCTCCAGTACAAACAATATGCTTCACAGAACGCACACACCCTTACTCTAAGGTGCAAGGACATGTGCATCGGTGAATGGTACCAGCACTAGGGGAGAGAATCACAACACAATATCTTAGTAGATATGGCACTGTTCTTTGACTGAACACAGCGCAGCAACTCTGGTTGTATCACATTTTATTAAATTTTCCCCGGATCACTGACATAATATCGACGACAACAATATCGTCCTACCAGAATATCGTGTCAAGAATATCGATGGACAAAATATCTACATCCTATCTCTACAAAGGTAAGTACAAAAATATCGAAACCAAAATATCGTTGTTTAAAATATCGTTGTTCAAAATATCGTTTTTTTTTAAACGTCTTAAAAATAATATTAAATAAATTAAATAATAAATATAATTAATAAAAACATAGTTAGAATTATTTAAGAATGTTAAAAATTATAAATAATAAATGTAATATAAAAATAAATTAAACATACATATATAAAAAAGTATATATATATTTACTTAATAATATTCATAAATAAATATTTTATTAAATTATAAAACATTACAAACATAATAAAAATTATAAATACATATATATATATATATATATATATATATATATACATAAACCTGTAAGATAAATATAAAAAGAAATTATATATATAATAAAATAAAATATTAAAATAAATATTTATCTTTAAAACACCATTTTACACTACATTGACTAAAACAGTAGGGAAAATATTGGATAGCGTAGGGCATAAAATTACTATTCCCAATCCAAGGAGTGCAACAGTAGGGAAAGTGTTGGATAGCGGAGAGGAATAATTTACTATTCCCACTCCAGCAAGTGCAACAGTAGGGAAAGTGTTGGATAGCGGAGGGGAACAATTTACTATTCCCACTCCACAGAGTGCAACAGTAGGGAAAGTGTTTGATAGCGGAGGGGAATAATTTACTATTCTAACTCCAGCAACTGCAACAGTAGGGAAAGTGTTGGATAGCGAAGGGGAATAATTTACTATTCCCACTCCAGCAAGTGCAACAGTAGGGAAAGTGTTGGATAGCGGATGGGAATAATTTACTATTCCCACTCCAGGGAATGCAACAGTAGGGAAAGTGTTGTATAGCAGAGGGGAATAATTTACTATTCCCACTCCAGCAACTGCAACAGTAGGGAAAGTGTTGGATAGCGGAGGGGATAAAATTACTATTCCCACTCCAACAAATGCAACAGTAGGGAAAGTGTTGGATAGCGGAGGGGATAAAATTACTATTCCCACTCCAGCAAGTGCAACAGTAGGGAAAGTGTTGGATAGCGGAGGGGAATAATTTACTATTCCAACTCCAGAGAGTGCAACAGTAGGGAAAGAGTTGGATAGCGGAACGAAATAATTTACTATTCCCACTCCACAGAGTGCAACAGTAGGGAAAGTGTTGGATAGCGGAGGGGATAACATTACTATTCCCACTCCAGCAAGTGCAACAGTAGGGAAAGTGTTGGATAGCGGAGGGGAATAATTTACTATTCCCACTCCAGCAAGTGCAACATTAGGGAAAGTGTTGGATAGTGGGGGGGTTAAAATCACTATTCCCACTACAACGAATGCAACAGTAGAGAAAGTGTTGGATAGCGGAGGGGATAAAATTACTATTCCCACTCCAGCAAGTGCAACAGTAGGGAAAGTGTTGGATAGCGGAGGGGAATAATTTACTATTCCAACTCCAGGGAGTGCAACAGTAGGGAAAGTGTTGGATAGCGGAGGGGAAAAATGTACTATTCCCACTCCACAGAGTGCAACAGTAGGAAAAGTGTTGGATAGCGGAGGGGATAAAATTACTATTCCCACTCCAGCAAGTGCAACAGTAGGGAAAGTGTTGGATAGCGGAGGGGAATAATTTACTATTCCCACTCCAGCAAGTGCAACAGTAGGGAAAGTGTTGGATAGCGGAGAGGAATAATTTACTATTCCCACTCCACAGAGTGCAACAGTAGGGAAAGTGTTGGATAGTGGAGGGGATAAAATTACTATTCCCACTCCAGCGAGTGCAACAGTAGGGAAAGTGTTGGATAGCGGAGGGGAATAATAGACTATTCCCACACCAGGGAGTGCAACAGTAGGGAAAGTGTTTGATAGCGGAGGGGAATAATTTACTATTCTAACTCCAGCAACTGCAACAGTAGGGAAAGTGTTGGATAGCGGAGGGGAATAATTTACTATTCCCACTCCAGCAAGTGCAACAGTAGGGAAAGTGTTGTATAGCAGAGGGGAATAATTTACTATTCCCACTCCAGCAACTGCAACAGTAGGGAAAGTGTTGGATAGCGGAGGGGATAAAATTACTATCCCCACTCCTACGAATGCAACAGTAGGGAAAGTGTTGGATAGAGGAGGGGATAAAATTACTATTCCCACTCCAGCAAGTGCAACAGTAGGGAAAGTGTTGGATAGCGGAGGGGAATAATTTACTATTTCAACTCCAGGGAGTGCAACAGTAGGGAAAGTGTTGGATAGCAGAGGGGAATAATTTACTATTCCCACTCCACAGAGTGCAACAGTAGGGAAAGTGTTGGATAGAGGAGGGGATAAAATTACTATTCCCACTCCAGCAAGTGCAACAGTAGGAAAAGTGTTGGATAGCGGAGAGGAATAATTTACTATTCCCACTCCACAGAGTGCAACAGTAGGGAAAGTGTTGGATAGTGGAGGGGATAAAATTACTATTCCCACTCCAACAATTGCAAAAATAGGGAAAGTGTTAGATAGCGGAGGTGAATAATTTACTATTCCCACTGCAGCAAAATAACAAACATTAATTAACAAATACTTAAATAATAAAAAATAATTTACCTCTCACCAAATACCCCTATAAATAACACCACCAGTATTGTAAGACATGACACAAATAACATAATTGCTTAACAATTAATCAATTAACTAATAACAATATACAAAAAACAATGAGTAATAATGGTTGGCTGCTGTTAGGACTAGCTTGACTAGTATAAATCTCGCACATATTTTTATAAATCCAAATCATTTGGAAGGCATCAATAAAAAGATTATTCAGAAGGCTCTGTATAAACATTATGAAGGTATTAGGTATGAGCGAGAATTCTCGAAATCTACAGTATTTCGTTATATATCCACGGTAGAGGGTGATGTCACCCGCCCATATTTGCCAGCGGGTTATCTTTTAGAAGCTATTAACCGCTGGGATCGTAGTTTGCTCTTTCGCCTTAGATCAGGCACCCTAAAATACTTATTGTGCTTCCCTTTAGGCTTTAATATAAACCTTGAGCAAACGCCATGTTATTGTGGCAACCATGGAAATCAATCGATGTTACATTTTATATTCTTTTGTAACTACTACCGAAAATACAGTATGCAATTATTGATCCCTTATTTTAAAGCCCTGGGTATTGATGATTTCAGAGAAGCCTATAGTGTCATTCTTAAACTTGATGGGGAAAATTTAATTTTTCGTGTAAGCACATTTTTGAAAATGGCTGTCCGCTCACGTGCCTCTATGGACATTATTTAAGCAAAACTCGAGTGTATTTTTTATTACTGTTCTCCCTTTTGGATTAGTATTTAAATTTGGATTACGGTTAATGTAGAACGTATTCTAATGACTGATATCTGTTATAAAACATGCACTTTACTTATCATGCTGCTATATTTTTATGTAATATCCTATCTTTGCAGTGTCGTCTCATTTTCGAACAGTGTATATGATATTATTGTATTTTATTGTATCAAATTAGGTATTTATTGTTGTTTTAAATTTGAATATATTAATGTATGCTGGTATTTTGCTTTGTACTTTTATGGATATTTTGTATATCTGAATAAAGGAGATTGATGATGATGATGATGAGTAATAAATTAATTCATACTATTAAGACTATAAAATAACAATAAATAAATATTATTTGAAAAAATTAAAAATTATATTAATTTTTAATTACTTGCTACACTACTCCCCTCTAAATACACAACTCGCTCATAAAATATTGACACAATTTACAAATTTACCAATTAATTATTAATAATTAATAACCAATTAATAATTAATAAATAACAACTTATTTAACACAATTAACAATATTAAATACACAAATAGTAATTAATACAAATTATTAATTAATGAATTATAATTAAATGACTTCCCACCCTACTCCCCTATAAACCCACAACCCACTCTTAAAAAATGACACAATTAACATATTTACCAATTAAATATTAATAATTAATAACAAATTAATAACAAAATAATTTACACAATTAATATAAATTATTAAATACAAAAATATTAATTAATTAAAATTATTAATTAATTCATTTTAATTAAATTACTTCCCAACCTATTCCCCTGTAAACCCACATTCCACTACGGAACTAAAACGCAATATTTAATTTCTTAAAAAATTAATCATTTCTAAAAATGTATTAATAAATATATTATAATTAAATTACTTCCCACCCTATTCCCCTATAAACCCACAACCTGCTCCTAAAAAATGAACACAATTAACATATTTACCAATTAATTATTAATAATTAATACCCAATTAATAACTAATTAATAACAAATTAATTAACACAATTAACAATATAAATTATTAAATACAAAAATATGAATTAATTAAAATTATTAATTAATTATTTTTAATTAAATTACTTTCCACCCTATTCCCCTATAAACCCCCAACCCGCTACGGAACTAAAACGCAATATTTAATCTCTTAAAAAATTTATAATTTCTAAAAATGTATTAATAAATATATTATAATTAAAATTACTTCCCACTCTATTCCCCTATAAACCCACAACCCGCTACGGAACTAAAATACGCAAAAATTACTTAACATAAAATGAATTACTTCTAAAAATTTCAAACATACATAAAAAAATAAGCTATACTTTTAACACATATACTAAAATACAGAACACTAAAATAAATTTCGATATTATTAACAACGATATTTTGACTAACAATATTACTTACTTCGATATTAACAAAAACAATATTTCTTACCTGCATGTCGATATTCGGGTCGACGATATTCTTGAAGGTCGATATTATGTCACATCGATATTTAAACATCGATATTATGGCATATCGATATTTAGACATCGATATTATGACTCTATACCATTTTCCCCACGGTCTCATGTTTTGCTTGCAAGAGGTCACTTTGCGCAATTTTTCTCCTTGATGCACAGCACAGCAAGCCTACAAAGATCTTCAATTTACTTCTCTAACATGGGTCTTATGAAAGATAGTTTCAGATTAGATTTAATACTATGAGAGACCTTGGGTTTTGGTGGCTATTGCCAGTGCACTTCCAGTATAATAATGATTCTTTTGAAAAGGGCTCTCTTACACACACTCATACACAAACACACATGCATGCATGCCCAAAAACACATAGGGCTAGATTTACTAAGGGATGAGGGTCTCTTGCTCAGTGCTACACAAATTGCAGTATTTCCACAGGTGTTTACTTTGCCCCTAACAAGAGCTTGTGGCAAACAGTAGTAAATAAGTCCTGGTCTGAATTATAGGTCATTGATGATTAATCTTATGTGGAGTCTAACAGTATCTCTCCACCGGCAGAGGAACAAGCTGACACCCTGGTCCCATCACAACTAAACTCACAAAAGAAGTTAGTGGCTGAATCAGGATTTATTTTTAGGGTGGCAGAAATGCTGCATTCCTAATGTTTTTCCACCAGAAATTTCACCTATTGAAAGGCAAAATGTGCAGTGGATACATGGAAAAAAATAGGGCATAACATGTGGGAATTGGTGTTGAAGCATCCCTTAGTTTAACAGGGAACAGTGGTTCCTGTGGACAATCAACATGTAATAAACAATAATAAACAGCACAATGGCAGTAATTGAAGGCAAAGAGATGTCAGAAGGAGAAAAGGACATATATCACAAATTATTTATGAGGTCAAATTGTTTATGTAAATGTGTATTCATATAATTCAAAAACCAGTGCATGGTGTCCCAAGTGAAAAGTGGAACCTACATTTGTGACATAAAACAAGGTTTCAAGAAAATTTACAAAGACGACTATAACAATAGTATAAAATGTGTGGTCACAGCCTCCTAATCAATGTTTAGGGGCTGGGAAAATGTTTGCTTTAGGTTATCGACGACGTTTCGACCCAACTGTCAATATGGGGTCTCTTCGAGACCTAGCAATGGAGGGACACCTGAAAATGAGAATCACTGTCAGATTGTGCAGTGTACACCTTGCGGAAATGAAATTACAGCCGGGCACCTAGTGAAGGGAGGGGTACTGAGGGGTACTGACAGTCTTCGAGGCTTGCATGTATATTTGCCTTATTTAAGATGTGGACGAGCGGCAATCCGTGTTCGGTAATAATTATCAAGATAGGGCAAGTGAAGAATTAATCAATATTAGAAGGCCACCTGGATCAGCTTTGCCGTTACTCGTGCTGCTTATAACAGAAAACCGCTTTCGTCTGTCTCCGCTTGTGGAATGACGAGGCATCCCTTAGAGCATGCTATTTCCTATTTCTAAGGAATGATCTCACAATCAACTGGTATTACCACACCTGTGGTATTGGTACTTCCAGGTGAGGATATAATGCACTTGTAATATGGTGGATGGGATATCCGTCACGTTTGTGATGGAGTATCGCAGTCACTGAACTCTAAATAAGCCCCAAATGTTTCCTACTCCTCCACATAGAGGCTCACTTGTTGCACCTGAACTACTGATCCCACAGAGCCTAATATACATACAGAAGCAGTGTAGTGATGGTGGAAATGTCAGTAGCACGCATCTAAATATTAAAGGTTGACACAAGGTCATAACAAAATCCACCATCCTGGATTAGGGCCCTGTAACAATTTATAATAATTTAGCCATAGGTCCATGATCCCTGGCATGTAAATTATACATAGAATTTTTGTATTCTGAAATCTAAAATATCCTAGGATATTCCACTTCATTGCCTATGCAGCCATTAAACAGGAACCTCAAAGGATTGGGAGGTTTACATTATGCTGGAAAACGCAGAAAAAATCACAACATATTTGTATAATTCTTCGTACCACACCGACAACCGCCGGCGATGCTCTCCTTGCTCCCCGCAACCCTCTCCAACGTGAATATGACTCTTGGCACAAAACTTGAGAAGGTAGAACTTCAGGGGACTGACCCGCGCTCCATCGTGGTTGGCCTGAACTTTTGAATTTGACACTGTCCAGAGTGACCAGATAGTCGCTGTTGAGGAACGAACAATGGTTTCATGGAACTCTTTTGTTAACCAATTTAAATGTTGACGTTTCAACCCTATATGCAATTTACAAGCTTCTCCTCAGGAGACAAAAACGTACCGTCTGTCACACCTCCAGGCAGTGTGCATCATATATGTAGTGGGGCTAGTTGGCCTCTAGATCCCAACTTGTCAATATGTGGTAAATAAATTCCTACCATGATCCGTGCGGTGGTCCTCCTGCAGTGCGGAACGCTCAAAGCATTTGTAGCTAAAAGCTAAGGAGTCAGGGTCAAAACATCGACTTTTTAATGGGATTGTCTGGGATGCAATCAACTGTGAACAGTAATCAATGAATACAGATGGAACTGTTGATCTTTATGGAATTCTAAGACATCCCAATTGTAAATATGTATCATGGTTAATACTGCACATTACTACACCTTTGAGCACTGTGCCATATGCACTTATTTTGTCTATATACCATATATTATACCTATTTTGGAGAAGAAATGAAGTAAAAATGTCGAGAGACAGTTACATTGATTGGTTAATACAAGAGTCCCACTGAATTATTGTTGTTCGTTCCTTGCTCTTTACCCAGGTTATGTTATTGGGCAGATGGGTGAAGTCCTGTGTATTGTTACTTGCAGATAGCCGCGATTGGCACTTTCTGCTATTTTTCAGTTTATTCTTAAAAAATCCATAACTCCAGCTCTACTAATTGGATTTTTGTCATTTTTGTCATTTTATTTTTAAAATTTTGCTATATTTTTCAAACCTGGTGTGGGATCTTTTTGTGTGGTGTTTTCACTTTTACTGGTTGAAGTGTTGCACAAATGATTTACACATTGACTTTAAGTTAAAGCCTTACTGCTCTGTGCCATTCTACCATGGGGTTGAGCACAGGTTAGTTTAGGGTTTGCTTGTGCCTTACCCTGACAAAGAATGTGGGTGTGGCTTGACCAGGGTTTACACCCAAGTCAACCAGTAAGTATGTAAGTTTATTGTACAGTTCATTAAAACATTACAATTAAAACTGAGAGCATAGGGGGCGTGGCCTAGCGGCGAAGCAAGATGGCCGCAAGCTAAGGACTCTCCGAGGCTAACCCTCTCCTCCCGCATAAATCCGACTCAAGAATCCGTGACCCGAGGTCAGAATCGGCTATCGGAAGTCCCACGGAGCACAACGAGCCCACAATCGGGGCAATCGGACTTGTAAATCCGAAGAATAAGCCGCTCCTAATATTGGCCTGCAGCTAGAGGAGAGCCGGGACCAGGAGTGATCAGGTGCCCCGGACCGACGCCTCAACTGGCGGACTTCCCCCTGGGCGGATCCGGAGGGGCGCCCGGGGACACAGATCGGCTGTAGCTTGGAGGGAAGCGGAGGCCGCCCAGGCGAGTGCAGTGGGAGACAATCCCTATCGTGAGCACCGGAGTTGCGCTGCACCCCCCGACTTAAAACGGCGCGATCGGCCGTTGGGCCCGAGGTCAGCAGAAAGATCCTGGAGGGCCTCAGAGAGCGTCAGCGACGACGACACATGGCAATCCGGTTCTCGGCCCAGTGAAGAGAGGTGAGCCCTGCGCGCAAGCATCACACATAGAAATCGGTGTGGTTGCGGTGGCGTTCTGAAGGCCGTGGGACTGTGAGGTGTAGACGGGGCTCCGGACGCAGTGAGAATAGCGCGGGAATCGCTGCGGCCCCCACTGGCGCCGAGAGCTGCAGCCAGGGGAGTGCACACAGAGACGCAACTGGAGTAACTGCAGCCCAGAGGGGCCCTGAAGGACCCACCGTACGGAGCAATAGTACCCGCCCCACTCGTGGCCACAGTGGGTTAACAGGCAGACGATTGGGTGGCGGAGGCCGTGTGAGGAGTGTAAGAGCTGACGGGGGAGTTGAGCCCGCAAACACAAGAAGGGGCCCCCGTCACCGGTGCCTCCCATGGACCCACGATACGGCCGGCGGCTGAGGCTCACCAACGGGGAGGTGATGCACTAGACTAAGGAATCTACCTGACAGCTGGAACCAGCCCGCCGCCTTGGCCCCGACATAGGTCTCCAGTTCCTGGAGAGGACCTGGGAATAACTCTCACCATATAACGCCCCGCTGTGGACAACCAGGACACTGCTGCAGTGGCACGCAGGACAAGAGGGGACGGGCTGACGGGGCCCACCAGCGCCTGGGACTCAGCAAACACCTCACCAACGCCCGGGGGCAGCTATTAGATCCGCAATACGGTGACCCACGCTAACCCAACAGATATGTCGAACGCGAGGGGCCCTAAGACCACTCAAAACAACAAACTGGACAAGTACACCTGCCCGAAGGCAGCCATGGCCGCACAGCACCCCCCCAAAGAGAAAGCTGTGGAAGGACCGGAGGTAGAAGTCCCAGAACACACCTTGAAGGATGTGCTGGACGCCATCGGTGAGATCCGTACATCACTGGAGCAGAGAATGGACACGATCTCCTCGGAGGTAATGTTAATTAGGGCAGATCTGGCCACGAACAGGGAGAAGGTTAAACAACTGGAGGTCACCACGACAAGTCTTGTAGATGATACTAACCAGCTGCAGATCGAGGTACGTGAGCTAAAGGCATTCCGAAAATTCGCCAAAGGAAAGTTGGACGACTACGAAGGTCGCAGTAGGCGCAACAATGTGCGCATCCTTGGTGTGCCTGAAAAAGCAGAGGGACAAGTGACAGATCTATTTGTGGAAAGCCTGATCACCAATCACCTTCAGCCCAAAGGCCTGTCCAACATCTTTGTCGTCGAAAGAGCCCACCGGGTGCCGGGAGGGCGACCGACACCGAGGGCCCCTCCTCGTCCCATACTGGCCAGACTTCTGAACTATCGGGACAGAGACATTATATTACAGACGGCCAGAGTAGCACCACCCATACGACTTGAGAATTCGGAAGTCAGCTTCTTTCCGGACTTCACTCAGGTGGGTCAAAAGCAGCGTAGATCATTCTTGGGGGTAAAAAAGCGATTAAGAGTCAAGGGCCTCAAATATGCCATGTTGTTCCCGGCGCGTCTTCGGGTGGAGGCCGGGGGAAAAACAGATTCTTTGAGGCTCCGGAGGACGCTGCCGATTGGCTAGACGGGTGGAGAGACCCAACGGATCACAGCTCCCAGTGAGACTAGGAGGTACCGGGGCCCTGGCCAATTGACTTGTGTTTTTAGGTACTGGTTGAGCCCCCGGCTTGCATAGACTCCCTATAATAAAATATGTGGGGTGTGTGACACTACATACAAGTATGTGGCCGACCGACTCAAGGAGCTCCATTTGCACTGCATATTGGGAGGGAGGGGAGGGTTGGAGGAGAGTGTACCCCCAATTTTCTTCACTTAGTTGAACTTAAGGGCGACAGGCACTCTGCATTGTTGTAATCATGGGCAGTTCGGAGCCCAGAGTGCAGGGGAGCAGGGAGGGGGGAGTTGGGAGGGGTTCAAGCACAGTTACGTGTTTTTAAGGAATCTTCAGGGCATCGCAATCCAGCAGCACATACACATTGGTGACACGTGAATGTCCATGAGTACGCAATGGGACAAAGGGTTTAAATTGATGAGGTGGAATGTTAATGGTCTGGGGGACAAAGTGAAGATAACAGTGGTGCTACAATATATCAAGAGACACGCCCCTGACGTAGTGCTATTACAGGAGACACATCTGGTGGGGAACTCGTGTAAAGCCCTCAACAGGTGGGGATACAACCTTGTGGCACACTCAGGCTTTACTTCGGGGTCGAGAGGAACAGGCATATTACTTAGGAACTCCTTTCCCCTGACGGTTAAGTCTACATGGGTGGACACCGGGGGGAGATATGCGGGCATCACGGGACAATGGGAAGGAAAGGTATTGACCCTCATGTCGGTTTATGTGCCGCCGGCCCTCCAGGAACTCGCCTTTAAAGACCTGGGCGCCATTCTGTTGACGGTGCCAGAGGGACTCCTAATAGTGGGAGGGGACCTGAACGCGGTGGTTAATGGCACCCAAGACAGAAGCCCGCCACGACAGCTTCGCCCTTCCAACAGCTGGCTACCGAATTTTCTGGGGGCTTTGGGATTGCAGGATATATGGCGTTCATTTCACCCTGACACCACCCAATACACCTTCCACTCGGGCGCTCACAACAGCCAGTCAAGAATAGATTACTTACTGACTCCCCCAGACCACTTGACATACATACGAGACGTTAGGCACATGGCGAGGGGTATATCCGATCATTCCCTGTTGTGGGTGCACCTGGTGGTGGGCCATCATAGAGTGGGAAGGGTAGCCCCCATCAACCCTTGGCACCTCCGCAATCCGGTAGTTCACAAAGCACTACATACCACGATCGAACAATACTTCTTAGAAAACGTGGGGTCGGTGAGCTCTCAGCGGATACTATGGGAAGCATTTAAGACGGTGGTTAGGGGTCAAGCCCTTTCCCAAATAGCGGAAGTGAGGAAGGAAAAGGTTAAGGAGGAGGAAGCGCTAGAGATGGAGATCCTCCGATTGGAAGAGGAAATGGCGGAGAGACCCAGCCCAGACACCCTACACGTTCTACAGTTAAAGAGGGATAGCTACAGTGCCTTAGCGACAAACAGAGCCAAGGAATTGGGAAGAGAGACGCTAGGCAGAATCTACGATCAAGGGGATAAAGCTGGGAAATTGATTGCATGGTTAGACAAACAAAAGCTGGCAAGCAGATTGGTGCCAGGATTAATTGACGAAGCCGCACGCATAATCACGGACCCCCAGGACATTGCAAATGCATTTGCTGCCCACTTCAAACAGATCTATTCCTCACAGAACCCTTACACAATACGTGACTCAACCGACCTCCTACGGGATATAACACTACCTAAACTCTCAGCGTCGGAGCTAGATTACCTAGAAGGGGCGCTCACAGCGGATGAGGTGGCACAGGCTGTCAGGGGGCTTAATTCGGGGACGGCATCAGGACCCAATGGTCTACCGATTGAGCTCTATAAACTTGGGATGGACATTCTTGCCCCCCACTTGTGTAAAATGTTTGAGGAGAGTAAAGAGCTCGCGGAGCTGCCTCAAGACCAAAGGATCGCAACCCTAGTGATGATCCACAAGGAAGGTAAAAGCCGGACAGATTGTTCCTCTTACAGGCCAATCTCCCTATTGAATACCGAGCCAAAGATCTTAGCTAAACTCCTCGCCAATAGACTGATCAAAGTTATTAATAATCTGGTGCACCCGGACCAATCAGGCTTCATGCCTCAGCGTAACACTGCGTTGAATTTACGCAGAGTACACGGGGTGATGGGGAGGGCGGCCACCATACAAGAGGAGGCGGTATTGGTGTCTCTGGACGCCTGCATGGCATTCGATATGCTCGAATGGCCATATTTATTTGCGGTTCTTGAGAAAATGGGTTTTGGGCCCCAATTCATCCAGTGGGTGTGACTCCTCTATTCGAAACCACTGGCCCAGATAGTAGTAAACAACAAAAAATCTGAGGTGTTCGAACTCAGTAGAGGCACCAGGCAGGGATGCCCGCTTTCTCCCTCCTATTTGCCTTGGCCCTGGAACCCCTGGCATCCTGGGTAAGGAGGAACCCGGTGATTCGAGGCTTTAAATGGGCTGAATCGTGGGAGGACCGCATCTCATTGTATGCGGACGACATCACCTATTGTTTCTAACGTCCCCAAAGGCCTCGCTCACAGCTGTATTTGATATCTTCGCCATCTTTGGCAGATACTCAGGGTACTCAATTAATTGGCTCAAATCAGTATTGTACATCCTAAAGGGACCCCTCACGGGCCTTCCCAGGAATTGCCCGATACAGATCACTACACAGGGCTTCAAATACCTCGGCATCTATATCACATCTGACCCCGCCGATAGATTCGCCCAGAACCTACTCCCTCCCTTGCAGAGATTGAAGAAGGATTCGGAGCGTTGGAAGAAGCTTCCGCTCTCACTGCTGGGCAGGGCATCCCTATTCAAAATGATGTCCTTACCCCGGTTCCTATACGTCCTGCAAAACTCATTAGATTTAGTTCCCGCAAGCTATTTCAAAGAAATCGAGAGTCTACAACGCCGCTTACTCTGGAATGGGAAGCCTCGTATAGCACTTCCTAAACTGAATCTCACCTGGTATGATGGGGGTATCGCCCTCCCTGATCTTAAAAAATATTATTGGGCAGCTCACCTGACAGCCATTAATCATGGCACTTACAGGCAGGCGGGCGATCCGGGCTACGCGATGGATCGTTGGGTGCTATCTGGAGGGAACTATAACTGTGCGCTCTATTCAAGCGCCGGAAAACACCGCCTGACCGGACCAACCTAGCAATCGGTGCAGGTTTGGAAGGCGGCTAACAGAAGTATGGGGTGGGACCGTAGGGTGACTCTGGCTACGCCATTATGGGATTCGGAGCTGCTTGGGAACCTGTGGTCAACCAAAGGCTTTGACAAGTGGGACCTCATAGGTATATCAAAAATAGGCGACCTATGGCTAAAGGGTGAGGTCAAGTCATTTTCAGCCCTGCAACAGGAATATGATCTTGCTCCTACAGAATACTTTAGATACTTACAGGTCCGCCACGCTTTGCAATCCTGCCTCCAGAAGGGAGAGACCCCCCCCCCCGACTCCTCACCTCTTGAGGACAGACTCCTTGATGGCTACTTACCAACGAAGGCCATTTCACTCACTACAAAAAGTTAGTGAATCACTCTGGAGACCCCCTTTTGAAACTGCGGGAAAAGTGGGAAAGGGATGGTATAATACTTGACGATGAAGACTGGGCAAAGCGGTAGCTTCACCTCGGGAGGTAGCCATTGCAGCAAGGCTGAGGCTAGTACAACTCAAAATCTTGCACCGGATCTACATCACGGGACCCTGTATGGTGCAAATGGGAAGAGCAGCAGATGGTAAATGTAGAAGGGGATGTGGAAGTGAAGGCACGTTCCTCCATATACTGTGGGAATGCGTATTTGTGCAGAAGTACTGGAAGAAGATACATGAGGTGATGGGCGAAGTGTTAACACATGCAGTCCCTCTGGAGGCTAAGAGATGTCTCCTGAATGTATGGGAGCCCACGGATCTCAACAACACACGTATTACTTGGGTTACGTTGGGGTTGACGATAGCGAAACGTAACATTGCTCAGAAATGGGGGGCATCACAGACACCTGCGGTCTCCGCATGGAAGAGGGATATGGATTGGTGCATGTTCCGTGAAAAATATATATATGTAGCTAGGGGATGTCCCAAAAAATGGTCCCGCATTTGGAACAACTGGAATAAGTATAGAGGGAACATTTGTACTCCACCACTTGTACCAGCTCAAGATGAATCATTGTAGACATGACACGAGTTACCAATTGTCACGATATTGTGCACTATTATCTGGGTAAGAACCTTGTCATGATAAGAAATGAGAATGTACTGCGTTTTGCCTTGTGATGTTGATTCCTACTGTTAATAAAAAGAATTATTAAAAAAACTGAGAGCATAAAATTAAAACCATGTAAACTCCAACCAGCTATGATCTTTTTGTACCATATATAAGTGCGCCAAGGTATTCAGTTTGCAAACAAGGAGTTCTCAAATAGTGGGTGCTTAGTTCATTCCTATTGCGGTATTTGAAGGAGATTTATGTCAAGCGTCTCAATTCTAACTTAGATTCATTGGAAACAAAAGAGTACGCCAAGTTAAAGTGCTGGTGTGTCAAGGTGTAAACGTGGCCAGTGCAAATTTGCCAAATAAATGTATCCTTTTAAAACTTGCTTTCTTAAAGTGCTTAGTGCAATGACATGACCAGTGCAAATTAGCCAATTTAGTATATACACTTTGAGCCTTTCTAAGTTAAAGTGCTTGATGCGTAAATAGATAGTAAGGTGCTATACAAGTAAGTCGGCTTGAACGTTTGCATCACAGTGGCTTAGATTTTGTTTCAATTGCTGCAGTTTCGTACATAGTCAGTTTTCTCAGATTTTTCTTGGGACATCTTTCATTCTCCTGTAATACCATCATAAAATGGCAGTAACACCAGTCTCTTTACTATGTTGAAGAATCTCACAAAGTGGCAGTTTAGTTGCGTAGCGGTTGGATCAAAACTGTCCAATACCTCCTGTCTGCAGGTTCAGATGCCTCTTTGATTGAAGAGGGGGCGGAACGTTGTTTGTCGCTCCTCCAATAGCTTTGTGCAGATACATATTATGTGCAAAATATCTTCACGCCCGGTTCCGCATAGGTGGCAGAAGGTCATTGTTGTGTTCCACTTTCAGGGTGGTAGATGTAGGAGCGAGGGCAGCATGCCCAAGCGATATCTCAAAAATGTCCCCTTCGCGTTCCAAGTTGAATCCTTTACTGAGGTATGGTTGCAGCTTTGCAGCCACATAGTTGTTCAGTACAAACCAGGCGTGTGCCCTGTCCACCAGCAATGACTTGTCCTCTATTAGCGAGGTCATTTTGGTGGCTTTGGTAAGCTGGCATGGATTGCTGATGTCTCCTAAAGGGCATGTAAAGCTAGCTTTGTTGAGGAGTCCTAAAGATAAACTCTGGCTGGGGATCTTTCTCGAGATGTCAATTCTGCCTAGAGATGCAAGTTTAGTGTTAAGAAATTAAGGTGGGGCCAGCCACTTTCTTCTTCAAAGACCTCAACGCTAATGCTACGGTGGTGCCTTTCTGTCTCAGGGCTGCTTTCTGAGGCTTGAAAGATCTGCTATTGTCTATGATGACTCCTAAATGTTTATATTCAATCACATGTGCCACACAGTGTTTGCCCGAACGCCAGTGTAGTTTTCTCAGTTTTGTGTAGTTATTGTCATGATTTTTGTATTTTCCAAGTTGATTTGCAGGGTGTTTTCCAGTGAGTACTCTTCGGTGGCATCAAGTAAGTGCTGAAATCCAGCTGGTGTGCGGCTTAGCAATACTAGATCGTCTGCATAAAGAAGACTTGAAAGGACCATGTTTCCCAGTTTCGGGGCAGGCGACTTGCAGTTGTCCAGCCTCATGGTCAGGGCAGCCATAAAGAGGTTGAACAGAGTGGAGGCAAGTACGCACCCCCTGTATTAGCCCTTTGATGGCTGGAATTCACCTAGAGAGGTGCGTCCCGGCCCCCAGTTTGATTTTTGCCAAGGAGTCCGTGTTCGGCAGGACTAGCTGACTTAAAATGGCTGTAGGAATATTCCAGTTGTTCAACCGCTGTCATAATTTTGCTCGATTAGCATGGTCAAAGGCAGAGTGGTAATCGATGAAGCATAAGTACAGTGATTGCATGGCTTCTTCAGCAGTGTCAATCAGCAAGGATAGGGCCATGATGCTGGTGGTAGTTCCCATGTGCTTGCTGAAGCCAGTTTGATTTTGAGGTATGATGAAATTGTTTGCAGCCTAGGATGTTAGTTCCTCCATGATCGTTCCTGCATAGTATTTGGCATCATTGTCAATCAAGGCGACCAGGTGGTAGTTTTTTTAATTGATCTTGTATCACCCGATTTGTAGGTAGGAGATAATATGGATCCCTTCCAGGAAGCCAGGATCGATTGTTCCATCCGAATCTGTTGGAATACTGGTTCAATGATTTCAGACTAATATAAAGGGTCTTGCTTGAACAATACAGGTGGGATCCCGTTTGGGCATGGGACGCCTTCCAGCCGTCCATTGGCTATCTGTCTCTTTATTTGCTGCGCTATTAAGCTCAGGGCCTCCACCCCAGTGATATGTACAGACTCGTAGGTTTGGGATGCTATGCTGGCGTTGTTATTGACGGTGTCGTATCGGGGATCTGGGAGTGTTTCTTCTGTTGGATTTATGCAGATTGCTGTGAATGTCTCCTACTACTCGGAGCAATTGAAATGCCCGAACAAAAACTTGGCCCAGGATTCCTCAGGAAGATGAGAGTTTATTCCTAAATGGGTCGGCCGTTGAAGTGAGTTAATTGCTCGCCAGAACCGTGCACTTTAATTGCGCTTTATATCGTGATTGCCCACAGTGACTTATTTTCCTGTCTCTTTATGGTCCAATGTTGCTTTTTTAAAGTGTCTTTGTGACGTCTCAATTCACACTGCAGAGTGAAATCATACGGACTCCTGTGAAGTATTCTTAGTAATTCGTTTAGAGATCGCTTGAGCCTTTTAGTTTGGGCAAGTTGCAAAATATTGGACTTTGCCGGGCATCCCCTGGCCATGGGCGCACTTCTACGTCTGTGGCAAATGAATCACTGAAGTCCTTGGTGAAGGTCTTCCATGCAGCTAAGGGGTTCCCAGGAGTATTTTGCTTCTGGTGGAGTAAGCTTTTGGCTGATTCCAGGAGTTTATCCACAGAAAAGGGGGTGCACTTGACCCGCCTGTTGTTAGTGGTGAATACTGAGGTAATTTTTTCAGTTGGAAGGCAGAGAGGTGTGGCTAAACCTTTGAAGGCGACTTTAACCGGTAATCCAGTTTCTCACAATAGTTAATGTTTGGGTATATTTTAATCGAATGGAAAATATATTTCCTTTTGAGGCACCATCTTCTCTCTTTATAAATTTGACTGAGATGATCATCACTGCATGTAGGTGAATTATAACAATTTGATGTTCACAGAACCTGAATATAATTTGGAGCATAAAAATGTCATCAGCTGAAAGATGTAATCCAGACTACATAAGCAAGTGCAGAGTATTACTCAGATGACGTATAGAAGTGTAAGGGTATCATTGGTAAGGAGTCATTGCCAGTAAGAGAATTTCCTGTTTGACAGGACATAAATACTGAATAATATTTTCCTTTCATGTAAATATACGCTTATGCAATGCAAATATATAGTGATCATTAAAACCATGATGTGTATGACTTAATTGATCCAAGGGACTTCATTCAAGTTTACATTACCTGTTGTACTTTGCTTTATGTTCAGGGCCATCAGAAGGGGGGACGGACAGGAGCGTTAGTCCCCAGGCTCAATGCTCTTTCAGGGTCCCACATTAATGTTGCAAAATCTATCTACAGATTTTGAAGCAAGCCTGCCCTATATACTAAATATAAGGCAGCTAACATGCCTATACGACCAGATGGCACCAGATTCTCTTTGTCTCTTTTCCAGCAGGATATTTTTTTTAAAGTCAGAAACCTATGCTGGTACATGTGGGCCCCGAATGAAGTTTTTGACCTGGGTCCTGCAAAAACTTCTGACATGCCTGTGTATGTTCTCTGTGAAGTGCACTAATATTTTGCTGGTACAGAAGCCCTGTAGCAAACTGTTTAAAAAAAGCTGTATGAGTGTCTGTAAAAAGTGTCATCATCGAAACTTATGCCAGGGAATGCAGTCATAATATACAAACACCCCATCCTCCCACCAGCGAATGACAAGTGCTCATTGTTATTTCGCAAGGAAAACCTTTCTTCCTTCCCTATCCTGCCTTTGTCCCCAGCCTGGTGTGTGTAGGGGTGTTTACTTGAAAATGATATGTTGAAAACAAGCCATATAGTAAGACAACATGAATGTGCAATTAGTGTAGGAGGAATGAGAATGCCAGACGCTGCGAGCCTAGGTCTCAGTCACTTCTCACTTTCTATAGATGCGCCTGCAGATCTGCAAAGAAGACAATGGAGAGAGGAGCTATATTTAGCATCTGAAAGGGAAAAGCTGGAAGAGAAACTTTTGTCAGACTGATTCACTGTCACACTGTGGGAGTTATGGCGCCTTGGCATGTATTATGCTGCTTGACTGTGGACAGTGACAGACTTATGGCTCATTATACTGTACTGATTTGCAGCAACATTTGTATAGTGCCTCAAACTCGTGACAAGCTCCTGAAGCACTTCTTATATTTGGGTGAGCAACTATTGAGAGCCCATCACAAGTAGCCTGGATACCGCCTAGTATTTCACTCCTCTCTTCGTGGCGCTTTCGATAATACGGGCATCGGTAATTGCTGTGTGGGGCAATTACCACTGATTCAAGTCAGTGAGGAATAACATGTGTGAACTGATGTTTGCGCAGCAATTCCTACATATTTAGCACCATTTTCATACAGAGTTTTATCTGAAAATCGTCCTGCTCTCAGGAGGCAAAATGTTCTGGTGAAAAATTGAAGAGCTGTGGTATTCTGTGGATCCTAGAATCCTGGTTGGGCGGTAACTCCGGTTGCTGGCCCCATCCAGATTACTGGGGGACTTTTAGAGGCTTAACAAACACTGTGCTATTCTTGTTCACTTTTCCCCATAGACCGCAATGTAGCCCAATGGAAGCCAATAATGAATTACTCACCATTGCTTTCTTTCACAGATATTCATTTTTTAGAGCATGTCGATGTCAATCACTCTTTGCACTGGGCTGCTGCGGCTCCTCCGCCATGGTGGAGGAGCGTTGCCCCTCCTGCCAGCAGCAGCGGCAGCTGCAAAACGTAAAAAATAAAATTATAATAAAGCAAGTTTATTATCGTTTTATTTTTCTCCATGGCGTGGAGTCTGAGGGGCGGGGCCAGGGGAATGACAGGCACAGGGGGATGACAGGCACAGGGGGAGTCGTAGGTGCACTGTTCTCAGAGCGCATGACGATTTGGCCGGCAGTCTCAGGCCGGCAAAACCGTCATGCACACCGAAGCTCTGTCTAACCCGAGCTGCATTGCCAGGTTGGAGACAGCAGGCACAGGCTCCCAGTCTCCCTGGCAGCACAATTCCAGAGCGCTCAGGTCAATCTTGATGCTGCTTTTATGCTGTGAGAGCAGCACCAGGATTAGCTGCAGGGCAGTCTGGAAGCCTATGCTTGCAGTTCAGCCAAAAAAGCGGCGATATGATGATGCAGCGGGATTCAGGTAACTTTTATTTATTTATTTTTGTTCCCCTACCTCCTACCGCCCTGCCACTTTGCCCCGACACCAGCCGCCACTGGCTCTGGGGTGTCCAGTATAAGTTCAGGAGGGTTACACCCATATCAGGTTTTCAAGATAAGCACTGCCTATGCAGTGAGTATTGTTTAGACCCATTGGGGCATATTTTCAAGAAACTATCGCCGAGTTAACGGCACTTTATCTCAGCCAAAGTCGTGATAAATTCATCGCCTCAATCACAAGCTGGTGCAAACAGCCGATATCACCAGTTAACCTGCGATAGCAGCCGCAAAAAACATCGCCACAGATGACCCCGGCAACTAACGCTAATGATATGCAGAGTAGGCGTTCCCGTGCAAAAATCCGCGACAACACCACAACGCAACATTCTCAACAACCAGCCAGATCCACGATAAGATCACAAAACATGCGATAAGGCGCGTTAGCAGCAGGAAATTAACACCTGCTCTGACCTGGTGCAAAGTCGGACGTCAACCTGCACCAGAAAAGGGAGCCCAGCCCACAGCCACACCTGAAGAACAACAGATGCCATGGAGCTACTCATCATGCAGCTCGGAGCCCCAACAGGGCCACAACACCCACCGCCACCACACCCAGGTCCGCTCCCCCCCCGGGCCTTCCCCCGGACCACCACGGAGGCAGAGCAGACAAAGACAGCGGACCTTCAGGAAACGCACCAGCCTCACAGACTTGACACCAGAGAATGTCATTGCCCACTACAGACTCAAAAGGTCAACCATCCTCCGCCTCCTGACCATCATTGCCCACAGGCTGACGGTACCAACACAACAGACAACCAACAACCCACCTCAGACAAAGCTGCTGGCCGTGCTGCACCTGTTGGCCTCTGGGACATTCCAACCAACAACTGCCAGAGTCGGAGGAGTCTCACAGCCAGCCCTATCCAAGTTCCTCACACCTGTCCTGGATGCCATCACCAGCTTGGTACCCCAGTACCTATACTTCCCCCACACTGCGCAGGAACAACTCGAGACCAAGCAAAGCTTCTACGCCATACCAGGCTTCCCGCACGTGTTGGGGGCAATTGACTGCATACATGTCCTACTTGTGCCCCCTGCCGACACTGCAAACAATTACCGCAACAGAAAGCACACGCATTCCATCAATGTGCAGGCAATAGTCGACCACCGGGGACTCTTCACCAATGTCGTCGCAAACTACCCAGGCAGTGTGCATGATTCATACATCTTCCGACAGTCCATCATCAACCGGCGCTTCCAGGATGGCACCTACGGAAATGCAGTGCTCGTTGGTAAGTACCAAATGAACGCACCACACACCTCAAATCCACAATCATGCAACTCACAACCCTGGGAATGCACATGTTACAAACACACATACAACATGCCCACCCACCAGACACGACTGCACAACGTACTGCGGAAACCTGGGCTAGCCATGTACATGAGCCATCACTGGCATGGCACCTCAGCCACACAATAGCAGTATGCGGGGAGAGGTGGGAAGCAGGCATGTGCGAAGGAGGCAAGTGACCCATGAATGAGAATGCACACAATGCCAAGTGTGGCGTGGAAGTGCTGGACAGACCGCAGTATGCAGACCACAGACATATCCATGTCGACATATACTGCTGGTGGTGGTAGTGTTGTGGACAGTGGACGCAACCATGTCACCCCAGCCAGTGGGGAAGGTCTCGAAATGTAGCCTGTGACATCCCCCCTGCAAGCGTGTGCGGAGTGGGCTGGCCCGGCGTATGCCAGGCCAGCGTAGGGGTGTGAATAAAAAGCATGTAGCTCTGGGCGTGGTTCTCTTCCGGAATGCCCAACGTGTCTGCCAGGGCGGCGCCTCCTACCCCGCCAAGAGGCCGACGCCGTCGCCGAGAGCGGTGTCGCCGCGATCCTGTGCGTCCACCGCAGCCCGGGACGCTGGACCCCGAACCAGTCCCGCCCGGCTGTGCGCATCCAGGCCTCACTGCTCACCTGCCGACACCGGCGTGTCCCCGAGAGGGCCCACCACGTGCCTGCGCTCGCACCAAGCCAGAGGCCCTCGAGCTTGGCAGCCTCCTCAGACCACCACGGCCTCTGCGGGCAAGGCTCGCAGTACTCCTCTGTCGTTGACGTACTCCACCGGCCTACACAGCGGACAAGTAGGCCACACATTTGGAACTGAGTCTTGATTACACAATGGCAGAGTACACATGTTAATGCAGAGTCTAAATCAGTATACTCCCTTCGCGGTGGTGCCACCAACTCTGTGCATAGCATTCCGACCACACGTGTCTGTGGGCCCTTGCTGAGCGCGGCCTCCGGCCTACACTGCGGTCGAGTAGGACACACAATTGGAACTGGGTCTGGATTTGTCAATTGCAGACTTCATATCATTGTACAGGCCTCATCGCAGACTGCATCCCCTTCCGGCTCTGGTGCCACTGACTCTGTGCCACGGGAGTCATGGACACTCTCTGGTGGAACTCTGGTGGCGTCAGAGTCTATGGCCTGGGGGTCGACTCCATCATCATGTAGCTGATACTGACATCGTGGGGAAAAGGAGACTGTAGCATTCAACTCCTCCATATTGCCTGTTCCTGCTTGCTTCTGCCCTCTCCATCATGCCCTGGATGGACACCTTCCACTGTCCCCCGTAACACTCTGCGACACTCTCCTTGGACATCAATGTGCGCCCGCTCAGCTCACCTGGCCCTACCTCAGTGCATCGCAAGTCACCGTCCCGTGGCGGTGTGCCTGTGCCGGCCGCTGTGCATTCGGGGCCACCAACTCTGTGCAGCTCAAGTCCTGGAACCTTGCTGTTTGTGCTTTGAACTTCTGATTGTCTGATCACTGTTGTAGTTGTTGCCAGCACCAACCAACCCCTGAGGGGTGGCGTACACTACCCAACTCCCATCCAGCACAGGCGTCACTGGACGTGTGGCCCTGGCAATAAAAGGTGCCAGGCGCACGTGCCCGTAGCCAGTTCCATGGATAATCTCAGTGTGTCCGTGTGGTCATTATGTATGCATGTGGGCCCCGGGCCATACCACATTACGTTGTGCCATGTACAGCGGGCGCAACCTAGTCCCCTCAGGCAGTGGGGTAGACCTGGGACATGTGGCTGTGTCAGACCCCCCTGTGAGCGTGAGGGAGTGGACCTGCGTACGGCAGTACAGCGTAGGGGTGTGGTCATTCCACAGGTGGCTCTGGGCGAGGTTAAGTTTAGGCCTTGCCAGGGAAGTAACTAATGCGTGTGTCTCAGGTGTAGTGTCGGCGCCACACGTCACGCAAAATTCAATGTTGCCATGTAGCATGCGCCTGGAGTACGGGCTCGGCCGAGGGGTAGATGAGGGTGCGCAGGCCCGCTGGGGGTCAAGGTTCAGACATGCCAACTGTTGTGTGTGTCACTATTTCCGCAGCATAAGCCAAAGGTCTACCCTCGGCCGCATGGCGAGTTCAGCCAGGCATGAACTCTACTTCTGTGTCCGCCCTGTCTTTACCATTGCCCTACACACACGTGTCCGTCCACCTTCAGTGCAGGACATCACTGTGTCGTCGTCAGGCTTGTGGACATGCGCAGACAGGCATGACAATAGTGTGAAGTAGGGGTGCAAGTGATGCAACTGCGCTGCGCACTCTGGTGAATATGCTCGGGGGAGGGAGAAGCGGCATTGAGGCTACGTATTCCACATTGATGCTGCTCATTTGCAACAAGCAGTACATGTCATGCAGGAATCACAAAGTCACACATATCACACACCAATGAACCAGTGAGCCTGCCAACACATCATGCCGAACCAACTATTGACTCATGTCTCTCTGCACTGTCACAGGTGACCAAGGATATGCACTCTGCGCTTGGATGATGACACCCCTTCGAGCCCCGAACACACAGGCCCAGAGGCAGTACAATGCGGCCCACAAACGCACCAGGGGCATCGTTGAATGCACATTTGGCGTGTTGAAGTCACGTTTCAGGTGCCTGGACGTCACAGGTGGAAGGCTCCTGTACAGCCCAGACATCGTGTGCAAGATGATCGTTGCATGTTGTGTGTTGCACAACATATGTGTACGCAGCAGGGCACCATGGATACATGTGCCAGATGCACCGGACGGTGATGATGGGGATGAGGCAGGTGGACCACAGCCCACTGCAGCCGCAGCAGGAATAGCCCATAGGAACACCATCATTGACAATTTCTTCATATGAGCACGTCACATTGTGGCAGTCCTTGGCAGTATTGGGACAGTACATGATGACCACAGGCAAAGCATGTGCAAATAAATGCATTCGAAGAACACTATCCCTGAGTGCATGTCTCTCATCTGTACAGGCACATCACTCAGACAAGTGTGAGTGCGACATGTATTGCTGATATTTTTGTGATTTGTTCATGTGTGGTGGGTGTGTCACCTCTTTGCAGAGAGGCTGTTTAGGGTGTCACGTGTTCGAACTGCCAGTTCTGTGTGTCACAGTTAGTAGGGAATCCCACTCTTCGGCGTTTCACATGTGTCCAGATTCATTCCATTTTGGCTGCCATTTGTGTCCTGCAGGTGACAACAGGGCTCCTTTTGGGCTCAGATATGTACCACCATGATGCAGGGATGCCCCCTGTGACTTAGGTCCCACAACATGGGCAACATGTACGTAAGCGGGAGTTACTGCCCCTACATTCGTCCACGCTCTCGTGATTTGTTGGTCATGGTCATGACACGTCTGTGTGCAGGAGGGTTTGCTTGTCCCTCTGCAATGTGAGGGGGAGATGCGGTTTCACTGTGTGTTACATGCATGTTTCAGCATTTGCGCAGTTTACATGCAAGCTGCATGTCAATGTACATTGTGACTGTGGGGAGATGCCTATTTGATGCGGGACGATGCTCATTTGTTCTACGTCATGGATGTGGAGTTGTGCTCGTACATTGTCATCTCACCGTTTTTTTTCTCTGCTTTTATTGTGCATTTCCACGCAGGACGCGTGGGTATTGCAGCCCTCTCACTGGTTATCGCTGATTTTTGTATCGCGATTGGCCTCATCGCTACTATTTTCGCGTTTCGCGTTTTTTCTGCGTCGCGTTAGTTTTAACACGTTCATTTGACGCGTTATCTTGTGTCTATCGCATGGTGCCGCCGTGTTGTGAATATCACGTTAACACGGAGTTGTTGTCCCGCGATGGACTGCGATGTGAAGGGTTGCGTTAAGCTACACTTGCGGTAGTTATCACACGTTCTTGTGAATATGCCCCATTGTATGTACATTTATCCTATGTGGCTATCCTAAAACTCTGACATGGATCCGACCCTCCTGGGCTGTGATGGGCATCTCTGTATTAGTTTATCTTCACCAGTAGACAGCATAGCATGATGGAAACCAATGAATGGACAGATTCTCTGAGCTGCTGACTCCCTAGGAATGCATGCCCATGTATGACCAAGGACAAGTCAGTATATAATTCCCCATTAGATGTGATAATCCCCAATACAATAATGCAATGGACACCTTTAACGGTATCAAAATGACAGCAGCAGAGCTAGTACTCATATGTTTCCACTGGGGCCAAAAAGATAATGGAAATAAATGGAAAACTACCTTTCACAGATTTCTCTCATAGAAGTGAGTTAGATAGCTCAGAAAGGTAAGGCATCCTCTAGAGTAATCTAGATAAGGGTTTCGGGTCTATTGCTTGTTCTAAACCCAGAAAAAGCAGCTCCTCCTTTCATCCTACAGAGGTCAGTAAAATGAGTACCGGTTACTTGGAGACTAAAACTCCAATTGTGCTTCCCACGTAATGTTTCAGTTTGAAGTGTGCTGTGTCAAAATTAATTCATAAGTATTATTATATATTTGAAGTTTATGGCAGTACAGTCATTGCTGTACAAACATTATATAGGCCAGGATGCTACAACGTACATGTGATAATGACCCCCATCCTACATTCTGGAGTCCTTCCTTTCCTATGGTAATAACTTTACTGCAAGGGGCAGAAGAATAGGCCCACTGTGCTCAACAAGGACCTATGAATTCAAATACTGCTCTGGTCCTGATCCAGAGACACTGCATCCCCGACCACAGGGTTGATCTGTTCTTTGTGGCGCAGTGACCAGGGCGGCTGACTGCGGGGCACACGGTTTGATCCCCAGCGCCAGAGGCAGATCAGCTCAGCATCATGTGACTCTGGGCAATAACTCACTTAATCTCCCTGACTGCCCCTAGTGCCTTGAAACCCTTACGGGTGATTAGTTCACACTTTACAAATAACAGGTTTATGCTTTGTTGAGATGCAATGGCAATCAGTGGTGAGTAACAATATTTGTCTCCTTTTTCACAAAAAATTCGAGCCTCATTTAGAGTATGGTTGATAAGGTCCTCCGTTACAAATCAACAGATTGCCACATCTGTCAAACCCTTGATCGGCCTGCACTTTTTGATTTAGGCGGTTTGAGAGGCTGGCCTGGTATATGATGTACACTTATGTAAGTGGACACCCTGCACCAGTCCAGACAACCCTTTTGGCAATTTAGGAGGTCTTAGACAACCATAGAAAGTTCTCTAAGAGGTAGCTGTGGAGAGCAGCCTTCATGCTTAGTCCAGAAGGAGTGTAAAGCAGCTTGTTTTACCAGAATGTAATCTTATAGGTATAGATTAAATGAAAAAAGAACCACACAAGGTATCTAGAAAAATATGTATTTATTATATAATACTCACTAACACATTTAGATATCTCCTACCCGGAGATATGCACAATGCACACAATACTTTGCATAGAAATCACGTAAATAGCACAGAATACACAGTGGACCCCAGGGGGGGGACCAAGCCATATATTAAGAAAGGGGTATAAGAACCACGACTCGTATAAAGACAATGTCCAGAGGACGTAGAAGTGCTGGGGACCCAAGGGACCACCCAAGGTGAGTGACTAGGAACCCCACAGAGATCGTGTGCGGTGTGGGAACACGACCGCATTCTCCGAACAAATCAACGTGTAAGTCGCTGTTGCAATTTTAAAGAAAAAAGAGCCTTCCTAGTGGACCCTGAAGAAACCCAGTGGCAGACAGAAGGTTGGAGAGCCACCCCACCCATAGATACCCTAGTACCCACGTTACCGACACCAGGGAAGCCGGGTGCATAGGTGTGAAGTAGTGTCAGAAACTGCCATCGAATCCAATGGAGGACTTCAGGAAAGTGCCGCTGCTGGAGAATGAGAAAGTGTCCGGTGGAATCCAAAGGTGGATTCAAGTTGAGAGGTACCTGCAAGCAGAGGAGACAGAGTCTATGTGACTCAGGAGTGACCCGGAGACCTGGAAGACGAATGCCCACCGATGTCGAGTATTGCAGGAGAGTTGATGGTGACCTTGACTCTGCAGCTGTGAGGACGAGGCGACGCTGAGGAAGACAGGAGCCATGCACGAGCTGTCCCACATCGGATGTCAAGAGTTCGGTGTCCGTCGGAAGCACCAACAAGCCTTGGCAACTGCAAACAACGTGGAAGTCAAAGAAGGTGCAATGTCGGGACCAGCAAGGTCCAGGGGAATCACCACAAGCAGGGGAGTCAGGGCAGGCCCTGAGCAACCAGGGGAGCCCAAAAGAAACAAAGGTGACCCTCAACAGGACTCACAGGCTGGAGGCACCGGAGTCGCAAGAGGACCTCGAGCAGCTCACCAAAAGATGCAGGCCACGATGCAAGCGGTGTGGTCAAAGATTCTGGTCACTGGAGATGCTTGAGGTTGGGGCTACTTGGAGCCTGAAGATCTTGGTGGAAGGAAGCCAACAAGCCTTTGCAACGGCAAGTCGACGTGGTGCACAGGGCTTCGGTTCCTGCGGCTCCTACGACGGATACTGGCTTCAAACTTGGGGAGAGGGAAGTGCAGGCTTCGAGAGCTGTGGAGAACCACCACCTGTGTTGCTGAGCCTTTTGGAGTACGTGGGAGCTCAGGATCAGCAGACCGGTCAGCTTAGTTGCGGTGCCTGCAGATACAGGGAAGTGATTCCTTCACTCCAAGGGAGATTCGTTCAGGTGTCTTTGATGCCCACAGGCCTTGGAAGGTTCCTGTATGGTGCACAGGCACAGACGATGTACCAGACTGGAAGGGAGAGAAAGTCGAGCCCAAACGAAAACCAGCGAAGTCCAGAGTGCCCAGACGGTAGAAGTTGAAGTGGTGTCTGAATTGAATCATGTCCCACGACGAATCTAGGGACCCACCCACAGGTAAGCCCTTAAGTACCCTAAGGCAGTGGCGGCTCCCCCATTGGGGTGTGGCCCCACTGCTTTCTCGCAGTGCGAGAAGGCAGAAACATAAATGGTAAAAACGACCAATTTATGTTTCTGCTTCTCGCACTGCGAGAAAGCAGAAGTGCCTGGTTGGGGACAGGCGGTCCTGCTCGAGGGCAGGGGGGGAGTGGCTTGCCCACTGTTGTGTGTACTGACTGTTTGGTCGGCCCTGGGGCCGACCAGTCAGTCAGTATGCACAACAGTGGGCAAGCCAATCCCCCCTGCCCTCGAGCAGGACCGCCCACTCTCCCTTTTTCTCTATGTAGGCTGCATGCAGCAGCCTACATGGAGAAAATGGCCTGGCTGGGGCGCTCTCCACTGCGCCTCACCAATCACAATGCTGCCATTGCAGCGTTGTGATTGGCGGAGGGGAGGGAGGGAGGCTGCCTTTCCTTGATGACGACTCAACGCAGGACGGCGGGAGCGGGAGTCGGGAGCCATATAGAACTGTGGTGGCGCTGGAGGGTAAGTTTTATATTTTTCTTTAATTAAACCCCTCCCGCCTCCCCCCCCGAACTCCCCCGCGCGACGAGCCCATTTCCCAGCCCACCCGCCCGTCATGCCGTCCGGGACTAAACCTGTCTGTCTCCTGCTGCTGACCTACACAAGACCCTCTCCACACTTTTGTTCTGACCCGAAAGTGAATAAAACCTGCCTGTTTCCTTCCAAGTATATTTCAATCGTGCGTTTTATGATACTCGACGCACTAGGTCTGAATGCGGGTGATGTCCATGGGGTGGATATTCGTGCTTGGTGTCCGAGACCGCTGATGTACAAGCCCGGGGGATGACTGTTCTCCGTGGGTCCAAGCAAAGAGCCTGGCCGCCGGAGACAGATGAAGGTCTCGGCTCTGGGCTATCAATGGACACCCTGAGTGAGCAGCAGGTTGTCACCGATGACCCTGTTAGTCTGTTTGATTACATTATGGATGAAAAATCATTTCCCTGGATGCCGGCTGACTGAGAACAGAGTGGTGTGTGAGAGGAATACATAACGTTCACATACATTTAACGTTTTCCCATGGGAGGGTAAAACAGTCTGAAACGTATATTGCTGCTTTAGATTTGTTTTCCGGTGCAGCTTGTACTACATTTCATTCACTCATGAAATAAGGCGTGGGAAAATCTTTACTTTACACGGCTGTTGTAACACAAGGAATCCAGTGATTTGTGAATAGAAACATACTTCGTGGTGGTCTTTATATAACGGTGTCAAAAGCCACGGATTGAAAGAAAATGGACAAGCAGCCCTTTTTCCCCAACGAAGCGGAAATGTTTTGGAGGACAATAGCATGTCTCTCAATTGCAGTACAGGAGAGAGAGAGATGGACGCACACACGCTCACTCCAAGTTGTTGGATTAATAGAGCCCCGTTATGTCTTCATATGTACCCCTTATACTTCTATTTTGTTGTCTCTATACACCAAAGCCAGCACACACTGCCAGTTTTGCTGTCCTCCATTTAGCCCCTCCAGCCATCACAGTACATAAGTTCACACAATCGCCCCACTACTTTCAAATGTCACCAGCCGCGACTGCCCTAAGGAAAGGGTTGGGATGATTCAGGGGACCCTCCCAGGGGAGGGTTTGGACAGTGGGGAGGATACTCCCAAGTCCTTTGTCCAGTTTTGCGCCAGAGCGGGAGCCGACGGCTCCCAGAGCTGGTTTGAACTGGACTATGCAAGGAGGCACCAAATGTGCCCCTCATGCAGACTGAGTGGTGATGGCAAGGGCAACCACCCGGCCTCAATACACTAAATCCTGGGTGGGAGGTGGTCACACCTCCCTGTGACAGGATACCTATTGTTCTGCCTTCCCCTGCTTGAGCTTGGCTCAGGAGCAGGAGGGCAGAATCGTGTCTCTGGTCGCCAGCAGCCATGTTGTGCTGTCTGGGTCTAGAAGACATGGGGAGCTTAACGGAGGGCTCTTCCAGTGCTTGGAATCATACCTCCCACACCGTTTACGGTATGGGGGTATGATTCCAACATGTTTGATACCAAACATGATAAGATTCGTTGCAGCCAGTTTCGAGATGGTCATCGCATATTTACGCGGTGCCCCTCTATATGGTATACAGCTGCTTCACTACCAACGCGGGAAAATGGAATCCGTAGGCTGTAGGGGTGTCCTGCTCAAGCAGGGGCACCCTCACACTTAGAACTAAGCACCCTGCCCTCAGGATTGTAAAGGCCTGCTATAGGGGTGACTTATAGGGTTTAAGTGCAGTGGCCCTAGGTATAGGAAACCTATATCTTTTGTAAGTGGTGCTAGCACCTGCTTACACAGGCTGCAACGGCAGACCTGTAGTTACAGTTTGAATGGTCTCCCATGGGTGGCATAATACATGCTTTAGCCCATGGGGGACCTCTGGGGTACCTATCCCCTGGGTAACTTAGTACCATATACTAGGGACTGATAAGGGTACCCCAGTATCCAATCTGGGATGTACCTAAGTACTGAACATAACAATTTAGGGGAGAAAGCAGAGAGACTGGGGTCCTGATTAGCAGGATCCCAGTCAGACAAGTCAAAACAACTTAGCACCAGGCAAAAAGTGGGGGTAACCATGCAGAAGGATCCTACCTTCCTACAGGCGGACTGTCAGTTTTCTGACAGTAGTGCCCTCAACTAGCCCCACCACCAGAAAACTTACCCCACCAGCCAAACTGAGTAGGCGCTGTCAGAGTAAGGGCATCTGACCCTGCAGCCTCGTAGAGCTGATAGTCTGAAGTTTTTTTGTTTCAGGCGACAGCGTCAAGAAAAAGCTGGTGGTTATGAACAGAAACAAAATAATGCTCCTCAACACACCGGGCTGGCTGGCTTCTGAATGCCAACTGACCCGCCAGAATGCGCTCTGATTCCCGCCTATTTTATTTGTCCCCAGCAAGTTGCTTACTTTTTGGGCAGGTGGTGCTTGGCACTCCTCGGCTGGTGAAGTGTAACTCAGAGCTCAGACAGCGGTGGTAGTTGAAGCAAGGTCAGGAGCACTGCAGGCTCCAAGCAGAGCTGGGAGCTGAAGGACAGGACAATTCCTCTTCAGCCACTGCCTCTCTTGCACTGAGAGTCACTGCATTTCTCCTGATCATGCTCACATCTGCCTAAAAAGAAGGCTGGTGGCCTGATACTTTACCAATGCTTTTCTCTTTCCATTCTTAATCCTTTTATATTTTTCTGCTAGGAAGCACTCCTATTGTTCTAATAAAATTGTAAGTATTGTTTCATTTATTTTTTATTTTAAAAATTGTAGTGCAAGCACATGGCTGCAACAGTTATATGGTCGCATTTTCTTTTTCTCTTTTTTTTTCTATTTTTGTGGTTTATTCTTACAATAAAAAAATACATTGTACCAGTTTGCCGTTCCGAGACCTATTGGTTTTGTCAGGGTTTTTTTTATATTTATAACTTTGTAACTGCATTACTGTTTCGATTTCATGCAGTGCCCTCGTGCCAAGTGTGAAGGGGGAGCGCCAGCACCCGTTAAACAGGATATAAGCGCCTGCCGCTTCCTCCCGCGGTCGCGTATTAGCGGCGGGGAGCAGGTGGGGACGTCAGCGCTGCCACGCGTGCGTGCTGCACGCGGCGGGATAACTTTATGTGGCACGCCAATGTAGGTTAACTACAAAATGGGATTCGCCTCGCGGGGGACCTTTGTGCCTGTTCTGCGACAGAGGGCAGAGCATAATGTGGTAATGGACCAATAATGCACTTTCCTCTGAGGTCTTTTGAAACAATATTTTATTGATTGAACTGAAAAACCCCAGCCGGCGGATTAACTCCCCAGTCTGTCATTTGATAAGTTGAAAAGGATTTGTGGGAAGAGGAAAATAGGAAATGTGGCATTTTAAATGCGGAATCCGTCGGAGTGCATTGTATCGTCCATTTGTATAGCGAATACACAAAAATAAGAAAATAAATGCCTATTTTAACGACGACACCAGGGGTACTTGACGAGATTCAAACCCGGGACCTGAAGGTTACGTTCCAGGGGCAGATTACATCACATTTGCTCTGGCATCAAAAGGAAGCTAGCAAGTGCTATATTGCCCTACCTTTGATACTTATATAATAGGGAATGGCGGCATACTTTAGCATCCGGGAGAAATTAGCAAAACTCGAGGCATATTAGCAAGACCCACGTTAAAATTATCGCCGTTTTAGCGGCAGGAAACTGCCGCTAAAACGGCGATAATGAACTTGCTAATATGCGTTATGGAATTCCAATAGAAGCCCAGGTTAGATGTCCTGCACATCTAACCTGGGCTCTATGGAATTACTAGCGCATATTAGCAAGCCCATTATCGCCGTTTTAGCGGCAGTTTCCTGCCGCTAAAACGGCGATAATTTTAACGTGGGTCTTGCTAATATGCCCCTCATCTTTTAGATGCACAAATACCACATTACTGTCTACGAATCTGAAACTCTCGAAGTCACATTTACAGGCGGGAAAATAATTTGCACAGTTGAAGCTTATCTCATGACGTACACCTGCCTAGGCAATAAGTGGGAAGCATGGGTTTTGTGGACCTAAGTGCAGGCAAATAAAGTGGGGCCCTCCTACATCTGTTGGTCAGTAGAAAACATCCATAATGGAGTTGCAGAGAACCCACTGGGCCATGGTGCCACTGCATCGAATGCACTGTTAATAGAATCCCGGGTGGGCAGACCCTCTTCTCAAAGGCAGCCTTCTGCCTCCCGGAGCACTGCTTGTTTTCTGCAGACTCAGTTATGTCAGTAGTTAATTTGTAAAAAAAAAAAAATAGGTGCCAGGGCTCTCTTCAGGAGTCCCATGCAGCTTGCCCCTGCTATGCTGCAAATGATAGTAACAACACAACTAATAACCATCACACACCTACAAGTGTGACAATTCAGACTATTTCAGGCCCCCAAAGCTATAAAAATAGCTTGGGCCGCAGGGAATAGCCATTTTTAATGTATATTGAATTAATAATGAATTGTTGTTGTGGTCATCGCTAAATTAGCCGGACAGCACCACCTTGTGGCAGACTGTCACAAGCGCCGATGTTGACAATAAAGTGCTAGTGCTGAGCACCAGAAACCACCGGCTCAAATTAAGCACTGGTTAGGGTAATTGTTCTACCCTTTGCCATCAGTGCAATGGGGCCTGTGGTTAAGACAACTGGGGGGGGTGACATCAGTAGGCGGCATGTATGGGGGAGATGACCATCACCCACCCACCCTTGTACCTACCACATACTTGATGCTCCAAAGCCTTGCACGCGCCTCTTTCCAACATCTAAGCAGTTTGTCATTCCAAGGCCTGATATGTTCCACAAGTTCAAGAGGAGAGTGGGGACTTTAAAAGTTGTGAAGAACAACAGCGTGATGTCACAGGCGCCACTTTGACACCTTAAGCGGCATCACAGCATATTGTGCAGCCTGCATGGCATATTGAGCAGCACGTATGGCATTTCTTGCAGCATCATTGCATAATGAGTAGAAACCTTGGGTATTGAGTAACGTGCTTGACATATTGAGCGTCATCACTGGACTATTGAGTAGCACGCTTGCTATAGCACTGTGGAAAACTGAGCAACATCCAGACAAACTGAGCAGTCCGTTCCTGGTAGCATCAAGACTCAAAGATGAGTGCTCTGATTTATCTTTTACAGAGCACTATAAAATGTAAATAACCACTATTTTTAGTGGCAGAGGCCTTGTGTACTTAAAAGCACCATGATACAGTAGTACAATTCTGCCTGGCTTATTTTGGCAACAATCTGATGCATATTGGTGGCACAATCGTATATGGCATCAGCATTCAGGCATAACAGTAGTGATTCTTAAATTGATGTAATTTTTGGTGCAAGAATACTAATATGCAAATTAGTTACTGAGTGCTACATAAATGAGTTGGTAATTATCACATGTGCATATATTAGTGACTCAAGGATCTGGTGAGTAAATGAGAAAGTACATTAATGACTTCGAGAATATATGAGTGACTGAATGAGACAAAGTATGATTGTGTGAATGAACGGATTAAGTGAGCAAAGAAGTGTAAGTGTGAGATAGCGCTCAGGACCCCTTACAAGGCATTGAAGCAATTCTTTTGGTGAGTAGCATGTTGCTTCGGAACCCAAGATTAGTACTTCGTAGGCTAATACAGTTTTTTTTGTTTTTCCTTGTGCATTAGTTGTGTTAGGATTGTGTTCTTGATTTCTTGGGTGTTTAGTATAGGACACGGACCCCCCAGGTTGGCTCCCGGCCCGCCCCCATACAAACCCACAAATCAATACTTGACGACCAGAGCTGTGGGTAAAGGAGGCCATGTTTATTACAAACCATCACACAAACATGACAATATATAATTAATACAATTCAATACGATCTGGATTATCAAATTTAATCGCAAAGCAATATTTACATTTAATTTGATCTAAAAATCATAATCCATCAGCAAGTCTGACAGAACTCAATTTATATCCCAGAAGAATGTTGTCTATTGCTCCAGCACTAAGGGGCCTTCTGGCTCGCGTCCCCCAACCAACTGAGAGCCACGCAAGGCGCAACCCACCTGCGTCCTTGAGAGGTGAGCCCCTGCCATCTGGTCCTTGTCCGCAACCTGAGGGGCCCACCCTCCACCACCAGGCTGCCCATCGGGGCTCGTAGGGAATAACCAGGGGCGGATGCCCCATGCCCTATTTTGTAAACTGGCGCCCTTGCCCCCAGCCGGTGTCTCCATTCTCTCTGGGGTGAGCTTACCGTATCTCCCCCTCAGTGCTGGCCTAGGGAGTATGCAGGAGGACTCCCCTTAACAATGTAAGGCAATTTATGTGGCTTCCTTACCGCCACTCTCTATTCAACTTCCAACTCCTTTCCAAGCTCTAAATCTAGGGATGGGTGGGTGGGAGATTCACGGAGTCCCCTGCATGCCGTGGCCGGCGCCGTAAGGAGAGAGGGCGAGGACCAGGGCGAGTTGCCCTAAATAGGCCCACGCCCACTCCTCCCTCTCGCTGTTGCCTGCTCCAGCCAGGAGTGACGTCACGACGCTGCCCCGGAAGAGATTCATGTAGTAGTCACGCCCGAACCACGAGGGCGTGGCCGGGTTCCCGGGGGCCGCATCCCTAATGGCGCGCCTCCTGATAGTCCACGCTTTCAATAGGACACGGACCCCCCAGGTTGGCTCCCGGCCCCGCCCCCATACAAACCCACAAATCAATACTTGACGACCAGAGCTGTGGGTAAAGGAGGCCATGTTTATTACAAACCATCACACAAACATGACAATATATAATTAATACAATTCAATACGATCTGGATTATCAAATTTAATCGCAAAGCAATATTTACATTTAATTTGATCTAAAAATCATAATCCATCAGCAAGTCTGACAGAACTCAATTTATATCCCAGAAGAATGTTGTCTATTGCTCCAGCACTAAGGGGCCTTCTGGCTCGCGTCCCCCAACCAACTGAGAGCCACGCAAGGCGCAACCCACCTGCGTCCTTGAGAGGTGAGCCCCTGCCATCTGGTCCTTGTCCGCAACCTGAGGGGCCCACCCCTCCACCACCAGGCTGCCCATCGGGGCTCGTAGGGAATAACCAGGGGCGGATGCCCCATGCCCTATTTTGTAAACTGGCGCCCTTGCCCCCAGCCGGTGTCTCCATTCTCTCTGGGGTGAGCTTACCGTATCTCCCCCTCAGTGCTGGCCTAGGGAGTATGCAGGAGGACTCCCTTAACAATGTAAGGCAATTTATGTGGCTTCCTTACCGCCACAAGGGCGACCAGGGCAAACCGCCCTTCGCCCTCCCCACCACAAGGCAACCCCTGAACCCTTAGGTTCCCATCAATCTTCAGGCTTGGAGCCATGTCTGATTTAAATGCCCGGATTCATCAGTCCTGTTACCTCTAATGCGGGATAAACCAACTCAGGGGACTGGAGTCCCACATGGCGTCTTGCGCCAGCTGCTAGTGTGTGATCAGAGAATCACCCATGTCACTCGCCCGAGGGAGACCTTCTCACCGCCCCCAGCTTCAACTCCCGCTGCTGCTTGCAAAAGAGCCATACAGGCCCTACGCACGGGCAAGCGACCCAGTATCTACACCGCTTTGGCACACATACTACCTCAAACTTGCCCGGTGAAATATCCGTCCTGCTGCGCATGTCGCGGCCCCATTTCTGATTATAGTGATCAACTACCTTGATCCCTCAGCTGCAGGAAATAGTCCAGCATGCGATATGCACTAACTATGCGCAAGTGTGCCCTGATAATCGATGGGCATGCATACCCCCTTGAGCATCAACCAGCCGCTACAGGACCCTTCCTAATATGCTCAGGTTATAACCTCCTGTAGGGAGTGAGCCTGTCTACCTTAGAGAACCCAGTGTCCAGGCACTACAGACCTCCCATTGCCCTGAGTCGCGATGTCCTCACCAGTCAGCTCCCCTGGAGGAGCCCCCACAGGAGAATAACAACCCTGCACCTGTTGCGGGAAATAAGGTAAGTCCGTCAGATGACTGCTCCTGAAGTGGGGGTCACCTAACTTGTAACTTGCTAATATCTTATTCATCAAGAAGGAATTGCCCGCATTCTGAGTCCCCTAAGTTTGGCACCGAAAGTGACCACCATCTGTTGTGTCCTCACGCCAGATACAGGGACGCTTTATGAACCCCGTAAATGCCAACCGCCTCCAAGTGGGTCTCCAGTCGGGAAAGAGGGGGTTCCTCCCCGCTGCCACCCCCAAGACCTGCAAGGCCTAACCACTCTCGGTCCAGACCTCTGAGTGCGCCCACAGAGGGGTGTTCCTACCAACTATGAAAGGGGCGTACTCCCACCCACTGCAGCGATGATGCCAACCTAGCCATAAAGCTGCTGCTTGAATGGAGGCCTCCTGGCCCCTCAAATACTGCCTGTGTTATGTGCGCAGCCTTTTTCCCCCGGCCCCCCTCCTAGCTGCTCGGAATAGCCCAACTGCCGATGTAGTGTAGCTGCCAGTGTCCCAGCGTCCACCCTACCCCGGGAAAGAGTGGTCTGCCTATTCCTATAGGCCCCCTCTTGGCCAAGTGGACAGCAAAGCATGATAAGGTGTCATCTACACATGTATGCCCTACCTGTTCCCTAGAACTGGCTAGCAGCAGCCAAACTCTCTCATTGGCTGAACCAGAGACTCCCACCAGACACACGAAGAGCTATGTAAAAGTGCGGTGCATGTAATGTTAAACTAAAGGGGAGGAACTCTGTCCCTGCAATGGGAAGCTCCCTTGAGTCATGTATCCCTAACGGGCCTCATCCGGTCGAAAGCTGATTAATCGCGGAAAAAACCTGAACGATGGTGTGGCTGGGCATGACAATTAACTGATGCATAGCTGAGTGGCCCCGCAGGACACTCCTATACCCAACCATCCAGTGAAAGATACCCGACTGACTAGCATCCTGCTGAAGACCTTAAAGGAGTCCTGTAACACGAACATGCTGCCCAGTAAGCACCTTTTATTAAAGCCAGCATGTACGTATGTTCCCTGTCCGTACGCAGCCAACACTAGAACGCATGGCAGCCCTGAGCTAAGGGCGCCTCTGACTTATGAAAGAAAGGGACAGAGAATGTTTCATGCCAGTAAGTCTGCCAGCGCCCCATACGCAGCGCCACCCCAGTCCCCAGAACGCTCTCGACTGGAGGGAGCAATGCAGCAGAGGGGCAGGGGCCCTAGGGGTCAACAAGGCAGTGTGTTGTACACCCCCCCGGAGTGTACCACTAGGATCTTACTCCCCATTCAACACTCCCTGGGCTGTGTCCCCTGTCCCCCCCCAGGAAGCTCCTGAAGTCCTCACTGTTTAGGCATACTCCTCGCCTGCCACAACCTTACGAACCCCCCCTAGAGGCCCCAAGATCTACATTGTAACACGATCCGTGTTTAAGAAGGGGCAGGTTCGGGCCCAGGGTCACGCATGTAAAGAGAGGTCAGTGCCAGCTCAGGAACACCCCTGTACCAAAAGGAAGAAGGAGGTCGTGACCCAGGGACACAAATGTACGAAGAGAGCGAGGTGCCAGACCACAAAGACGCCTTCCCGGAAAAAAGGCCTGTGGAAACCCAGGATCACACCTGAAGTTTGTAGAGACAGATCCGCGAACCAGCATCTATCAGGCGAAATCGCACCCTCTGGGCACATTTGCAGCGATGACCGACACATCCTGCGCGTATACCGTCCCCAAAACAAACAGACCCCAACGACGTACATGCCACAAGAGATGTGAAGGGACCGATCCAATGTTGAGACATAGCGAAGGAACAGACGGGCCCTAAGATGATGCCCGAGAGGTCGAGCCCGCAACCGAAGAAGCCCCAAATCGCCAGGACAGTAATCACCGTCAGCTACAAGCAGAGTGTGCGTGACAGCATAATAAACCCCATGGGCCATAATGATTCCAACAATGAACCGTAATGGTATTAGGGGGATTTGAGGTCGTTAGCTACCATGGGCTCCCAGGGCTCTAAGTGAGTCACGAGGCGGCTCGGGTTCCCAGGCGTAAACCAAGACCGACAAGCTACAAATCTCAAACTGCGCCATACTTCCTCTCCCCCCCCCCCCACCAACACAGGAGCCACGAGTCTTGTGGGTTTAACGGCGCATAATGACGCACCCCAGGTGGCGGAGAGGCCTCTATAATCCTCGGCTGCCCTTTTCAGCTTATCTCCATCACCCCTAGGTACACAGACCCTCCCCTTGGGGCTCTTAACACATAATGCCCCGCACATATTCACATGTACTGTGAGAGCATACATACGCATTCATTAAACTCAGTTTGTTATACACAAACACACGTGTACCATGGAGGCATATACCTTCCTAAAGTAACATCCAGTTTAGTAAAACACATATATATTTGCTCAAATGATTAAGCACTCACAAATTCTTAAACACGTCGCTAGATATACACACACACGGACACGCGTGTGCAAAGTATACCAGCACCCACACTTCTTATACACGCACTCCATCATTAAGACACCACTATGTATACACAAAGACATGCACACCTAGACTGGTGTACGAATATATATATGGACATACACGTATTGTATTCCTTCAGAGATACCTTGCAGTACACACAAGCACACATATGCAAGTATACAATGCATATGTCTACATCCATAACACATACGTTCATACAAGGCACAACGTCACCTAGCTCCCCCTACCCGTATCCCGAAACTTGGACAAGCCGCCTACCGTGCAGGGATACCGCACAGGATGGAACTTCAATCGGAAGCCCGAAGAAACAACAATCGTGAGTACACCAAGCAGGCTCATCATATTCTCACGGAAAACACCAAACTGTAACTCGGCAATGCCGCCAAGTCATCCTCTGCAACACGCGTTTCATAATCTCATGCCAGACTTTGCCCGCGATTATCAGAGGGACGCAACAACGTTATTTTTATAATGCGACGTGCCACGCCATTTTGTTGTCCCGACCGCAAATGCAAGGGACCCCCAGGCTAACACCACCATCTGATTCAACAATGTTGAACGGCCCCGCCGAGGCCCGACCCAGGGCTCCTCAGCAGCGAACAACTGGACTGGCCCTACAAGCGTATCGGGATCACTGTGCCCCTCAGCTCCCACACCCAGCCCCTAGGTGGCAACCGACCTCAACGCCAGCCCTTGGCGCCATCTCTCTAACGCGACATATCCGCGCTCTTCCAAAAAAGCGCAACAACGTCTATGGATGAGCAGAGCCGCGCTGCACTAGACAACACGTGTTTTGAATACCCACTGATGCACCATTGTCCTTTGAAAGCGCTTTATTCCACATTGTGAAAGGCTAACGCCACTGGGCCAAATCAGGCTCCCTGTCCTTCCCTCTACTCCTTTAGCCCGGCATAATTCAACAAAACCCACTCTCGGCAATTGGCGTGATAACTCCATCCCAACTACCATAAAGTGCCGATATCCCACCATACACACAATCACCCCGGGCACCTTAACAACCAAGCGGTTGATCGTGTAACGAACGGGGGACTAGAGACTTCCGACGCGACTACCGTTTAAGGTGCGTTCGTCCGCTCTCTGTACCGGGCAGCCGCAGGAAAAAGGAAGCGCCAGGGATCAGCGTGATTATAGTTCCCCTTTATTGCACAACAATTTATTTAGCGCACCTCCCCTGCGTCTGCCCAACCACAAAGATCACAGATCCCCGCCCCTTACCTCCGTGCGCTGGAAAGCACCACCACCGAAAGCCTGCCTGACCGGGAATCCCACCGTCACGAATGATGGATGTCCCACGAGTATCGCCGCCCCGAACCTTCTCCGCAAACGCCCTCTACGGCCTGCATGGGAGATAAAGAAAGAGACAGGAAAGACGACTCTCCACTGCAAGAAGAGTCACGGAGATTCGGAGATTCACGGAGTCCCCTGCATGCCGTGGCCGGCGCCGTAAGGAAGAGAGGGCGAGGACCAGGGCGAGTTGCCCTAAATAGGCCCACGCCCACTCCTCCCTCTCGCTGTTGCCTGCTCCAGCCAGGAGTGACGTCACGACGCTGCCCCGGAAGAGATTCATGTAGTAGTCACGCCCGAACCACGAGGGCGTGGCCGGGTTCCCGGGGGGCCGCATCCTAATGGCGCGCCTCCTGATAGTCCACGCTTTCAAGAGTTTGTGGTAGGTATAGAATGATAGCAGTGGATCTGAAAAGGGGAAGCAGTGAGTTGTTTTTGGAAGTAATGATCGTGTGTGCTTGTTAGTTAGGTGGCATGGGTAAAAAGGAGGGATTAAAGCTTGAGAAGGATGTTTGGGAGTTAATAGTAGTCGCAAGGTTTGGGATGAGTCAGAGGGAGTTGGGATGGGAAGGAGATAAGGGAAGGGTTTTGTATAATAGCGATATGTAGATAATTTATACATACATATGTGTATACAATACAGCATGCATATATATATATATATATATATATATATATATATATATGCTTTCTTCATATATATATATATATATATATATATATATATATATATATATATATATATATATATATATATATATATATATATATATATATATATATATAGAAAGTGAATGAGTAAGAGAATGAACAAGTAAGTAAATGACTAGAGGAATGAACAAGGCATATGTAAGTAATAAGGTAGAAAGAGAATGATTAGACATGGGAATGGAAACATCAATTAGTGAGAAGATGAGCAAGGGAGTTAGTGAATAAGCAAGTGAAGAGTGAATAACTAAGTGCTTAATTCACTGAATAAATGACTAAGGGCCTTTTTACGAGTTTGGCGGATGGGTTACTCCATCACAAACGTGATGGATAACCCGTCCGGCGTATTACGAGTTGCTCATAATACGGCAGAGGGGCTATCCGTCGTGTGTGATGGAGTAACCGGTCTGCCAACCTCGTAAAGAGGCCCTTAGTGAGTAAGCATGCATGTGAATGAATGTTTGTTAATTAGTGGAAGAGTTAATGAGTCAAAGCATAAGTGCATGGATTTAATCATCATTTACTCACAGGGGTCTTACTTAGCCACTGGTTTACTCTTTTCTTCACTCTCTTTCCAATTAAACCCATATTATGAGTTAGATGGAATCCTTGTGGAGATTACCAGTGGCTGGCATTACTGTTACTGGTCAATATTGCTGCATGGAATACCACCAATTATGAGCTAAATCCATCTGAATGTGCACTAACTGAGAAGACAGAATGACTGTGCTGAATTCTACACACCATTCCTTATTCGAGGAATTTAACACATGCATTTTCCAACTGCTCTAGGCAGGTTGTAAATGGGAAAAGTGGCTTCCCCACAGGAATGGGTGGAGGAAAAGGGCTGGAAGGGGAGGGAGTGAGGGGAAAGAGAAGAATAGTTCTGGCAAACTGGAAAATTACATGCTACTCCATTGGCGAAGAAAACGTTTGTCACAACCAAGGGACGTGGCTTGGAAGTGGCAAGACTGATTTGCATATGGCTGAGTCCAAACTGAGGTGGCATGGTGCGCAAAATAGCGATGGACTGGGATGCAGCGGAATAATTACCAGTGGCTGAGATTAATTCGAGCATTTCATCCATCACTGTTTCGTATTTTATTGTGTCACCCCAAGTGGAATCGGTATGCCCAGACATGGGTCCAGTGCCCACTGTGTGACTGCAACCAAACTATACCTGGCAGATGAGCCCTAACTGGGGCAAAACCGGTCCTGTGTTGCTTGTGTTCTGGTTCAGGGAGGGCCTGGCCTGGCAGTTCAGTCTAGAATGTTCACATTGGAGCAGTGTTAAGACCAATTTGCATATGGCTGGGTTCAAACTGAGGTGGCATGGTGTGCAAAATAACGTTAGACTGGGATGTGGACCTGAGTGATTACCAGTGACTGAGATTAATTCTAGTATTCCATCCATCACTTTCTTTGCATGCTTAAGTGTGTCATCCTAAGTGGGATGGGTATGTCCAGACGTGGGACCTGGGCACACTGCATCACTGGAACCAAGCTATCCCTGGCTGACGAGCCCTAACTACGGCTAAACCGGTCCTGGGTTGCTTGTGTTCCGTTTCAGGGAGGACCTGGTCTGGCAGTTTGGTCTGGACTGTTCCCATTGGAGAAGGGCCATGACTGATTTGCATATGGATGGGTCCAAACTGAGGTGGCATGGTGTGCAAAATAACGATGGACTGGGATGTGGCTCCGATTGATTACTAGTGGCTGAGATTAATTCAAGCATTCTATCTATCACTTTGTTGTGTACTTTAGTGTGTTACTCCAAGTGAGACAGGTATGCCCAGCCGTGGGTCCCATGAAAACTCTGTCATTGGAACCAAGCTATACCTGGGGGATGAACTCTAACTAGGGCATAACTGGTCCTGGGTAGCTTGTGTTCTGGTTCAGGGAGGACCTGTCCCAGCAATTTGTTCTGAACTGTTCCCATTGGAACGTGGTCAAGACTGGTTTGCATATGGTTGGGTCCAAACTGAGGTGGCATGGTATGCAAAAAGCGATATTCTAGGAAACAGCCCTGAGTGATTACCAGTGGCTAAGAATAATTCAAACATTCCATCCATCATTTTTTTGTATATCTCAGTTATATGATAGTTTTTCGTTACATTATAGTGGTATTTGTGTAGTGCTTTAATGCCAGCCAAAGGAAATTTTTCTGTGGTAACTTCATTTTTTGTGGTCTCTAATTAACCTACATGTTTTTAGACATATGACTGTTAATTCCAGTGGCAGCCCATAATGTGGATGAGCAGTGGAGTGGGCCACGTGTGCACGCACATACTCATACTCCCTCATCTACATGCACAGTCATTCACACAAGCACACACACATACACCACCATCTAGAAGCACATACACACAGACTCACCCATTCACAGCACACATTCGTAAATACACATACATTCATACATACATGCACGCATGCACCCAGACACTTAAAAAAGGTACTTACCAGGGCCACGGCGGTGATAGTAGGCCCAGCAGAAGAAGCAGAAGGCACTGGAAGGAGCTAAACGCTTCGGGCAGGAAAAACAAAAATATCCTGATGCCTCCTTTCATTTGCTGACCTTGTCATAGTTCAGCCAAGGAGATGAGGACCTTATCTCACTCATCAGAGCGGGATGGTGTCAGTGAGAGTTTCTAGCCCAACCACACGTTGTGAGGAGGCTCACTGATTGACAG
The DNA here is from genome assembly GCA_963921515.1 of Calotriton arnoldi. Taxonomy (NCBI): domain Eukaryota; kingdom Metazoa; phylum Chordata; class Amphibia; order Caudata; family Salamandridae; genus Calotriton; species Calotriton arnoldi. The sequence goes on along the minus strand of CAWUFW010001936.1, from coordinate 1,097,009 downwards.
TCAGCCCAGGTCCGAGTCTATCAGTGATGGGTCCCATCGTCTTAAGTGGGAGGACCACATGGGGCTTTGCTGGGCTGAAGAGGTCATGCCCTCAGGGCTGTGAAATCTTAAGTCCTGCAGAGTTTGGCTCAGGCTGCCAGGCGCCTGCACATTTAGCATATGTACAGCACCTGACTGCCTAACCCGAACATGATGAGTTTCTGACAGACACTGTTTATGGTTTGCAAAAGGGTGGGGGATGGGGCCCTCTACCCTTAATGATGGGCCGGGCCTGGTTAATTCAGTAACTGAAAGATATTATAGTAATGACAATAAAGATAATATTTGTAATCTTTTTAAAGTCTTGAAGGGGGCTTTGTATAGAGCTTATGTTGTCCATAGGCTGGGGGACATTGAAAAAGAAGGAGGGGCCATGAGGTGGATTGGGGACCAGAAGGAGGTCAGTGTCCCTTGTTGTAGTAGTTTAGGTACATGCTCAGAATAAAGTGCCTTATAGATACTGGGCATTTGCATAGCTTCCACATCCAGAAAGAAGCTATCTCAGGCCACTCCGACCAAAATCCCACTTTCTGTGTAGAGCTCAGATCAGGCTTTAAGACAAAAAGAGCCTGAATCATCTCACCATGCCTACGCTATAGAGCCTCTTACTTGCTCTGATAGATTGGACTTTGCAAATGCCCTGTGAGGGAGCTTGCGCCCACAGCTCTTCTTACTTTCAAAGCACCCAGAAATACCAATCTCCTAAAGAATTTGAGTGAACTTCGGGCAAGATGTACTATTTACTGGTTGGAAAATAATGGTCTCAATTTGGGACCAATATTTTTGTGACCAGTAAAGAATTTTAAGAACCAACCTAATTACTAATAGGTATGTTATTTAAAATCTTAAATCGTAGTGGGTGGGAATCTGACCTACCTCATGAATATTAATGAAGTGGGTCCCAAATTGTACCTTTCTAAGATTTAAGACTATCACAGGGAAGGTGGCCTACTGTGGTCAGAAAACCACTGTGTCTGTGATTGCCTTTTAATAAAGGAAACATTCCTTTAAAAATAATCCTTGAAACAGGACTACAATTATTTTTTTTTGTTTAGAAGTTTGTTTAAGAGTTGGCAGTGGTCGGGGGGCGTGGCTTGATGCCCAAGGAGCATGGCCGTGCCCGAGTGAGACTCCTCGGAGCGGCGTGGTGGTTTCGCGCTATCTTGCCATCTGAATGCAGCCTGAATAGCACACCGAGTGTCGGAAAGTTTCAGGATCAAGATGTGATCTTCAGCGCACTTTGAAGCAGCTTTAAAGCCTTGTTTTTGGACGAAGTTGTCTCCAGCCCCGGTGCGGTAAAGTCGCGACCGCCATTTTGTCTCCGTTATCTTCACATCCCTCTAGTAACGCTGGGAACTCTTTATCGTGTTTTTGAAGCGCTCTATCATTTTCAGCCATGTGAAGGGATTTTACTGAGTTGAGACTATCTGGAATTCGTGTCTCAAATTTGGAACCATGTTTCTCTTCTTTGACGAGGGTGCCTGAAACATCGGAGCGGTAAAGTATCGGCCGCCATTTTGTGTATGCATGTTCCCTCGCTTGTTCCATCGCAGTGTTTTCGTTTCACCAGGAGATTATTACAGCGACATGTGTTCCTGCCATCTAACGCTTCTGGCATTGCCTAAGTCTACTACATGCCCCTTTCAATTTGGGTCTGTTTTTTGCTCACCTGCCTGCCCTTTGTAGTGTATTTTTTATTTATTTATTCATTTTTTTTTTTCTCATGATGTTCATCTGCTGAGGGAAGGCAGAGCTGAAGGCGGCCATTTTAATTTCGGCGTAATTTCTACAATTTTTCACAAGACTTGCACTTGGATCCCCAAATGAAACGCTTTTGGTGAACATATTTTGGTTTCAGCAAGTTCTTCTTCATTTACAGTAGCTTACATTGTAATTAAGCTATTATATACAGTTTAGCAAGGACACACTCCTACTTCTTGACTTCCTTTCTTTAATATTGTGATATTATTCATTTTCCTCTCTGTGTTACATGGGCAGACTAAAAAATGTGAGTCTCTTTCTTCAAAACCCACCCAATCTTTTGTTAAAAATGCAAAGATTTTTACTGAATTCTCCAGGATGGAAGATTCTGCATCATCCTTAGCTAAGAATCCTAATTCAATTACTCCTGTCTCTTCAGCGGCGGGAAAGGCTAACATAAAACGCTTGAAAAAGGATCCTCCTTCTCCACCAAAATCTTCCTCCCCTGTTTCAATGGAGATATTGCTGGAAGAGATACAGGCTCTTCGGCCCTTTATGGAGAAAATAACACCAAGTTGCAATTTCTCACTGAGAATTGGTCTCAAATGGATGAAAGACTTTCGGCAGTTGAGCATAGCGTGTCTTCCTTTGGGGCTACTGATACTAAAGTCTCAGCACTTCAGTCCCAAGTTTCCATGCTCAACAAACAGGTCGAAGATCTTGAAAATCGCAACAGGAGAAATAATTTGCGCATTTATGGTCTTCCGGAAGGGGTTGAGGGTCCAGACCCCCTTATTTTTTTCAGATCCTTCCTCCCCAAGTTACTTCATATGCCGGAGGAAACAGTACTTAACATCCAAAGTGCCCATAGACTTGGTCGCCCACCATCTAATGCATCATCCTCGCGCAGACCGAGAGGAGTCATTTTATATTTTCTCGAATATACTGACTTATTAAAAACTCTTTCGGCTGTCAAGGCATCTCAACGCATCGTGTGGTCTGGATCGACTCTATTTTGTTCACAGGACTACGCCAAAGCTACAGCGAATAGACGCAAGGCGTTTCTCAGTATGAGACCTGATTTACGATCTATGGGAGCTCGCTACGGGCTCTTCCACCCCTGCTTGTTCAAGGTCACATACAGGAACAGAACACCAACATACGAAGATCCAATGAGATTACAGAGCTTCATTAATTCCTGCAAGTCGGAGAACATGGATCTTTCGGAAGCCTCAACTTCACATAATGTTTGACATTGTTATGGAGCTCTCTTATCCTTCGATTTACATTTTTTCCCTAGGCTCTTTCATTGGTCTTATATTCTATAGTGGTTAGATGCATTGTTATGTTACGTAACCCTTTGCATGTCTTCAATTGATTATTTGCTCAACTTGTTGTGATAATTCTTTTACTTGTTCTTTTTTTTCTCTCTTCCCTTCTTTTTTAGATACGTTGATGTTCTCTGCCCGCACTAGTCTTGTCCTTCTTTTCACTGGCGTGATCCCCTCCCTTCTCTCCGTTTCGTCGCATTTGGTCATGCCATTTGTTCCATGTGGTTTCACACCCCCACCCCCCCATTCCTGGTCGATATTTGTAGGTATGTTTTCTTCCTACAATTTTTCTCTTTTCTTCTCTCCTTTTCGTCTTTATCTTCTCCTTTTACTTCCTTCTTAGGTGTCTCTTTTGCTCTTTTATCCCTTTCTGTACCTTCTCATCTTTTTGTACTCTCACAATGGAATTTCCTTCTAATCTTTTTTTCATGCTATCTGGTTAATCCTTCACCCTGGTGGTCTCCTTTTTCCTATGTTTCCTATTGTTTTTTGAACAAATTGCATTGGTATTTCTTGCGTCTTATTTTAATTGTTTCATGTCTTTGAAAATAATTTCTTGGAATGTCAGGGGTCTTAATTCTCCTCTAAAGAGGCAGAGGGTCCTGACTCATTTGGCCAAATTAGAAGCTGATATATATAGCTTGCCTACAAGAATCGCATTTAACAGTTGAAGAATCTATAAAGCTAAATAAGGGATGGGTTGGGGAAATTTTCTTTTCTCCAGGTGATGGCAAGCGTAATGGAGTCATGATACTATGTCGTAAGTCACTTTCTGTTAAGTTTCTTTCCCAGGATGCTGATAATGATGGACGCTGTCTACATGTTAAATTGTTTATTGGGAATGCTCCGGTTTCTTTACTTAAAGTATATGCCCCCACTGTTGGCGACTCCTCGTTTTGGACTTCCTTAGCCCAACAGATTTCCAATTGCATTGAAGACAATTTTATTTTAACAGGAGATTGTAACCAAGTTTTTGACCCCTTTATAGACCGTAACTCAAAAGTTTCTTTTATTCCCAATAAGGCTCATAAATCTTTTGTTCAAATCATTAATCAGTACAAACTTATTGATGCTTGGCGGCTCTGCAACCCTTCTGCTAGAGAATATACTTACTATTCTCCTGTTCACCATACTCAATCACGCATTGATTATTTTTTTGTCTCCCATAATGTCTCCCAGGCCTTATTGGGAGCAGATATTGGATCCATTCTAATATCTGATCATGCCCCTATTTCCATTCACCTGGATATTCTCCAAAAATCTAATACTCCTAGAAGATGGCATTTTAATAATGCTCTTCTATTGGACCCGGTGTTCACTTCTTCCTTTACCTCCTTTTTCAATGAATATTTTTTATTTAATCAGAACGAGACTTTGCCGTTTCATGTTGTTTGGGATTCTTTTCAAGCATCAGCTAGAGATTTTATCATTGGTTATGTGTTCAAGAAGCGTAAAAATGCACGTAAATTAACTAATGAACTCCTGAATAAGATAAAGCAACTGGAGCATTCCTATTATACTTCTAGATCAAAAAACTGCTTATCTGCCCTAATACAGGCTAAACTTCAATTTAACAAAGATTCTACTGATAATGCCTCATTATACTTGTTAAAATCCAGTGCTAAATTCTATGGCGGACAAAACAAAGCTGGAAGGATCTTGGCTAACTACCTTAAGGTAAAACATAACAAGCTTAACATTGAATCTATATTCGACGAACACTTAACTTTGAAATTTAAAGACACAGAAATTTTGAACGAGTTTTTCTTTTTTACAAATTATTTTACACCTCAGAAAACCCTCCCTCACAGCATCTCATCTCTCAATTTTTCTCCAACATTCAACACTCTTCAGACACTACTCCTGACCTTTCTTCTTTGGAACTTTATTTATCACAGAATGAACTCCTTGCCGCTCTACAAAATCTCAAGAAAGAAAAAGCACCAGGCCCAGATGGTTTCACCGTTGAGTTTTTTTTACATTTCTCTAAATTAATGCTTCCCAAATTACACTACCTCTTAGAATCCTTTTTGCATTCAGGAGGCTCTTCTGGATCTTTTTCAGAAACACTAATTTGCCTAATCCCCAAAGATGGTAAAGATCTAAAATATTTCAAAAATTACAGACCTATTTCATTAGTTAACATTGTATTATAAAATATTTTCAAAAGCACTGGCCATTCGCTTAGAATCACATTTACCTAATGTGTTAGGAAGAGAACAATCTGGCTTTGTTAAGGGTCGTCTTATTACTGACAATACCCGTTTATTTTTTGATATTTTATCTAAATCATCCCATTTGCCTCATTCCTTAGCTGCAATAGCTTTAGACGCGGAAAAAGCGTTTGATAGAGACGAGTGGCCTTACCTTTTTCACGCTCTTAAGTGGTTTGGCTTTGGACCTAATTTCATATCTTTGATATTTCTCCTTTATTCAAACCCACGTGCAGCAGTTTGTGCTAATGGTGCTACTTCCTCTTTTTTTGATTTGGGTAGAGGTGTTCGTCAAGGATGTCCTTTATTCCCTTTTCTTTTTAATTTGGCCCTTGAACCCTTTTTATCCAAAATTCGCCAGAATCAAGACATTCATGGATTTGATTTCAACATGTCCCAAATCAAATTAGCAGCCTATGCTGACAATATTCTATTATTTATATCGCAACCGCAAATCTCCCTTCCTGCCTTTTTGGGGGAGGTTCAGTCTTTCTCCGCAGTAACTGGGTACAAACTGAACAAAGATAAGTGTGAGATATTGCCTCTAACTAAATACACTTTCAAGGAAGATTTTGTCACTTCAAATTTTGCTTGGAGCCCCAACCACATTAAATATTTAGGTTTACATTTTACTCCATCCATTTCAGGCACGATTTCTTTGTGTATGACCAAATGCATACAAAGGATTTCTGAATTAACTGCCAAATGGCAACCCCTTTATCTATCTTGGTGGGGTCGTTTAGACACCATAAAGATGATGATAACTCCCATTGTACTTTTCACAATTTCTAACATTCCAATTCCCATCCCTGCGAAATCGTTTAAAAAGATTAACTCCATACTTTCCTCGTTTCTGTGGAATAATAAAAAATCTCTCATGTCTTTGTCAAAACTAATGCATTCCAAAGCTGAAGGAGGGGTCAATTTCCCTGATTTTCCTACATACCAGAAGTCGTTCTTGCTCCGTCAATCTTCACATTGGTTGACCGACCCTTCAGAAGATTGCCCTCTATGGACCGTACTAGAGCGCATTTTTTTATCCCCTTTCTCCTTTCAAGAAGATATTTCTTTTTCTCGCAAACCACAATCCCTCTCTACCCCTATACTTAAATACACTTGCAGAATTCTGGACTCCAGTTCTTCCTCAATCCCTACAGATTTAGAATCATTTCTTAACTCCACACTCTGGCATAATAAATTACTTTTGATTAGAAATAAACCTTTCTACTGGAGATCTTGGAGGCAGAAAGGTCTCATTTGGGTACATCAATTGTTCGCACAGCGGAAATTGTGTCCTTCCCTGTCATTAGTAGGCTCTTTGACTTACCTGCCTCCTTTCACCCCAAATATAACCTTTTGAAACAAGCACTACTAAATGCTTATGTTCAATTTGCATCTCCTAGTACTTCTCCTCCCATATCAAATGATCGGCTACATGTCCTGCTTCGTTCCAGACCCAAGGCCTCTGTTATTTATAAGCATTCACGCTCTACTTCTACCACAAGGGATAAAACAAAGGTGGAACTTGCTTGGGAACAAGATTTGCAGGTTTGCTGGCCAGTACCCTTTTGGAATAAAATCTGGACCAAAATCAGGAAATTATCTCGAGCAGCAAACACAACACAGACCCTTTTCTTTATTTATAATAGACTTTTGCTTTGTCCGGTTGCTTTAAATAAAAGATACTCTAGTACACCATATACATGTTGGACGTGTTCAACTCCACTTGCAGACTTACATCACCTGTTATTTGCTTGCTCACACGTTCGTAATTTCTGGAAAGATGTTTGGTCCCAGATTAATCTAATCTTTGGTTCTAGTTTTCCCTTTTCTATTACTCATGTCTTCCTGGGAAGTTTATCTCCTATATGGTCGAATTGCACTACTAATACTAAGATCATTGATTTGTTACTGGCAGTTGCCTTCCAGCAAATTACCAAAAATTGGAAATACTTTTCCAAAATATCATATCAAGCATGGTGGTATGCAGTATGTTATAATCACAGATTAGATACATCCTTTGTTTATCCTATTCATGTGGCCACCAAGCATTTAAACCTTTGGTTACCTGTTACACTGTTTATTGATGCAAGTGCTTAGAGGTCTTTTGCATTAAGACCTGACCAACAAGAAGTTCTACAACCCCCATGACTTTCCTAATTGTTGCTTTGCATTCTTATGTATGAATTGTATCATATCCTTTTCTCCTCTTTTTTTTTTTCTTCTTTTGCTTTCCTTTGTACCAATCCTACTTTCTCTGATTTTTAGACCTATTTTGTATTAGGTGATTCTTCATTGTTCTATTGTATTATGTATTGACACCCTTATTTCCTCAATAAACTTACTTTTGAACTGAAAGAGTTGGCAGTGGTCCCTTGGACCACTGCCTACTCTCGAACAAACTTTTCTTTTTGCATTCACAAAGGCGACTCCTTCCCTTTTGCAAACGAATTACCACCTCTTTTGAGGTGTCTGTAAACTATCATCGTTTTGCAACGGGATTGATACATAAAATGCCTATTCAGTATTTGGAAGGCGCACCTACAACACGCCCTTTTCAAATAGCAATCTGGTATCTATTCAGAATCCGATTTTATGAGTCAGAATAACTTTTTCAACTCGTAAAATGGGATTAGTACACAGGAAAAAGCATTTTAACAACTGAAAATGCCGAATTGCAGAGTTTGGGACCATTAAAAAGCTTAGTACATCTGGCCCAAGGAATTCACAGAAAGGAACATAGACTCTAGAGAATGTGTCCTAAGTGCAAAGCCCTATAACATGCGCACCTGTCAGCTATACGATCTTACTACAGGCCTTATGAGGGGTGGCTGTGGTCCTGCTCAGTCTGTGCCCCACTCTTGCCGCTTTTTGGATTCTCAGATATTTATCTGCATAGACCTGTCATTTCCATTGTATCTTATTGAGCTGCAGTTGCCTTTTCCAGGGGTGTGATGCCCCTAAAAGAGGGCAACAGGCCCACTCTGAGTCACATGAAGTCTCTCCTGAGTTAACTGAGTGAACACCTCCTTACACAGGTCTATGCTAAAGAGGGAGAGATTTCCTGGGTGCAAGGGTAATCAGGCAAGTGAATAAACTACTATACTCAAAAGGAGAAGATTTAGGCAATATTTCAAAAATATCCACAGGTCTGTACTGGAGGACAGCATGGCAATTGGTGAGTCAGCCATACCCATGAAACTATATAAGGTAAAAATGCAAGAAATACAAGGGAGAGTCTTAGAAAAAGGAGCAGCTGCTGACAAATGTCCAAATGAGGTAAGGAAAAACGTAGGAATGTTTATTACTTCATTTGCATCATGTCCAAAGCTCATTGTTTTCAAACAAGTCTGCTTACCTGGTGGCTGTGAGAGTATCTGTGAAGAGCTCAAAATAATCATTGTTCTTCCCCAAGCCCTCCCCTATGTCCTACTGCTTGAATTTGTCCAGCAAAGGACATTTCAGACCAACAAAATGCATAGCTCACTCAAAATATTTTTGAGATTTTAGAGAATACAGACACACAGCCAATGAGGGTGCATTGCAGCCATTGCTGCTACCCCCTGTTGCTGCCCTCACCTCTGCCTGATAAGTTTTGCAATTGCTGTGCCACCGGCTTGTATCATAAATCCACTGAATGTGACAGAGATGGCGCAGCTCTCCTCCCACCTGCAGATAATGGAAACTGCTGGGAGACTTCAAGTAGGGCATCTCCACACCCCCCACATATGAGATTGATACCAACCTACTGAACATCACAGAAAAGCCACTGGGCAAAGGGCACCACTGGCCCGAGGCAAAGGCCAGTGGTGCCCTTTGATACAGTGTGGCCCCTGAATATCAAAGATGGAATATCTAGGAATAAGAATATCGAGGACAAAATATCAAATCCAAAATATATGAAAGGTAAGTCAATATGCATTTTCTATACCTAACTCCAAATATATTTACCATGACCATATATGTATCTTCAAGGTACATAGATGTAGAGTAAGAAATAGTGAATCTATACTTCTTCGATAGGTACTTAATTTTTGATATTTTGATCTTCAATATTTTGTCCACGATAGTCTTATACCGTGATGTTCATATCCTCAATATCCAGCAGTACAATCTCTTGATACTTCTAGATATCTTGTGTGCATTTGACACGACTGACGGCAAACTCCATCTCCAGTTTTATTTATTTCATTTATTCATGGTTTTATATAGCACAATAGGATCATTCCTCTTATGCCTCTCAGGGCGATACTTTAACAACTACAAGATATCTGGCTCACCCGCTCACAACCTGTCAGATAGTTGTGTCAGCTTTGACCCCCATATTCCTCTATCTGAAGAGGTATATTATGACCATCCCAAATACATTAAAAAAATGCCTGAAGTAAACAAGGTAGTGGATGAAACAAAAGTGTCTCTGTTTGAACACGTATAATAAGTCGGAGATCATGTTCATTGTCCAGGTGGAACTCTGGACTCTAACTTTAACCCGGTTAAAGTGTTTGAGCCCACTTGATGTCCTGATGAAATGCAACCTGGGAGTTGTGTTTGATGAGGGCCTTGGTTTTAACCCCTGAATAAACTCTATGCTCTCTGCCTGACATTCAATACTATTTTTGTTCTCTCACAAACACATTAACTTTGTTGTAACCACCATCATGCCTGGGGTACTGTTACTGCTTGTACACAGGACCTTTAGGAGACTCCTGACAGATTGCATGCGATTCATAAGCACACCATTAAATGTATGTATGGGTTAAGACACTATGACCATCACATCTACGGTCAATTGGACAAAAGACTCTAAAACCCTGTTCACAATCCATAAGTCTCTCAGCGGCCACACCCTAGGCTGCATTACCAAAGTCACGGCTCTTCGTCCAGGCACACGAGAATGGCCTCCTTGAAACTACTGCTGATACATAAGCCTTGGCTTGAAGGTGTAGCTGAAGATGTGTCTGCATACAGTGACCTACCTTCTGAAATGATCACCCCCGCCACTTGAGACTTGAAGAGTGCATACTATAGTACTGACCTATGGCCCTATCCCGTTGAACCAGGCTAAGACGCCTCCACATTTGGCAGTTCTTATTCATCACCAGTACCTGCCTGACAGTCAGTCAAATTACTACAACTGGCTTTCACACCTTCAGTCCCCATATTTAAGATGTCTTCATGTTTCCTGAGTGCATTCCCTTCAGACTGCGCAGTGCTCCTTGGTACCCTTGGGGACTTCTTTGCTCTTCTTTCCATGGCACTCGGAGGTTGTACAAACGCCTCATGGGGAAAACCTTAAAAATAATGAATAATGTACCCCTAGCAAGTACATTTAGAGGACACTCCTATCCACCTCGGAATTCTGTGCCTGTATGGACCATTTTTCTGGCACATAACTCTGTAGGGCCTGTTCACAAAGACATTTTAAAGAACATAAAGTAGTACTTCTGTAGAACTCGTTGACATCCTTCACGCCTTTGTGACTTTGCCCCAAAACACCCAAAAAAATGGGAATAAAATGGGAATGTTCTGGGACTATTCAAGTACAATTGGCACGCACAGAAAGGACAGTGCCCTCTTTGCACTTTTAATTAAAGGGAGTTGGACGTGCAGGAACCAATCCATTAAGGCATTTAAGATTAAATAAAATAGTACTCCTGCAGTACTACTTCCTTATATTGTACCGCTGGGAGTACTTTATTCTATATATAAATAATAAAAACACTGCATTCAGCTGAATCAATAAAACAAGTAGCAATTATAATAATAGCAAATACCATACTGTGATGCTTGCATAATGTTCTATTGTCAAAATCGACATTTTCGCACTAGACAACGCATGGAAAATTGACAAATAAATAACATGTCAAAGCTCTGTAATAGCAGCTGCTATTATTAACGCAGCTAATGGCTTTCATTTGAAACCCGCCATCAGGCCTCTGCCCATCGGTCTCGCGTTCTGCAGGTTGTTTCAAGGCTGGCACAGTTATTGTATTGACTTCTCACAACACAGTGCCAAAAATGGAAATGAGGCAGAGCCCTTGGGCGCCGTCTCGCGCCGTGCTTACACTTTTCGGATAATGGTATCTCCGCGGCATGGGGCAGAGAAAAGCTGACGCGGCACACGCGGAGGGATGCTGTGCTCAGGCTCCCTTCTGCTCCCCTGATGAGGCCTGTCAGCACTCTCAAAACAAGTGCCTTCCGCGAGCCAGTGCCAGCTGCTCCTCGTACACGACGGTAACTCCCGGGCGCCTTATCTCCGGAAGGCTGACAGGGCCTGGGCAGAGTCAATTATATGTCACTGAATTAACATCTATGGTCAGGAGGACTTCAAAGGCTAGTATAGCTTGCCGGAGTGGTCTCACAGATTTCGAAAATGCAGGTGCGGGTTGTACAAACGTCAGGTAGATTATACATTTAATCTTGCATGCCCTATCTGCCTCCCTAGGGTAACATGTATTTATTTATTTATTTATGCGTTTTTATATAGCGCGGACTTTACCCGAAGGTGTCAGAGCGCTTCACAATAGGAACAGTAACATTACATGAGGAGAAGGTTACAAGTGAGCATAATACAAAAGCAAGCGTTACATTACATGAGGAAAAAGTGACAATTGTGCATATAACAAAAACAAACAAGATACAAAAAGAGGTATACGTTACAAGAGGGAAAAAGTGACAGGTGTGCATGATACATAAGATACAAAATATAAATAGAGGTATAATACTGCAATAAGTGGCAGTCACTCAGAACACACTGGGAAGGCACTTCAATAGGCATGGAGTACAGAATTTCCTATAGTGGAAGAACTTCCTTGAGGGAGTAGAGAGGGCATGAATTAAACAGGAGACTTAAAATGAAGGGTACACAAACAAAAAATCCAACACAGCACGCAGGGTGAGGAATGTACAGGAAAAAGTACAAATTTACAATGAAGAGCGAACTTCCTAGAGGGCCTGAGAATGAAAGTATTAGTTCTGAAAGTGTCTTTGGAAGAGAAGAGATTTGAGGTCAGGCTTTGAAGATCCGGGTAGAGGAGGTGGCACGGAGCAATGGGGAAGCGAGTTCCAGATTCTCACCGCATTGCCTGAGAAGGATTGCGCCATCGATCTTTCCCTTTTGAAGACGGGGGGCTCAAGCAGAAGCTTGTATAAACATATTTATACCACAAGGAGCCACTACGTTACCAGGTTCAAAAAAGAAATGTGGAGAGGAAAACACGAGATGCTGTGAAAGCTCTCTTCTATGTCTATGTCCACTTGCCCTCAACATCATGATGCGGCCCCAGAAGCTCAAGCAGTAATAGTGAACACTGGCTGCGCATACGTTTCAATTAAAGGGCATTGTCCACATGCACTAATTGGGGTAATTCTGTCTGTGAGGCAGTGCATGTCCCCTGGCACTGGAGCTCAGTCATGCAGAGTGGCGACCACCAGCCTGTTTCTGAACTGTGATGGCTGCTGCTCATGCACTAACTCGTAGTTTTAAAAAGTTAGCGTATGTGCTGAAGACCCAATTTCATTGGGAAAAAGATGCACAACTTCTTACCGTGCCAGTAAGCAAAGTTTATTATGCAGCTCTCATAATCAGTGCATGAGCTGCAGAGACCCCTCCCCGGAAGCATGGAGCAGAAAGCACAGCTCTTTGTTTCTGATCTGCGCTGGCTGCTGCTCTTGCACTAACTAACACGTAGTTTTAACAAATTATTGTATGTGCAGCTAACCCAAAGAAATCATTGAAAAAACTGCACAACTCCTTAATGTGCTTATATGCAGTTTGTTATACAGCTCTATGACAGCGCATGAGCTGCAGACTACTCTGCTCGAAAACATGGAGCGGAAAGCACCTCTCTGTGTTTGTGATCTGTGCTGTCTTCCAGGCAGACACCAACTTGTACAGTTCCTTAGTTAGGGCATATTCTGTAAGCAGTGCACCCTCTACCTTCTCCACAACCACCCCGGTCAGTCCTTCGTTGCGTGCTTGCTAGGACTGCATTATTGAAATGTTAATCAGGGCCACTGGAATTATGCGGCAAGATAGGACCAAATTATGTGGCAGGGTTGCGTAAATTAAGCGGCAAGGAAAGGCAAATTATGCAGCATAATGCAGAACATTTTTTTAATAGTATCTCTTTGTTATTTCATCATTTTTAAACTTGATAACACTGTCTGGGCATTGGTTGCACCTCTTTAGTAACATTTTAATACTCAAATATAGCAACAAGCAACAAAAAGGTGATAGGTCCAGCTTTGCAAAGGACCTATCACTGCGCTGCAACACGTGTCATTGCATTTTTAGTACCTTTTGAACCCTTTAAGCAAGAAACACATTTTTTTTGTTAAAATCTGCAGATTTTGCGGCAGATTATGGATTATGTGGCAAATGCGGCAAATTTATAATTATGCGAAAATCGCTGCGCAATTTCATAATTCCAGTGGCCTTGATCTTAATACATACAGGCACTAGCATGCAGGTAATTCATTAATCGGCTTATCCACATATGAAGCTTTGTGCGCCCGGGCTTGCCTTTGTGATGCTTTTTGGTTTCTTGCAATGCTTGAAATTGAAATGCAAATTTGCCGGTACTAACTATTGTAGTGGAGCTGTTTGTTACGGATAGTGGTGCCACTCTACCGTTCAATTAAACTAAAGCCAGTCCTCATTAGCAGACAGTCTCTGCCCATTTAAAGCACATGTTTGGTGGATGTGTGTTACAAAGGTTCACCAATCTTCCGCCCAATTCCTTTCTTGTCTGGAATTCTTTTAGTCCTAGGTGTGCATTCCGTTTGTGTAGCTGGGGCCCGTCGACACTTATTTGTTGGGGCCAGCATTTATTTTTCCTTATTAGACTTCAATCCAGAGCAAAAGACAGAAAAACACAACAGGGGAAATGAACGAGGAAGAGAAAGAAGGAAAACGGTGACAAGGGGAGAATGTAGCCTTATGGCTAGAGCGGTCGACCTCGAAGCTGGGAAATCAGGTTCAATTCTTGGCAGGGACGCTCAACATCCTGTGATTCTAGGCAAATCATTTAATCTCCCAGTGCCTAACGAAAATGAATGTGTTTATCTGTAACGAAACTGGTGCTCATGTAAAGCGCTCTGATATCTTTGGGTCGAGTTCGCGCTATATCAAACTCTAAAAATGTTTTTTTTAAAAGCAAATATGAAAAAGAACCTGCAAGAGTGACATAAAGGGGCCAGGAGTGCCTGGTGGTGGATAAAAGAGGCCTAAGGTGTAATCATGACTTGGAATCCTTGGCATCTGCGTTGCATGCTTCTGAGCAAAACTTTGGGGCCCGGCACTTAATCTTTTACAAACTAGGTACATCCTGTTTCCTCATCTCGGTGTCCTTCATTCAAATCTGTCCTTGTCTTTCTCTGCTCTGTTATTTTTGACTGATTTGATCCACTGTCCCAATATCTAACATGTTCCTGCCCTGTCGTCCCTCTTTACGGGGATCTCCCTGTCAGAGTCTCTTCTTGTATCTATCTGTCTCTCTGTTCACGTGTTTCCCTATCCCAAAGACTCAGTGGTTTAAAGCTGAACTGCCCAAAAAAGCATTTCAGGCAACCAGCCCCAACCATACATTGGGGGGCCAACTTAGTATTCTAACCTCAGTCTCACAAACGGTGAAAGTGTACATATTTGGGGGAGGGCGGGAGGGGGGGTGATGACGGGGAGGTGGGGTCACTTTCACAACACCCAAATAATACACCTTTAAGAATGAGTTAAACATTTACATTTAAACAATTGAAACCCCTAAAAAAAACTCATTTAAATATCTTAAAGTTGTAAATATATATATATGTATATATATATATATGAAGATAGCACAATCCTGGCCCAACTCCCTTCACGATGGGACCATCCAGGTACGGACCACACCACGCACAGACTCCAAGATGCTCCTTTCAAAATGCTTTAATTGATATTAGAACATTGGAATGTTGGGAGCTCCATTGTAGACAATGGAGTTCTCCCTGCTTCTACGGGCCGGTAAAGGCCTGCAGAGCAACATTCCAATGTCTTACAAAGGCCTCTCGGAGCTCGAGGGGATTTAAATCCCCTCGAGTTTCGAGACGCCTTTGTTTTATTTGTGAGAACATTCTGCCCTCTAGTGGCAGAATGTTCTAATAGCCTTATAGCCCTTCGTAGCAGGGCTATACCGGCTATTAAAGTCCCGCTACCTTGTTAAAGTCCCTCGCCTTTGGCTCGGGCCTTTAACGCGGTAGCGGGCCTTTAATAGCCGGTATAGCCCGCTACGGCGGGCTATAAGGCTATATCGTAAACCTCAGTGCTGATCAGGCATAGTGCCTGCCATGACGCGTTTCGATCGCAGGAACGCGATCTTGATCACATGACACGCCACATGACAATAGACCAATAAATAGTGTGCATGCCCTATCGGTTACAGAAACTCACAGGCATGTTGATAGATACAGACAACAGACTGTGCAAACAATTAATAACATCGTACTAATTCCTTGTATTCCACATATATACTGGGTTATTGTGATTTATACAACGATAAAATAAAAGCTGAATCTCAAATGAAAACATTGCTGCTTGTATGCATACATAAGGGCATTCTGTACAAATAGACCGCCCAGATTTAACAACATGTAGTGCACTCAGTGTTCTCAAATAGGGCAACCTCATTGCAATCTGTCAATTGAATATAAATATCCTTTCTTTTTTATATAAAGTGCTAGTGCTTATACGAGTTCACATACTCATTGTAATGCTGAAGAACAAAAGGAGAAGCATCTTTATATACAATTATATTGTTTGTGGAGCGGTTCTAGTGTACTGCTAAAAACCAATGCTAACTTATCAATCGACCAGAATTTTGCGACACAACAGTTGATTACATTTCATATAACAATACAGTCTATTCTGTCTGGAAAATGCAGTGCTTATGTGCAAATAGCAAACAACCTAGTGCAAACAAGAGTGTTCTAAACCTATTAACCATAATATGTACATAACTAGCTCTCATGGCAGCCCAGAGGCAAGGTCTAAAAGCCGGAAATGGATATAATTAAAGTGCAAGTGCTGGAATAGTGTATGACACAGATGATAGTAGTATGTAGTAGCCATATCTTTGACACGTTGTGTCAACATCACGGGCCAGTGCCCATATGGTTACGTACTCACATACTTAGTGCAAATGAGAACAATTTTAGTTTGTAAACAGAGGACTCATAAAAAAATCAAAGAATCAATGTGGTGTTGACGTAAAAACAAACTGCCAACAGAACTTGATACAGATCATAAATTTATATGTAACAAACATCATAAAATATCATGATTTGGGAAAAGACTCTCTAGGTAAAAAAGGCTAGTAAATTTAAACTCCCTAGAGGAAATTGTGTAAGTCTTCACTCGTGTTTAAGCTGTTTGGCATCTTGGTGTCTAAGGCCAAAATAAAGTGGAATTCAAGTTGGCAGAGGCTTTTTTCTCTATTACCTCCCCGTCTTGGTACGGGGACAGCCCCTAATACAGAGTATTTCAAGTCGTTTAAATTGTTTTGATGCACCAACTTGAAATGCCGGGCTACAGGGTAGTTGGGATCCGAGTTTACTACGGCTCTCAGGTGCTGCAGGATTCTCTTGTGTACTGGGAGCTTAGTGCTGCCTATATACTTGAGCCTGCAAGTACATTGTAAGACATATATGGCGAACTCTGTACAACACGTGAAATGATCCTTGATGGGAATGGGTGCCAAACTGAAAGCTGTCAAATATTCTGTTGTATGGGCGCCAAACTTACAGGCACGACAAGAATTGCATTTATAAAATCCTGGTTTGGCTAACCAAGTTGGAGTCAGTGTAACTTCCGGACTTGTTTTCACTAGGGCATCCCTCATCGAGGGAGCCCTCCTAAAAGTGATTGAGGGTAATGCTGGCAGAATAGATTTGAGAGCTATATCAGTTAACACAAACGGCCACTGAGAATAGATGATGTGTCTGATCTTATGTTCTTGTTTACTGAATGTAGTGACCAATCAAACACCTTGTGTGTCATTCTCATCAAGCTCTACTTGTGATGTCTGAACAGCCATTCTGTCTATTTTAGGTAACAAGCATGCCTCTCTAGTGTGTTCATTGGCTTTGTTAAGGGCTTTCTTTAACTCAGACCGCTTGTAGCCTCGACCAAGGAATCGGTCAAATGCTTCCTGTTGACATCGTGTCTGGTCAATGTCTAAGCTACAGATATGGCGAATTTGTAAAAACTCGCTGTATGGTATGCTATGTATCAAGTGACGAGGGTGCGAGCTATTCGCGTGAAGAATTGAATTACCCGCGGTCTTCTTGCGATGTAATTTGGTCTGAATTTGACCCTCACTGATGTAAATCTGTACATCTAAAAACTCAACACTTTTGTCACTGATTTCTGCCGTGAATCTTAAATTGTATACGTTGTCATTGATTGAGGGTACAAAAGCTTGGGCTGCTTCTCTGGTACCCTCCCATATCAGACAGACATCGTCTATATAGCGCCAAAAATGTCTCACATGTGTTTCCCAAACTTCTTTGTGGTGTGTCATGAGGACATGCTCCTCCCACCATCCCACATGAAGACATGCGTAGCTGGGGGAGAAGCATGCCCCCATTGCCACCCCTCTCAACTGCTGGTAGACCTCCTTATTGAATAGGAAATAATTGTTGTGTAAACATAGCTCGATCATTTTCACACTCATACAGTTATGTTCATACAAATGAATCGATCTATTTTCAAGGTAATATTTCACTGCCGCAAGGCCATCTGAATGGTGAATACTGGTATACAGTGATGTAATATCCATTACAATCAACAGAAAATCTTGATGCCATTCAATTGTGCTGATTTTTCTAAGAAAGTCTCCAGTGTCTTTTATGAAAGAAGGTAAATTAATGACATGATCTTGCAAAAAATAGTCCACATACTTAGATATTGTTTCCATGATGCTCTTCCTCGCCGAGATGATGGGCCTGCCTGGAATAGGTGAGACATTTTTATGCACTTTGGGTATGAAATAAAGAACAGGCGTGACAGGATGTTCGATTCTTAAAAAATTGAATTAATTTTTGGTTAACAGTCCTTGCCTTCTCCATTGTGACAAATGTTGGAACACTTTGTCCTTTATTGCCCGCAAATCTTGTTTGGAAGCTTTCCTATAACATGTTGAATCAGATAAATGTCTGTTGGCCTCCTCTAAGTACTGATATTTCGGCCACAACACAATGTTCCCACCCTTATCAGCCTTATTAATAACGATATCATGGTTATCCCCTAGTTTTTTCATAAGGGCAAAGTACTGGGCTTGTGTATGTTTTCTCCGATGTTTGTTTCGATTGATGGTGCAATTTAGTCGTTTAAGTTCTTCCACCACTCTATCACTGACGACATCAATGGCGTCTTTAGGCATTAAAGGGAAGAAGGTAGAAGGCGGACGGAAAGAACTGTTAGCAGCTTTACTGATGTTAATGCCTACCTCCGACAAATCTTGTTGGGTTGAATTTGCGGTATCACTTTCATCATTGGCCATAGAGTGTAGCAACCTCAAGGTAGTGATGTCCTTGGCCTGTAGATTGCTGTCAACCTCACCTGGTATGTAATTGTCACTGGAGGTAGTTGTAATCTAATTGAGTTAATAAAATATATATATATATATATATATATATATTTAAAAAAATGAGAAATGTAACCGCATTGTTAAAAAAGTAAAACTATTAAGAAAAAAATATTTTCTGAAAAAATCTTTCAGACTCACACATAAAACAGACAAAACATATTTTTAAAAACTTTTGCATAATATATGGTTAATTATCAATAACTTATTATTGTTTATTTTAGGTAACACTCATTACCCCAATATACCCTACAGCCCATTTAAGAAAATTACTAATATTTATTATATAATATATATTTATTAACAAATATATAGTGTTTATAAAAATTGATACTAATTAAAGATGCAATTATTTAATTTCCAATTGAAAATATGGACAATTAACGCATTAATCAATTATTAGCAATATGTATATGTGTGTATTGTAGGAAAGTGCCCCTTTTTGCATGGTTGCCCTCCACTTTTTGCCTAGTGTTGATGCACTTAGACTGAGTGTGCCCTGGGATCCTGCCAACCAGGTACCCAGGACCTATGTTCTTTCCCTAAACTGTACTGTTGCAAAACCCAATTGGCAACTCCCTGGCCGCATGTAAGTCCCTTGTAAAAGGTACCATAGGTACCAAGGGCACTGTGACCAGCGAAGGTCTCTAAGTGCTGTAGCACTTATTGTGCCACCCTTAGAGGCCCTTTACCTTTACACACACACACTGCCATTGCAGGCTTCATGTTTTGGTGCAGAACAAAGTGAAGAGTCGACATGGCACGCATCCCTGTGTGCCATGCCTACAATCCACTGCCCTGGAATAGGTAAGCTACCCCTCTAGCTGGGTGCACCATACCAGTGGTGAGGCTACAGGTGCATGAGCCCTGTACCCCAATGTCTAAGTCACTTCTTAGACATTGTAAGTGCAGTAATGCCATAAAGAGTATATGGGCTGGGAGTTTGTCATTACAAACTCCACAGTACCATAATGGCTTTACTGAAAACTGCGAAGTTTAGTATCAAACTTCTCAACACATTAAACCCACACTGATGCCAGTGTGGGATTTAATGAAAACTGCACTCAGAGGGCATCTTAGAGGTGCCCCCTGAAAAAACGACCTAGCACTAGTGTCCTGGCTGAGTGGCTGTTCGCCAGCTGCCACCACCAGACGGGTTTCTGGACCCCTGGTTCGAGAGCCTACCGCTCTCGGGTCCGGAAACAAAGCACTTCCTGGGATGCGGTGCCAAGCCTCCTCCCCCAGGATGGGCAGGGTCCACGAAGGGGAAGCTTCAAAGGCTTGCCGCCTTTGTGAACTACTCCAGCCATTTGCTGCTCCCAGCAACTGGCCCCCACCGGTTCTGACCCCCACTTTGGGTGAGAGAATAGGTGGGAAAACCAAGTTAGGAAGAGAGGTGTGCCAACCTTTGCCAACGGTGGAGGAAGTTAGGAGGAGAGGTGTGCCTACCTTTGCCTCAGGTGGGGGAAGCGAGGTGAAGCACAACTCTCAGTCCCTGCCATCTTGAAGATGGGGGGACCCAGCCAACCAGAGGGAGGCTCATGACCCCCTTCCACTGGAGGGTGGTATAATAGGGGGTATACCCACCCCAAGGAAGGGACCCATTGGTCCCAACCTGCACCTACCTGTAACACCCCTAAATTTAGTATTTAAGGGCAACCCTGAACCTTGCCTCCGGAGACAAGAAGAAACAAGAAGGAAAAGGACAGAAGAACCGTGCTGGAGAAGAAGAGGAGGACACCAACTGACTTGGCCACAGCCCTACCGGCCTGTCCCCGCTTCGGACTCCTCCAGCGAAACCTGAGTGTGTCCTGCAGCCAGCAGCCCCCAAGAACCCGGAGGACCTGCCCTGCCTTCGCCATCCAAAGACGTTGTCTCCCATGAGCATCGGACTTGCTCAAGACCAACCGACTCTGACTCCGGACGACTCTGTGAGTCCCCCACCACTCAGCACCAGGCACCCTGAGCCCGAATCCAAGTGGCCCAACACCCTAAGGAGGTCCCCCCAGCGATCCTAACCTGGGTTACAGGGACCCCTGAACCTCCACAAGCTTCTAACCCGAGCCTGCAGTCCATATCAGGGAGGCCTCCTCCAACCACGACCAAAGGCGACACCCCGACCGTCTCTCTGACCGAAGCAGTCCAAGGAGCTCAACCGCAACCGCCAAACCGACTCCATCTGCGAGCACTTGCGACCAAGGCTTCAACTCCCAAAGACCCCATGCGCTGACCCGGTCGCTGACCGCCTCTCAGGAATCCCTGACCAAATCTGCCGCTTGGACCAAGACCAAAGGACTCCACTGAGAAACCCTGGGATTCCTGACGACCACATCCTACATCCGGCCGCCTCTGTGCCTCTGGCGGTGTAGTGCCTGTGCTGGCCATTGGGCCCTTCAGTGTTAGCCTCGACACCAGGAGCTTTTGTTCCCTCAACCAGGTGGCCTGCTCATCCGCAGTCCCTAAACCAATGACCTTGCTTAGCCCGTTGACTAACGTGGGGTCTCTGCACTCTGCACCCGGCCACCTCTGTGCCGCTGGCGGTGCGAACCGAGTGTCCATCCGACCGAATCCTACTCACGGACCGTAACCCCATTTTTGTTCTTTCAGAACTAAGAGTGGCTCATGAGTAACCCTGAAAAACTGGGATTGTATTGCAAAACGTATACATTTCCTTCCCTTATCTTAGGAAATGTACCAGCGTGGTATCTAGAGATACCTCGCTGAGTAAGAAAAGTAGCTGTAAAGTAATTTCGACTGTTTATTGCCAAAGGCTATAAATCTGTAACAACAACCAAGTTAATGTCAAATGCATATTTGTGATACCTGGCCTTTGAGAGTACGGTTTTGCCTATGATTTGGTTCTAGCACTAAAATAACACTAAATAATATTTTTACACAAACAAATTAGTCTGAGCTCAGTCTTTGAGTGTGTGACATCATTCCTTGCCTGAACATGTACGCTAAATGCTTAGCACTACCCTCTGATCAAAGCCTTACTGCTCGCCCACGCTACCACAAATAGAGAGTAAGGTATTATCTACTTGTACCTCTGTCTACCTTTGGGGTTCCAGTGGAATCTGTGCGCACTATACCTTACTTTGGTATAGTACATACAGAGCCGGCTTCCTACATATATATATATGTAGGAAAGGACATCATCCCACTGAGGCTTTGAAATTAAGTGTGATTTGTGCAACACAGGACGGACTCACTTGAGAATATAGTGTGCAGCTATTCAGTCAATTGTAACTACAAAGACCATAAGGCCAGAGAAATGGCCACGCCCACTGGGGCGTTCAAAATGAATATAACGTAGCTGCACTTCCCCGGTCCTGTGTTCATGTTTTGCCGTTGCCATTGAAGAAGGGTCAAAAGACTTGAAACGCGTCTGGCAGTGAATGGCAGTATAATTCTGATGACATTCTTTTCACATCTGTGTGCAGCCTTCGTGAAATGAATAAAGAAGGGATGGAACCTACCTGAGTGGCTCTTCCATAAGGGGTAACTCTGTTTGTTTTGGAGATATATATATATATATATATATATATATATATATATATATATATGTGCAAGAAATATCCTCCTCCTTCGAAAAAGACAAGGGGACCCGGCAGGGCTTCAAGGAATCATTTATTCGAATTCTCTGGCATGACGCGTTTCGGCGGTAGCCTCTTCAGATGCCTCTGGTGTTACAAATTTCAAAGTTTCCTTTTATTTATTAAGCCCCTCCTTCTAAAGTAGCGTGGGGCACACCTACACCATATCTCATCAGAGAACACTCGGCCAGTTCATAGTTATGGACTGCAGATCCCATCATGCAGTTGGTTCGCAATCTGGACGAATGTCTCTTACAGCCGGATATTTCCCTCCTCAAAGTGAGTGGCTGAAGAATGGTTGGCTAGAGATTGTAGCATTGTGCTGGGCAACAAACGATTCCTGAGCCCTGCGCTTCCAACCTCACAGTCCCGGTGTTGGCAAAGCTTGGAGACGATGGTAAAGTAACTCCATCTCTCCGTGTGAGTCACGGACTGTCAGCTGGCAGCAAAGACCTCTGCCTCCATCGGACGTGGGGCGGTCCGGGTTGAGCCACTACACCCTGAACACTTTTGGAAGGGTCCCCTTTGCGTGGTACTGGCTTCACGCTAATATGCAAGAAATATCCTCCTCCTTCGAAAAAGACAAGGGGACACGGCAGGGCTTCAAGGAATCATTTATTCGAATTCTCTGGCATGATGCGTTTCGGCGGTAGCCTCTTCAGATGCCTCCGGTGTTACAAATTTCAAAGTTTCCTTTTATTTATTAAGCCCCTCCTTCTAAAGTAGCGTGGGGTACACCTACACCATATCTCATCAGAGAACACTCGGCCAGTTCATAGTTATGGACTGCAGATCCCATCATGCAGTTGGTCCGCAATCTGGACGAATGTCTCTTACAGCCGGATTTTTCCCTCCTCAAAGTGAGTGGCTGAAGAATGGTTGGCTAGAGATTGTAGCACTGTGCTGGGCAACAAACGATTCCTGAGCCCTGCGCTTCCAACCTCACAGTCCCGGTGTTGGTAAAGCTTGGAGACGATGGTAAAGTAACTCCGTCTCTCCGTGTGAGTCACGGACTGTCAGCAGGCAGCAAAGACCTCTGCCTCCATCGGACGTGGGGCGGTCCGGGTTGAGCCACTACACCCTGAACACTTTTGGAAGGGTCCCCTTTGCGTGGTACTGGCTTCACGCTAATATGCAAGAAATATCCTCCTCCTTCGAAAAAGACAAGGGGACACGGCAGGGCTTCAAGGAATCATTTATTCGAATTCTCTGGCATGACGCGTTTCGGCGGTAGCCTCTTCAGATGCCTCCGGTGTTACAAATTTCAAAGTTTCCTTTTATTTATTAATCCCCTCCTTCTAAAGTAGCGTGGGGCACACCTACACCATATCTCATCAGAGAACACTCGGCCAGTTCATATATATATATATATATTCCTCTAGCGGACGCGCTAGAGGAAACTAGTCATTGCATCTTAAACGGTTTGGTTAGTGAACGGAGCGCCTGGCAAAGGGCTCCCAGCAATTTTCTATGTGTTGTTTTTAAAATACTCTGATTAACAGACTAAACATTTTAAACCCATTGTGAAACCCATTTTAAGACTTGCCTCATTTTAAACTTACCTGAAGCAATCACGCTCATTTGCACATTGTATTTTGCACTCGGTCAGCTCGGCGTCTTCCCTGGTCCACCACGGATTGTTCCCTTTGCGCGGAGGGATTTCTGACACAGACCGCAAGTGTCGTTCTTTCAGCACGAGGCACAGCGGCAGTTAGCAGTCTAGCTGCCCAACCGGCTGCATAAATCCAGATGCCTGCCTCGACGCGCAGCGGACGCGCGCAGCGGGCGCGCCGCTGGCGCGCCTAAGGCAAGCCCGTCTGCGCCCGTCCGCGCCAGACCGGGCCCAGGGGCCAGAAATGCTGCCTCCTACACCTCAAAAAGACTTCCCCATCTTATATACTCACAAGATGAGCTTATGAAACTGGTGGACAAACAAATCTCAGGCATATGCTGCACAAAAGCCGCTCCAACGGAGGTAGAAGGACCTTTTTCCTGCCTCAACTGTAAATGGGGATGCCAAAATGTCCTCACTCCACCCTTAGCGGCAAACTTAATTCACTATCACAGTAACCTGTCCCTAAAATGTATCTATTTTAACACCAGATCATTTCCCAAACATAGCATTGAGATTTGGGACACACTTGACGATTTAAGCCCAGATTTGGCCTTCGCCACCGAAACCTGGCTCGACTGACAACAATTCACCTGATATTGTTTCAGCCCTCCCACTTGGCTATAAAATATTAAAACAAGACAGGAAAGGCAAGAGAGGTGGGGGTATAGCCATTCTTTTTAAAGACCATCTCTCCTGCATTCCCAACGCAATTACCCAAGCAGGCTCCCATGAGATCCTAGCCTTTACAGTTTTGAAGGGTGCCCATATATTACTGGGAGGAGCAGTCATTTACAACCCTACGGGCCAATATCCCGGATTAAGCACTAATTTACTTGCTCAACTTTTTCCTCTCTGCCTAAAACAGAATCAATTCCTAGTCATAGGTGATTTTAATCTTCATTATGAAAATGCTGCTAATGCAGGCGTTAAACACCTGGAAAACGATAGGGCCATAATGCAATTAACTCAGAGGATATCGGATCCAACACATGTGGCTGGACACACACTGGACCTAATGTTCTCAAACATAACGACCATTAATATTCACGAAATTAAACCTCATCACTCCTTAATTTCCTTTTCCCTAACCATACCAATTAAGTCATCTAAGGCTGAAGCTACACATCAATTAGGGATAAGATCTTGGAACCTAATTACTCAGGAAACATTTCCTATGCACATCACTCACTTAGATCAGGACACAACTCACTCTCACTGTGCTAGCACCTCAGCCATTCACCTACAACAAGAAACAGAGAAGTCGCTTGACAAATGCGCCCCCAAACTAAAAAAAAAAACAACTACTAATTCGAGATCCGAAAAATGGTACACTCCTGAACTAAAAATAAACAAAAGAAAATGTCGCACATTGGAGCACAAATGGAGACTGTCAAAGGACAACACAGATAGACAGAACTACCTAGCTGAACTGAAAATCTACCACCACGCTTTAAAAAACGCCAAAACAAAGAACTATACAAGAAGGATAGAAGATAACGGCAGCTCGTCCAAGGAACTCTATAAAGTTGTTCGTGAACTTTGTAAACCCACCAGCCTATCACAAACCATGGCTCCTACGGTAGAGAACTGCAAACTAATAAATCATTTTTTCACTTACAAAGTGACAAAAATGTATGCATCCTTCGACAATCCCCTCGAAGACGATAATGTTAATTGGGAAAATTTGGCTCCTCATCCCTCTGTACAAACTCACCTAGACACTCTGACTCCTTTTTCAGAGGAGGAAGTGACCAAAGCCGTGATTGAGGTCAAGGCGGGATCCCCACTCGACCCCTGCCCGCATTTTATTTTTGCCAAACTAGCGCCAATTTTGTCCCCTCATGTCACTAAAATATTCAACCAATCTCTGGAACAAGCATCATTCCCAGACATTTGGAAGAAAACAGTAGTATTTCCACTTTAAAAAAAATCAGGACTCGAAATATATGACCCAGCTAACTATCGCCCCATCTCTCAACTACCTTATTTGTTCAAAGTTTTGGAGCGCTTAGTTAATAAGCAACTCACCACCTTCCTTGAATCTAATAACCTTTTTGACCCCTCACAGATGGGCTTTAGAACCAATAACAGTACCAAAGCAACTCTACTGGCTGTGTCTGATAATATCAGATCACTAGTTGATCAGGGCAGAGCCGTAGCATTGATCCTACTAGATCTCACTGCGGCCTTCGATACTGTCTCTCATACCAAACTACTCCAAATCTTACACAAAAAAGGGATCTGCTCCAAAGCCCTGTCATGGTTCGCCTCTTTTCTGAAAGATCGAACTCAAACAATTCAAATGGGATCCTGCACCTCTACCGCAAAGAGCATTAAGTACGGAGTCCCGCAGGGAGCTACCTTAAGTCCTACCCTTTTTAATGCATACGTTTCATCCCTGGCGGACATCAGTTGGAAATGGGGATTTGATATCTGCTCCTACGCCGATGATACGCAATTGGTGATTCCCTTGATAGATAGGCTGACCAACACTGAAACAAAAAATAACCTAATTAAATGTCTCACTGAACTCACAGATTGGATGTCTCAGCACTGTTTAAAACTAAACGCCGTAAAATCTGAAATCCTGCTTTTCGGTGGTGCCCAGGATATCTGGGACAATAGCTGGTGGCCTCAGGCACTAGGCACCGCCCCAGAACCCAAGCGAGCGGCAAACAATCTGGGCATCATCTTCGATGACACCCTATCTATGGTGGACCAAGTACGCATGTTGTGCGGTAAAGCCTATGCTACACTGAAACTTTTCAGACGACTCTTTCCCTGGATTCCACAAAATTGCAGAAAAACGGTCACCCTGGCTCTGCTTATGAGCAGACTTGATTATGGCAACGCCCTTTATGTAGGCATGGCTGACTATCTTTTCGCCAGACTCCAGGTAGTTCAAAGTGCTGCCGCCAAACTAATATGTAATAAAAAAAAATACAGTTCAGCATCCCTCTGCCTGAAGGAATTACACTGGATTCCAGTCCGCCAGAGAGCCAGTTTCAAGCTTCTCTGTTTTGCGCATAAAACCCTTCATAACAAGCATTGGCATAGCCAATAGGTCTCGCCTTTGGGGCCTTATAAGTGTTTAGCCAGAGCTATTGACTTTGCCAATGTCTTCAAGCTGTGCTGTAGAGAAGTGTGGCTGCTGTGCGGCATGCTGAAAAGTTATAATAAAAAAGTGTCAGAAGCATTTTTGTTACTTTATATATGACCAAGAAGGCATTATGTAAAACTGAACGACCATATTAAAAAAAGTATTTACAATAAAAAATGTCCTCAGTTTTCTTTTGTTCTTGCAATGCTGGCAACTTGTTTCTGCCTATTGCAATGGTTGTTTGTTAAAGCTTTTTTTTTGAGGGGCATAAACAATCGGAGGGTGAAGGTTGGGAACTAGTACCTGTATTATAACACTAGCAGCGGCCAGACGCTGGGGAGAATCAACAGATGCCAGATTCCGAGAGCAGGCTGAGGTGGTGCTGAGTGATTCTGAGGTGGTAGTGGTGGTGGTGGTGACTGTTGCGGAGACGATGCTGAGGTGATGCTGAATGATACTCAGGTGTTGCTGAGTGATACTGCTGTGGTGCTGAGTGATGCTGGGGTGGTGCTGAGTGATATTGTCTTGGCGCTGAGTGATGCTGTGGTGGTGCTGAGTGATATTGTCTTGGCGCTGAGTGATGCTGTTGCGGCGCTGAGTGATGCTGTGGCGGCGCTGAGAGATGCTGGTGCGGCGCTGAGTGATGCTGTGGCGGCGCTGAGTGATGCTGTGGTGGCCCTGAGTGATGCTGTGGTGGCCCTGAGTGATGCTGTGGTGGCCGTGAGCGATGCTGTGGCGGTGCTGAGCGATGCAGTGGCGGTGCTGAGCGATGCAGTGGCGGTGCTGAGCGATGCAGTGGCGATGCTGAGCGATGCAGTGGCGGCACTGAGCGATGCTGTGGCGGCGCTGAGCGATGCTGTGGCGGCGCTGAGCGATGCTGTGGCGGCGTTGTGCGATGCTGTGGTGGCGCTGAGCGATGCTGTGGTGGCGCTGAGCGATGCTGTGGTGGCGCTGAGTCATCCTGTGGTGGTGCTGAGTCATCCTGTGGTGGTGCTGAGTCATCCTGTGGTGGCGCTGAGTCATCCTGTGGTGGCGCTGAGTCATCCTGTGGTGGCGCTGAGTCATCCTGTGGTGGCGCTGAGTCATCCTGTGGTGGTGCTGAGTTATCCTGTGGTGGTGCTGAGTGATGCAGTGTTGGCCCTGAGTGATGATGTTGTGTCGCTGAGTAAAGCTATGGTGGTGCTGAGTGATGCTGTGGTGGCGCTAAGTGATGCTGTGGTTGTGCTGAGTAATGCTGTGGTTGCACTGAGTGATGCTGTGGTTGCACTGAGTGATGCTGTGGTTGCACTGAGTGATGCTGTGATGGCGTTGAGTGATGCTGTGATGGCGTTGAGAGATGTTGTGTTGGTGCTGATTGATGCTGTGCTGGCTCTGATTGATGCTGTGCTGGCTCTGATTGATGCTGTGCTGGCTCTGATTGATGCTGTGCTGGCTCTGATTGATGCTGTGCTGGCTCTGAGTGATGATGTGGTGATGCTGAGTGATGCTGTGGTGGCGCGGAGTGATGTTGTGGTGCTGCTGAGTAATGCTGTGGTGGCGCTGAATAATGCTGTGGTTGTGCTGAGTGATGCTGTGGTTGTGCTGAGTAATGCTGTGGTTGCGCTGAGTAATGCTGTGGTTGTGCTGAGTAATGCTGTGGTTGTGCTGAGTGATGCTGTGGTTGTGCTGAGTGATGCTGTGGTTGCGCTGAGTGATGCTGTGGTTACGCTGAGTGATGCTGTGGTTGCGCTGAGTGATGCTGTGGTTGCGCTGAGTGATGCTGTGATGGCGTTGAGTGATGCTGTGATGGCGTTGAGAGATGTTGTGTTGGTGCTGAGTGATGCTGTGCTGGCTCTGATTGATGCTGTGCTGGCTCTGATTGATGCTGTGGTTGCGCTGAGTGATGCTGTGGTGTTGCCGAGTGAGAGATAGAGTGAAGATATAATGCCCAATTAGAGAGGGTGGTGAGAGAGAAAGAGAGAGAAAGGGTGTACATAGAATAAAGAGTGGAGCGGGATAGAGAGAGAGAAAGAAGGGGAGAGAGAGTGAATGAAGGAGTTTGAAAGAGAAACAGATAAAGGGGTGAGAGAGAATGAAAGGCTAAAAAGATAGAGGGGAGAGTTAATTAAGTAGAGAGAGAATTAGAGAGGGGAGAGAGAAGGAGAGAGACAATAAGAGTGGGGGTGGAGTTTAAATAGAGTGAAGAAGTGACGCGGAAAAAGTAACCTTAAATATAGCTTTGTGCTTTGCGCGAATAAATATTTTAAAAAAAAACAGTGAGAGACAAAAATACTGGTAATTTGGCTGTGACTCCCAATATAAAACAAATAGCGATATAAGGTGAAATCAACCCACCGAAGCAATATTTCTAACTAGACAAAAAAAAGCTTGCATTTCAATGCTAATCGCTGTTGTTTTTCATGTGACTGTAGTCCAGGGTCAGTTGGTAATGTGAGCTGCTGCTGCGATTGAAACATCAGAGTCCAGAGAGTTAATGAGCCATGACGAGGAAATGAGGAAGAGATAGGAAACCCGGATGCCAGCTGCGCGTGCACGCCATCGTGAACTCAAGCTGGTCGCCAGCCGAAAGCCAGTGTTTGCACTTCCAAAACCCGCTTACTAAAACTCTCGGCCAGACCAGCGCAAGCTCTGGTGCAGGCCGAGACCTAAAAAGGGACCACAAATTCTACATGATAAACTACAATTCCACATCCCTTCGCGTAACCTGAGATCACGCCATCAGGCTCTCGCCTCTATCAAGCGCACTTCCAAGGCCAGAATGGGCGACCGGTCCTTTTCCAAATCAGCCGCGGTCCTCTGGAACAACCTACCCCTTGATCTCCGCCTAACAGACGACTATCTACTGTTTAGGAAAAAATTGAAAACCACCCTGTTCCCTGGAGACTGACCCTACCAATGATCAATCACACTTTATCCTAATCCGTCCTAGCGCCGTGATGTCCCTCGGGATGATTGATGCGCTTTATAAATACTGCTAAATACAAAATACAAATATATATATATATATATATATATATATATATATATATATATATATATATATATATATATATCTTCCCACCCAATCCCCAAAGAAACCCCACAAAACAAAATTAAAAAGGAATATGTAATATAAAAATATTGACAATGTAAACAAATAAATGCATATTAAAATATAGCACAACATATTAATCAATTACACTTAAATACCAATAATACACAATGTTGAAAATTATAAATAATTTAAAAAGTAAAAAATTTATATTTATAAAAATAATTAACATTTTTATCAGTCAATCAATCAATCAGTACTTGTAGAGCGCAGCTTATCACCCTTGAGGGTATCCAGTCGCTGGCTTGCTGGGCTTAGTCGAAAAGCCAGGTCTTGAGTCTCTTCCTGAACTCTGTCAGCGAGGGTGATGTTCGGAGGTGGAGAGGACTTGGTGGTGAGGTGGGAGAAGGAGCGGCCTCTGCTTTGGTTCCAGCGGATGCGTGGTGTCTGTGCCAGGGCAAGGGAGGCGGAGCGAAGGTTTCTGGTGGTTGGTAAAAGTTCAGGTGGTGGTTCAAGTATGCTGGTCCTTGATCATGGAGTGCTTTGTAAGTGTGTGTCAGTAGTTTGAATTGGCATCTTTTCTGGATGGTGAGCCATTGGAGGTTCCTGAGGTGCTGGGTAATGTGGGAACATTTGGGCCGGTTGAGGATCAGTCTGGCCACCGAGTTCTGTATTGTCTGGAGCCTTCTCATGAATTTGGTGGTGGTTCCTGTGTACAGTGTGTTGCCGTAGTCCAGACAGCTAGTGATTAGGTCTTGTATGACAGGTTTTCTCGTGCTTGTGGGGAGCCATTTGAAGATTCTTCAGAGCATGCGGAAAGCGTGGAAGCAGGCAGAGGAGACTGTTTTGATCTGTCATTTCATGGTCAGTTTGCTGTCCAGGATGATGTCAAGGTTGCGGGCATGTTCTTGTGGTATGGGGGTGGGTTTGAGTTCAGCGGGCCCTAGGTGTTGTTCGAGAGGGAGACATGGTTGCTAAAGATCAGCACTTCAGTTTTGTCTGTGTTGAGCTTCAGACAGTTGTCCTTCGTCCAGGCTGCGACGTCCTTCATGCAGTTGTGGAAGTTGGTCTTGGTGGTGGCAGGGTCTGCTGAGAGCGAAAGGATGAGCTGAGTGTCGTCGACGTACAATATGGATATCGTGGGTTCTTATCAATTAGGAGTCACTAATTAATCATTAAAAATCACTTGCCACCAAATTCCCTAATAAATGCAATAACCCAAAAAAATGCACTTTACTACAACATATATTTACTTGCCTTCAAAATATTTGTTCAGGATATTTTTGTAGTTGCAATATTTTGATCACACTATTACAGTCAGACAATATATTTGAGGCAATACCTTTGTGGAATACATGTGTCCCTGGGAAACCTTGTCCAAAAACTGTCCTATCTTATCTCCTGATTTTCTTGCCTAAGAGACCTCTGTGTCTGCGACTCTCTTGGTGTCTCAGTGTTTTTATAATTTGGGTAGTTTTGGTACCTGCCCAGAATATGCACACTCCTACAGTCTCCACAACCTCCGAGACTACCTTGTAATAGAGTCTTCTTCACTACAGAACTTCCCCAGACCCAAGGGTTTCCTGGCTGAAGTGTATCTGTGGTTTGTGTAATTCTGTGGCTCACTTGCCTCCAAAGACCCAGTATCTCCCTGGCTGCAGTGTCTTCCGGGTCCTATCATCCCCCTAGCACCAGCATCTTCCTAAGCCTGTTTTCTGGAGCCCAGTTTTTCCCTAAACCCAGTGTTATATAGCGTGGTATAATGTGGAGTTATATGCTGTGATGTGGTGTTGTGATATGGTTTGGTCCAGTGAATTGTGCCATGCTGCATAATGATGTGGTGAAGAATGCTTTTGTGTGATTGGTGAGATGTGATGTGTCATGGTAAAGTACACTATTTAGGGAGCTGCCTGATAGGCTGAGCTTTTGCATAGCATATTAGGTTCAGGGGGTTGTGTTAAGGCATGGTAATCTACATTGTGTTGTTGTGTTGATTTGAGAAGGTAAGGTGTTTTCTGAAGTGTGGTTATTGGGTGGTGTATGATCATGTGATTTAGAATTATATGTTCTTTTTGCACTGTGGAGTGGTGTGGTGTGGAGTGATTTATTCATGTTCATTGTATTGTAGAATGATGAGATGTTAGCAGGAATCCTGTGATGTTTTATGTGGTATAACATGATATGGTGTACTATGTTGAGAAATATTGTTGCAGCATAAGGTGTGATTTTATTTAGTGGGGAAAGTTGTTGTAGGGTGTTATAATGTGCCATGTTGTAGAGTATCTTGGTGTATAGTGTCATCTGGAGTGATGTGGTGAATTATGAAATGGTTTTGAATGATTGGTTGTGTTTTTGGTGAGTGGTGATATGGTGAGAAATGTGGTGATCAGTGGTTGCAGAGTGAGACATGGTGTCATAGTGTGATAAGATTTAAAATGGTGTAGAAACTGTGTGGGATTGTGTGATATGGTTTTGTTGAAGGGTATGGTATGTGTAATATGGTGGGGTATTTTTTGCATGGTAAAGTGTCATGCCATGAAAGTATGGTGTGGTATGATGCGGGGAGTTTGATGTAAGGTGTTTGGTATGGCTTTTTATGGTGTGGTGAGGTATTGTGGGATTGGTGTGACATTGTGTGGAATAGTGACAGTGGGAATGTATGGGAAGATGTCACAATGAATTATGTGTTTTATCATATCATGTGGTGAAATAGTAGGAGGGATGCTGTCATCTGTTATTGCGGGATTTAGAATGCTATTATTTGTTGTGATATGTTACTGTATGGTGTCACAAGGAGGCATGGGCCTTTATATGGTGTGGTGGGATGACATTTAATGTGGCATGTTGTGTTGTGTGATGGGTTAAGGTGTAGTAGCATATGGTATTGTGTGCTGTGGTATGATGTGATGTGTTGTGTTATTGTGTTGTACAGTGTGATGTGGTGACATATGGGTATAGTATTGTGTGTTATGGAAAAGCACAATGTGATGTCTTATTATATGATGTACAGTCTATTGTGGTTTGGTTAAGCGTGGTGTTATGGTAAGTAAATCATTTGTTGTTGTGTGATCTGTTGTGCAGTGATATGATATGGTATATTGAGATTGATGTGGTATGGGGTAAAATGGTGTTGTATTGTTGGGTGTGGCATGGGGTCGGTGGAATGTTGTTTGGTTGTGCTAAGGTTCCTTTGAAAGGATTACTGCATCTTTGAGCCTGTGCCTTCTGCTGTGGGTGGGTGGATGTGCTTGTGTGTGTCTTCCTGTTTTTTTGTGTTTCTATATCTAGTTGTGTCTGCTTTATGCTTATCTTCCATTTCTTCAAGTCTCCATTGTACATGCTACCCTTCATATTTTCTTGTTTATAGCTCTGTGGTATTAGGTCAGAGTCCCGTGTCCAATACACGAGAGGCCATAGTAAATAAAGCCTTGTTAAAGAATGCTGTATTGCTCTAGCTATGGTTTTTCTCAATAGATATATCAGTCATATAGCCAAGAAGGGATTATTCTACCTGCTCTATTCTTTTGTTTCAGTACTGATTTGTGGTTTCATCCTCTGGGCTGCAAAACATGATATATTATATTTATGTGTTTCTCTGTTATAATTAACTACTTAACTGCTGAGGCATTTCCACCGCAGTGCTGAGCACTTTTGTGGTTATTTGGGGTACATTTTTGTGATTATTTGGGGTACTTTGCACTTAGACCTCCATAACTTTTTTCCACATCGGGTACTCACACCAAATTTGCGTACTTCTTTCCCAACATCATGGAAATTCTGAGGGTACCCAAGGTTTGTTGATTCACCTAGAGGGAACAGAGAAAATAGCCAAAATATTGCTAACATTTTGGGGGGGTTGCAAAAAATGGAAAAAAGTGCATAGCAAGAAAGCATATATTCATTTCTTAAAAATGGCACCAATATAAGGTTTGCTGTGCTTGGTCCAGCATCTGCCCAGCTTTCAGGAACAAGTTCAGTTGTATCAAAAAACTAGTTTTTAAAAACTTTTTTCTTCAAGGTAGTCCATTTTGCCTTTTTTTTGTGGTTTCAACCTCCCTGTAGTTTATGGTGGAAAAAAGTGCAAAACCCATGGGTGATCCCAGAAATCTGTACATTTTTGAAAAGTAGACAACATTCTGGAAGCAGTAAGGGGCCATTTGCTTCATTTGGGTAGATTCCTCAAGGTTTTCCCAAAAAAACTAACTGTTCAAATAAAAAATGAAAATTAGTAGGAAAAAAACAGGTATTTGTGGTTACATTTCATTTTGTAATTTCCTGTCATAATGGCACATTTACCAAAAACATTGACCAATATGTCTGACAGACTCTTCTGGTCACAGTGATACATATTGTTTCTAGGTTCCCCAAAAACATGTGATACCCAGAGCCAACAACTGACCTGCACCTTACAATGATTTTTCATTTTGTACCGACTATACAGCAATTTGCATGGTAAAATAAAAATAATAAAAAACGGGTATGAATTAAACCTATCTTTTCTGAAATATAGGCAAGCTACTGAATTTAGGAACAGTGGTTAGTTATACACCTCTGGATTTGAGGGTACCAATACTATCATATGATTTAGAGGGTATTTTGCTAAATGTTTTCTTTCTTGCACTCCGGCTTTCTTTTGGAACCCATAAATGCAGAGAAATATAATTAGTAATAACACATGTTCTACTATTCTGTGTTCCCACATGTTTCCAGATGAAAAAGGTTCCCCACTTGTGTGGCTGGGCCTAATGGCAGTGACACAAAATGCCCCAAATTGTAACCAGGAGACATCATATTTCACCCAGCAGAATCCACGCTTTTGTTTTCAATGTGGGTAGCTGCAGATTTTGGGCCCTAGGTCACCGTCCCCCAGGGAAACCTACGGTAGCCAGACATATCTAAAAACTAGACATTTGGGGGGTGTTCAGGGTGGTGTTACTTGTGTGGTTCTCATGAGGTTTTCCTACACAGAAGCCCTTGCAAACCTCAAACTTTGGGAAAAAGCACACATTTTCCTCACATTTCTGTAGGGAAAAGTTCTGGAATCTGTGGCGGTCCAGATGTTTCCTACCCTTCAGCGTTCCACCAGGTCGTCCAATAAAAAAAGAACCTCACTTGAGTGTGTGTGTTTTAGGGGGTTGGCCTAGCTCCCACGACAGGAATGGGTCCAAAACACTACGTGGACATGTATACTTTTTCCACTGAAAACCAACCCTTTTTTGCAATTTGGGTATCTGTGGATTTTGGGTCTTGGCTCAACCAGCACTTAGGGAAATGTAGTACAGTCTGTAAGATGGTCTTCCTCTTTTTGTACATAGTTAGTCTGGTCTTTGTGTTATTATGTTCTCTGTAGAATGTTATGAATTGAAAAGAAGTGAAGCTGTGCAGCAGTCAAAGCTGTGATGTCAAACATTTTTGAAAAGTAGACACTCGGGAGAGTCAAGGCTGGCATGACGTATGGCTCTCAACAGTTATTCTTACCCGGAAGTCCTTGCAATCCTCAAACTTTGGTTAAAAACATAGATTTTCCTACTATTTCTGTCAGGAAAAATTCTGGAATCTGAGGGGAGCAATAAATATCCTATCACCCAGCGTTCCCTCACACCTCCCCCTAAATAATGATATTTCAAATGTGTGACTGGGCCTGGTGCTCGTGACAAAGAGGGGCCCAAAACGCAACATGGACACTTAAGATTTTCCCACTGAAAACCTACCCCTTTTTTGCAATTTGTTTAGCTGTTTATTTTGGTAGGGAAACGTACCAAAACCCAGAAGACACCCAGGAGAGTCAAGACTCGTGTGACTTGTGTGGCTCTCCCCAGGTTTTTCTTACCCAGGTTCCCTCGCAAACCTCAAAATGTGTCTAAAATTGCACATTTTTCTTTCATTTCTGTGACACAAACGTCTGGCTTCCACAGGGATCCACGAAATACCTACCATCCAGCTTTGCCTCACTTGTTCAGGTAATAAACCGAAGGTGGTGGGCAATCAACTTGTCAGGAAACTACTGATTGACTGATGCTCAAATCACACCCTTGTACAGCATCTCCCACAGAAGCTCCGAGGCCATGGGCCAAAAAGGAAGACCCTTACTTTAAGCCAGTATCCTTCCATTTTCAGAACACCCTTTCTTACAGGGTAGCTAGCGGTGTGCGAAATTTGTTTAATTTGCGTTTGCATAATTACACTAAATGTTGACAAATGTATGCCTAATAATGACATCTGTCATTATGTGCTGTATTATAGAATGAAATGCTTCCTTGTGCTACTTTTTGGCATGGGGACACATTTAAACAAAGCGCCGCAAACAACAGCTTGCCTTCTGTTCTTCGTGTGCAAATGGCACATTTTGCCGTAAATTTCTACTACAAATAGCGCATAAAATTTTCTTGCTTATGGCATGTAATTACGAAAACAGGAAATTCCCAAAATTACACAATTTACGCAGGTGTAATTTAAATTTCACCCAGGCCTCCTATAGGAGTGGCATATACATCTCCTGCTCCTAATGTCAAAATAATGGCTTGGGAGCCGAATTAATTTTTCTGTGCCACCGGAAGGAATTTTCCATAGTCCCACCCATGATGTTCATCCAGTGATCTTCTCAATGGCATTTCATTTCATCACTCACCTGTGCCATTACCAACAAGGACCAGCCACATGAAAATTAATCCTAACCACCCTCAAAAGCAATAGCACAGCCATAACTGCTAAATCCCTTCAAAATAAGAGCACAAGGACCCTCGGGTGTTTTGTGACTTAGTGAGTTACCTGCAACACAACAAACATGCCACTAGACTTTTAAGTTTTTCTAAAGATCTACATTTCTCTTATTTTGTTCTGAGGTTACATTTTACATTTGTTAGTTGTGCAATGTATTTCGGTCCATCAACAAAAAAGGCACCATATCCTGAAAAACGGAATAATTATACAACTGCATCGTTTAAAGCCTAGCAAATGGTAGGATAAAAAGGGTTAGCATGTAAATATTGCACATTCACATTTTTACCATTAGGGAACAATACATTAATGTAGCAACATTTCTTCACAGTGTAAATACATGACTACTTTCCCTAGAGGTGCGAGAACAGACCTCAAATTGCACAGGTGATTGTGGGAGGGGGAGTTAATAGGCAATGCTGAGCTAATTAATCCCAGAGGGGTACACTGCAGCAGATGGTTTCGCAGACATATTAGTGTATTTCCCGACTGGGCAACCTGGACTAATAATCACAGCGTCCTAAAACATGCACCTCTGTAGAAATTCAAGGTCCAAGATGTAGCCTTCCTAATGGGTGCACTTATTTCGAAAGACCTGTTGGCCCATGTTATATTGTATGACAGCGTTCATTGCAATATTATTTTGTTCATGTCTATAAAAAAATGCAATAAAATAAGTTTTAAAAATAAGAACATTTGGGGAACTTAGCAAATTATAGAGTAATACGCCTGTTTAACATGTAGGGTCTGGAGAGGCGCACTAATTTTTTTTTTCTATAAAGCGCTTGATACCGCACTCCTGGGGCATATTAGCAAGGAATAGCGATATTTATGGCTAAACGCGCTTAGCGCGAATCCTGTTAACGCCGCCTATCGCTGGAAAATATCGCTGAGATAACACCCTATTAGTAAGGTTTATCTCCATAGCGATAATATTTCCAGCGATAGCGGCAAAATGCGAGAATATCGCTGGAAAACCAGCGATATTCTTGCATTAACGCTAAGGTGGATTCAGCATTAGAATCCACCTCCTATACCTTAAACAGGTAAGTCATAGTCAGTAGCAGGTGTTAAAATCTAGCGATAAACGCGCTTAGCGCGATTTATTTTATCGCTTCGCCTGCCTTGATAATAGGGGTTAGTGGTGTTAGCGACTGTTTACAGTCGCTTTTAGTGGGGAACGCCTACCTTGCATGTCATTAGCGATAAATATCGCTGACATGCAAGGCGATGTAATTCCCGGCCTCTAACGCCTGAAAGCTGTCGCTAACGCCTGTTAGCGACAGCTTGCTAATAGGGCGTTAAAAATATCACCGCTTTAGCGGCAAAAAGTGCCGCTAAATCGGCGATAAAGCCCTTGATAATATGCCCCTCCTGTTTTTAAGCACTGCAAACAATAGTCGTTACTATTATTCCGTTTAAAGGTACTCAATTTTCCGACCTGAGAGGGATGTATGGCTCAGCTGGTCTTGTCGGGATTCAGGTTTGTAAAGTGCACGTCATGGTTTTCTCAAGAGTGAGCATTAAATAACACTGCTGATTCATTTATAATTAAGCTATTGTAATTTAGCAGCTTTTTCATTTTGCAATTTTATTACAATAAAAACATATACTTTACTTTAATTAAACTTCTAGAGAAATATTCCCAGTAAATTAATTTTGCTGAAAACACATCGTGTAAATCACCTTCTTTAAATAATAATTAAAAAAAACTTGAAAAAGTTATGACATTTGTGATATTTTTCCAAACAATGTACACACTCTGCAGGACGAGGCAGTAGCAAAGAGATGCCTTGGTTTAAGCAGGCCGAAATGCAGAAATGTCGATTTCTTGCATCGCTTCCCTGCTTCAGGGAATCTTCTGACTTCCTGTTGAAATGACGTCATTTATATTGCTTGGAGACAGCAAAACATCCTTAAAAATGTATCTTTGAAGTTCACCTTTTGGCTCTTACACATGATGCAGTTCAGAGTAGGGCTGGTACAAGAATCTTGCTACCATTGAAGGTGGACACTCAAGCTTCGCCCACGCCCCGCCCACTCCCAACCCATCATCTACATGTTGAGCCACCTTTCAGATGATAACATCGAGCACTATAGAAAAAAAAAATACATTTTATGCAAGTTGTGTTAGCCATAAAAAAAAAATGATTTGAAAGATTTAATTTTTAATCACTTTGTCTTTGACAAACAATTGCCAAGCTGGGCCAAAGCTACACCACCAAAGACTTGTCACCACAGAAGTGATGTGTTTTTAAAATACGTCTGGCACGTGCTTTCCCCCCCACAACCGGATCCATTTTGCGAATGACATCCTGAAAAGCCTATTCTACTTGCTTTGAAGGACCCTGTTGGCTGGCACCTTAGGCTGTTGTGTATAATGCATGATGTCTTGAAAGCCCTGGCAGCACGACAAGAGGACGGATGCTCTAAGATGAAACTAGTAGACCCTTTTAATGCACAATCAGTAGATGATAGTTTGCTCAATTACATATTGTCACATTGATATAAATTTGATGTTGAGTAGATAGATGGTTCCAGTGCTTTAGAGAAACACATAGAGGATTATCAAGAAACAGTGGTGCCCTTATCATTTGTCCACAAGCCTCTCCGGCACACTCTGGTTAGGCCTGTGTTAGCCTAGGAGAGTTAAACTTGATTCATTCAAACTTTGGAGTGATTGAAGGTATGTGGATCTGTTAAACTTTTCTGTGGGGTTAGTTCTGTTATATTTCATACAGGTACCCCGATATAGGTCTAGGTAACATCATAACCCTTCACCTACATTCTCTCCTATACTACATGCATAACAGATTTGAAGGACTGACCTTTTACCCAGTTACAATACTACACACAAGTACGTAGGGTTTTTCCCTTGACATTGGCCTCATAAATTATGCATGAGGATTCTTAGTTTCTTGGAATCACAGCAGGACCATCATCTCCTGCATAATAACTGTGTATAAAGTTCATTCCCGACGTCATCCTAAGTCCGACACTGGCACAGCAAGGTAGAACCCCTGGGGATACCTTAGGGCAGAGGTCTTCAAACTTTTGGATGCCGAGACCCCCCTGTCAACATTTTGAGGCGTAAGGACCCCCTCCTGACAACAATTTCTAAACCTGTAGGCAGGGCTACTGGAATTATGAGGCAGGTGAGGACCAAATTACGTGACAGGCTTGACTAAATTGTGTGGGAAGAAAAGGTAAATGATGTTATGTGATGCCGCGTACACAGTAACACTGAGGAAAGATTTCACCCCATCAGTACCAGTGTATAACCAAAATACAGCAATTAACATCAGAAAGATTTCTAGTCAACCTTTGTGAAGGGCCTTCCACTCCGCAGGAATACGTGCTGCCACATTAGAAGCTCACTTGGCCCTGGCCGGGAGAAGCAGGGGTCCCTTAAAACCCTGGCGGTTTTGTGCAGAGTTAAGCAGTTTACCCATGCAGCTTTCCTCTCACCCCTCCCTTCCATCCCTCTGTCCTCTCCTAACCCCGGATCCCTCTCTCACTTTGCAGGCCATTTTATTTCACCCCTTTTACAACTTCTGAACTCTCCCCATTCAACCTCTCACTTCACCTTTAACACTCCCAGCCAGGGCTGGTCCTAACACTGGTCGCACACGGTGCAACAGTCTTTTTGGTGCCCCACCCCCGTTTCCTCCTTCTCCATGAATTCCTTCACTGCCACTCACCAACAATTCACCTCATCTCTCTACAGCACCTTTCTGACAAACATTTCATTTTTTATAGCGCTACTCATAGTTTACTCACACTCATTTCTGTGATCTGCATGGTACATATTCTTTGTAGCAGGAACGTTAACCCTCTGCACTGTGTGGGTGACAAGAGTGCCCATGTGAGTGCACGGTGAGCGATGCAACAGTGTGAGAGTAGGGTAAGAGGAGTGACTGCAGGGTGAGTGAGGTGGCTTATGAATTTAGGTGCGGATGCAAGTTCAGAATGGGACGAATGAGTGTATGATTACTAATGGGCTTGTTTGAGTGAGTTGCATATTGAGCAGTGAGGGGGACAGGTGAGTGAAGTGTCACATGAGTGCAGGATGAGTAGTGTACTCGTGTGACTGCAGGGTGAGGTATAGGATGAACAGCGCAAGTGCATTGTGAGTGCAGAGTGATCACTGTGAGTGCAGGGTGAGCGGGTGAATGGTGTGAGTGCATTGTGATCGCTGTGAATGCAGGGTGAGCGTGAAAGTGAAGGACGAGAATGACGAGTGAGTTGTCTGAATGCAGAGTGCATTCCCAGACACTTGAAGTAACTCAGCATGTTATGGACGGCGGCGTAGGGTTTAAGATCTAAGTTAAACTATTGCTATTATGGCATTAATCGAGGGTGGAGGAAATAAATAATGTGCTGATCCTGCAGCAAACTTCCAGTCCTATGGTTAGGGTTGCCAGCAGATTATTTTGATGGCCCAGTCGGTACAAAAATAAGCAGTCACCTAAAGCTGTATTTTAAGCACTTATCTGTGCATACTTCGAACAGCAAATATAAATAGAAAGCACTTTTAATTGTGTTCTAGGGCTGCCTCAATGATCCATGACTGATAATTAAAGAGAACAAAGACAGAAAAGTCACATAACGAATGCATACATACTTTTTTATTTATAAGTCTATTTAGTGTCAAGAGGAGGTCTTTGCAGGCTCTTTAAACAAAACACGGCAGGCATTTTTCTTTTGGCAACCCTACTTTATATTCCTTTTCATGAAATGCATTCTCACACTGCAGCAGTAAATGTAAAATACAAATGTAAGGAATAGGCAGAGTGGGGGCCCAGGGGTACTGGAACCAGGAAAAAACTAAGCCTCTGTAACCAGTTTACAAAGGCATGTAAACATGCAAATGGTCTTTAAAGACCTGTGAAAAACTCGGGCGTGCCGGAGATAAGACTCCAGACACTGCCCAGCTGAGCCCCCAGCAGCTCGAGTTGCACTGCAGCAGCCCGGGCTGAGACGCAGGACGGGGAAGAGGGGGCTGAAGCCCTTGGGCCTCGGCAGAAGTGTGACTGGGAAGGCGCGACCCCCTTTGCATCGCTCCACTGCCCCCCTGGGGGTCGCGCCCCACAGTTTGAAGACCCCTGCCTTAGGGTATATAAACACCACATCTTGCTGAGATAGTCAGAGGAGATCACAACTTCCATGCCGACACACTGACGCGAGACATTGAGATTCCTGCATGCAGATACTCTAGCTCGCAGTGGTCTGACATCCCTTGCGGTGTGTTCAGCTCGAGACCAGAACGGGGTCCCGCAGTCTCACATCAGGTAATGGGGTTGGCTTTATCCTAGAGGGATTCTTGGCTTTACACCTACTCACATGCTAGGTACACTTAGGTACATCTAGTTAGGGTGCATCGTAGGAGTACGCATTTTATTGCCATGTATTTTATATACTTGCCTGTAGTTATGATTTTAGCAAAATGGTAGAAACCTACCATCTGTTGACTTTCTTAGTGCTGTTACTCATTTATATATGCTACTGTCTACTGGTGATTTCAGTACACTTATTTTACGCTAGAATAACGACTGTTCAATAAATACTTATTGAAAACGTCCTAACCGTTTATTCTGTGTATCTCTCCGAGAACAAGTGAGCACGAGTGACTGAGCGAAAAGTAAGTTACTGTTTCCACGGTCCTGAGGGATCAGGGTTGTCATGTTCGATAGTTGCCAAGAACTATTCTCTCCTTGGTGGGAGGAGGTTATAGTGGCATTGCGAGCTGCCTGGTACACAGGCCAACATACCCGGTAGGGGTGTCTGGAATCAGTCTGGACACCAGTCCCGCAGTGTATGTTGTCTAAACGCGCAGATCCTATATAGGTCTTATAGGAACTACACGACAGTTCAAGTCGGATTGATCTCTAAAGATGCTTTTTGTTTCATGCGTGGTACCCGGTTTAGGGTTTGGGAGACATGTTACTCCTTCACAAATGTGGCAGCTATCCCGTTCACCTTATTACAAGTGCCGTAGGATATAATGCACTCACCATAAGGCAACTCTTTGTGAAGGAGTAACCCACCTGCCAAACTCTAAATCAGGACCTCAGTTTGGAAGCAGATGCGTGGTTTGAACCACCTTAGATTGAATAGAATTATAGTGTGGTGAAGGGAATGTATTAAAATTCAACGTTGATCACTGTGATTTGATATATAAATAAATTAGGGGCTGATTTATAGTTTGGTGGATAGAGTTTACTCTGTCGGGATGGCGGAAAATATTACCTTCGGCCTCTCAAGAAATCTCTGTCCTCCAAATTTAGAAATGTCTGCCAGTCCTAAGAACACCTCTCTACAATGACAGAAATGTCCGTCACGGCAGTTAGAGTCAGTGTAGGAAAGTGTGACGGACGGAACCGTGAGCCATGATGGTTTGCTGCCAAACATTTCAACATTTTTTTGTTTTTTAAAAACAAACTCCCAAAGTGGGAGATTGTTTCTGAAAAACAAAAAACTAATGATCCCCCCCCTCCCAGGAGTTCTCTCCTAGGGTATGGGGTTCATTTGGGGTTTTTCCAGTCCCTCACCACCAGAATTTCCATGGTCGAATGGACAGGAACAAAAGTCATTACAGTGTCTACCCTAGTTATGGTGGATGGTATAATGCCCTTCCTAGGACAGCCACTATTCTGTCGGACCATCAGAGGAATACTTAAGTCTGCCCATCTGTAGA
This sequence comes from Calotriton arnoldi, assembly GCA_963921515.1. Classification (NCBI taxonomy): domain Eukaryota; kingdom Metazoa; phylum Chordata; class Amphibia; order Caudata; family Salamandridae; genus Calotriton; species Calotriton arnoldi. The sequence continues at coordinate 1,053,353 of CAWUFW010001936.1, read as the reverse complement.
TGAGATCAGCGTACTGTGGGTTTGGCGGGCAGGAATATCCTTTACATATGCAACAAAATACCCTGTTCTCCAAACTCTAAATTGGGCCCTAAATTTGTGAGGACTGTGAATTTATCAAATCTTGAAGTGATTTGACATTTTCTGCGCACTACAAACGTTATTTGGCTCAGGACCGCATCCAGGCACTGCAGTTTCTAATTTTGAAAAAAATATTTTTTTCTGAAGATTGGCATCCCTTTGCTGTTTTCAGAAATTATCCTGAGCACACATTAGAAACAGGATGTGGTTTGCTGATCAACACAACAGTAACACAATTCCTGTGGACAAATGCCTCTAAAAGACTAGGAAGGGCAGAGGCAGAACAACTTACATCGTAGCTAAGAGGGACTTGTGAGTTACTCTGCCCACCCCAAAGAGACAGGCTTAGCTATTTCCATTTTAGAGATTATCTCAACAAAATTTCAACAGTCCAGCTCTTTATCTCCACCTTGGGCCAGAACACTTCTAAACTCTGTCACAGTTGATGCACTCTCTACTGGAAAAGATCAGCGCCGGCTCCTCCGCTATAGCGGAGGAGCATCGCCCCCGCCAACTATTGCAAAAATTGAAAAATAAAATAATAATAGACCACGTTTATTTTCATTTTATTTTTCTCTCCTGGATGATTCTTGGGGCCAGGCCCCTGGGGGGAGCAGTCACGGAGGGAGAGTGGTGAGCACTGTGATCAGTGTGAATGATGATTAGGCCGGCCGTCTCAGGACGACCAAAGCGTCATGGTCACTGAAGCTCTCTCCAACCACAGCTGCATTGCTGGGCAGTACACAGCAGTCACGGGTTCCCAGTCTCACTGGGAGCGCAAATCGAGGGCTCTTAGGCCAATCCTGATGCTGCTCTCATGAATGAGAGCAGCTTCAAGATTGGCAGCAGAGGATTCTGGGAGTCTTTGCTGGTGAGGAGGAGAAGAAGAGCAGCGATGCCGCGGTGCGGCATAACAGACAGATGTTATTTTTTTTCCATTTTTATTTGTATTTTGTTGTAGTTGTTAGTCTCCTCCCTCCCTCGCCTCACCACTCAGCGTGGACACCAGCCGCTACTAGAAAAGATTGTTAGTAAACTGCTAAAAATTCGACAGCAGGGTATCACATGAAAGTAATCTAAGGGAGATTTGAGTTATAATGAGATGCTCAACCAGATAGGGATTAATTTGTTAGATAAAAAGAGGAAGGAAAGATCTGTTTATGATGGGCACACATGTAATAAGCCTAGTCAGTTGCAGAACAGTAGCGAGATAGCAAGGTGATCCCAGTGGTTAATTTGTAGAAAAATAAGTGCCGGGGCTCTCGTCAGGAGACACCTTGCACCAGCCCATGTCCCGTTAATGCCACCTAAAACAGAACCTACCATTACCCATGAAAGTGGGAAGAGGATGTGGTGTAATCGCAAGAGCTGCCGACTTCCGAGCTGGGGAACCAGGTTCGAGTCTCAGCGTCAGCTCAACATCCTGTGATTCTGGGCAAATCGCTTAATGTCCCTGTAAATGAATGTGTCCTTAACTGATGGTCATGAAAAGTGCTGGTGTTGATGATTAAGTTTTGGTGTTGAGCACTGGAAACCACTGGCTCAAAGTAAGCACTGGGTGATCCACTGTCAAATTAAGCAGCAGTTGATCCACTGGCAATGAAAAGAAAAGGGGGCTGTGCACCACAATAGAAATGGTGGTTTAGCCCTAGAAATAGATGGGCTATTGCCCAGAATCCATTCAGAGGTAATATTTCAAGATGCTGTCTGTGTTTTGATAGGTCCAGGTTAGATGCTGTTTCAGAGAGTCGTGACATCAGAGGAGGGAAAGATTAGGGGGTACTGTCAAGTGATTACTCTGATCAGAAGTAATTTTGTCTTCAGCAAAGGTTGAAGTGAGTTTAGTTTACTTTCCTATCATCAACATTGGTGTCAGTTCACAAAAGTCTTCCCATTTGTAGAAATGACATTGGACACACTTTAGCCCAGGGCCTCACAATGGCATCATAGAAAGTGGCATCACATGCCCTTACACACAGATGACATTACAAGTGAGGTCCTCTCCTATCCTTTGACCCTAATAAAATCAACTGAATGAGACAAGATAATAAAAAATGACCAAAGCTAACTACAACTGACAAATATAAAAGTGAATTAATAGCATCAAACTTTGACAGAAGCAGATAAAAAGAGGAATATCTTTGCAAGGAGTGCAGGGGTCTTAAATGCAACCCTTGATAAACCTGAATTACCCCCTGCCATGGGGGACTGTTCTAAAGACATTTTACCCATTAGATCCTTGTTGGTTCTTGCAGAAGGTCAGTGGTGCACAAAAACACCAGTATCTCTGCTTCATTGGGTCCCGGATGAGCAGAGCCAATGCTTTTTCAAAGGGTAGCTGTCTAGGGCAACATGGCAAAGATAGTTCCACACTGCTTCTAAACAGATCAAATAAGGCCCCTTTGCCTTTGGGGTGGTGCAGCATAATGTCACTCCGTTTAGGATCTTATGTATTCAGGACAATTCTGACATTTGTATGGCCTCATACCCCCCCGCCCCACACACACACAGAACAGAGAGTGCAGAGAAGGCTCTGTGGCTTCTCAATGACAGAAGTATTCCTCCCCAAGTCTCTTTGGGTCTAGTCTGTATAACCATGAGTCCTTTCAGTGCAGTGCTTATTGATAGTTTCCATTGGTTAGATGGAAAATCCCAGTGTGACCATAGTGTGTGTGTGATTTGTATTCTGCAGCACACATACAAAGATGAATTAACCTCTAAGAATGTTTTTTGTGCAAGAAGATATCCCTTCCTGTCTAAAAAACTATTCTAACCACAATGCAGGCACTCTTCGTGGCCCAAGTGTTCCTGCATTGGCGCTTGGCTGCCACAAGTGTGCCAGCTGAAGGAGAGGGCGAAAGTGTGCCATATCTTTGTAAATGTGGCGCATTTCTGGTCTCTCCCTCACGCAGTGCAGCGCAGCAAGTTTCCTTGCTGTGTTGCATCGTGTGAAAGTTTAGTAAATCTTGGCCTATACTAATAGAGTATATTTTCTAATAGAGTATATTTTCTAATAGAGTATATTTTCAAGGGCGTAGCTATCATTAACGCAAAGGGAGCAGTGAATCCGGGGCACAGAGTCATGAGGGTTCACTCTGCCCCAATTATTGCTGTCTTTGACTACCCATCTTGAGAGCAGACGAGTCATTTCTTGCCTTGAATTAGGGTCCGTAGTATCCATTACACCTTTGAATATTTTGGTGCAACAGCTTAAACATTGTAGGACACTCGCCATTGATTTAGATTTTAAAAAACTGTCTTATTTGCCTCGCAATTGGGTTGTGGGTTAGAATGCAGGTGTCGTGACACGCAAGCCCAACTCCCCCCAGAAAGAGCCATGCAGCAAATCTTATCAACCAGAACGGAGATGACTGAGCACCCCGCGTGTCCCGCCTTCGCCAACATAAACCGCGGCCTTCATGAGCGCACCCCAGCCCGCCACATTTCTAGGAAGGGACGTGTGATAAATTATTTTTTTTATGGCATGCGCAAAATGTTAAATGAATATTTAGGCTGCAGTTCATGAAAGCCTCCCTCTTCTGAGAAAATATTTTAGCTTGGCAGAATCATCTTTGTCAGCATTTCACAAAGCAGCTATAAGACAAACTTTCAGAGATCCGAACGCCAGCCGAGGCAGCTGTGTTTTATTATTCAGTACTCCTGCTGCTGAGTTTGGCACCATATCTGTTTATACTGTTCCTTGCAAGCCTTTGCAAGGTCCCGTGTTCTGTAACAAGGCGTCTGATCTCCTTTGTAATTCTTTCAGTGCCTAGGCTGCGGGATGCCACCAAGTAATCTGCTCGGTTTTTTTTGTTTCCAGAAAGAAAAGAATAAAAGCTCTTAGTCTTCTAGTTGCCACCCGAGGGTCCTAGCACCTACGTTTTTTCCAGTGTACGAGTAGCTACACTGATGTTGATTAGTAATATATTGAGAGGATATAGTACAAATGGCGGGCAGAAGAAGTATGAATGAAATATCTAAACTCTGAGTGAAGTCATTCATTAAGTTGCTGCAGCCCTGCTTAATGGAAGCAGCGCAGCTCCCTCTTTGCTAGTCAACTGGCGCTAGTACGGTGGTTTTCGGTGCAGCACAGGGCAGAGGCGCAACTAGAGCCAAATTTCGGAGTGGAGATGCAGGGGCTCTAAGAAGGGGTGAAAAACAACAAAGCCTCGTTAACAAGTAAATGGTCTTTTAAAGGCCTATGAAGTACTCGGGTGCGGCTGCAATATGATGGACGCCAGACCAGCCAGCCTACAGCAGCTCAAAAAGTGTCTGTGTGTGTGCCCAGGAAGCTGTCTCATTCCGGGAGACCTAATTGCCGGACAAACCTGAGGAATGTGTTTTCCTGCAACTGGGACTGCCCCCCACCCCTCACAGGTTCGCTTCGCTACACCAAAGCAAGGAGGCCAGGGGAGGGGGCCCCCTAAGGTGACGGCGGCGCACTTGCAAGGTCGCATCTTTGCTATCATAACCTGGCTGTGTCTCATTGGTGCGGGGCCCCAAGTTTGGAGGGCTGACTACAGGGCCCTGGGCAGCTGCCCACACTGCCCATGCTTAGTGCCGGCCCTGGGAGAGGGGGCTGAAGCCCATTGATCCCTATGGGCGTTGCGCGCCGGGCACAGGGGCCCTGATCCATGAAGAGCTTCCGCAATCGGGCTGGAGGCTCTGCAGTCTTGGAGGGATCTCCGCACTCGTGGTGGGATCTCCGCAATGGGAAACTGCAGTGCGGAGATCCCACCACCATGGGCATCCATGGGAGGAGGAGGGGGGGGGAGCTTGTCCCCCTCCTGGATTTTTCACTTGCCCTTTTATGACTATGTCCCTGCCCTTTGATATTGTTCAAAAGGAACGGAGGATGGAAGACGTTAAAATTATGCCCCCTGTGAAAAAAATTCTGCGGACGCCCATGCCCGCCACGAGTGCAGAGATTTCTCCACGAGTGCAGAGATTCCGCTATGACTGTGGAGCCTCCGCCCCGAGTACGGAGGCTCCTTGTGAATCAGGGCCAGAGTTCCTAACTTTGCTGCCCAGCTCCAGGAAATATTTCGAATGGCATCATCGACGTACAAAAGTGTGTGGATGAGCAGCCAGGCAGTGAGTAAAAGAATGAGTGAGGGGCACAGAGTCCTGCGCTTCTAGACCCCAAGTTCGGCGGGAACAGGGCATGAAGTGACCCACTTTAGACATGGACAAACCTGGACTAGGCCCAGAGCGCCGTGCTTCAGAGGGTCACACTGAACCTATCTAGCAAACTGTTTTTAATTTTAGGCCACTGGTGCCTGTTTATTATCCTTATGCCTCCAGATTGTTCCCTTCCTTTGCTCCCACCGTTTCCTTTGCTTCCCCATCTCCTTTTTTCACCCTCACAGCCCCACGCCCAAACTCCCTTGCTACCTCCTCTGGGCTTTCTCCTCTGGTTTAATGGAGAGAAATTTGCTTTTGCCACACGCTATGAGCAAAGACTGACCCTTCAGTGGCGTAATGCAAAATGATGCCCCCCACTACTGAATGTTAGGAGGGCCCCAGAGCCTTCCATAATCTCAAAGATGTTCATTGGCCTTGGGCTGAATGGGGGCCCTCTGACGGGCTCAGGCTCCCATTTCACCCTAGGGGCTACAGGGGCAAGAGTTATGCCCTTGCTCTGGAGCGGGGGCTCCATTTGGCAGCATTTAATAGTGCCAATCAACGCAAACAATCGCAAGACTTCGAGACTAACTTCAGAACCGGAATCAAAACTCCTGTTGGGGTCTTTCTTCTATGGGGGCATAATTAATATGGGCAATTTGGGAATAATTATGTATTGTACTAACATTTATGTACACATTTCTAACTCATCAATTTTTAGTAGAATGAATAACAAAGGTCGCGTTATATGACATGCCAGTAGACATGGTGGGATGAGGAATTTCAGGTTCTGGTCACTGGGACAAGCAGTGACCAATGATGCATTCTAAAGCACAGTCGTACAGCTGTGTTGTCTCACCATAGAGAACTTGAAAGAAGTTTGTGAAAGAAGTTATTTTTGGAAACGTGTTAGCATGTGGTTGTGGTTAAGCACATTTATTTAGTCATTGTTCTGTTCATACTGCACTTACCAGCACCCATTGCCACAATGTTACTTTTAGGGCATAGTTTCAGAACATAATTCAACTTTCCTGCTTTCATAGGGGAGGACAGTCAGGATCTATAGCACTCAGAATTGTGCATTCAATGGTTGTACAGGGTAACCCTGAATTTCAGCTCCCGTTAAATATTCTTGGATGAGATCTGCTTGAAACATGGGCGTAGCATCAGGGGGATGTTTGGGGTGTGACTCCTCCAAATCCATTCTTGGCTTGGTAGTTGGTCTGGGTGCCCTGAGTCAGGTCTGCTAAGTCTGTGCAGTTTTTCTCATCATCTTGATTTCCCTAAGAGGTTTAAACTTGTTCATTTTTTGGATTAGGACTTAAATATATATAGTGACTGGTTTATAATAAAGTAGCCCATCTGCATCCACTGCAGTACTCCTTGAAAGGGTGTAAATGTGCTACTTTTTAGAATTCACAAATGTTGGCATTAGTAGGCATGGAATGCTGCACCAGTCTCAGGTTTCCAGGCATACTACTAGCAATCAAACAGCCGAAAGGTGATGGGACGAGTGCTTGCAAATAGTCTAACCACTGGCAATCCACCAGAGTAGCATTCCAAATCATTTTTTTATCCTGCTGTGCCACTCTAGACAGAGGGTCTGACTTAGGGGTATATTCACAAGAACATGTGCTAAACATCTCCAAAAAATGTTAACGCAACTTTACACATCACAGCCTATCGCGTGAAAATAACCCCTTGTCAACAAGGAATTCACAACACGGCGGTACCATGCGATAGTCCGCCGAAAACGCGGCCAATATCAGCGATACAACCACCTCGAAGGAGATAAAAACACAATCCACAACACAAAAAAAACGTGCAATGAGCCCATTCGCGATGAGGAAAGCTGCGAAAAGCACCTTCAGGCCCGCAACACACCCACGGCAGGCGGGAATAAGCACAACAAAAGCAGGAAAAAATAGACAAACCAAAGAGAAAATAACAGCCAAGCACAATGGAGGCAACCTGAGCCAGTATACAACCCCACAAGCCCCATTGGCAACAAAACATTGTACATGGCAGGCCATCATGGACAAGGTCAATGCAGCCGGAGAGCGGAGGAGGACAATGGAAGAAAACCCGAACAGCCGGAATGATGTGAAACGCACAAACAAGCAGAAATACGCCAACAACAAGAAGGCAGCAATGCACACCCGAGGTGGGAGTCCAGCGCCACACCAGGAGCTGGGTGACATGGAGGAAATGGTGTCCACCACATCAGTCTGGAGATGGTGGCAGGAGTCGGGGACCGGAAACTGCCCAAAACAACAGACACCACAGCAACAGGGAGAGGAATGACCAGGGACTGGGGGATGGGGGGAGATGGGCACAATGGCACACATGCACAATTAAGCACAGCACAACTGCAGACAAACCATGCTCAAGAGTAACAACACCAACCAAGAGCACAAGTCACACAACCCGGCAATATCACACCACTGAACAAGCAAAGAAGTGAAAACCACACTGCCTGAAAGGGTGAAGGGTGAGCCAAAGCAGAGCTGAAGGGACATCTCACACACAATGCAGCACACACACATAGGAAGCAGAGCACCTCAACATCCAACACAATGTGGTACAACCAGCAAATGGGCTAAAGAAAGCAATAGTGAGTGTCCCGCCTGTAAGTACAGGGAAGAGTCGATCACCCATATTTTCTTTTTTTGCCCAGCCTATCTTACGCCGCGCAAGCGTTGGTTAATTCAACTGTGCAAGAACATCGGCTTTGTGCGTTGCGTGGAGGCATTGAGGGTTTTAAAATATGCAACTCACCCGCCAATAGTGTTTGCTGTCTCACGCTTTTTAAATTCAATGTGGTTCATTAGGCGGCCTTTTTTAATGCAGTTGATTCCGGGAGGAGAGAAATAGTTGATCACGCATAGGATTGTTTTCCATCACTTATGCGTCCCCCCCGGATCTAGACTGTATCCATTCCTAACTTTGAATAACTTTTATCTCCATTTTTACTGTATCCTTTTTAAAACTTTTTTACGATATTTTAAAAAAGGAAAAAAAAAAGAAAAAGAAAAAAAAGAAAAATATTACCACTAGTATGGCCGAGTTCCCTTTTTTTATGTGTATCTTTGTAAAACTGCTGTGAACTTAATGATAATGAACTCAGTAATATCGAATGTGCTATTGTAAATATCTTTCAAGCGTCTTAATGTTTTATTGTCAAATGCACTTTTATGGTCTTTTGTGGCCGAAATAAAGTTTATGGAATGGAATGGTACGACCAGCAACATTTGCACAACCTAACACAGGACACAAGTGCACACGCCTGTGGCCGCTAAATGGCCATACGCATCTGGCAAAGCACGAAACAGGGACATGACAATGCACAAGTACAAACCCACAGCCCTGATGGGCTAGCAATGCACGTATGGCAGGGATCCAGAGAGTCCGTGACACACACACATTGGCATACAAATCAAGACACAACACAGTTGGAGACAAGTGAAACTGCAGAAACTTTATCAACAAGTGCGTGTCAGTACGGCCAAGAGAAGTGCCACGAAATGCAGACCAATGCAGCCGCATGTCTGAATGAGGAACTTAGGAAAGCGCCCATGTCCACCCTGGGGGAGTTCATCACCAACACAAGTCAGTGCCAACCCTCGTTGGTTGTCCGCGCATGGATCAGGAGTCCAGGCCAATGCAGCCATGTCCACTGTCCTCTTGGGACATGTGACCAGATTCCCAACATGCAACCAGGCATCGGGACACGTGCAGTAGGTCACATCCAGTTGTGGCTGCAGGTACCTTGTCACTCGTCCATGAACGCCAGTGCAGCAGCGTAGGCCAACATCTCCAATGAGAGATCGTTGTTCACCACATCTGACATGTCGTCGACGTAATCCATCAGCTGACCCGGACAGATGTGCTGACTCCAACCCCTGGCCCCAATGTGCACCAAAGCCCAATCGGGTAGCGGCTCAATGTGCTCACTGCACACGACGACTCGTGCAATCTCCCAGGTCCAGTTGCCAGCATGCATGCCAAACATCCATGCATGCCATAAACGGTCATCACGGTGACACTCCTGGTGGTGTGCCAACAGGGGGCGCACACACACGTCGAAATCCAGGTCAGCTAAAGTCACGTTGGAGAAGCAGACATTCATGGTCCACTCTAATATGCACGAGTGACAATGCAACACAGGCTGAACGCAGGTGACATTCGCAAGGCGGAAGCTCAGCCGGTAACTGATCTGCAGCACTGCCAACGGCAGTGCCCCCAGTACATGCAGCAGACGTGCATGGTACAGGTCCACGTGACTGGAGTCGAGCATGTGTCCTGGATGGTCTGCCATTGCGTCAGTGGCTCTGCTTGAAGCGGCACGGGCTTGCCCTGCGCCAGTCCTGTGGATGAAATGGCACAGGTCGGAGCAATGAGAAGTGTCTGTGTGCAACGGGTGCAGGCGGGTGCAGGCCTGGGGTGGGAGTATGTGTGAAGGCCATCTCACGCACGCTAACTACAACCAAGGACTTCTGCGTGTGGGATGTGTACACGTTGGTCTCACGTCGGGCAGTGCGTAGTGTGGGAGTCGCAAGTAAATGCTATTGTATCTGTCAGGGGGTGCTGGCCACATGCAAGTCCCAGCTCGGAGCTGCAGATGTGCCACCGCCTGATAGTACAGACAAAGGACCCTTCATCCCTACAGTAACTACACCATCTGCATGCATTCAGGAGACGTACAGAGGCCTGCCGTGGGTGTGGTGGGATGTCTGCGACCCTGGGAATCATGGATGATATGCCCAGCACGTGGCACATGTGCGGCCTCACTGTGTGTTACGTTGCCTCACAGCTGCTCCACCCTCCCACGAGCCCCAACACTTGTGTGCCCTGCGCGGTTGTATCACGTGCACTCCTACGGCACACCATTGTAATGCCTGTCCGCGCATGTCCAGCGGCATGCCACCAACACCGTAACGCTGGCCTTTGAAGGTGTGCGGCCAAGTGAGTGTAGGCCAATGGTCCGGACAGGGCAGACACAAGTGTACAGTCCATGGCTGGCTGTGATCACGCTGCGAATGAGGCTAGGCAACTGACTCCTGCAGCTGCAGGACTGATACACATAACACTTGGCATGCGCTCCTACATTTCCCCGTCCGTGTGGGACCGCCCTCCTGGTACATGCTACATTGCAACATCGTCTACTGTGGCCCTGGTGGCGACAACACCCCAACACAGAGACACACTTACCGCACATCCTGCCCAAGGCCAGGTCCGAGCCACGCCCTGCTCCCCCTGCCGATTCAGCACACCCCTGCGCTGAACTGACGTACGCCGGACCGGCACACGCCGCTTGTGCATGCAGGGGGGGCCGGGCGAAGCTACATGTCTAAGGTCACTGCCAACGCTGAGGTGACATGGTATCGTCCGCTGAGGATAGCACACTGTGATGTTGCAGTGCTGTGCCCATCATGCTGACACAATGACCACACGGACACACTTGCTCAGATGGTGTGAATGGCTACGGGCACGTGCGCCTGGCCACATTTATTAGCAGGCACACATATCGAGTGACACCTGTGTTGGATGTGTGTGGGGTGTGTGCACACCAGCCGGCAAGGGCTGCCTGGTGCAGTCAGAAATCGACAACAGTGTACATCGTAGAGGACACAACCATTCAACCATAAAGGCCCCATGACTTGTGCTGCACAGAGTTAGTGGCCCCGGATGCACAGCATCCTGCACGGGCCTACCGCCACGGGCCGCTGACTTGCGGGGCACTGGGGCAGGGTCACGAGTGCAGAGCAGGTTTCTGTAGATGACAAAGGGGCTTGTTGCGGAGTGTCTCGGTGGACAGTGGAAGGTGTGCCCCCAGGGCATGATGCAGAGGGCAGAACCACACTGAAACAGTCACTATGGTGGAGATGAATGGACCAGACACATGTCAGACACCAAGTCCGGTCCAGCCAGATGAAGATGCAGAAAACCACCAGGCCATGGACTCAGACGCCACCAAGGTCCAACCAGATAGTGCCCATGACTCATTGCGCACAGAGTTAGTGGCACCAGTGCTGTTAGGGGGTGCCGCCTGCGATGAGGCTTGTCCAATGGTGTGGACTCCTCCACATCTTACCCAAGACACAGTTCCACATGTGTGACCTACTGGACCGCAGTGTTGGCATGAGGCAGCGGTCAGCACGAGCCATTCACCGCGTGTCGCCGGCTTAGGTTGGATGGTCCCACCGGCCTGTGTAGTTCAGGTTCAGTGGCACCACGGGACGCGGACTTGCGGTGAACAGGGTTGATGGCACCAGGTCAGTTGTTGATAGTGTTCGATCACCTCCGTTACTCTGATCCGGCTTTCCTCCGGACTGAGCCGCATCTTCCTCTTACTCCTCTCCGTGCGTTCACTGGTGTGGACTCTGCCATTCATGATTGGTGACTAAGTGCTGGATGTGGGACCTACTGGTCCACAGGGTAGGCCTGAGCCCTCATCCATGTGTCGCCGGCTTGCGTTGAACAGGGTTAGTGGCACCACGTGTCGCTGGCTTGCGTTGAACAGGGTTAGTGGCACCACGTGTCGCCGGCTGGCGTTGAACAGGGTTAGTGGCACCACGTGTCGCCGGCTTGCGATATGGAATTATGCCTCACTGATCGAAGGGAGTCTGGTGCTGTGGCCGCTGCCACGGACTTGGGGTCACTGCCATTCAAGACTCAGGACACAGTTCCACATGTTGGACCTACTGGGCCCAGGAGGACGCAGGTGGAGTATGTAAATGGGAAAGGAGTAATGGGGGCCAGCGTCGGGGGGCCAGCGATGGTCTGCGGAGGCTGCAGAGGTCGCGGGACTGGTGCTTGGAGCTTGCACCGGCACGTGGTGGGCCCTCATTGACACACGCCGGTGTAGGCAGGTGAGCGGAGCCTCGTTGGTGCGCTGTGGCCGGCATGACGGGATGGGGGACCAGCGGCCCGGGGTGCAGCAGGCACACAGGGACGCAGGCCCCGCCGTGCTCGGCGCAGGACTCGTGGCGGGCCGAGAGCCGCTGCACTGGCAGATGCATTGTCCATTCCGAATGAGAACCACACCCAGTGCGACAGGGTTTTTGTTCACACCCCTACGCAGGCCTGGCGTAAGCAGGTCCAACCCACTACGCACGTGCAGGCAGAGGGGGACGTAACGTGCGACATTTCCACGTTCTGCCCCACAGCCTGTGGGGACATGGTAGCGTCCACTGGCCACTGCACTCCATGCACCAGCAGTTGATCTCCACATGGCCATTTCCGTGGTTTGCACTCTGTGGTATGTCCGGCACCTCCACGCCACACCTGGCATTGGGTGGGTTCACATTCCTTGATCACTTGCCGCTCTCGCACATGCCTGCTCCATGCCTCTCCTCACATCCTGCTATTGTGTGTCTGTGGTGCCATGCCGTGGCTGGGTTGTGGGCATGGCAAGGCCAGCTTCACAATGGAGTCGTGTTGTCGTGTCTGGTTGGTTGGCATGTTGTGTGTCATGTTGAATGTAGTTGTGCTGCGTGCCCATTGCCAGTGTCGTGAGTTGCATGACTGTGGGCTGGAGGTGTGTGGTGTGTTCATTTTGGTCTTACCAACGGGCACTGCATTTCCATGGGTGCCATCCTGGGAGCGCTGGGTGATGCTGGACTGTCCGGAGATGTGAGAATCATGCACTCTGCCTGGGGAGTTGGCCACGACATTGTTGAGGAGTCCCGGGCGGTCCACTGTTGCCTGCACATTCATGATATGCGTGTGCTTTCTGTTGTGGTAGTTGTGTGCAGTGTCTGCAGGGGGCACGAGGGGTACATGTGTGCAGTTGATTGGCCCTGACACATGAGGGAATCCAGCTATGGCACATGGGCCTTGCTTGGTCTCCAGCAGCTCCTGCGCAATGTGGGTGAAGTGGAGGTGCTGGGGTACCAGGCTGTTGTTGGCATCCAGGACTAGTGTGATGACCTTGTAAGGGGCTGGCTGTGTGACTCCTCCGACTCTGGCAGTTGTGGGTTGGATGGTACCAGAGGCCGACATGTGCTGCGCAGCCGGCAGCTTTGTCTGCGGAGGGATGTTGGTAGTCCGCTGGGTTGGTACCGTCAGCAGGTGGGGGATGTGGGACAGGATGCGGGGGGTGGTTGTCCTTTTGGGCCTGTAGTGGGCAATGTCCTCCTCTGGCGTTGGGTCTGGGTGGCAGGTGCGTTTCAGGTGGGTCCGCTGTCTTTGTGTATGCTGCCTCTGTGGTGTTCCCGGGGGGGGCGGGACGGGTCCTGGGGATGGTGGCGGGCCTGGGGTGGGTGGGGGTGGGTGTTATGTCCCTCATGGGTCTCGGAGCTGCATGGTCATTGTCTCCATGGCATCTGTGGGTCTTCGGGTGTGGCTCTTGGCTGGGCTCCTTTTCATGCTGCAGGTAGTCACCAGCAAAAGGCAGGTGTTAAATCACTGGTTCTACCGCGGCTTATCGTCTGTTTTTGGTTCGCTTCGCAGATCTGGCAGTTCGTTGTGAAAGCGGTGTTGTGGTTTTTTCGTGTGTTTTTGCACGGGAACGCCTACTCTGCATCTCATTAGGGTTAGTTGGTGGTGTCCACCGTGGTGTTACATTTTGGGGCAGTTGTCGCGGGAATACTGGCGATGTCTGCAGTTTGCACCCGCTTGTGAATGGGGTGTTAAATCTATCTCCACTTTTGATGGGTTAAGGTGGGGATAAATCGGCGGTAGGTCCATGTGAATATCCTCCTTAGAGTTTGGCAGACGGAGTAAAGGCAGACAGGGTTGCAGAGGACTTTACGTCTGCCACTCTGCCTTTAATCCGGCCCACCAAATTTAGAGATGTTTGCTTACCTCACGGACATCTCTCTACATTGGCAGGAACCGCTATCAAGGCTGTTCCTGTCAATATAGGAAAGGTTTGCCGGACGGCTCTGTCAAACATGACGGCTGCCTGTCAAACTTTTCCAAGATTTTTTATTTTTCAAAAACAAGCTTCAACTGTGGGAGTTAGTTTTTGAGAAAAAAACCCCCCAAAAAACGAATGAACTCAACACCATGTGAAGTTTCTCCCATGGTGTGAGGATAATTTCTTTTTTTTTTACTGTTACTCACCACCAGAATATACCTGACAGTAACAGACAGTTCAAAAAAGGCATCCGACTGTCCACTCGAAAAAGAGTAGATGGTTGAGTAGCTCCGGAGGAAGTTTTAAGCTGATGGAGTATATTTGACTTCATTGGTGTAAAACTCATAGGTCTGTCTGACTCAAAATCAGGCCGGTGGACCTTGAATCTGGTGGACAGGTACTCTGTCACCGTTGTAATGGAGTACCTGCCCGCCAAACTCTAAATCAGCCCCAGAGGCCCACCTATGCAAGTCAGTACTGACCCTGCTACTCATTGGAACAGTCAATCCTTAACCTTGGTCTTCTCACTCATTCACCCTCTGTCCCACTGCTTTCTCAGTTGGTAAATTTGAGATTCATACTCCAAGAATCTCACTGACTAACCTATGCCCCTGGCTTGGGAAAGCACCCACATTCTGAAATGAAACTGAATTTGGAAAGAAGCTGGCTATAGAAAAACAAATGACTCAAAGAAACTGAACACTAAGTCGCTCTTTCTGATCCTCAACCCGGGAGTTACTGATACCAGGAGACTGCTATCTCTAAGAGGAGGGGGTGATTGGAATTGACTCATCACAAGTTAGACCCTGAGAGGCTTATTTATAAGCCCCTTGCACCACCGGTGCATCACTTTTTGTGCATATTACAAGTATCCTAACCGCCAAGGGTCTCATTGAGGTTCTTATTCCATGAAACTGCTGGTGGTCAGGAAACGAAGCGGGCCCTACAGGTCTCCCCTTGCCTCATGCATGTTGGTGCATGCGCCTTCCCTGTGTGCATGCCCCCCCAGTTCCAGCATGGCATGGACTTCACGGTCCATGCCATGCTAGAATGCGCCATGGCGGTCCAGTGGTGATGCAGCATTAAGGCTCATAATTGAGCCTTTTTACTGCACCGCTACGCCCCCGCCCGACCACAATTTCAGTCGTAATCTGGTGGGCAGGCGGCGGCCCTGTTCGTTGATGGTCCTGGAGTGGGGCGGCTGTGTGGCGGCCGGCTCAGGACTCCAAACTTGTAATCGGGCCCCTAGTGGCTAAGCTCTTAGCCCAGATTTATTAAGATTTTTGGTCCAGGGTTGCATCACTTATTGCACCAACCCCAATTAAAGTAGCTTTGCATGGCTGTGCAAAAAAAAAAAAAAGGTAACATAGCGCATAGCGCTTTCGTGAGCTACCTTGTGTCAGTGAGGTATTCCATGGGTGATGCATGGGTGTTCCCATGCATCCACCAATGTATTTTGACACAAACCCATTGTAAGAAATTGGGTAACTGGTTGAGGTGGGCGTAACGAGGGGAGGCTGCCGATACTCAAAGCTCTGGACACAATTAGAGTTGATTAAAAGGTTTATTCAAGTTACATACAACAGGAGCCCACCGCATGTGCCACCTACGCCTGAGGCAGACAGGACAACTGACAAAACTGAAATGCAAGCAACGCACAGGCAGACCCTTAGATTTCAAGACAAAACAAGTAAAGTGCATGTGAACAATAACTTTAAAGTACAACAATTCTAAGCAGGAATATTAAACACAAAGCTGCTCTCGAGTGCACCACAGAGACCATGCGCTTAGACTCGAGAGCATAACTTAATATGCATAGTACAACATCATCTCCCTTTCATAAACAAAAATAAAGCAAAGAACAATGATACATAGTACCACTATGTTATGAAATAATCTTTGAACTTAACAGGCATGCTAACATTGCGAGAAAATTTACCCAGTGGAGTAGAGTCTACCTTAGACGTAGCTTGTACATCCTCCACTGTAGAGAGAACCTGACCAAGATTTGCACAGTCACACCACATCACATCAGCTTCAACTTCTGCAGCCCTCTGAACCTGAGAGATTAACTGTGTAGTCGCACCAACTAGATCACCCACAAACTCGTAACTGTCACCACAGCATACTCTTTTGACAGCCACATTATGTGCTTGATCTTCTGTAATTTTCACCACGTCTCTCCTGCTCCACTTCCCCTTGCCTTGATACAGCAGCGAACCCCTAGATACTTTTTCCACCAAGGACGGTGAAGACCACTTAGACTGCCCCTACTTGACTCTTGTGGGTATCATCACAAACACCCAATCACCTTTCATTATAACACATGTTTTAACTCTGTGTTTCTTGTCATAAAGTTACATTGCGTGACTTTGCCTCGCTGCAACCCTAGATGAAATACACTCACAATCCTCACTCTTGCCCTTACTTAATTCTCTAGCCCAATTTGGATAAATAGAACACCTAGGAAGTCTTTTACGCTATAATACAAATGGACATACCCCAGTAGTGCTATGGAGCATAACCAAATAAGACCACATTTTCTTACACAAAAATCCTTTGAACTCACAACCCATGGACAATGCTGTCTGAACACCCTCCTTGAGGAATCTATTCATGCACTCCACAAGTCCATTGGACGAAGGTGAGTAGAGAGACACCCAAATGTATGTAACTTGATGTTCTTCCCTAAGTTTATTTTATTTTATGAGAAACAAAATATGTGCCATTGTCGGTGACAATTTCCTTGGATGCGCCTCCCAGTGTAAAGATATTCTGTAAAAACTTAACAATGGAATCAGTGTTGGGATTGGATGTGAAATCCATATACACCCACTTAGAAAAATAATCTACTAACACCATTATGTATCTCTGTGTGGCTAGAAGTATCTCCAATGGCCCAGCAGGGTCTAATGCCACCTTGTGCCAAGCCTCCTCAGCACTGTTCCCAATAAGGTGCGCGCGCGGGCACCTCTCTTCCCGCGAGCGCGCACTCCAGTGTGTGGAGCGCGCACACACACAGGACATCCTGCGAGAGAGTTTGCGCCGCCACTTTAAAAAGCGAGCTGCGCGAAAAACAGGTACTCCCTGGATGCGGTTTTGCCAGCGTGAGTCAGGAGTGCAGGTAAGGCTGGCTTGGGGCTTGCTGTATTTTTTGGCGCAGTGCGGGCAGATTGTGGGCTTTTGTTCAAGTATTCATGTTAATCACAGCCCCTTCACGAGCTGTGATTAACATGAATACTTAAACAAAAGCCCACAATCTTCCCCGCACTGCACTTTACTAACAAAAGAGCACAGCAAGTTTAAAAACACAGCGTGTACTTTCAGAAAGTACACGCTGTGTTTTTAAACTTGCTGTACTCTTGTTAGTAAAGCGTGCTGTGAGAGAGATTGTGTGCTTTTGTTTAAGTATTTATGTTAATCACAGCTCGTGAAGGGGCTGTGATTAACATGAATACTTAAACAAAAGCCCACAATCTTCCCACACAGCGCTTTACTAACAAGAGTACATCAAGTTTAAAAACACAGCGTGTACTTTCAGAAAGTACACGCTGTGTTTTTAAACTTGCTGTACTCTTGTTAGTAAAGCTGCGGCTGTGAGAGAGATTGTGTGCTTTTGTTTAAGTATTTATGTTAATCACAGCTCGTGAAGGGGCTGTGATTAACATGAATACTTAAACAAAAGCCCACAATCTTCCCGCACCACGCTTTACTAACAAGAATACATCAAGTTTAAAAACACAGCGTGTACTTTCAGAAAGTACACGCTGTGTTTTTAAACTTGCTGTACTCTTGTTAGTAAAGCGCGGCTGTGAGAGAGATTGTGTGCTTTTGTTTAAGTATTTATGTTAATCACAGCTCGTGAAGGGGCTGTGATTAACATGAACACTTAAACAAAAGCCCACAATCTTCCCTGCACTGGAGAGATAGCTCACCTGTTATTCCTCTTTTTGGGCTCTCTCTTTAACTCTTCTCTGACTTCGGGCCTCTTTTCTTCTACCTTCAAATCAGCTGTTCTTCTTCTTTAACATAAGCAGCCTTCTTTAGCTCCTAATGACATCTCTAATTTCCGGCCTATCTGCTTCCTTAAAAAATTCTGGAATATATTTTGTTTTCTCAACTTTCCCTTTCTCTTCAAGTTAATGACCTTCTCTCCCCAGTTCAGAAGGGCTTTCCTCGTGGTCATTCACCAAAATACACTTTACTTTCAGTTTCTAACTCAAAGCTTCGTGCTTGTCATCACAAACACACTTCACTTATTCTTCTTCTTGACCTTCCTGCTTCTTTGACACAGCGGATCACTCTTTCCTTATCTACATGTCGGGTCTCTAGTACTACTCTTAACTGGTTTCATTCTTCTCCTGCTTAGTTTCCTGGAAAAAAAACAGCATCCTCAGCAGGCCAGTAGCTCATCCTGTTTTCTGAGTTGTCCCGAGGGCTTGGTTCTAGTCATATGGTCTTCTCATTGTACACTATTCCTTTCATTTCTGTCATTTAATCCTTTGACTTTCTGTTCCATTTCCATGCTGACGGCTCTCAAATCTGTTTCTGCTTTTCTTCCTTATCTGACATCCTTCTTGACCGTATTTATGCTTGTTAATCGACTGCTGAAAACTGGATTACTATGTACTTTTTAAAAACGTAATCGTAAAAAAAATAAGATACTCTTATTCCCAGCTTCAGCTGCTATTACCACCCATTGTCCTTTTGTTTTATATATATATCACTATTCCTACTTTCTCCTCAGTTAGAAATCCTTGTGTTATGTTGAATTATTCTCTGACTTTCTCAGAACAGTTGTGTTCTGTGGTCACGTCTTGCTGTTTACATCCCCATAATATCCAGAAAGTCAAATATTTTCTCCCCTTCTCCTCCATCCTCCTCCTGGTCCAGTGTCTGGCCCTTTCTCGAATCAACTACTTTCTTCTTTATATGTTGACTTCCCTTAATCGCTGTTCTCCCTACTCCAAAGCTACTTAAAACGTTTGTGTTCGCCTCCTCGTTTCTCTTAACTATCTCACTCCAACTTCATATTTAGCTCAGATTCTTTGTTCACTGCTTTTCTTCCAGCTTAGATTTTGTTATCTTTGTGTTATCTTCAAGGGTCTTCACTCTCTTGCCCCATCTAACTTACTTGATTTCTTGGTGTACTCCAATTCTTTCTCTTAGTTTTGGTTCCACATCTATGTAGTTTCTATTCTAGTTGCTTCTTCACGCTTTCACTTCTTCACATTGCCGCCTCTTAATCTGTTAAATAATCTTCCACTTTCTATTCTCTCTGCTCCTATCTTTTCTGGTTCTACGGCAGTTTCCAGTCCTTTCAGCTACCGCCTGGCCCTCCAACATTGTAGCCCTGAGCATCTCCAGGACCTGCAGGCTTGCCAGCGTACCCACTCTCTACTGGGCCTCTGCAGGAGGGGATGCAATGGTAAGGGTGTGTTGACCCATGGCAAAGGGCAGACCCCGGTGAACATTTTATGCACATGCAGCAGTGGCGCACAAACCCTCTGATGATAGTCAATTGACGATGCACAGGGGCGGCCAGTTAGTTTTTAGCATAGCCGACTGGGTCAAAGGAAGTCTTCAAAGTGCAGCATTTTTGTAGATGGCTCACAAGTGCCCCCAACAGGCCTTAAGTTCTGACAATCATCTAGCTCCCTGCTGTATTTATAAAAGTAAGTAATCAAAACTCTTCTGTATGTGTCTGGTGACCTACCTTCATTCTCTCATCGTCCACTTCCTCCATTTGTTTTAAGAAAAAGTTGCTTAAATTTGAGATGGGGAATGAAACTCTGTGGTTTGCGACCACTAAACTTCTCCAGGAGGGCCTTCTCGATTCCATCAGAGTATTGAAATTGTGTGTTCTTTTCAGATTTATTTTGTTGAGGCAGTGATGTATTTTGGAGCCCAGAGACACATTCACAGTATTTCAGTGTACTCTGGGTAAACAATATATATTATGTGATCCACTCCTTAATTCATTTTACCATCTTCTTAAAAAATAGTGTGTAGAGCTTTTATTATGGAGCTAAGCCTCATCAGATTCCAGGTCTTGGCCTACTCGTCAGTCACAGGAATTCTAATTTTTATGTCTATCAGTAGACAAGACCTTTAAATTTGAATAAAACTATATATAAAATAATACTTGCTATAAGACACTTCCAGCCAGTCTTCTTCAACCATTGGTCTCTTGTTGCATCATTCACATTTTTCTCCCGCCCACAGTAGCATACAACATGAGCCAATGGATCAGCCCCCTGCAGCCATTGGCTAACTTCAGTGTGAGTGACGGCATTCTACTCTTTCACAAGAGCACATTCACACCCAAAGTAGTATACTTCAGTACCAGGTACTAGTATAGCAATGTGTGCTTTTGGGACAAAAAAAATGTCTCTGCTCTTAGCTAATGTTTTTTTTTTAATATTGTCCAGT
Source organism: Calotriton arnoldi (assembly GCA_963921515.1). NCBI lineage: Eukaryota > Metazoa > Chordata > Amphibia > Caudata > Salamandridae > Calotriton > Calotriton arnoldi. The sequence goes on along the minus strand of CAWUFW010001936.1, from coordinate 1,032,856 downwards.
GCCCAGCAGCTCCACCAACAATTAAGTCATAGCTGCCAAGGTTTCAGATTGCTATGTGTGACATTTTCATAAATTAAGTGTTATTATGAGTGACATTTCAACCACTATGAGTGACACTTGTGAGCAAGTATACCTAGACTGAATAAATGCTACAAATAACCAAGTGTTAACTGCATACAATACCCGTGTGGAGCGCATTTACACCCAGTCTGTACTGTGCAAAACATGCAAATAGCCTAGCGTTTAGGGTCTCTGTCTCGTGCCTGCACTCAGCAATGCTACATAGTAAAGTGTGCTGATGTCCTATTCAATAAAACAGTGGCCATCCTTGCTTACTGGGCCTTCGATATGCGACTGACCCATGACTCTACCTGAAAGTATCCACGCCACAATATCAATTTAGGAAAAGATTGTCTTACCATCATCCAGGTATGCATGTCTAGTGCCTGCTGCTGAGATCCTGGACACCTTCAGATTCAGTAGATTGGGCTCCTACAACCCTCTTAACTAATTCTGGCATCGCGCTTTTTGTGCTCCATTGTAGACAGCGACTCTTGTGCTTTTCTAAACCTGAAGTGTACTTGCCTGTGTAACCAATTCATGTCATGGCATGTGTATCCAAATTGCAAATCTGCCTTAAGCCCCTTAACGTGGGTTGTATGTGTGGAAATGCACCGTCTTTTCAGTTTTTTTAAGCAAAAGTTTGAAGTGATATTTGGCGCTGCGCACAAGCGCGGTCTGGTTCCTGGCGCACATAGCCATGGCTGCAGCGCACAGAGACCCTACACTGCCGCACACAGAGGGAAAAAATTAGAGGGAACATTGACCACAGCCCTTAACCTTAAGCAGATGTAGCAGTTATTTGTGGTCAGAAACCATGTCAAGATGTGTCCCCCAAAGAAAATGTTAAATATCTCCCCTGCCCAGGGACAAGCCAATGCCTCACGTTCAATTGTGCTGTAGCGTGATTCATCAATAGAAAGAGAATGTGAGGGGAAAGCAGTGGTAAGCTCCTCCTTGAACAAACTGAGACAAAATGGTCCCAAACCCCACCTGGCTAGCATCCACCATAACCACACATTTAGTGCCAGCCAAAAATGGTGACAGGGCAGGAGCTGGAACAATCAGATCTTTCACATCCTGAAATGCTTTATGTACCTCATCTGACCAAATGTATTTCATACCCTTTTTCAACAGGTTTCTTAAATGTTGCAGGACATAAGCATAACCTTTAACAAACTGTGAATAATATTCACTTAAGCCAAGAAATGACTTAAGAGAGTCCTTGTCCCTGGGAGGATGTTCTACTTTAATGGCGTTAATAAGAGAATATTTTGGAGAAATACCCTTTGGAGTAATAGAATGCCCCAAATACTCAAAACTCTGAGCTTTAAGTTTACACTTATCTGAATGAAGTGTAATACGAAACTCCTTGAAAATGGAAAAGACAGTGGTGAACACTTTATTGTGCTCAGGCAACATTTAGGCGAAGATGAGGACATCGTCCTGGAAAGCTTGGACACCAGCAATACCCTCCAAGACAGTATCCATCAACCTCTAAAAAACACTTGCTGCAGACGCCAACTCAAAAGGAAGTCTAGCAAACTTGAATGCTCCAAATGGCATGACAAATGTCATGAGATCTTGAAAGACTTGATCCAGAGAAATCTGATGATACACAGACTTAAGGTCCAACAGGAAAAAAAACAAGAATTACAAATGTTTGCCAAAAGTTTTTGCACTTTAGGAAGAGGGTGACTCTCGATAACAATATTCTTATTAAGGATGTGAAGGTCCGCACAGAACATGATATTGCCATCCTTTTTCCAGACCATAACTCAGGGGCTCACCCATTCAGAAGCTTCTGCTTTCATGATGATGCCATCAATGACCATTTGGTCAAGTAACTTTTCAACTCAGATTCTACACTTAAAGGAACTGGCCGAACCTTGCCTGCCACCGATATAGCATGCCTTTTGAGTTTGATGACATACACATAATTTTGTATGCACCCAATAGATTTCTTGAAAATCTCTGGAAGCTCTTTGCAAATAGTTTCTACAAACAACTCACCCTGAACCTGAACATGAGAAATAGGTACACAGGAAATTCTCACAGGAGGATCAGTGCCTGGGACAAGCAAGGTCCCTAATTTGGCAAGGTCCTGCCACCCAAATATGTGCCTACCCTTCACTGCCACATATAGCTTGGTAAACACCTTCCTGTCCAAACAGGTTACAAAATGTTCAAAAAACCCAATCATGTCTATATTTTGATCCCAATACACTTTAGGGTATACATCAGGTTTTTTTTTAAAATCCACAGTGCCTCTTCAATGAGTGTCAAAGAGAGTATCAAAAATAATTGTGATAGGTTCACCAGAGTCACACATTATATCAACAGCAATTGTTTCACCCCAAATTTGCTGGCACACAGAAAACGTTAACTTCCAAGTTAAGCACCACATTAGACAAATCTAGGGACTCTCCTTGTCCAATAACTCAATGCTATGCACATTAGACACATGTTTGCCCACTCTGCAAACACTGTAAAAATGACCTTGTTTCTTACATTTTGTGCAACGTTTACTTAGTGCTGGACAATGCGAAGAGTTCCCTAATTGTGATTTAGAACTACACCTGAAACAAAACTGGTTAGATTTATTGCCAAGCTTGATATTACTGTCTTCAAGCCTAACCAAATCAACATGTTTAGAATAATCAATAACATTTACAGGAATAGAAGAGGGCCTTGCACATTCCTGCACCATTACTTGTGTACATTCAATTGAACGTTCATTGGCCTTGGCCATATCCAGTACTTCAGATAACGATGGGTCCCTGCAACTCAAAAGCTTTTCTTGACTTTTCTTAGAAACACATCAGTAGACTGCTTCCTTTTCAAAAATTTGTATCTTTCTAATAACACACTTTGTTCCTTGCAGAATATCTTTTGAAGATGAGCTATTGCTTCCGAAAAGGTATCCCAATCACCTGCTTAACCAGTTGGGGCTACAACCATAGGCAAACTGTCAAATACTTCTTGACCTTCCTGGCCTAAATGACTGAACAGAATGGCAGCCTAGTGCTTAGGTTCAAAGTCATCCGCACCCACAGTAACCAAATAATTCTCAAATGGCCTGAACCAGATAGGCCATTTAACTGGAGGTTTGCCAGGATGTTCTAAAAAAGGTTAACATGCGCTACATTTGTTGCTGGTAGCGCTGCCATAATAAACACAAGATGTTACTAACAGATGCCAGGTTAGTGCAGAGAAAGTTAAACAAAAACAGAAAAACAACATATACCTTCAGCCACAGAAACCAGGTGTGCCTGTCACCAATGTACAGGCATGACTAATGAAGCAAAACAATCAAGGAAATTACACACAGGTGTAGTTAGAACGCACTGAATGAGGGTACGCTGTAACACCTTGTAACTGCTGCTTATACAAAGGTGGTGTGCGCATCACTGTGACAGACGCACTGAAATGAGGGCATGCTGAAGAATACTGCAGCCGCTGCTTTTAAAGCTTTTAAGGTGGTGTACGCATCACTGTGACACACGTAGAACAGAGATTCAGGAAGTGCCCCTGAATCGGCAACACGAACAAGCACAACAAAGCGATGCAAAAAACCAATGCAAGGCCTTCTGCCCGCCCCGCTGCACTGCGATTCAACAACAGAAGCAGAGAAGAGCAAATGAAGCATGTGAACAGTGCTGATGCAAAGCGCCAATGCGAGGTGTCCGGTCCCGCCCCCTGCACAGCGATTCACCAACCGAAGCAGGGAAGTGCTTCTGCTCCAATGGGACGCTGGAATGATCCAACAAATGAGCAACAGCCTTCTGTCACGTCGCAGACAAGCACCTGCCAATTCCCAAAGAACACATGGAGATGATGGACGGAGAGCTGAAACTTTTCAGACACTCACCCCCAGTCACAGATCTGGGTTGAATCCATCATCGTTCTTTAGCTCACTTCGCCACCCCATTCAGACACAGCTATATGCAAATCAGTCTTGACCCTGTGCCTCATGGGAACAGTCCAGCCCGAACTGCCAAGCCATGTCTTCCCAGGACCGGAAACAAGCATCCTGGGACCGGTTTCGGGCTAATAGCCCTCATCAGCCAAGCTAGCTTGAATCCAGTGGCAAAGTGAGCAAGGGACCCACGTCTGGGCATACCCTGCCAACTTATGGCAAACAAAGCAAACACAAGAAGATGATGGACGGAGCGCTGAAACTTTTCAGACACTCACCCCCAGTCACAGATCTGGGTTGAATTCATCATCGTTCTTTAGCTCACTTCGCCACCCCAGTTCAGACACAGCTATATGCAAATCAGTCTTGACCCTGTGCCTCATGGGAACAGTCCAACCCGAACTGCCAAGCCATGCCTTCCCTGGACCGGAAACAAGCATCACGGGACCGGTTTCGGGCTAACAGCCCTCATCAGCCAGGCTAGCTTGAATCCAGTGGCAAAGTGAGCAAGGGACCCACGTCTGGACATACCCTGCCAACTTAGGGCAAACAAAGCAAACACAAGGAGATGATGGACGGAGCGCTGAAACTTTCCAGCCTGGCAGTTCAGGCTGGACTGATCCCATTGGGCACAGGGTCAAGACTGATTTGCATATGGCTGGGTTCAAACTGGAATGGCATGGTGAGCAAAACAACGATGGATTTAGGCCCAGATCTCTGTACTGGGGTGAATGTGTGACATTGTTCTGAATTCTGTCCATCAATTGTTGTTTTTGCATTTGTCACCCCGAGTGGGATGGGTATGCCCAGACGTGGGTCCCGTGCTCTCCATGCCACTGGAGTCAAGCTATTCTGGCTGATGAGGGGTGAAACCCCGAAACCGGTCCTAGGATGCTTGTTTCCAGTCCAGGGAGTACCTGGCCTGGCAGTTCGGGTTGGACTGTTCCCATTGGGCACAGGGTCAAGACTGATTTGCATATGGCTGGGTTCAAACTGGAATGGCATGGTGAGCAAAAAAACAAATGATTTAGGCCCAGATTTCTGTACTGGGGTGAATGTATGACATTGTTCTGCATTCTGTCCATCAATTGTTATTTTTGCATTTGTCCCCCCCGAGTGGGACGGGTATGCCTAGACAGTGGGACGGGTATGCCTAGACGTGGGTCCCGTGCACTCCATGCCACTGGAGTTAAGCTATTCTGGCTGATGAGGGGTGAAACCCCGAAACCGGTCCTAGGATGCTTGTTTCCAGTCCAGGGAGGACCTGGCCTGGCAGTTCAGGCTGGACTGTTCCCATTGGGCACAGGGTCAAGACTGATTTGCATATGGCTGGGTTCAAACTGGAATGGCATGGTGAGCAAAAAAACGATGGATTTAGGCCGAGATCTCTGTACTGGGGTGAATGTATGACATTGTTCTGCATTCTGTCCCTCAATTGTTGTTTTTGAAATTCCCAAAGAACTGCACTGTGACAGTCGGCCGCAATGCTGCCAAAAACACTGATGGACTCCTGAAGTCCATTAAATCGTCAACACTGCCAATAATCCAGGGAGCGATCTCATCCTCATCACCAAATGTAACAAGGGGATGCTGCTGATACTCAAGGCTCTGGAAACAATTAGAGTTGATTAAAAGGCTTATTCAAGTCACATACAACAGGAGCCCACAGCGTGTGCCACCTATGCATCAGGCAGCCAGGGCATCTGACTGAACTGAAACTCAGGCAACACACAGGCAGACCCTTAGATTTCAAGATAAACAAGGAAAGTGCATGTGAACAATAACTTTAAAGTACAACAATTCTAGGCAGCAATGTTAAACACAAACTGCACCGCAGCGACCACGCGTCTAGACTCGAGAGCATTAACTTAATATGCATAGTAAAACAATGGGGGAGAAGCACTACTCAAGCAGCAACCACAAAAATTCTTATCAGGGTGAGGCACAAGCAAACCCCAAATTAACCTGTGCTCAACTCTCTGGAAGCTTGGCACAGATCAGTCAGGCTTAACTTAAAGGCAATATGTAAAGTATTTATGCAGCTCTTCAAACAGTAATAAAATGAAAACACAACACAAGCAGGCAGCTGGACACCTAGCCTGGAATTTGTCTGTGGCCTCCAGTTCCTGCATGTTCCAGCCTGATTCAGTCACACCGCCGCTGCCCAGGTTTTCCCACCCAGGTTTTCCCTCTCACCATTCTTCCCACCAACAGAAGCCCTGCCCACACCAGGACCTACTTCATGCAGGCCGCAGCGCGACTGCAACACTGGCGGCCAAAGTCAAACCCATCTGTGCCTTTTCGTGCCTTGACTGTGCCCAGCACCATAACCCCTGGCCCTCCTCCCTTCTGAAGATACACCATAGCCGTGCTCTACACCCTCGACACTGGACACATCAACAAACACTGCTACCGCATTGGCAGACACTCCATAGTAGGACCTTTCAGCTGCACCCACTGCCACTTCTCCTGCCACAGCACACATGCGAGCCCACTGACCAGCCCCACCTTGAGCACAGCACAAACACCACCTGAACAAAAACCCCAACTCGCATGCGCCCTTCTCAACACATGCTCACTATGCAAAAACTCCACCAAGATTTGGGACCTCATCTCCACCCTCACACCCGATGTCCTCTTCCTCACTGAGACCTGGCTCAACCCCACTTCCGCGCCCGACATCGCCACAGCAATATCCAAAGGATACAAGATCACCCACAATAACTGCATCAACAAGCCTGGAGGAGGGATCGCCATCATACACAAGGAATTCATCCAATGCACCACCACAAATGACAACATCAACCCAGCTATGGAACACCTCAACTTCTGACTCCAAACAGACAGTGTAGGAAAGTGGGTTTCTGTTGCAGTAACCCCCCCTCTTTTTGCCAGATTTCTGATGTACTTTGACTGAGTGTGCACTGAGTCCCTGCCAATCAGGTTCCCAGTGCCTGTGTTCTTTCCCTAAACTGTACCATTGTTTCCACAATTGGCACACCTTTGACCCACATATAAGTCCCTTGTAAAAGGTACCTGTGGCACTAAGGGCCTTGTGACCAGAGAGAGTCCCTTAAGGCTGCAGCATGTATTGTGCCACCCTAAAGGACCCCACACCTAACACATACACACTGCCATTGCAGGCTATGTGTTGTGGTGTGGCTAAACTAAAAGAGTCGAGATGGCCCACCTTCCTGGATGCCATGCCTACACACCACTGCCTGTGGCATAGGTATGTCACCCCTCTGGCAGGTCTTACAGCCCTAAGGCGGAGTGCACTGTACCACAGGTGAGGGCATACCTGCATGAGCAATATGCCCCTACAGTGTCTTAGTCTATTCTGAGACACTGTAAGTGCAGTAAAGCCATTTTGAGTACATGGGCTGGGAGTTTGTCAACACAAACTCCACACCTCCATGATGGCTTTACTGAAGACTGAGAAGTTTGGCCTCAAACTTCTCAGCATAATAAACACACACTGATGCCAGTGATGGATTTATTATAAAATGCACTCAAAGGGCATCTTAGAGACCAACCTCTAGTGTGTTGGCTGAATGGTCCCTGCCAGCCAGCCACCACCAGACACGTTTCTTACATCAATGGGTGAGAGCCTTTGTGCTCTCGGAGGTCAGGAACAAAGCCTGCTCTGGGTGGTGGTGCTTATCACCTCCCCCTTGCAGGAACAACACCTGGCGGTGAGCCTCAAAGGCTCTCACCTTTTGCTATGCTGATTTGGGCAGCTCCAACTAGTGGAGACACCCGCCCCCCAGCCTGACATTTTGGCGACAGAACAGGCAGGAAAATTAGTAATCAGAGTAGGCTGGCCAGGAGCTGAGGTGAACCCCTCTCTTGAGAATTCTCCATCTTGATTTGAAGAATTAGGCCCAACAGGAATAGGGAAGTGCCCCTCTCCCCAAAGGCCGGGTGCACCCAAAGGGTGTAGTCACCCTAGTGGACAGTAGCCATTGACTACTTCCCCCTGACCTCAGCAACACCCTTAAATCTAGTATTTAAGGGCTCCCTTGAACCTTGTTCCTCAGATTCGATGACCTACGAAGAAGGACTGAAGAGCCGTGCAGCAGTGGAGAAGAAGACAACAACTGACTTGGCCTCAGCCCTACCGGCCTATCTCCTCCTCCTCCAACGACCCTGCTCCAAGAAACTGGGGTGTCCCACAGCCAGAAACCTCCAAGAAACCCGGGGACCTGAGTTGCCTTCAACAAAGACTCTTTTCTCCTGTGTACATCGGATTTGTCCAGAAATTAAACTAATCCAAGGACTCTGGATCCAGGCAGATCCGCGACACTTGCACCACTCTACAACCTGACACCCACAGCCCAAGTCCAGGTGGCCCTAACCCAGTGACATCTCCTTGGCAATCCTGAACTGGGATAAAGCATTGGACAACCTCTCCTGAACTTCCCCACGACACCTGCAGCCTCAACTTGAAGGGTCCCCCCGACCGCGACCGGATCTGGTGAGAGAAACCGACGCTTAAAGACACCCCTGCACCCGTAGCCCCCAGGTCTTGGAGTGCCCAACCGATGGTGTCCCAGCATCCCCCCACTATCCAACTCACCTATCCAGGCATGGGATTCTTCAACCAGTCTTCTGGTCCACGCCTGCAGTCGATTTCTTCAACCGAGGATCTCCATTGATTTCTACGGGGCACCCGACGCCTCCTTTGCACCCTGCACCCAGCCGCCCCTGTGCCGCTGATAGTGCAGCTTTGGTGCTACTTGTTGGCCCTCTCAGTGCTGACCTCAATCCCCAGGGCCTGTGTCCTTGAACCGCAGGTACTTACCTGCAACCAGTGCCTTTTCCAGGTACCCCCAGCTCCCATAGGCTAACATTGGGCCTAAGGACTTCTGCACCCAGCCACCCTAGTGCTGCTGGTGGTGCAGTACCTACCTTGGTCCGACCCTTGCCCAGTGTTGGTCAAACCCTCCGAAGATTGAACTTGTCATAGGATTGCATTGGCTTTCTCTGTATTGCACTGTGTTGATTCTGAGAATAATACAAAGTATCTATTTTGATCTTGACAAACATTACATGCATCCGTAAAGTATGTTGAATGCTATACAAACATTTACCAACTGTATCTTGAAAGTATTACTCTGCTGAAAAGTCTACTTACCTATAACTGAGTTCAACTTGGATCCTAAAATAAAAGCAACTACACTAGCCTGGAGTTAGTCATTGAGTGTGTGTTCCTGCCTTGGATGAGTATGTACAACAGATGCATTCACACTACCCTCTGTTAAGCCTAACTGCTCAGCCCAGCTACCACTAAATTGAGAGTAAGGTATTATCTACTTTATCCTCTGCTATACCTTTGGGAACTCACTGGACTCTGTCCACAGTATACCTCTTTTTGGTATAGCATATACAGAGCCAGCCTCCTGCAGACAACAAAACCACCATCAGGGACCCCCTTGACTACAGTCTTCCAGGATCACATCCAGCCTTCAGCAACTTCATCACCCCTCTCGCCATAGACTCCAACTACATTTTCTTCTGCGACCTCAACTTCCATCTCAACGACCACAATGGAATCAACACTACCAACTTTCTCAACAGCATGAACAGCATCAGACTCACCCAACTCATCCACGACCCCACGCACACCCCAGGCCATACACTAGACCACATCTTCACCTCCTGCAACCGCATCAGGTACAGCCACACCACAGAACTCACCTGGACAGAGCACTCCATTTGTAATACACACTTCCAGTTCCAGGTTTTCATTCACACCCAGACCGCCGATTGCAGCGTGTGCAGCGGGAGAGCAGCGGGGAAGCAGGGACACCAGGGTCAAGCTCCCGGCACCAGCACCTGGCAACCAGCCCCCGGTTCCCGGCTTTTGTCTCTCCGCAGCTGCTGGTTCCAGCTTCCCCGCGGGGTGGCCCGGCAGCGTCTGGCGTCCAGCTGATCGTGTGTCGGCTTCACAGAGTCTCCTCGCTTCCACTCTCTACTGAGCGCCTGTGTCTGCGGCGAGCAGCGGCGCTGGAGCGGGAGCCGCTGCTGATTGTTGGTTGTACGCGCCCCCCCCGTGGAAGCGGCCTGGTGGCTTGGTGGACCAGAGTCTGGACCGGGCGGGGCTTGCGGGATCGGTTGCGGTGCTCAGCTTGGGCGCAAGGAGCAAGGAACGAGGAGCTGCCGGCGGCCGGTGGTCAGCCTCTACTGATCTACCGATCGTGGTGAGCGGATTGCGGTGTGCTGCCGGTGCCGCGAGCCATGTGGGGGCTCACACAGGAGGCGGCTCAAGGAGAGGCACGGTAAGAATCAGGAAGAGCGTGAGAGCGTGGCCACCATTAGCGGTGGCCGCAGAGTGTAGTGCCCAGGTGTCCCGCGGAGGTGGCCCAACTAGGTTGGGTGCAGCTTGCGGCGCCCAGCGTGCCCTGCTCTTGCACACCTCCTCGCCACCCCCACCGCCCCCCCTGCCCCCAGCCTAGCCCAGCCATGCTCACCAACCACCCCACTCGCCACAATAGTATTTCATTAGCACCGCCCAGGTGCCCCGCTACTCCCAAAGTATCGTCAGCAGATAGCAGCAAGCGGCAGCCAGCGCCACTGGTTGTGATACGATGAAAATCGTCGGCCAAAGCAGCGCAGAGCGGACTGCCGGCATGGCGGAGGCAGAGGAACCGAGGCCGGTCCCAAGACTGAGACAGCCGAGATAGCCGAGACAGCCAGCGGGGGCCAATGTACATCTGAGAACCTCTCAGGGTGGAGTCCAGTCACCCCACCAATTTCCACCCCCAAGCACCCTCTCCAAGCGCCCCCTATGAACACCCCCCATCGACTTCTAGCTGAGAATTGTCGCAAGCCTGGTCAAGAAGGGCCACACAAGTAAGCCGCCTGCCGTGTCCAGCCGCTGCCCGACTATTCGTCTATCAATCTCCCATTCAACCCAATGACAGCAACTAACACTCTGGACAGCAGGGAAAATAGGGAGAGCGTTATCATCAAAGGAAGCCCAGTCAGACATACAGCGCGAGATCCCTGGGCACAGAGCTGGAAACTGAGCTGGAAATTGAGCTGGAAACTGACTCATAAATTAAAATACAAATTTCCCTACAAACTAGAAGACAGAGCGGTGAAAGGCAAACTTAAACACAAATCCAATCACAAGTCATTTCGCTCACAGCAAAGGAGGCAAATGAGAAAGAACAAGCCCAACATTAAAATGAACAAACCTACCGGCACCGGCAGTAGAACAAAGCCGGCAACAAGGGGCCAAGCGCGACTGGAGTCTACCCCCTTGGCGCGTTCATCAAACCCAAATTCAAAGTTATATCCCAAATCAGATAGCAAGACAATCTGCAAATATTTTATGCCAATAACACCTGGACAAAAAATACAGGGGAAAAGTGAGCCGTACAGCAGTGAACTAACACACTCAACGCTACAAGCCAAAATGGGAATGAGAAGCCAGGGCATCGAGAAACCGGCTGACGAGACACAGCCCTCCCCTGGGAACATTAGTGCAGTCTCGAACCCTCCCTGGGGAAAGGAGAAAGAAGGTCTAGGGCAGGGAGACTCGGAAGTCTTTGAAATCTCTACATCGCACGGGCACCCAGAGCCCCATGAGGGGAGGCAAGATGTATCTGGCCCGACTCAGGCCAAGGAAAAAGAGCAAGACGTACCGGGGCAAGGAGACCCAGAAGTTCTCGAAATTTCATCAGCATCGGAGTATTTGGAATTCCAGGGAAAGAGGCAAGACGCTTCAGGTCTGAGAACTCTGGAAGTTCTAGAAATATCCTCCGCTCTAGAGCCATCGAACAAAGTCAACCAACATATGCACGGGGAGATCACGACGGACTCACAGGTAGAGGGCAGAAATTACCTGCACGACCTGTCCCTAACCCCGTCCCAGTCACGGAGTCTATCAGCAATCAAACTTTTCACTTTTAACCAAAGCCTACCCTTGATGGGAGAGGAACGGAGAGAAAATAGCCTCTCGGGAGAGCAGAATCTCCTCCATTCCACCATTGAAAGAAAGTGCACACCTCAGAACGGATGCCATAACCAAAATTCTCTATTGTCTTCAATTAACTCCACCTTATCAACGTCCATTAATGCGCTCACCTGGCAAACACAAAAATTGGAAATATAAATGGACACAATGCAGGCAATTGCGATAGCTATGATCAACATCAAAGCCAAAATTGACACATTAGCAGGAAGCCTGGAATTGCTGAGGTCACTACCAACCGCCAGGTGCTCGTGCCTTCCAATTGTGGAGAAGCTCAGCTCACTACCAGAAGTTTTAACATCGATTATCACAGAACTTAAGCAAAGACATCAGGTCACCATAGCCCAGCCTCCCCAAAGAACACCCGAAAGGACTTCAAAAGACGCAAAAGGAATCAAGGACTTAGCGAGTGTTGCAAGCCCCCCCTACGTGGCATCGCAAACAGCAACGAGGGGTGCAAATCACTGCGCGGGTAATACACGCCCAGCAGAAAGGATCACCACGCAGAATAAAACTCAAGTCAGCAAACCAATTTTGGATACGGATATACCTCCATCATCTTCACAGTTGGCAGCAGTGATGCGCCAAAGCACATCTAAACATGAGGAAACTGTAATGGGCGAGACCCAGCACAGTAACGTCAGCGGGGCAATTAACCTGGAATTCACCATAGAACCCTGCAAAACACTCTCAAGGAGAGCAAAGAAACGCTTCAAAAAACGAGCTAAAAACAACAAACAACGTAGCTGGGCAAAGGAACTACAGCTGGGCCTGAGAGAATTAGATGGAACTCAGAGGCAAAAACACACGCAAAGACGGTTCTCACACAAAAGAATCTGGAGCCACAGAAACTTTACCCAATTTTCCACAAGGAATGTTTTAGCGCTAGGCCGGGAAACGGCCAGCCAAACAACATATCAATAACTAAATCAACTATAATTCCACCCATCGAGGAGAGACCGACAAACAAGATGGAAGAGCAGACACAGCAGGTGCCGGAAGTGCCATCACAAACAGCCAGTATAGGCAGCTTCTCTGCGGAGCAGCACCAAGAAAGTCATAAGCAGGAAGCTCGGCTCAACGCTACAGACAGACAAATGACAGTCCCCAGACTACTGAACGATAATGATTTCCGGGGGATCACAATCGCCCACAAAGACACCGGAGCAAACATAACAAACGCACAAAGCCCGGCCACTTACTCCACCGCCTATAGCCAAAGGGCACAAGGGCAAAGGGAATTGGAGAATAACATCACAATTTTCACACCTGAATACACATCTCGGGGAAGCACCGATATTTTAAACAGGTCAAACATTCTACAAATTTTCCAACACATTCATTCCGGAGCTCTCCTCCATCGTGTCTGAAGATCTCATCCAAGTACAATTCAAGCCATTGGGTAACAATACAACAAGAGTCATCAATATTAAATTGGAAAAATGACTCCATACCCCAAAAAATTATGACAGAAAGAGATCGATTCGCGAATTGGGGGATTATGGTACACATTCCTAAAGAGGAGAGATACCCTTTCATGTTAAAAATTGGATCTAACACCAAAAAGCCACAGAGCTCACGAAAGTCTTTCCTAAGAGGGACAAACTATGCTGCTCGTACTACAGCATTTCCTAACCTGAGAATACACCTTTCACCCAATTCTATTCAAACAAGGCGTACGTTCACAGGAAGAGGTAAAAAGGATCAAGAAAGAAACGCCGAAGAGGGAACAACAATAACTCGACCACCGCCAAGAACAAATTGCTCCTAGCACACAAAGAAACAGCTGTCCCAGCAATGGACTGAGCAACACTGTGAAAGTAATTTCATGGAATGTGTACGGGCTAAAAACCACCTTACAAAACACGGAAGCTTTTGAATTTCTACAGTCTGGGGACCTGTTATGCCTTCAAGAAACTTGGTTACTTGCCTCAGCGGTCATTCCAGGCTTTACCCGAATTTCAGCAGCCAGCAAAAAAGTACAACATATTCGGAAGACCATCAGGGGGATTATCGATATATACACGAATCAGCAGCAATATAAAAGCCATACCCCTTCTAAACACGGACATGGCACAAGCTACTCTTCTGCAAGGCTTGAAATTGAATGGCTGCCCAATGAAGATCGTACTTCTGAACATCTACTTCAACAGCAACGAGTCACCCAGACATAGAGATATGGGGGCTCTAGTGGACATACTTGAAGAACTAATAAGCAGTCAGCCAAACTGCGGGATCATAATGGCCGGGGACTTCAACACTCGAAACCTAGGGACCGCACCAGACGAAGCACTGCCCACGGATAGGGCCAGAACGCTAATGAACACTTTTTTAAACACGTACAGATTAAAATCAATACAAATGCCTCATCCTCCTAAGGTAGCCTCGAATATAGAATTACAGGGGAAAAACAAATCCACGATCGACTATATCTTCACGTGCAATCGCTTGTATGGACAAGTGTCAGAATTCCAAAAACCTTTGTTCCAGACTAGCGACCATCGCCCATTGGCCATAGCCATCACACTACAAATGGCCAGCCTCCAGTACATTGCCGTTGTGGGTCACACCAATGGGAAGGAAACCCATGCCCTAACGAGGAGATTAAAATGGAATAAAATAGATACATCAGCCCTATGCAAGTGGAAAAGCAATTGGTCCAGACTTGCCCACGACTTCACAGCAGGCAATGTTTGTGAAAACTGGACGAAACTGGCGTCGGAGGTGTACCATCTTCTGATACGCAGACAAATAAAACACCGTCAAGCCTCTGGAGAAAGGATTTGCTGCCAACTACAACCCCGGTGCGGAAAAGTGGGGCAAAGCAAGCGGGCCCTGAGAACAGCCGTCCGCACTCACATGTGAGAGGGAACAGAAAAAACACATCAAGATCAACTCCTAGCAAGGAAAATACATAGGAAAAACGTATGGGACAGCAAAAGACAACAGCAAGACTCCCAATGGCTGTATATTTCAGCCTGTTGACCCCAAACAAGCAGGCGGAATTTTGGTCATACATCAACAGGCTCTCAGGGCATGGCCACGATCGGCACAATGTGGTCGCCAGCCACACATGGATCACCCACGTGAATAATTTGTACTGCTGTGCTCCAACTCAGACTCAAGTGTATCATCAAAGTCTCTCTATCTCCACTGGTCTGCCAAACACCTTTCCTCCATCCATTGAAGAAACATCTGAACCTCCGATTACAGGGAATCTTCCACCTACTGAAGAAACATCTGAGCATCAGGTGGCAGGGAACCGCGTGACAACAATTCTAAAAAACATCAGAAAGGACGGGGCACCGGGGCCCAACGGCTTACCAGGACACCTCTTCAAAGAAGATTGTGAATTCTGGAGTACCACACTTACGCGGCTCTATCAGTATTGCCTGGCCAATTCAATAGTCCCGGAGACCTGGAAAGGCTCTCTGCTGTAACCCATTCAC
Organism: Calotriton arnoldi; assembly: GCA_963921515.1. Classification (NCBI taxonomy): domain Eukaryota; kingdom Metazoa; phylum Chordata; class Amphibia; order Caudata; family Salamandridae; genus Calotriton; species Calotriton arnoldi. Next base: position 1,017,447 of record CAWUFW010001936.1, on the reverse strand, counting down.
AAAAAGGGCGACACCGGGGATCCATCGAATTACAGGCTGATCGCCCTCTTGGACATTGAGGCAAAAGGATACGCAAGCCTTCTCTTGCAAGATCTGCAGAACTGGGCTAATGACAATGAAATCCTACCAGCCTACCAATCTGGTTTCAGGCCAGGAGTGTCAACAACGGACAACATCTTAGCCCTCGCTTACCTGGTAGAACAGTCTACTCAGAAAAAGCAGCCACCACTCTTCGCATGTTTTGTGGACTACTCCGCGGCATTTGACGGCGTCAACCGGAGTCTGCTGTGGCGGATATTGCAAAACTGGGGGACACCGGCGACGCTGTTGAAAGCAATAATCAGTCTCTATACTGGAACCTGGGTACGGGTGAAACTTACGACGAATTCGGCCACCAAAAAGATTTTAACAAACCGAGGGCTAAAACAAGGCTGCGTACTGGCGCCTCTGCTTTTTAACTTATACACGGCGGACCTCGGCAAAACAATATCCAATGCCAATCTTTTACCCCCTAAAATTGGCCCGACCAGACTATTTTTAATGCAGTACGCAGACGATATGCTGCTACTGGACCACACCAAAACAGGCATGCAAAGATCACTGGTAGCACTAAGCAACTATAACAACATTAACGATTTAAGAGCAAACGCGGAAAAGACGAAGGTAGTAATATTTGGGAAGTACGCCAACAAACTCAGACAACAATGGAGACTGGGCAACTTGAAAATAGCAACAACGACCAAATATAACTACCTGGGGGTTTGGCTTATGAGCAACAGGAAGCCTACTGCTCACATTGCTTCCATCGAAACAAAAGCTAAGGCCCTATGCAAACTGAATTCCAAACTAAGTAGCCCATCTACCAAATCCATTAGAAAGGTCATAAGTGCCAAGCTTCTCCCCTCAATCACATATGGCCAACTAGCATTCCCCGTAACTTTTAGCAATATTATGGAACACGTCAATTGTCAAGCATTCAAGCAGATCTTCCAGATTCCAGCCCACGCCCGGAATGCCCTGGTACGATTGGAATTAGGGCTAAACAAACAAAGTCACGAGCATTGGGCTTCGATTGTGCGGCTCTATCGAGGGGTCTGTGCGGCCCCATCGCACACAATGAAAGCAATCCTAAAAACAATCTTTGTGAAAGGAAACAACCCGTGGACCAAAGCCCTGCACACTGCCTGCACTGAACTGCACCTTGATATGACCAATTGGCAGGACTTTATTCATCAGCCCGGTACTCTAAATTCCATATTAAAAAAACAAGTCAGACTACTATGAAAGGTAGAGGACATGAAGGAACTGAAGCTCTCCAGCAGTAACATCAGGATACTTGCAGGCTCCTACGAAGACCAACTAAGGCAGCCATATCTTGATGCCCCCTAAACAAGTCAATTTTAAAGCGAATTTTAGCAGTGAGACTCATGGTGTTGCCGATAAAAGACATCAACTCGCGCTGGAAAGCTTTAGAGGCGGTCAGTACTTGTAGACTCTGTTACCAATATGAGGAATCCATGGCTCATCTGGTTTGCACATGCTACTGTCTGACTCAGGCATGTCGCACTTTACTGAAGCCTTTGTTTTTAAAATACGGAACGCGTACTTGCACAGATGCCATGAAACTTCTTTTTAACTTGGACATCCCAATGGAACTGGCCAGATTTGCGAAATTTGCACATAAGGTGAATGAACTTTTAGGCAATGTCACGCACGCCGCACTTTATTGAAACCTCTGTGGTTAAAACATCGAACAGGTACCGCTCAGACGTTTTTGGAACTGGATAGATGAGCGAAAATTTGCACACTAAGTGAAAGAACCTCCTGTCAAAGCCTTAATCAAGGACTAAATCTAATTTAAGGGTTTGACACTCATTTTTGGCACTGATTTTATTTGATTTGTACTTTTAAATGTTGTGTTTTTAGATCCATTTTATCTACATTTTAGACATGTATATTAGATCTGTCAAATACGTACCTACTATAATTGAAGCAACCAAGTGCCGGAGTAACTTTTCTTGATCTCGTTTGTAACAATTTTTGTTAATTGACACAATAAAATGTATTCATTCACTCCATCATCCACTTCAACATCACCAGCTCACGGATCTCCTCCCCCAGTTTGCCCAAAGCCCCCCCTGCAGCTGGAGCAAAGTCTCAAGTACACATGGATCAATACCTTCAACACCACCCACCCCACCTCCTCCAACATCCTAGACCAGAACGTCAAAAACTTCAACAATTGGATCACTAACTACGCCAACAACATTGCTATCATTGCAACAACACCCCCCAATTGTCCACCAAGCAGACTATCTGGTACACTACAGGCTTCAGAACTGCTAAACGACATTGTAAACAACTGGAAATGAGATGGTGCACCAGTAAGGACTCGACTGACAAGACCACCTTCAAGATAGCCCTCAACCTCTACCACAGACAGTTGAGAAAATTGAAGAAATATACCCTAGCCTCATGCATCAAACCATGTTCCAAGAACAGCAAAGAACTCTTCAACTTCGTCAAATAATTTTCCAATATCTCAGCTGCAAGAAACAAAATTTCGCCCTCACAGTAACTCTGCGACAACCTTGCAAACTTCTTCCATGACAAGATCGTCAACATCTACATAAGCTTCAACCCCCAGCCCAACGCCACTGACTTCTTCAAGCAAGACAACAACTCCGCTACCACCACAGACATCCGACTAACCGAATGGAGCCAGCACGCACCACAGGACACTGCCTCCATCATGAACTCGGTCCTCTCAGGGTCCCTAGCTGACCCACACCCTCACCACATCTTCAACCTAGGTGAAGCCAGTGTCATCCACATACTCACCACCTTATTCAACACCTCAATTGCCGTGGCCACCTTTCCCAAGGACTGGAAACATGCAGAAGTCAATGTCCTATTAAAGAAACCATCGGCAGACCCCAGCGAGCTCAAAAACTACCGACTGATCTCCCTGCTAACGTTACCAGCAAGGGTATTTGAAAAAGCCATCAACCAACAACTCTTCTCACATCTGGAGTGGACCCTCCTACTCGACTCCTCCCAATCTGGATTCCTCAACAACCACAGAACTGAGACAGCCCTCATCGCAGCTACCGACGACATCTGAGCCCTACTCAATTGAGGAGAGACTGCAACTCTGATCCTCCTAGACCGCTCGGCAGCCTTCGATACGGTCTCCAACCACACACTCATCACAAGGCTTTACAACATAGGCATCCAAGGAGCCACATTCAGATGGATCGCCTCTTTCCTCACTGGAAGAAAGCAAAAAGTCTGCATTCCCGCTTTCACCTCCGAACCCAAGGAAATCACCTGTGGAGTGCAACAAGGATCCTCACTCAACCCTACCCTCTTCAACACTTATATGACACCTCTGGCCAACATTGCCGAAACCCAAGTACTCAACATCATATCCTACGCCGACAACACACAACTTATCCTCTCCCTCTCCGAAGATACTACCAACACCAAGACTAACTTCCACAACTGCATGACAGACGTCACCAACTGGATGAAGGACAAGTGCCTGAAGCTCAACACATACAAGACAGAAGTATTGATTTTCAGAAACACAAGCTCCCCACAGGACCTATTTTGGTGGCCCTCAGAACTCAGACCTACTCCTACCCCTGCTGACCGGTCTAGGAACCTAGGCATTGTTCTGGACGACTCAGGTCAACTCTGTCACCTCCTTCTGCTGCTTCATCCTTCGCATGCTTCGTAAGATATTCAAATGACTACCCCAAAGATCAAGAAGCACCATCACCTAGGCCCTCATCTTCAGCCAACTGGACTGCAGCAATGCTCTCTACACAGGGCTTGCAGCTCACCTCCTCTGACGACTACAGACCATACAGAACACCGCAGCCAGACTCGTCCTGGATCTCCCTTGATGAACCCACATCACCCCCTATTCAAGGAACTCCACTGGATCAATGTACAGAAAATATGCCAGTTCAAACTCCTGACCCATGCATACAAGGCCCAACACAACTATGGACCCGCCTACTTAAACCACTGCCTGAACTTCCATCAGCCCACCAGACACATTCCCTTCACGTCCCTTTCTCTAACCCTAACCCCCGCATCCGATGTAGCAGAGGCAGAGGCCGCTTCTTCTCCTACCTAGCAGCAAAGACATGGAACAAGCTACCCTTTCATCTACGGACCTACCCATCTCTTCCAGTGTTCCAAATGTCCCTGAAGACCTGGCTTTTCATCTAATCAGCTTGGCCCTGCCAGCGCCTGGATACCCTCATGTGTGACACATAGTCCTCTACAAATCTACTGATTGATTGAAGCAAAATCCCACATCAATTTAGAAAAATAGAGTAACTTTTAATAAATAAATAAATCAAGACCAAAACGACAAAAATTCAATCAGTTGAACTGGAGATATGTAGGTTTAAGATTTCAGTAAAAATAGCGCTAAAAGCACAAAGCACCAACTGTGGATATCTGGTCATGCTGGACTGGGACAAAGTCACAAGTTTAGGTGACCACGATGGAGCACGAGTCGGCTACAGCAATCCATTAGGGCCTGCTGAACAAGAGTACCTGAAATCCTGCTTGTGGAGCGTTGTGAGGGATATGTCCAAAGAAATGCGTCGGTTCTGGGGAACTGCGAAGCTATCATGCGAGGTCCTGTATCGTCGTTGAGTATCCAATTGACAAGGGCCTGCGATGTTAAGTCTGGTGTCGAGGATGCGTTGTTCAGCTGAGGCGACGTGTCGGTTCCAAGGAGCTGCGAGGCTGCAATGCAAGAACCTGCATCATCATGGAGGCTGCCGTCGATGAGAGGTTTGCGATGCGAAGGCCTGGGTTGGGGATGCATCGCACAGCTGCGGTTCCGATGCAGGCTGCAAGGTTGATGCGGAGTCCTTATCTGGGAGAGTACTTGCAGCAGAGATAATGTGTCGATTCTGCTCGGGGTTGCACTGCGCAGCAGAGAAGATGCATCTTCTCTGCTGGTTCCACAGATGGGCTGGCAGAACACCTGCAAGTCCGCTTCCAAGGGGCAAGGACTGTGGTGGCACCACTTGGTAGGGTAGGACTCACAGATGGCAGAGTCCAGGTGCTTGGTTCAAGGTTGTTGGAGCCTTCTGTCACTGAGGATCTAGTGGGTAGGCCAGCCAACTAGCCGTTGGAGTCACTCTGGGGTTCTGGGTTCAACATATGCATTCCAGTCCTTCTCACCCAGGCAAGAAGGCAGCAGGTCAGTACAGCAAGGCAGCATTCCTTCAGAGCAGCAGTCCAGTAGAGTGGTAATCCTTTCAACAGAGTGGTAGTCCTTTCAGCAGCACATCAGTCTTTCTTCCTGCCAGAGTCTCCAGGGGTTCGGGAGTGTACTGAAGAGCTGGTGTCTGAGGTCCAATCTTTAAACTTGGGCCTTCCTTTGTAGTGGCAGAAGCTTCTAGAGGTTTTCTTTTGAAGTGCACAGGTTTCCTGCCTTCACAGCCCTGGCTCCAGATTAACAGGGGGTATGCAGTCCTTTGTAGGAGGCAGGACACAGCTTATTAAAGTGTAAGTAGGGCTGTGCCAAGCTCTACTCTTCCATCCTGCCAGTGATGGGCCATCCAGACACACCTAAGCCCTCTACTGTGTGCGGCTGTGTAGGAGGAATATACAAACCCCAACTGCCAACTACACCTAGTCATGTGACCCAGTGACAGGCTGCAGACACTAAATGGCTCAGGCAGGAAATGCCAGCTTTCTAAAAGTGACATTTTCCAAATTGTAATTTAAAATCAAACTTTACTATAAGAGAGGATTTTTTATTACAATTCGAAAAAACACCAAAGGTAAACTGGTTACCTGTTCCCATTTGGAAGTTGCAGCTTATTAAATGTAATAAGGTAACTCCAATATTATCCATGTTATGGGATAGGTAGGCCATGCAGTACTGATAAACAAATTTAGGAGTTTTTCACTACCAGGACAAGTAAAACTCAAAAGTGCATGTCCTACCTTTTAAATACACTGCACCCTGCCCTCTGGACTGTCCAGGACCTACCCTAGGGGTGACTTATATGTACTAAATAATTGAAGGTTTGGGCCTGGAACAAGGTTAATTTGCCTGGTCGAAATGGCAGTTTAAAACTGCACACACAGGCTGCAATAGCAAACGTGAGGCATGTTTAAAGGGCTTCTAAAGTGGGTGGCACAATCAGTGCTGCAGACCCACTAGTAGTATTTAATTTACAGACCCTGGGTACCGGTAATGCCACATTACTAGAACTTACAAGTAAATTAAGTATGCCAATTGGATATAAGCTAATTCTACCATCTTTAGAGGAGAGAGAACAAGCAAATTAGCAGTGGTGAAGTGTGCAGAGTCCTAAGACCAGCAAAAACAAAGTCAGCAAAACAGGAGAGTTGAAGGCAAAAGGTTGGGGGGAAAACTATGCCATCGATTCCAGATCTAACGTCTATATTGACAAAGACCTCCCACAACACATCAGAACCTCCTCCTCCTCTTTTCTTGACTTTTGAAAGAAGCTGAAGACCTGGCCTCACACTCCTGCTACAGAGTGCCTGGATACACTCACGGGTGATTAGTGAGCTATTAAAACACTGATAACATGACATAACACAAGGTGTTCATGGTTGAGGATCTCTTTACAACTTTACTAGGTTGTCTTGTCAGGGTTTCAGAATCAGAAGACTTATCTGGTACTCCAATTTCTGTATAAGGGTTAGCTTACCCTTTTTGCTATTATGGACTTTGTAAATAGCCAGCTGGCAAGATACAGTGGCGCGTTCAACACTTGCTGCTGACATCTGTCATGATAAGCCTGCCATGAGTTCTAAATCCTGTCAAGACCAGCTTCGCTTTCCATCCTTCTAAAATTGTCAATAAACAGCAACACCTATTTTTCACACACGTTTTAAATGTTAGATAAGAGGTATAAAGCACTACGTAAATAAACAACTACCATTATTACAAACATACTTATGAAACATACATGCTTATGAAAACATGCATATTCATGAGCACAGTGCCAGGTTTCATTTGAATGGATATCAAGCAAGTGTGTATGTTTTACCTAGCATACTGTACACGAGAAAGGCAGAGTTGCTACTGTGTGGCAGTTCTTGAAATGGAAATATAGAAATGCAGATACTCATTGTCCCAGAGTACCTGTTTGCTTCTAAGAAGTGCTGGTACTCTCCTATTATAAACATTGGAGCAGTGCTGAGAAGTGCCGGTACTATCTCTTCCAAATATAAGGAATGCAGGTCCTAAGTACCTGATAGTACCTGCCCATTTAAATCAATGCAGTATGAACAATAGATGAATAGTGGGCACACATTCATTAAAGGAACATGTAAATCGAAGTCTAACCACCGGTATTTGAATCTGTGACAATACGGTCAAACATAGATCCCTCATATGCATGCATTAATCCATGGAGCCACCAGACCTTGTACTAGAATTGTAATGGGCTTGTCACAAAGGCCAACAGATTGTTCTGATTTTGAGGGGGTGACATTTTATTTTACAAACCCTGTCAGTCACTTCCTGTCATGGTCGGTGACATTTTGAAGCTTGGCATTTGTATGTGTACTATGACATCCTACATAGTTATTTACATGAAAGCCTATATTTATGAAGCCTTTGCGTTGCGCAAGGCGCCGCAAAAACAACACAAAGGATTCAGTAATATTTACAAAGCCACACGAGGCCTGATTCTGTGCGGTCTTTCTGGGCTTTGTAAAGTAATGTAATGCAAGGCAGCTGTTTACATTCCAACTTGGGAGGTATTCCAAGTGTGGAGCATCTGCATTCTAGTGCATCCACCCATGGATTCTGGTGCATCCCCAGATTTACAAAGGCTTGCAAACCTATGACTGCATCAAAATGCTAGGCCTTCCTAACTGAGGCATCACAAGGAGAAATTACTTTATTTCTGCTCTTTATTTTCTCTTTCCACATGTACTATATTCTGTAGCACACATAAAAAGAGGAAAAGGTATCCCTTCCTGCACAAAAATAATCCTACCTGTAACGCAGGTGCCCTTGCACTATGGTCAGTGCCCCTGGAATTTTGCACATCTGCGGCCGCCGTGTTTTTCACATCTTCATGGGTTTGCCGCATTTGCCACATAATCCATCATCTGCTGCATAATCTACAGATTTTAACAAAGAAATTGTTTGTAGCTCAAACGGTTCAAAAATTACTAAAAATGCAGTGACACGTGTTGATGCACAGTTGAAGACTCTTTTCAAAGTTTGACTGGTCACGTTTCTCTTGCTTATTACTAAATTTGAGGGTTAAACTGCTCCTAATGAGGTGTAACTTATGCCCTGATAGTGTTAATAAGTGTAAAAACGTTAAAATAATGAAGTAATACTTTCTCAAAATGTGAAACATTATGCTGCATATTTTGCCTTTCCTTGCTGCAAAATTTAGTCAACCATGTGGCGAATTTTAGCTCTCCCCTGTCGTATGATTTCTGTGAGCCTGCCTATGTTGCAAGGTGCCTGAATTGACGCTAGGCTGCACACAGTGCGTTAGTGCAAGGTGAGAGCAGAATTGCTCTATATCGTTGTGAATATGGAGCATTTGTGCTCTCTCCTTTTCACGCAGCACAGCAACTTTGCTTGCCGCCCTGTTTTGCGTGAACGTTTAGTAAATGTGCCCCTAAATGTGTTGTACATGTCTTAAAAGGCTCTGATATCTGACATTGGGATGTAACGCTCTAGAAATAAATGAAACAAAACGTGGATCCGCAGTGCAGTACACCTCTCCAGTTATCAAAAAACTGCTCTGTAAAGGCTTGAATCATGTATGTAAAAAGGTATTGTACAAACGACCGAAAAATTGGTGGCATGTTCCGATCATCCTTATAGGCATCTACTTCCTGGGCTTTAAGCCTGCAAGCAGGGCTCAAGTCCTAAAAAAAGTAGTGGAGGAACTCACCAAGTTATGCAGAATGGGTGTGATATCACCACGCGTGTTGTCACAGGAAGTGACATCACTGCATGTGATATCACAGGAAGTGGCATCACAACCCAGGACCTCACGGGAAGTGACATCAGATCTTAAGACCTCACATATGTTTAGCAGGTCTCTCATGAGTACATTTGAGCACATTACATTACTTAACAAATTAGATTTTGCATTGGGGTTGTGCCAAAACATTGAGGCAACCCAGAAGCAAAATCTGGGCCTCAACTCATACATATATATTTTTTAAACTTTGCCACAAAGAAATTTGCTACAAGGAGAAATGTGTCAGTAAATCTGTTCTGCTTAATTGGTTCCAATGTCTGCATTTTAAAATATCTTATGGGGTTAAGGCACCTGCTGCAGAGGTCTTTGTGTGCCAGCTAAATCTCAGGGAATAATAATAATAGTAAGATAACTCTGGAGGATAATGTATTTGCTGAAAGAAATCTGTGTTTTGCCTAGTCCTAGTTTTGAATCAAAGTAGCATAGAGGGTTAATATGTCTCCTGCAAAGCACATTATGTAACATGCAGATGGCAGATTTTTATTTTATGTAAGTCGGTAAGTGGGTTACTGCTTTTAAGGCAAAGATCCTTTTGTTACTTGCAGTTCATAAATTGTAATCCTCCTAATATAACACAGTGATGTATGAAGGACATGTGGCTCCCAAACTTTGTGGCTGTCACTGTCTTATGTAACACATCCTTCATATTAACGTACACACATATGATTTTTTGTCAATGTATATATAATCTGTACATTAGATGTAAGGCACTTGGAGGGTATATATAATCTGTACATTAGATGTAAGGCACTTGGAGGTGCTATACACAGCAGAGAGTCAGATAACTTTACATCACACGTACACAAATAACTTAAATATCACTCTTTTGTTTTATTTCTTTTATAGCGCTTTAGCACTACTGTAGCGCTATAAAAGAAATAAAACAAAATAGTGGCATTTAAATTGTTGTTTATGTAAATACTGGGGTGACCAAGGCATCTGACATTCTTACAGTGCATGCATATATATCTCTTATACGAGCGACAAAAAGGGTACATACAGGGAACTACCTGTGTGACCCCGAGGGCTGAGAGGTCTCTTCAACAGTTGAAGAGCAGTAGGGGGATACGTCCTCCCTTTAAAGCTCAAAACTACAAACAAGTATCCCGCCTATGGTTACAAGGAAGATAGTATAAATTACATAATGCACGGATGAGGTGGTTTTCTGGTAAACCCCTAGTGGGAAAGCTAGCTCTGCATGGCTGGTGCAGGGAAGGAAAAAATTCCTTTTTTATATATAACCCTCACACACTCTATTAGTGTCATGCTTCATCATCGGGTTCACCCTGACTCCTAAAGGTCAGGGTGGGCTCGACCATATTTCAGGGAGCACTTAGGAATAAAGGGTGACCAGGGGGGCGTAACTAGAGATTAAAAATCCCTCACCTTCTCCAAGGTATCCCTTTATTCGTGGAGATGGTGGGGAAAGATAAAAATAGGAAATGGGAATCTGGACTATTATGGTCCTATGACCCTATGTTTTGTTAACCGACATGTTTTAGCCCTACACTACAGCCTAACAAGGTCCTGGGCTTTCATCAGGGTATCAAAGTAAACACCTCCCTGGATAGTCGAGTGCACAGCTATGTCATGCACCAGTGGCGGCTCGAATAGGGCATGCTGCGGGGCGGGCGGGGGAGGGGCAGGGTGGGGGGTAGTAAACTCGGACATACGACGGAACGGAGGAATAATTACTTTCCTCCGTTCCGTCGTATGTCCGAGTTTACTACCCCCCCCCACCCTGCCCTTCCCCCGCCCCACAGCACGCCCTATGCGAGCCGCCACTGTCATGCACTATATTAGTAGGGCAATGTTAATACTTGCCCTTCCTGTGTCTCAGTTACTCTTGTCTCACCTGCCTGCATTTGCCTGCATTCGCCCTCGTCCTCCCGGCTTTGGTGGAGAACTGCTGCATGATGTATAAGGAAAGAAACGTGTGAACTATCACATAGAAGGGCCGTTATTATACCGCCCTTAGATCTATCTCCACATATAATGTGGGTGATATAAGGTTTGCTAATGGAGGACCACTGAATACTCCAGTATATTAGCAACAGAGGTGCACAAGGAATTAAAGCACAGACCTCCAGCCAAGGGTGATGCAGTGAATACGCATGCAGTGGGATATGCATGCATTTTCTTTATCACAATGTGGTTTATACATTCACCTGTAACCCTGATGTAAAAATTCTCCATACAAACATATACCATGGTTTTTCTTACAGGTGAGACAAGAGTAACTGAAATACAGGAAGGGCAAGTATTAACATTGCCGCCCGGGGCGAACCACCCTCCTAGCTAAGCCACTGACCAAATGTGTGGCTCAGCCTCAGATCTGAAGCTCTATGGAAGAAAGTGCGGCTGACGAGCCAGGACAGTACCTTCTCCTCTCTACGTTATGCAGTTTTGTATAGAAAAAATGCAGTATCATAAAAATGTAAAATTCTAGCTGCCTGAAATGTACAATTTGCAGTTTAAATTAAATGGAGGGTAAGGTGAAAATAGAGTACTCCGGTGTATGATTATTAATAACAAATTTCAAATAATGTCAGTGAAATTAATGCACGCTTATAATGCGATGCACAAAAGTCAGCGAAACGTGGAGTATTCTTTTTTAATAATTTTAAAGAGGGCGAGGGGAGGGGCGGGACCTCTAGAGCTTCTGGTGTCTCTGATTTGTTCGTCTAGTCAGCCTTCAGCCATGCTGGGAAAATCCTCCTCCACCCGTGGCCTATTTTTATTTTATTGGTACTGTCACTTGTCTGCGAGTCACAAGGAATTGCATGTCTGTAAACAGCAGATAAGCCTTCGTAATCTTGATCCTCAGACATATTTGGCCCGCGTGGCTGTGTTTATCTGTGTGTTGCAGCGTGTATGCAGGGGCGCTGAAACAAACCCAGCCCGACTTTGAACTTGAGCCGTCTAAGGACACGCATTGTCCTCATATGATACTGCGTTCAAAGCATTATTTATTTAAGTGTTTTTGTGTCGCGCCAAAATGTCGAATTTTTGTCCACTTCTGAACATTTCTTGTCCAGGTGACTGGCCAGAAATACAAACAAAAATGACACTAAAAATGTAGACAGATTAAACAAAAAGATTATCAGAACATCGAAAGGCGTGAGCAGAGACATGAATGTACCTTGGGGTGTTCAAACTAAAAGCGCCTATTTTATACTTTGGCGGATACGATATTACGTCACAAACATGACGGATATCCCGTCCGACCTATTACAAATGCCATAGTATATAATGTAATTGTAATACGACGGACGTGATATCCGTCACGTTTGTGATTTAATATTTTCTCCGTCAAAGTGTAAATCCGGCCCTTTAGGTACCGATTTGTATACAATGTCAGAAAATCACCAATAAGTCTGATATGCTTGTCTATTTTCCTAAATGATTTGCCATGTAGAAGCATTTCCTGGCACTGACATGCCTGTCATTAGTGCATCAGGTGCAGTGGCCTGGTGCCCAGTGCTGTGAGTGGCCCACCGCATCTCAGTTATGGCTGCGGTCTATGGTATGGCCCAATCAAGAAGCACATGGGGCCAGATGTATGAGATTGTCATGCATTGCAGTGCAGCATGTCGCCTTGCTGCGCTGCACTACGTGACAGGAAAAGGGCAGGAATATAATAATAATAATATAATAATACAGACACTTGTAGAGCGCGACAGCTACCTCAAACAGAGGTGTCCTGGCGCTAAATATGCCTTATTTAAAAGAATACGGTGCATTCCTGCCTCTTCGCCTGCGCTGGCACCGGTTTGGCTGCCTAACGTCAACGCTGGCACCCTTGCACCATGGTTCAAGGGTGCCTGTGTTGAAAGGTGACACCTTCCTGCATAAAAACAATCCCCTGAGGCATTTTCCACATATAAAGAGGAAAACGTGAAGAGAAATAGAGACATTTCTCCTTGTTACGCTTCACCTGGGGAGGCGTAGGTTTTTTACGCATTCCCACGTCTACCACATCTGGTAAATCTGGGAATGTGTCAAAATCCATGGATGTTGCATGGGAACACCCATGTAACACCCATGGAATGCCCCCCTGGCACAGAGTAAGGCAGCGCTTCACTTGAGATTTATGAAGCCACTCAGGGCCACGTAAGGTGGCCTTGCGTGGCTTTGTAAATCTCACTTTTGAGTTGCACCATGCTGCGTAGGGCAAGAGCAACGCAATTGGGTTCGTAAATATGCCCCTTAATTCGTAAGATAAATAAATACAAACAAAGAAACTATAAGCGCTGGTTTCCAAACTATTTCTATTGAGGCCGTCACCAATACTGCCCCCATTCCCATCACTGGTGCGGCCCACTTCCCCGACTGATGCCGCCCTATCCATGGGCACTGGAGAGGAGGATCCAGGGTATGGGATGGGAGTGTGTAATCTTTGACCAGACTCGCACTGAGTGAGAGAAGTCGGTCTGCCTATCTCACAGGTGTCTACGTGAAGATGGGTGGGTGGTGGCGGTCTTTCCTAAGACAAGTGCACCACAAAGTGCATAGAAAGCTAACTTTTCTCCTAAACTTGTTAAAAAAAGCCATAGATTATGAACGGGCTCCCACAAAATATTCCTCGTTTCTTGATGTGCCTAGTAAGCATGGTCATTCCAAGAAGCGTTGCAGCTTCACCAGCCATAAATTCATTCCTTTTGACAAAATGGTCGCAAAGGTATTCACAATTTCCCTAAAAAGTTAAATAAAGCCTTCGGTGATACAGGCGGTCTGGAAAACAAAATTTAATATGGCCTATAATTTACCACAGTATATATCTAATTTTCTACATTTCACTTCATTTGATTTTTCCATCCTTCCCCTTGTGGTTAGATTCTGCCCTGGAATATTTCTGGAAGGGGCAGAGGGGTAATATAAAAAAACACATACATTTAATTCTCAGGTAGAACAGCAAAGCTGGGCACATTTTACAGGATTATAGAGCGGTGCTGTCGCTCATGTTATGGAAACCTTAAGGGCCTGGGTAGTACATGGCTTACACTACTCCTTCAGATTATGGTTTCAGACCATTGAGGCAATTATCACTAAAGTATCTGCTAATAATGTCTATAGTTGGGGTTATAATGATTTTATCCCCCAACATCAGCATCCCAGTTTAAGAAAATGTGAGCCATATGTACAAAGAAGTGACGGAGTGAGGCGTTAGCCGTCATGGCTGAACGCCTCACTCCGCCACTTCAGAAACGCAAGGCTGCACCATATTTACAAGAATATGGTGCAGCCTTGCGTTTCCCCCTGCGCTGGCGCTACGTTTAGCAGCTTAGCGCCAACGCAGGCACCCTTGCACTTTAGTGCAAGGGTGTCCACAAGCAGGGGAAGATTGTTTATGTGTAGGAAGGTGTCCCTTCCTGCACATAAACAATCTTTAAATGTTGTTTTGTCACTTCTATGCGTGCTGCTTAATGCAGCACACATGGAAGTTACAAAATGACATTTTTTTAAAAGATTGTTTATGTGCAGGAAGGGACACCTTCCTACACATAAACAATCCAAGGCGTTTTGCTTTTTCCATGTGTGCTGTACAAGGCAGCACACATGGAGAAAGCAAAACGAGGAAAAATAAAGCACTTCTCCTCGTTTCGCCAAGTTAAGACCAGGGGGCAGGGGGCATATGCACAAGCCCCTATCGCCACGGGAACATCCCTTTTTGGGACGTTCCCATGGCGATAGGGGCCTTGCCTTATGTACAAGGCAGCGTTAAGCCACTTAACGTGGATTAACACTGTCTTATACATAAGGCACCCTTTCACGCTATGGTTAGCGTGAAAGGGGCGTGCAGTGGGTGTTGCGGTGGGCGTTCCACCACAACACCCATTGTATTTGACGCTGCCCCCTATGTACAAGGGTGGCGTACATAGGAGGCAGCACCAAAATTAAGACCAGGAAAATCCTGGTCTTAAGTTGGCGAAACGAGGAGAAATGCATTATTTCTCCTCGTTTTTGCTTTTTCCAGGTGTCCCTTCCTGTACATAAACAAACCTTTTAAAAAAATGCCATTTTGTAACTTTCATGTGTGCTGCATGAAGAAGCACACATGTAAACAATCCTCCCCTGCACACAGACACCCTTGCACTCTGGTGCAAGGGTGCCTGCGTTGGCGCTAAGTTGTTAAACTTAGCGCCATCGCAGGGGGAAACGGAAGGCTGCACCACATTCTTGTGAATATGGTGCAGCCATGCGTTTCCGCAGTGGCGGAGCATCTCGTTAAGCCCAGGAGGCTAACGACATGCTCCGCCACTTCATTGTACATATCCCCCAGGTTTTCCCTGGTCTTAATTTTGGTGCTGCCTCCTATTTACGCCACCCTTGAAAATAGGGTGCAGCGTCAAAATAAATGGGTGTTGCGGTGGAACGTCCACCGCAACACCCACTGCCCACCCCTTTCATGCTAAGCATAGCGTGAAAGGGGGCCTTATTTACAAGGCAGCGTTAAGCCACCTTAAGAGGCTTAACGCTGCCTTGTAAATAAGGCGAAGCCCCTATCGCCACAGGAAGTGACGTTCCCGTGGCGATAGGGGCTTTAACATATGCCCCCGTGTTCCCTTTTGCCAACAAATACACACTTTTCGTTATGTAATATACACTCATTTCCACCAAACAAATGCTTTTTGGTCTGAAACAACAGCTTTTCATTTTAAGTAAATACATATGTGCAGCCCAAACATCAATTTAACAGTTTTATACAGCACTCACTTGCATTACTGCCCCATGGATACATCCTGCATGATCGGCCTAGTGCCAAATAAAAAAACGTGCTCTGCCCACATATATTTAATAAGCATTTTCTGACACATAACCAGAGACATCTTTTTTTGTATAGCACACTAAATCATACTAAACTATCTGATAAAAAACATAAGCGTCAAGTTCTTGTGAATTACCGTAGGAAGGTGGAATCTGACTATATGGTTGCCCCCACTTTTTTCCTGGTGTTTTGCTGGTTTATGACTTAGTTGGACTGGGATCCTGCTATTCAGGGCCCCAGTCTATCTGCTTCCTCTATAAAAATGGTTTCCATGTGTCTTAGGCACATCTCTGATTGGAGTCTGGAGTGCCCTTATAAGTCCCTAGTATATGGTATACTATGTACCCAGGGCATAGGTACCTCAGAGGCCTACCAGGGGCTGCAGCATGTATTGTGCCACCCCTGGAAGGCCATCCAAACTGACACCACAGGTCTGCTACTGCAGCCTGGGTAAGGTGGTGCATGCACCCCTTACTGTGATATAGGTTACCTCTATCACTATATACATACACACATATAAACCTATAAGTCACTCCTATGGCAGGCCTTATCAATCCTGAAGGCAGAGTGCGTGGTTCCTATGTGAGAGGGTGCCCCTGCATGAGCAGGGCCCCTCTGCAGCGTTCGGAGACCCTTCTCTGATGCTGTTTGTAGTGCAGCCTGACCATATACTCTTAAGTGCATTATAACCTCGCGTTAAATGCTAACTTTGGGATGGCTGCACGGAAACATGTCGTGTTTGGTGTCAAACATCTTGGAATACCACCCCCCCGCCAGTTCTGGCGGCGGGGGTAGCATTCCACCCTTCTAGAGGGAAAGACATGTACACACCGGTATGCCCAGTACTGACTTTCCAGAGCCCTGGCATCACAAAATGGATGCCGCTGCCACAGACACGAGTCTGGCCTCCTGCTGCTGACCGAAACTCCGGCAGGGGAGGCCTGGACAATAGGTTTCCTGTCCCAGGGAGGTGTGATCACCTCCCCAGACAGGATAGTGTGTATTGGGGCTGGGCGGGAGCACTCTCTGGTGCTTTGAAGTCCTGCACTGGGGGCACACTTGGTGTCCCTGTGCATACCCCAGTTCAAACCGGCTCAGGGGCTTCCAGCCCCTGCTCTGGCGCGAAACTGGACAAAGGGAAAGGGGTGTAACCACCCCTCTGCCCTGGCCCTCCCATAGATGGGGCCACAGAGTATGTCCAACCCCCTACTTTAGTATAAGTAGGGGAACCCAGTCCTTAGGACTTTAGATTTACCTGGACGAAACTCTGATACAGAATCCTGGACCTTCGACGCTCTACTTTAAGATTAGAGGACTGAAGAATCTCCCTTGGGGTCAAGGAGTGACTCCCCTGCTTGGCAGGCACCAAAGAAGCAATTGTCCCGTCTGCATCGCCGAAGCTCCCGTCGGACGCCGAAGTCTTTGCATCACCAGAGGTGGATTTCCAGACTTCCCCGAGGCTGCCCTGAGTCCCCAGCAAAGCTGAGGCCCGTAGCTGTCGTGGGTAACGTGGAACCGTGACCCCTGAACACCGAACGCATTTGCAAGTGTATCCTCTTCTGGGTCTCCCACAAAGTCGTGCTTTGGGCTTCGAGTAGCCCCAGCCTCCAGCACTAACTGCACCGAAGATCACTGGCCTCCACTCCACGAGTGTCCTGTGAGCCAGCTCCACGTGCATCATCTTGAGGCTCCTTTGCGGTCGCTAGTCCGTTGGCTAGTAGGCCCTCCCGAAGGCCAATCTTTTCCTGCTTGGGCTCCCTGGTTGCTCCAGGTGTGCCCTGACTTATCCTTGCTGGGTGAGTCCCCCAGACCTTGCTGGTCTGCAACATCGTCCTTCTTTGCTTTCCACGAGACTTGCCGTTGCCAAGGCTTGTTGGGTCCAATCCGGTCGCCGATACCCCTGCAATCGACAGACGTCATGGGACAGCTCTAATCCAGCTCCTGGTTGTCGTCAACGCCTCCTGGACCTCGTGGCTGAAGAGTCAAGATGACCGTCAACCTACCTGAAGCACTGGACATCGGTGGGCATCTGCTCATCGCCTTCCTGGTCACTGGCTAGTGACCCAGACTCTGTCCCCTCTGCTTTCAGGTTCTTCAGATCTTCGATCCACCTTTGGATCCACCCGAACACTTTCGACTTGGCCGCCAGCAGCACTTTGCAGCAGATCGCCATAGAAAGCGACGACGAAACCCGACCCCGAAAGACACCTTTGGACCCGGCATCCCTGGGTGAGGTAACTCGAGTACTCCGGTGCTCCCGTGGGTATAGACACTAGAACAGCCTAGTTCTCAAAGGGTTTGCTCCAAGTCCTCCTCTAAGTGTCCCTTTTCTCTTAAATTCTAATCGCGACTTTCCCCATAGAAGTTAACGGTGGTTCGCGGCTGTGTTCATACACTGCACGCGTCCCCCGTGGGTCCCCTGTGTCACTGCCTTGGGTGGTTCCTTGTGGTCCAAGCACTTCTACAGGCTCTAGGCCTTGTGTCTAGCTCAGTCGTGGTTCTTATACCACTTTATTGGTATATGGTTTGGTACGCCCCTGGGGCTCAAACATGTATTTGTGCTATTACTGTAGATAACTAACTCGTAACGTATGTACTTCGAACTCTAGCCTCATAAAGAGTCTAGAGGGGTGTGTTTAGTAATAAATACATATATTTTGAATATATACCTGGTGTGGTCCTCTTTCATTTGGTCACTCAAGAGATTATAGACTGGTAAAACAAGCTGCTTTACATTCCTTCAAGACTTAGCCTGAAGGATGCTCTCCATAGCTACCACTAGGATAGCTTTCAATAAAGGTTTTCTTTAACCTATCTCCAATAAGGGGTTGTTTGGACTGGTGCAAGGTGCCCACTATAATTAGTGGACAGCATATGCCAGGCCAACTTCTCACATTGGTGGCAGCGGTGGAATTCCAGCTTGCTATTGTTTTACCAGATAATCTCAATTGAATTGATCAACTGAAAACCACTAAGGGTACCTAAGGTACATATAAATTAAGCTTAGTAATACAGTAAGTTCTACTGAACTTAGAGTTGTATGTTAAGGGACAGGACACCCTTTCTACAACTCAAGAGAGTTTAGTAGGCCACACTAGAGTAGGTAGTGCATACACCACACCTCACTAGTGATGTCTTCAAAGCCAGGACCCAGTGAGTCCTTGCCAGAAGCCAGTGGGCTTCTTCCCTCCAAGTATGATAAACTCCCATTCTTGGAATTGAGAGCCTTATGCACTACTAGGAAGTTGAAGACAGGCAAAAGTGCCAGCACCCAGCACCTCAGGGAGGTGTTACTAGCTGATGATCTCAGCAGGCCCCTAGGGTCTGAAGGGGTAGGCAAGGAGGGTGGGGCAGAAGATGAGGGAGGGGCCAGGGGTGAAGAAACCCAGGACCCCCCCTCTGAAACTGGCCAGGAAGGTGAAAATGACCTTGTCCTGGAAAACCCAATTCCTCCTGTGGAGGAGGAGGAGGAGGATCAGACTGACCTCCCCTTTGTCCCCCCAGGAAGAGTTCTGAGTGTGCCCAGAAGGTCTAGGTCTCCTTCTCAGGAGTCTAACCACTCTGACACCTCAATAGGGTCCTCTGTCTCCTCTCATAGGAGGGAATCCTCTCATGAGAGAAGAAAGAGACTGATTCAATATGAGCAAACTCAGCTTGAACTCAGGAAACAGCAATTGGCTATAGACAGGGAGTCCCTAGATCTCTATAGAGAGAGACAAAAGTTGGGACTAGAGTCCCATGGTGGCAGCAGTTTCCCCAAAGATAGGGAAAGGTCTTATGACCATAGAAACCTGAGCAAGATTGTCCCTCCCTACCAGAGTGGGGATGACATCCACAAATGGATAACTGCTCTAGAGAGGGCCTGTAAAGTACAGAGGGTCCCTCAGGAGCAGTGGGCAGCAATCTTGTGGCTCTCCTTTGCAGACACAGGTAGAGATAAGCTCCTCACTGTGAGAGAGGAGGATGCTGACAATTACAAAGTCTTGAAGAGTGCTCTGATAGATGTGTTTGGCCTAACCACTGAACAGTATAGGTTGAAGTTCAGAGACACCCAAAAGGCTCAGACTCAAGACTGGGTTGATTTTGTAGATTGTGCTACTAAGGCTCTGGAAGGTTGGATACATGGCAACAAGGTGCATGACTTTTTAGGATTGTACAATTTGATTATGAGGGAGCAGATCCTTAATAATTGTCAAAACCAGCTTTTACACCAGTACCTGGTGGACTCTGATCTGACCTCTCCCCAAGAATTGGGAAAGAAGGCAGACAAATGGGTCAGAACCAGAGTAAAGACTAAGAATCAGGGTGGTGACCAGAAGAAAGATTCTACCAAGTCCCAAGAGAAAGGTGGGGATAAATCTAAGGATAAATCCACTACAGGGCCCCAAAAGTCCTCTTCTGGGGGTGGGTCCCAAACTCCTTCCTCTCCTGAAAAGAAACCCTATTGCCATGTCTGTAAAAAGCCTGGAAAACTGATCCCAGTTGCCCCAGGATTGGCAATAAAGAAAATGTTCCTCCAACAACTACTACCACCCCTCCTGGTACTACCAGTAGTAATCCTCCAGTTGGGAGTAGTGTACCCAAAAAGTTAGGTGCTTTTGCAAGAGGAACAGAGGTGGGCCCTAGTTTAGACAGGACCCCCTCAACAGACTCCTCTGACTCTGATGGTGGTGTAGGATTTGCCACCTTTACCATGGGTCCCAATGCATTGGGCAGGTACAGACTGGAGCCAATAATTAATGGTCAGAAAGCTGTGGCATTTAGGGACACAGGGGCTAGTGTCACCATGGTGGCAGGGAACCTAGTCCCCCCTCACCAGCTTTTACCTGAGTTTAAATACCAGGTGACCAACATTGATGGTGTCAGAACAGATCACCCCATGGCCATAGTCAATCTCAGCTGGGAAGGGGTCACAGGCCCAAAAAGAGTGGCAGTGTCCCCAACCTTGCCTGTAGATTGCCTGATGGGCAATGATCTGGAAATTTCAGCCTGGGCTGAAGTTGAACACCAAACCCATCTGAGAATGCTGGGCGTCCCTGTAAAAGTTAGTGGGGCTGTGATGGCCACAGCCCCAGCCCAGGGAAATTTTGGAGATGTGGAGCCTGGAAGAATGGCCCACTCTCCCCCAAAAGAGAGCACAAGGGTTGAAGAAAAGTCTTCTTCCCTCCAGACAGTAGGTAAGGGTCAGCCTCCTCAGGGAACTGACCCTACCCCTAGTGAAGGAACTGCCCCAGAGGTAGTCAGGCCAGGCCTGGCCCCACCCCTGATGGCAGAGGACCCTTCCAAGGTGGTACCCAGTCTGGAGCAGGTAACCTGCCCCTCTCTACCCTGCCTCAGTCAGCCCAGGGCTGCAGAGGTCAGGAAGGTCAGTGGACCCCCAGGGCCCCCTGTCCAGAGGAACCCCCCATCAGCAGATTAGGGGCACCCAGGCTAGTAGCCCTAGCCAGGTGAAAATTCCTCAACACACTGAGGGATCCCCCATACCTTTGTGTAGGGACCTCCCCCAGAAGGACTCTGTTAGGCAAGGGCAAACCTGGGACCAAAAGGTTCCAAACCTGCCATGTCCCTCCAGTGGTCCATCCAAAGGGACCCAACCCCCAGCTGTAGGCAGCCAAAGGTTGACCCTTAGAGCACAGTGCAACTCAGTCATGGAAAGACAGGCATACATGGTGACCGGTGATCTGAGGAAGCTGAGACCAACCTTCCTAGGGTCTCACTTCCCTTCTCAGACACCTCACCAGCCTTGTACTTTACCAAAGCACACCACAGGTAGTAATGCCCCATGGTGGAGACCCTCTCATACCCTTAGGGTGAGGGATTGCTTAGTGGACCATAAGATAGGGGGCAACCATGCTAATGCAGGTGCTTCCTTATATGGCCACTTAGTCAATAAAGGCTCAACTGGCCAAGGTTAGCCTTATCTCCTTTCGTTTGGGGGGGGTTATGTAGGAAGGTGGAATCTGACTATATGGTTGCCCCCACTTTTTTCCTGGTGTTTTGCTGGTTTATGACTTAGTTGGACTGGGATCCTGCTATTCAGGGCCCCAGTCTATCTGCTTCCTCTATAAAATGGTTTCCATGTGTCTTAGGCACATCTCTGATTGGAGTCTGGAGTGCCCTTATAAGTCCCTAGTATATGGTATACTATGTACCCAGGGCATAGGTACCTCAGAGGCCTACCAGGGGCTGCAGCATGTATTGTGCCACCCCTGGAAGGCCATCCAAACTGACACCACAGGTCTGAGTGCAGGTGCATCTCCCTTACTGTGATATAGGTTACCTATATCACTATATACATACACACATATAAACCTATAAGTCACTCCTATGGCAGGCCTTATCAATCCTGAAGGCAGAGTGTGTGGTTCCTATGTGAGAGGGTGCCCCTGCATGAGCAGGGCCCCTCTGCAGCGTTCGGAGACCCTTCTCTGATGCTGTTTGTAGTGCAGCCTGACCATATACTCTTAAGCGCATTATAACCTCGCGTTAAATGCTAACTTTGGGATGGCTGCACGGAAACATGTCGTGTTTGGTGTCAAACATCTTGGAATACTACCCCCCACCAGTTCTGGTGGCGGGGGTAGCATTCCACCCTTCTAGAGGGAAAGACATGTACACACCGGTATGCCCGGTACTGACTTTCCAGAGCCCTGGCATCACAAAATGGATGCCGCTGCCACAGACACGAGTCTGGCCTCCTGCTGCTGACCGAAACTCCGGCAGGGGAGGCCTGGACAATAGGTTTCCTGTCCCAGGGAGGTGTGATCACCTCCCCAGACAGGATAGTGTGTATTGGGGCTGGGCGGGAGCACTCTCTGGTGCTTTGAAGTCCTGCACTGGGGGCACACTTGGTGTCCCTGTGCATACCCCAGTTCAAACCGGCTCAGGGGCTTTCAGCCCCTGCTCTGGCGCGAAACTGGATAAAGGGAAAGGGGTGTAACCACCCCTCTGCCCTGGCCCTCCCATAGGTGGGGCCACAGAGTATGTCCAACCCCCTACTTTAGTATAAGTAGGGGAACCCAGTCCTTAGGACTTTAGATTTACCTGGACGAAACTCTGATACAGAATCCTGGACCTTCGACGCTCTACTTTAAGATTAGAGGACTGAAGAATCTCCCTTGGGGTCAAGGAGTGACTCCCCTGCTTGGCAGGCACGAAAGAAGCAATTGTCCGGTCTGCATCGCCGAAGCTCACGTCGGACGCCGAAGTCTTTGCATCACCAGAGGTGGATTTCCAGACTTCTCCGAGGCTGCCCTGAGGCCCCAGCAAAGCTGAGGCCCGTAGCTGTCATGGGTAACGTGGAACTGTGACCCCTGGACACTGAACACATTTGCAAGTGTATCCTCTTCTGGGTCTCCCACAAAGTTGTGCTTTGGGCCTCGAGTAGCCCTAGCCTCCAGCACTAACTGCACCGAAGATCACTGGCCTCCACTTCACGAGTGTCCTGTGAGCCAGCTCCACGTGCATCGTCTTGAGGCTCCTTTGCGGTCGCTAGTCCGTTGGCTAGTAGGCCCTCCCGAAGGCAAATCTTTTCCTGCTTGGACTCCCTGGTTGCTCCAGGTGTGCCCTGACTTATTCTTGCTGGGTGAGTCCCCCAGACCTTGCTGGTCTGCAACATCGTCCTTCTTCGCTTTCCACGAGACTTGCCGTTGCCAAGGCTTGTTGGGTCCAATCCGGTCGCCGATACCCCTGCAATCGACAGACATCGTGGCCCAGCTCGAATCCAGCTCCTGGTTGTCGTCGACGCCTCCTGGACCTCGTGGCTGAAGAGTCAAGATGACCGTCAACCTACCTGAAGCACTGGACATCGGTGGGCATCTGCTCATCGCCTTCCTGGTCACTGGCTAGTGACCCAGACTCTGTCCCCTCTGCTTTCAGGTTCTTCAGATCTTCGATCCACCTTTGGATCCACCCGAACACTTTCGACTTGGCCGCCAGCAGCACTTTGCAGGAGATCGCCATAGAAAGCGACGACGAAACCCGACCCCGAAAGACACCTTTGGACCCGGCTTCCCTGGGTGAGGTAACTCGAGTACTCCGGTGCTCCCGTGGGTATAGACACTAGAACAGCCTAGTTCTCAAAGGGTTTGCTCCAAGTCCTCCTCTAAGTGTCCCTTTTCTCTTAAATTCTAATTGCGACTTTCCCCATAGAAGTTAACGGTGGTTCGCGGCTGTGTTCATACACTGCACGCGTCCCCCGTGGGTCCCCTGTGTCACTGCCTTGGGTGGTTCCTTGTGGTCCAAGCACTTCTACAGGCTCTAGGCCTTGTGTCTAGCTCAGTCGTGGTTCTTATACCACTTTATTGGTATATGGTTTGGTACGCCCCTGGGGCTCAAACATGTATTTGTGCTATTACTGTAGATAACTAACTCGTAACGTATGTACTTCGAACTCTAGCCTCATAAAGAGACTAGAGGGGTGTGTTTAGTAATAAATACATATATTTTGAATATATACCTGGTGTGGTCCTCTTTCATTTGGTCACTCAAGAGATTATAGACTGGTAAAACAAGCTGCTTTACATTCCTTCAAGACTTAGCCTGAAGGCTGCTCTCCATAGCTACCACTAGGATAGCTTTCAA
Source organism: Calotriton arnoldi (assembly GCA_963921515.1). Lineage (NCBI taxonomy): Eukaryota > Metazoa > Chordata > Amphibia > Caudata > Salamandridae > Calotriton > Calotriton arnoldi. Next base: position 993,060 of record CAWUFW010001936.1, on the reverse strand, counting down.
TAAAGGTTGTCTTTAACCTATCTCCAATAAGGGGTTGTTTGGACTGGTGCAAGGTGCCCACTATAATTAGTGGACAGCATATGCCAGGCCAACTTCTCACATTGGTGGCAGCGGTGGGATTCCAGCTTGCTATTGTTTTACTAGATAATCTCAATTGAATTGATCAACTGAAAACCACTAAGGGTACCTAAGGTACATATAAATCAAGCTTAGTAATACAGTAAGTTCTACTGAACTTAGAGTTGTATGTTAAGGGACAGCACACCCTTTCTACAACTCAAGAGAGTTTAGTAGGCCACACTAGAGTAGGTAGTGCATACACCACACCTCACTAGTGATGTCTTCAAAGCCAGGACCCAGTGAGTCCTTGCCAGAAGCCAGTGGGCTTCTTCCCTCCAAGTATGATAAACTCCCATTCTTGGAATTGAGAGCCTTATGCACTACTAGGAAGTTGAAGACAGGCAAAAGTGCCAGCACCCAGCACCTCAGGGAGGTGTTACTAGCTGATGATCTCAGCAGGCCCCTAGGGTCTGAAGGGGTAGGCAAGGAGGGTGGGGCAGAAGATGAGGGAGGGGCCAGGGGTGAAGAAACCCAGGACCCCCCTCTGAAACTGGCCAGGAAGGTGAAAATGACCTTGTCCTGGAAAACCCAATTCCTCCTGTGGAGGAGGAGGAGGAGAGGATCAGACTGACCTCCCCTTTGTCCCCCCAGGAAGAGTTCTGAGTGTGCCCAGAAGGTCTAGGTCTCCTTCTCAGGAGTCTAACCACTCTGACACCTCAATAGGGTCCTCTGTCTCCTCTCATAGGAGGGAATCCTCTCATGAGAGAAGAAAGAGACTGATTCAATATGAGCAAACTCAGCTTGAACTCAGGAAACAGCAATTGGCTATAGACAGGGAGTCCCTAGATCTCTATAGAGAGAGACAAAAGTTGGGACTAGAGTCCCATGGTGGCAGCAGTTTCCCCAAAGATAGGGAAAGGTCTTATGACCATAGAAACCTGAGCAAGATTGTCCCTCCCTACCAGAGTGGGGATGACATCCACAAATGGATAACTGCTCTAGAGAGGGCCTGTAAAGTACAGAGGGTCCCTCAGGAGCAGTGGGAGGCAATCTTGTGGCTCTCCTTTGCAGACAAAGGTAGAGATAAGCTCCTCACTGTGAGAGAGGAGGATGCTGACAATTACAAAGTCTTGAAGAGTGCTCTGATAGATGGGTTTGGCCTAACCACTGAACAGTATAGGTTGAAGTTCAGAGACACCCAAAAGGCTCAGACTCAAGACTGGGTTGATTTTGTAGATTGTGCTACTAAGGCTCTGGAAGGTTGGATACATGGCAACAAGGTGCATGACTTTTTAGGATTGTACAATTTGATTATGAGGGAGCAGATCCTTAATAATTGTCAAAACCAGCTTTTACACCAGTACCTGGTGGACTCTGATCTGACCTCTCCCCAAGAATTGGGAAAGAAGGCAGACAAATGGGTCAGAACCAGAGTAAAGACTAAGAATCAGGGTGGTGACCAGAATAAAGATTCTACCAAGTCCCAAGAGAAAGGTGGGGATAAATCTAAGGATAAATCCACTACAGGGCCCCAAAAGTCCTCTTCTGGGGGTGGGTCCCAAACTCCTTCCTCTCCTGAAAAGAAACCCTATTGCCATGTCTGTAAAAAGCCTGGAAAACTGATCCCAGTTGCCCCAGGATTGGCAATAAAGAAAATGTTCCTCCAACAACTACTACCACCCCTCCTGGTACTACCAGTAGTAATCCTCCAGTTGGGAGTAGTGTACCCAAAAAGTTAGGTGCTTTTGCAAGAGGAACAGAGGTGGGCCCTAGTTTAGACAGGACCCCCTCAACAGACTCCTCTGACTCTGATGGTGGTGTAGGATTTGCCACCTTTACCATGGGTCCCAATGCATTGGGCAGGTACAGACTGGAGCCAATAATTAATGGTCAGAAAGCTGTGGCATTTAGGGACACAGGGGCTAGTGTCACCATGGTGGCAGGGAACCTAGTCCCCCTCACCAGCTTTTACCTGAGTTTAAATACCAGGTGACCAACATTGATGGTGTCAGAACAGATCACCCCATGGCCATAGTCAATCTCAGCTGGGAAGGGGTCACAGGCCCAAAAAGAGTGGCAGTGTCCCCAACCTTGCCTGTAGATTGCCTGATGGGCAATGATCTGGAAATTTCAGCCTGGGCTGAAGTTGAACACCAAACCCATCTGAGAATGCTGGGCGTCCCTGTAAAAGTTAGTGGGGCTGTGATGGCCACAGCCCCAGCCCAGGGAAATTTTGGAGATGTGGAGCCTGGAAGAATGGCCCACTCTCCCCCAAAAGAGAGCACAAGGGTTGAAGAAAAGTCTTCTTCCCTCCAGACAGTAGGTAAGGGTCAGCCTCCTCAGGGAACTGACCCTACCCCTAGTGAAGGAACTGCCCCAGAGGTAGTCAGGCCTGGCCTGGCCTGGCCCCACCCCTGATGGCAGAGGACCCTTCCAAGGTGGTACCCAGTCTGGAGCAGGTAACCTGCCCCTCTCTACCCTGCCTCAGTCAGCCCAGGGCTGCAGAGGTCAGGAAGGTCAGTGGACCCCCCAGGGCCCCCTGTCCAGAGGAACCCCCCATCAGCAGATTAGGGGCACCCAGGCTAGTAGCCCTAGCCAGGTGAAAATTCCTCAACACACTGAGGGATCCCCCATACCTTTGTGTAGGGACCTCCCCCAGAAGGACTCTGTTAGGCAAGGGCAAACCTGGGACCAAAAGGTTCCAAACCTGCCATGTCCCTCCAGTGGTCCATCCAAAGGGACCCAACCCCCAGCTGTAGGCAGCCAAAGTTTGACCCTTAGAGCACAGTGCAACTCAGTCATGGAAAGACAGGCATACATGGTGACCGGTGATCTGAGGAAGCTGAGACCAACCTTCCTAGGGTCTCACTTCCCTTCTCAGACACCTCACCAGCCTTGTACTTTACCAAAGCACACCACAGGTAGTAATGCCCCATGGTGGAGACCCTCTCATACCCTTAGGGTGAGGGATTGCTTAGTGGACCATAAGATAGGGGGCAACCATGCTAATGCAGGTGCTTCCTTATATGGCCACTTAGTCAATAAAGGCTCAACTGGCCAAGGTTAGCCTTATCTCCTTTCGTTTGGGGGGTTATGTAGGAAGGTGGAATCTGACTATATGGTTGCCCCCACTTTTTTCCTGGTGTTTTGCTGGTTTATGACTTAGTTGGACTGGGATCCTGCTATTCAGGGCCCCAGTCTATCTGCTTCCTCTATAAAATGGTTTCCATGTGTCTTAGGCACATCTCTGATTGGAGTCTGGAGTGCCCATATAAGTCCCTAGTATATGGTATACTATGTACCCAGGGCATAGGTACCTCAGAGGCCTACCAGGGGCTGCAGCATGTATTGTGCCACCCCTGGAAGGCCATCCAAACTGACACCACAGGTCTGCTACTGCAGCCTGGGTAAGGTGGTGCATGCACCCCTTACTGTGATATAGGTTACCTATATCACTATATACATACACACATATAAACCTATAAGTCACTCCTATGGCAGGCCTTATCAATCCTGAAGGCAGAGTGCGTGGTTCCTATGTGAGAGGGTGCCCCTGCATGAGCAGGGCCCCTCTGCAGCGTTCGGAGACCTTTCTCTGATGCTGTTTGTAGTGCAGCCTGACCATATACTCTTAAGCGCATTATAACCTCGCGTTAAATGCTAACTTTGGGATGGCTGCACGGAAACATGTCGTGTTTGGTGTCAAACATCTTGGAATACTACCCCCACCAGTTCTGGCGGCGGGGGTAGCATTCCACCCTTCTAGAGGGAAAGACATGTACACACCGGTATGCCCGGTACTGACTTTCCAGAGCCCTGGCATCACAAAATGGATGCCGCTGCCACAGACACGAGTCTGGCCTCCTGCTGCTGACCGCAACTCCGGCAGGGGAGGCCTGGACAATAGGTTTCCTGTCCCAGGGAGGTGTGATCACCTCCCCAGACAGGATAGTGTGTATTGGGGCTGGGCGGGAGCACTCTCTGGTGCTTTGAAGTCCTGCACTGGGGGCACACTTGGTGTCCCTGTGCATACCCCAGTTCAAACCGGCTCTGGGGCTTCCAGCCCCTGCTCTGGCGTGAAACTGGACAAAGGGAAAGGGGTGTAACCACCCCTCTGCCCTGGCCCTCCCATAGGTGGGGCCACAGAGTATGTCCAACCCCCTACCTTAGTATAAGTAGGGGAACCCAGTCCTTAGGACTTTAGATTTACCTGGACGAAACTCTGATACAGAATCCTGGACCTTCGATGCTCTACTTTAAGATTAGAGGACTGAAGAATCTCCCTCGGGGTCAAGGAGTGACTCCCCTGCTTGGCAGGCACCAAAGAAGCAATTGTCCGGTCTGCATCGCCGAAGCTCCCGTCGGACGCCGAAGTCTTTACATCACCAGAGGTAGATTTCTAGACTTCCCCGAGGCTGCCCTGAGTCCCCAGCAAAGCTGAGGCCCGTAGCTGTCGTGGGTAACGTGGAACCGTGACCCCTGGACACCGAACGCATTTGCAAGTGCATCCTCTTCTGGGTCTCCCACGAAGTCGTGCTTTGGGCTCCGAGTAGCCCCAGCCTCCAGCACCAACTGCACCGAAGATCACTGGCCTCCACTCCACGAGTGTCCTGTGAGCCAGCTCCACGTGCATCGTCTTGAGGCTCCTTTGCGGTCGCTAGTCCGTTGGCTAGTAGGCCCTCCCGAAGGCCAATCGTTTTCTGCTTGGGCTCCCTGGTTGCTCCAGGTGTGCCCTGACTTATCCTCGCTGGGTGAGTCCCCCAGACCTTGCTGGTCTGCAACATCATCCTTTTTCGCTTTCCACGAGACTTGCCGTTGCCAAGGCTTGTTGGGTCCAATCCGGTCGCCAACACCCCTGCAATCGACAAACGTCGTGGGACAGCTCGAATCCAGCTCCTGGTTGTCGTCGACACCTCCTGGACCTCGTGGCTGAAGAGTCAAGACGACCGTCAACCTACCTGAAGCACTCAACATCGGTGGGCATCTGCTCATCGCCTTCCTGGTCACTGGCTAGTGACCCAGACCCTGTCCCCTCTGCTTTCAGGTTCTTCAGATCTTCGATCCACCTTTGGATCCACCCGAACACTTTCGACTTGGCCGCCAGCAGCACTTTGCAGCAGATCGCCATAGAAAGCGACGACGAAACCCGACCCCGAAAGACACCTATGGACCCGGCTTCCCTGGGTGAGGTAACTCGAGTACTCCGGTGCTCCCGTGGGTATAGACACTAGAACAGCCTAGTTCTAAAAGGGTTTGCTCAAAGTCCTCCTCTAAGTGTCCCTTTTCTCTTAAATTCTAATCGCGACTTTCCCCATAGAAGTTAACAGTGGTTCGTGGCTGTGTTCATACACTGCACGCGTCCCCCGTGGGTCCCCTGTGTCACTGCCTTGGGAGGTTCCTTGTGGTCCAAGCACTTCTACAGGCTCTAGGCCTTGTGTCTAGCTCAGTCGTGGTTCTTATACCACTTTATTGGTATATGGTTTGGTACGCCCCTGGGGCTCAAACTTGTATTTGTGCTATTACTGTAGATAACTAACTCGTAACGTATGTACTTCGAACTCTAGCCTCATAAAGAGACTAGAGGGGTGTGTTTAGTAATAAATACATATATTTTGAATATATACCTGGTGTGGTCCTCTTTCATTTGGTCACTCAAGAGATTATAGACTGTTAAAACAAGCTGTTTTACATTCCTTCAAGACTTAGCCTGAAGGCTGCTCTCCATAGCTGCCACTAGGATAGCTTTCAATAAAGGTTGTCTTTAACCTATCTCCAATAAGGGGTTGTTTGGACTGGTGCAAGGTGCCCACTATAATTAGTGGACAGCATATGCCAGGCCAACTTCTCACAATTACGAGCTGCAATGTCATTTTGGTTTCCTGGTTACATTAATAAACTATTTGTCTTTCACGTGGTTAATGTCACCAGAATTTCTCTGCGAAACGATACACTGGCAATTCGCAATAACTCGTCAGCTACCAAAATTTACATAGAAAGTATCACATCTCAGTTTGGATGGTGCATTTATAGAACAAGAACTCGACACTCACTTTCAATGGTTCCAAAAGTTAAAGGTATGTGAGAGCACTTAATTTGAGGGGGGTCTCCCCGACTGCCTCAGTCTCTCACTCTCTTGTCTTTTTTCTCTTCTCCCGTTCTCTCTTCATTGCTCCTTCTTTCTTCCACATTTTCTCTTTTTCAGTGTATTAGTTTATCAATTCATCTCTCCACTTATTCCTTTTTCACAATATTTTTTGTGCTACATTTTCTTGTAGATGCATTCTTAAAGGACCTCCCCTCATACACTTTCTCCTACTCTCCTCTTTGTATCCTCACATTCTCCTCTCTCTTCCATCCTCCCATCTTTTCCTTATTCCTAGTATTCAACACTTCTTCAGTCACCGGCTTCTTTTATCTTTCTTCTCGTATTTCAACTTTCCCCTCTCCTCCTCTACAGCACTCATCAACTCTTTGTCTATCTCTTGTACCTTTCTTCTCTCCTCTTCGCCCAGCCATCTTTCCCTCGCTAATTTCTCCATCCTTCTTTTCACTCTCCTTCTCCTGATGTCCTCCCCATTGACTTTGTCTCTTTCTGGTTCACTGTACCATTAATTTTTCTCCCTCCATGTGTCTCTGCCTCCTCATGCTCTCACTCTAATCTCCGAAACAAAATGTATATCGGGATTTATTTTGAGTTTCAAAAAAGTAAAGTTTATTGAAACAAAAAAGGGGAAAGAAAAAGAAAAGAGGAATACAATAAGGATATATGTACAGTATGATATGAAGACATATGATTATACATGAATGGGTGATAAATATAACAATAACAGAAAATATAAAGATATAAATCAGATCTGGTCATTTATCAGGAACGCAACAACATAGCTCTATTACATCTATATAAATACTGTTAAAAGTAGAAAAAAAAACAGAATGTCAAGGAGGTTTTAAAATCTCTTGATTCGAAACAGCGCGGGTATGTGAAAGTTTAGCATGGCAATCGATAAATGTCGTAACTGGGGACCATATATTTAAACGTTTTACAGCCAAAGACATTGGATATACATAAACAGAGTCCAATCCATGGTTATGACACACAGCGTACCACCAAGCCTGGAAAGAGAGATCAGAGAGATTCTTCCAATGTTTGGTAATCTGTTGAAATGCTACTCCCAAAAGCAAATCCCAAACTTGCATGTTTAAGGGACATTGAGACCAATCATCAGAGAGAGAGCCCAAAAAAATATTTGCAAAAGAGAAGGACACCTCAGATTGAAAAATTAGGGTGATTTGTTTCCAAACATTCCTCCAAAAGTGGCGAACAAATGGGCAAGTAAAAAGTAAATGTTTTAAATCTGCATCCGAGAAGGAGCATGACCAACAATTATTAGGTACTTCATCATTTATCTTATGGAGAAAGGTGGGGGAGAGAAGAAGCCTATTGTAAATTAAAAAAAGCGTCTGCGTGGAATTGGCTGCTCTAGAAGTTTTCCTGATTTTAAGCCAAATTCTATTCCATAATTGAGTGGACCAATTGACCTCTAAATCTCGCTCCCATTCCAATTCCACTTTAGTTTTATCTCTGGGGGATGTCAATCTGAGTAAACAGGTATAGATATTTGATGCTTTGGGACCTGAACTCAAAAAAGCATGAGTAATGTTGGAGGTAATATTGGATGAATCCGGAATTCGCACAGACTGGGTAATAGAAAAATTCAAAGCATTGTGTAGCAATTGATATTTATTGGAAAATGAGACAGGAAAGTCAAAAATAAGACTAGCTTGATGAAAAGATATAACTTTATCATTTTGAATTTACTGATAAACCCAAAGAAGACCCCTCTGTCTCCATGTTTTCCAATAAATGGGTTTGCCTTTAATCTTTATACGGTTATTAAGCCATATGGAGGATTGTAAAAGTGATACCATGTCAATGGAGCTATCTAGTATGAATGTATCTAATAACTTATTTGTATATTTAACAACAGGAGTAGATAACTTTTGAGGCTTTCTAGTAAATGATAGGTATTTTTGAAAAGAGAAGGGAGCGAGATATGAGTATTCAAGAGTAACCCAAAGAGGAGAATCTGACGAGGAACCTATTAGCCAATGAGATGATTGTCGCAAATTAAAAGCCTTATGATATGTAATGAAATCGGGAAAATTGACACCGCCTTCTGATTTAGGTCGAATAAGTTTTGCTAGTGACATACGGGCTCTTCTTTTATTCCAAAGAAAGGAACATAATAAGGAGTTAATATTTTTTAAAAACCTCTGAGGTATGGCAACTGGAATGTTAGAAATAGTAAAAAGGACAATCGGAGATAACATCATCTTTAATGTGTCCAACCTCCCCCACCAGGATAAGTATAAGGGATGCCATTTGTCAATTAGGGAAGATATCTTTGAGGAACATTTGTCTAGGTTAATGGAGATTGATGACTTAATTGAAGCAGAGAAATACATACCTAAATATCTTATATGTTTAGTGTTCCATTTGAAGTTAGCTAGTTTAAAATCATCTTTAAAAGTAAATTTAGTTAGAGGTAAAATTTCGCACTTGTCATTATTAAGTTTATAACCAGAGACAGAAGAGTAAGCCTCTGTCTCATAAATAAAAGCAGGTAGGGAGGATTGGTGTTTTGAGAGAAATAACAAAATATCATCTTGCCATATGCTGCCAGTTTAATATGTATACTCTCAGAATTAAAACCATGAAACTCTGAATTTTGACGAAGTTTAGAAAGGAAGGGCTCTAAAGCTAAATTAAACAAAAAAGGGGATAAGGGACATCCTTGCCTAACACCCCTTCCCAAATTAAAATAAGAAGAGGTAAGGCCATTAGCAAATATTGCCGCTCTAGGATTTGAGTACAGAAGAGAAATTAGATGAATCATTTTAGGACCAAATCCAAACCATTTAAGTGTTGAGAAAATAAAGGGCCAATAAACTCTTTCAAATGCTTTTTCCGCATCTAAAGCAATAGCCGCGAGAGATTCGGAAGAATGAGAGGATTTGAAGAGTATGTCAAAAAATAATCGTGTATTATCTGTTAGAAAACGACCTTTTACAAAACCAGATTGTTCCTTACCCAGGAGACTGGGGAGAAAGGATTCTAATCTCAAGGCCAGGGATTTTGAGAAGATTTTATAATCTATGTTCACTAATGAAATTGGTCTATAGTTTTTACATACGGGGTCCTTATCTTCTTTGGGTATAAGGCATATCCGGGCCTCCAAAAAGGAACCCGAAGAGGTTCCTGTTTGCAAAAAGGAATTAAGAAGTTTGTATAGTTTGGGAAGGAGTAGATGGGAAAAATGTGAAAAAAATTCGACAGTAAAACCATCTGGGCCTGGAGCTTTATCTTTCTTAAGAATGAGCAAAGCAGTAAGTAATTCTGACAATGAAACATCAAGTTCCAGTAAATCAAAGTCTAAGTGAGTATCAAAAGATTTTACAATGGAAGAAAGATAATCCAAAATAGTCTTTAAATTTGGGTAATTGCTGATCATCACGGATCGATTCAATGTTAAATTTGTGTTTTTGAACTTTAAGGTAATTTGCCAAAAGTTTACCCGATTTATTTTGGCCGCCATAAAATTTTGCACTGGATTTGAGCAAATATAAAGAAGCATTCTCAGTAGACTCCTTATTAAATTGAAGTTTGGTAGCTATAAGATCTTGTAAACAGTCCTTTGACTTAGTAGTATCATAGGAATGCTCCAATCTCTTTATTTTGGCAAAAAGATCTGTGGCATTTTTGCGGGCATTATGTCGTTTTTTGGAAATGTAATTAATGATGAAATCACGGGCAGCAGCTTTAAAAGCATCCGATATGACATGAAAAGGGAGAGTGTCTGATTCGTTAAAACGAAACTATTCTTGAAAAAAAGAGGTGAATGAGGAAGTAAAAACAGGGTCAAGTAATAATGAATTGTTAAAACGCCAACGTCTAGGAATAGAAGGTTTGTGAAGTATGTCTAAAGAAATGGATACAGAGGCATGATCAGAAATCAAAATAGAGCCAATATCTGCAGATCGTATGGATTGGGATATGTTATGAGAAATAAAAATATGGTCAATGCGTGATTGTGTCTGATGGACTGGGGAGAAGTAAGTATACTCTCTCAAGGTAGGATTACATATTCTCCATGCATCAATTAAATGTCTATGTTGGAAGGAATGTCGGAATGATTTATGAGCTTTAGAAGATGTAAAAGAAGTTGGGGAGTTACGGTCCATGAAGGGATCTATAATTTGATTACAGTCTCCTGCCAAAATTAGATTGTCGTGAGAGAACTGCATCAACTTTTCTGTGAGGTGGGACCAAAAAAAGGAATCACCTGTAGTTGGTGTGTAAATATTGAGTAAAGAGAGTGGAACCTTCCCTATCAATAAATCTGTAAATAACCAACGACCTACATCATCTTTCTCCTGAGATATAAGCTTAACATGGAGAGACTTGTGGCATAATGTAATAACGCCATTACGTTTACCATCACCTGGAGAGAAGAAAACATCACCAACCCAATCTCTTTTTAACTTCAAGGATTCAGAGTCTGTGAGGTGTGATTCCTGAATCATTGCAATATCAATTTTCAATTTAGCTAAATGCGATAACACGCGCTGTCTTTTGATCGGTGAGTGTAAACCTCGAACATTCCAAGTAACAATATTTAATGACATATAATAAGTATTGAGAGAACAAGTTGAACTAGACCTGATATAATGAAAACTTGATATATGATATACCACAACATTATGTAAAGGAGGACAAATTTCACAGTATATGAAGAAGGGAAAAAGAAGAAGAAAATTAAAGATAAGAAATTAGAGAAAAATAGTTGAAATGGAAAGACAAAAAGGAATAGATAGTGGAAAAAGGTAGAAATAGAATATAAAATTGATATAGAGAAGACCACAACAACATGTAAATAAGGAAAAAAGTGTTGTGAGTTATCTTAAGAAGAAAAAAAAGGTTCGTCAGAAATAGAAAGATAAGGGAATAACAAGTAAACCAAAAAGAGACCAAAAGAAAGAAGAGAAAGGTTCTAAAAAAAGGAAGAGTGACAGAGAAAGTAAGAAGAAGACTAACACAAAATAAAAAACACATACCTATATAAGTCCAAAAATGGGGGTGAGGGGGGGTGAAACCACATGGAAGGGCGGTGCATCCAGATCTCACGGAAGGGGGCACAAGGGCGACTGGATATGACATGGTACGAGACAACGGGATAAACATACAGCAGGGATGCCTATAAGAGGAAAAAGAAACGGTTATGTTACCAATTTAACACATAACAATCACAATATATGGGGGACACCAATAGAAACGAAAAAGATTTGAAAATGACAGACACGATATAATAAGGACAACAAAAAGCAAAAACAGCTTGAGAAAAATGACTAAGAATTCAAAGAAGTAGATAAGAGAAGTATAACAACATCCTAGAATAAATGCATATTCTCAACCAGATTGAGAAGATGAAGTGCCAGATGTGTCCATATTTTCAACTCTACATGCATTGAGAAAACTCTTCAGCCTAACAGGGTCTTCGTAGGAGGTTGTCTTGTTCTTATACGTGACCTTAAAAAGGCACGGGTGAAAGAGGCCATATCTAGCGCCAAGAGCACGGAGATCCGGTCTCATGCTTAGAAATTCTTTTCGTCTATCTGCAGTGCTCTTAGCATAGTCTTGCGAAAAGAACAATGTATGACCCAACCAAGAAATGCGGGATAACTTTTTAGAGGCTGAAAGAACTTTAAGGAGGTCTGTATATTCCAAGAAATACATAATGACACCTCTTGAACGAGTAGAACCAGAAATATTGGCATGCAAACGGCCCAATCTGTGTGCGCGTTGAATGTTCAGAACAGTATCTTCAGGTAGAGCCAACACCTTAGGTAGAACATTTTTAAAGAAGGTGAGAGGGTCTGAACCCTCTGTGTTCTCTGGTAAGATATATATGCGTAGATTGTTTCTTCTGTTTCTGTTTTCCAAATCCTCGACATGCTTCTGCAGAGAAGAGACTTGAGATTGTAAGAGGTTAACCTTGCTTTCAGTTACATTGTATGAAGAGACGTTTTGTTCCACCGCAAGGAGACGTTCATCTAATTGGGACCATCTGTCTGTTAGAAACTGAAGCTTAGTGTTTGTTTCTTCCATGAAAGGTTTTAATGCACGTATTTCTTCCAATAACAAGTCCAATGAAACAGGAGGTGGCGACTTTGTAGGAGAAGGAGGATCTTTCTTGAGGCGCTTGGGATTAGCCTTGACAGGATTTACCAAAGTAGTTACTGTTGGCATCGTAGATGGAGATGCGTTAACTCTTGATTGGGAAGCTGAAGTAGACTCCATTGCAGCAAACTTCGAGAAGATGGTAGAATTCTTGATGAATCGATGTGCAGGAGAAGAAGTGGAAGAAGTAAGCTTCCTTAACCTCCCCATAAGTTATGCAAGAGCAGAGATTGCAGGAACTAAGAGCACTTCGAGTAAAAAGTTCAGCTTCAACATCAAACGCAAAGTACTGACTAGCGACAAAAAATTGTGTCAATTATATAGACCAAAGCTGATTGACACAAGTCAAAATGCAGGATACCTGAAATAAGTCTTTTAACTTTGAAATAAACCCTCTTTTGCCCAAATAATCAAACCAGAAGTGCCGAAAAACAGTAGAAACGTGTAGGTTCCTCAGTGAAGCAGAAACTGCTATAATGAAATAGCTCTAAATGAATACAAGAGTATTAAAGAGGGTCAAATATCAGGCAAACCTGCTAAGGTGAGGCTCTCAGTCTGATGTTAAGAAATAACAGAGATATCCAAGGGTGAAACAATGAAGTTGCTGAGGCACACGACCTCAGATTTGAAGAGACAACAAATGTGTCAGTTCTAGTAATGAAAGCGCTAAAACCACTCCTGGAGCAATGAAGGAAATTATGGCTGCTGTAACTCTACAATTCTGATAGGCGCAACATATAACTTAGTGTCCATCCAATACAGTGTCAAGGAGACGTCGGCACATATTTATAATATGTATTTCCAGCAATTGATGAGAGCAAAGGAAATTTCATGTGGGCGTCGCCTCGGCGCCGCCGGAACAATATCTGCTAACGCGGCCGCATCTTAAAATGGCAGCCGCGTCTGAGGCAATAGCACAAAACTCCAAAGTACCTTCTCCAGGGATGCTGGTGTGCTACACGTGCTACCAGGAGGTCGTCGGGCTCTTCAGACCTTCATAACCCTTTGAGGTGAAACGAAAAAGTCCCGGGACCCGCAGGAAATTACCGCCGACTCGTGCCGTCGCACCGGAGCTCACGGTGCAACCGCCATCTTCTTTGGGCGTCAAGCCACGTCCCCTCGTATATCGGGATTTATGAAGCCACGCAAAGCCCGATTTGAGTGGCTTTGCGTGACTTAATAAAAAACAAGTAATGCAAATCAGTGCGTGGCACTGCTTTGCGTTACCTTGCGTCAGGGATGTGTTCCAAGGGTGGAACATAGGCATTTCTGTGCATTCACCCACTCATTTTGCCACAAACCTAGATTTATTAAAGTCTGTAAACCTGGGTTTCTTTAGAAATGGTACGTTTACCTGAGCCTGATGTTGCGAGGAGAATATCTTTATGTCTCCTTGTTACCTCCAGATGCTTTCTGGACGTGACCACGAGCAGTCGCACTCCACCTTATTTATCCATTTGGCCATGCCCAGCCACCAGGATGCGTTCAGCATACATCATCCAGATGTAGAAGCTGTGTGGCCCCCTACTGTGTCCACGGACTGTTGAATTATAGAAATAGTGGTGTACTAGCCCAGAGGCCGATCCCAGAAATGTTATTAATATGGGGGCTTGGTAATAGGCCTGGGAATCATTTTTGTAATTTGGCATTACTCTTTGATGTGAATTACTGATAATTACGCCCACTGACGTAATTAAGACTAATATGGGGGCAGGGGAGAATTTGCAGAGAAACAACAAATTCAGCATGCACATGTGGCTACTCACACTGCTGTTCATGTTGTTTTGCATTTATCGCTATTTTCCTAGCGTAAAATATATCCTCACATCCATTTTGGGCTAAGAAACTAGAGATAAATCCCTGTAGTAAATGGAGGGAAAATCCTACCGAAAGAGCACATTTAGCTAGTGCGATCTAATCATGCTCTTTTGAATTTAGCACTATTTCTCAGTGCAAAATGCATCTTTGCGTCCATGTTGGAAGCATAGGTGCATTTTTGCTCTAAGAAAATAATGCTAATTGCAGAATTACTCTTCTTGTGTAATTCTGTGTAATTTTGCTAAATTTTTAGACAATTCTGCTTGATTACGCTCCATTGAATTATGCGAGTTACGCCCAACCCTACTTGGGATGAGCACTCCTAAATATGGGACACATAAATTCAACCCTACAGGCCAAACTAAATCGGAATAGGAGAGGATCCCTGGGAACTATAACGTCCCCTGCCAAAACACAGTATTCTCCTGATACACTCAATCACATATGTTTGCTTGGACTTCAAACATTTGAGCCAATGCTGAGGCTGTGTACAGTCTCATTCAAAGATGATTATGCCTGTATACTATTGCACTTGCATGTAAGCTGAACTGTGATGGGTTTGCAATGACACATGAGAGATGGTTATGGTTCTTTAAAAAATCAACTAAAACAACTTTTATTTAAAAAAAAAAAAAAGGGAATAGAGCTCCCTGTTATTAAATCTTTTGCAAAGCCCATTGTTGATATGTAGTAGCACATGTCTGAATTTATTCTTGATGTATGCTCTCTTTAATTGGATTCAAAGGAGATGAGTTGATAGTAGAGACATAATGGAAACGTTTTTGAAAACTTTTATCTATGGCAGAAATGGTGTAATGTAGCATTTCTTTAGAAGTATCCCCAATACAGTATCAGCTTCTTTGACAGAACATAAAGAACTCTCTTGTACAAAACCACAAATTAAAACAGGAAGAATGCTCCTCTATTTTCGTAAATGATTTGGACCTGACAGAATGCGGCACACATAGAAAAAACAAAGTCTCACACATCACTCCCACTTTCCTATTTTTAAATGTATGCATTTATTAGAGTTCCTGTGCAGCGCTGCCATTTTGTCTAGAGTATTCTTTCAGATGCTTTGACAAGAAGCCAAGCAGAAGAGAAGATGACTGAGTTAAGAGGTAGTGTTTTTTATGTATTTATTTAAAGGTTCTATCGCACCGCTATGTCCATTTCGTCATCAGGCATGGAAACTGTGAGAAGGGCAATCCATATATAGTGGATGACTGGCCATAGTTGTACGGGGGGTATCAGCAGCTTGGGGCTAACTGTTGGTCCCAGGCACAATACAGGATAGGGGCAACTTGGCTAAGAGGGCAGGAGGAAATCTTTTGGGTGAAGGAAATGGCCCGATTCGGGACACTCGGGTCACCAATGACCACCTCTTTGCCTTCAACGAAATGAACAGTCGGTCAGACAATAGATAATACAAACCAATAATAGTTTATTCAAAATTTGCTCAGAGCGGAGCCCTGTCTGCCCAGTCGCTTAGAGTGCTGCAGAGAGAGTCTGACTTTAGCATGCATAACGATACATTATGTACATTTCAGAATCAATGAAAACCCGCCCACCATGGAATTTTCCAGAGGGACGCAGCTGGACAGTAAATTACAAAGGAGTAAGTTTCGGTTCTGAGGCCGGGCACACATTATCTGTTTCTCAAGGTTACTCTGCCTGTGCCCGCCACTAGACAAGTGGGAGAAGGCTTACATCTCAGAAGAAAGGTATGCGCTAATAAGAGCAAGGCATTCATTAGTGTGGCAAAACCCAACTCCGAAGAAACATAACCTAGAGAAGGCCGTTTCTCGGAAATAGAGAAGAATCAGTTTCAATCGTGATATAAAATGGCGCCCGTACACAAAATGGCGCTGCGAATGCTAACTAACGTAAAAAGCAATACAAAAGCACAATTTTAGTCTAACATGGGAAGCAGATAGCAAACAATAGGGCTTACTAGCTGGCACTGGGCATCTAACTGGCAGGATGGTGAAAGACTGGAGTATACAGTGTCATGCATATGTGGATAGGAGAGAGGCTATAACCAAGATGTGGGAGGGAAGTAGTTCATGAGCAGGTTCAGGGGGGCTGGTCATGGTCTACTAAAAAGACTGACAACATGTTCTGTGTGCATCATGCACTTCTGGCACCTGGCCCTTTGATTTATGTGGAAGAAGTTAAGTTACAAATGTATATATAATTGGTATTTTATTTGTTGATCGTGAATCTGATGGTTTAATTGCAACGAAGGAGTAAATATAGAAATAAAAGGGGAAGGTGTAGGGAGGGAGTTGGTGAGTAAGGTAGGAAGGAAGGAAGCAAGGAAAAATGGTTCAAGTAGCAAAAATGGGAGGAAGTTAGGAATGAAAGAAAAAAAGACTAGTGTGAAAATGTGATGTTTTCAATGAAGTTTACAAAATATGAAAAGTTCACAAGCATTCTAGGTTCTCTTTAGTCTGAAATATTTTGTCCATCCAAATTGGCAATTCCTGACAGATTGTTGTTTGGTCAAAAATCAGTTTTAAAATATAGACAAATACAAGTTTGTTACTCACACAAAACAGTAATCAGTTTCTGGAAATCATATTTCTGTCACTTGTAGTAGAAGTAATAATAATAACCACAAAAAAACAAAAACATCTATTTATTTTTAAAATAGCAAATCATATCGCACTTCTGTATTCTGTATAATGTGTTACTATTACTCAATTTAATGGTGTTAGCATTACCCCATTTAATTGTACAGAATTTACTTATCACCCAATTTTCTGGTCCTCAATTTACTTACATCAGAAGGATGAGACGGCGTTGCCAGGATTTGAACTCATGACATGCAAATCACTACATGTTTCTGTTGCAGCATTCAATATGCAGGCCACTGTGCGAACGCATTTAACAGGCACCTGGGTGCCTGCTGTAAGTTCCCCGCTTCTGTTGTGGCACCTGTTTCCCTCTGCCTTTCTCTCGCTCTTGGCAGCTTGTTGCTGCCTAGTTTCACCGCTGCTGCCAGGTTTCCTGCCTCTGCCGAAGCCCCACCCACCCCAGGACCTACTTAATGCAGGCTGCTGACTGACCACATTGAGAAGGCACCCGGGCTCCTGCCTGCTAGTTGCCTACTCCTGCTGCTAGTGCCAGCTTCTTTCTGCCTTTCTCTTGGCAGCTCATTGCTGCCTAGTATCACTGCTGCTGCCAGGTTTCCTGCTCTCCCGTTCCCACCTCCACTGAAGACCCGCCCACCCCAGGACCTACTTAATGCAGGCCACTGAGCGACCGCATTGAGCAGGGACCTGGGCTCCTGCCTGCTAGTTGCCTGCTCCTGGTGCCAGCGCCAGTTTCTCTCTGCCTTTCTCTCACTCTTGGCAGTTCATTGCTGCCTCGTTTCACCGCCGCTGCTAGGTTTCCTGCTCTCCCGCTTCTGTCTCTGCCAAAGCTCTGCCCACCCCATGACCTACTTATGCGACCGCATTGAGAAAGCACCTGGGCTACTGCCTGCTAGTTGCCTGCTCCTTTTGCCAGCACCAGCTTCTTTCTTCCTTTCTCTTGCTCTTGACTGCTTGTTCCTCCCTAGTTTCACCACCGCTGCCATGTTTCCTGTTCTCCCAGTCCCACCTTTGCTGAAGCCCTGCCCACTTCAGCACCTACTTAATGCATTGAGAAAGCACCTAGGCTCCTACCTGCTAGTTGCCTGCTCCTGTTGTCAGCGCCAGCTTCTCTCTGCCTTTCTCTTGCTCTTGCTAGCTCATTGCTGCCTAGTTTCACAGCTGCGGCTAGGTTTCTCGCACTTCCGTTCCTGTCTCTGCAAAAGCCCAACCCCAACTGCTCAGCGGGCGTGCCTCTGGTGTGCCAAAGGAAATCCTGTCTGCGCCAGTCTACGCCTGGACCAGGCCCAATGTCAGGAACCCTGGCCCCCAAACCATTCAACACAAGACCACCATCACAACCGCTACAGACACTCGAGCCAACAAATGCCACCTCTACTCTGCCACCATCCTCCACAGCCTTACCACCACACACCGTCCTTAACGCTGCTATTGCGCATCTCCCTGCACCACGGTAGGACCTTTCACCTGCACCCACAGCAATTTCAGCTGCAACACCTCACATGCTGACACAACTGCCACCAAGCAACCCACACACCACCAAACAACCGACGCTCGACACCACCACTACCCCACACCATATGTCTGCTGTGCTCCTTAATGACTGCTCACTCTGGAAACAATGCACAGCAATCTGGGACCTCCTAATCAGCAATGCCCCTGACCTGCTCTTCCTGACTGAAACTTGGCTAAATCCAGCATCCAACCCAGACATCGCAGCAGCCATCCCGCCGCCTACAAAATCATACACCAAGACTATACCTATAAACTAGTCAAGGACTCACGATCATCCACAAAAACACGATTGACTGCACCACCTCCAAGGACTCAGACACCAACCTCATGGAACACTCACACTTCAAAATGCGAACGGACAACAACACCATCTTAAAGGACACCCTCGCCTACCATCCACTGGTACCCGAGCAAAATTCTGCAACCACATTGCGTACTTCATCGCCCCCCCTCTTCGTCAGAACAAACAATTACATCCTCCACGGAGACCACAACTTCCACCTGGAAGATACAACAGACCCCAACTCCACAGCCTCCTGGAAAGCCTCAGCAACCTCACTCAGCTAGAATATGGACCTACCCACATAGCCGGCCCTACCCTCGACCCAATCTTCAACTCCAACAACAGGATCGCCACCACCCACATAGCACTGCTCACATGGTCAGACCACTACATTGTCCACTTCAGGATACCCACCCAGTGAGTCTCCCGTCCAAAAAAACAGAGAAATATCACAGAGCTAGGGTAGAGTATCCAAATAAGTATGGACCAAGACCCTACAGGAACATCCCCTCCAGCCACACCGGAAACCCTGATGGCTACACTAAAAGCTTTAATGACTGGATCACCAACTGCCCAAACCCCATCGTACCATCTGTATCAACACCAATAAGAACAACAACAAACGTCCCAACTGGTACATGACCAAACCTCTGGGATTCCAAACGTCGCTGCAAACAACTAAAAAGAAAAGGAAGACTTAACAAAAACACCACTGCAAGACTCATAAAGCCCTCAACCTGTACCACAACAACTACTAGATGCAATGAAAAGAGCCCTTACCCTCAGACTTGAAGCCAGCTCTAATAACTGCAAAGAACTCTTTAGCACCGTCAAGGAGTTCTCCAATCCCGCAGCAGCCACAGTGACATCACCCCATCCCAAACACTCTTTGATGCACTCTCACACTTTTTCGACCAAAAGATCGCCATGATTTACAACAAATCTGACTCTCAGTCCACTGACCTGAACCTTCTCGACCAGCCGGACTCCGCCACCACCACTAAACAGAAGATCAACAACTGAAAACTCTCGAACATAGACACTACCACCATGATGAAAACTGTCCACTCTGGAGCACCCTCTGACCCCTGCACCAACTTTGTCTACAACCTAGGAAGCAGCATTATCTTCCATGCACTCACCACAATCCTCAACTCCTCCCTAACCACCGCCACCTTACCGGCAAACTGGAAAAATGCAGAAATCACCGCCCTGTTAAAGAAGCCATCACAGACTCTAACATCCTTAGCAACTACAGACCCAACTCACTCCTACCTTTCCCAGCCAAAGACATTCCACTCTCTGACCACCTAGAGTGCCACCAACTCCTCAACAGATCTAAATCAGGGTTCCTCTCCAACCACAGCACTACAACAGCCCTCATTGCCACCGATGTCATCAGAAGCATCCTCAACCGAGGAAAAACAGATGCCCTCGATCTCTTTGCAGCCTTCTACACCATCTCAAACAACACACTCATCAGCAGGCTTCATGTCTTGTGCATCCGTGGGCCAGCCCTTCAGTGGATATCCTCCTTCCTCATGGGAGGAACACAATGCGTGATATTACCACTCTACACCTCAGAATCCAAAAATCTCATCTGCCGGGTCCCTCAAGGCTCGTCCCTTAGCCCGACACTCTTCAATGTAAACATGGCACCCCTCGCAGACATTGACAGAGCACACAGCATCAACATTGTCTGATATGCCGAAGACACTGAGCTCATTCTCTCCCTAATGGACAGATCCAATTCTCGCCAAACCAAATTCACCAACAGCATAAGCAACATTGCACTATGGATGAGTAACAACTGCCTCCAGCTCAACTCAGACAAAACCAAAATCCTGTTTTTCAGAAAAAAACACTCCCCTTGGGATGCCTCATGGTGGTCCACCGATCTGCAAGATCTTCAAATGGATCCCTCTGAACACCAGACAAATGGTCACCCAGGCTCTAATCACAATCAGGCTCGACTAAGGAAACGCCCTCTATGCCGGAATCCCAGTCTGCGTCCTACGCCGACTCCAAACTACTCACAACCCCACCACCAGGCTCATCTTGGACATCCAATGAAACGCCAACATCTCACCGCATCTCACGCACTCCACTGGCTCCCAGTCCAGGAAAGATGCGATTTCAAGCTGCTCATTTAGCCTAGAAAGCCCTCCACAAATTGGACCAGCATACCTCAATCACTGCCTCAACTTCTACCAACCCACCAGACACCTTTGGTCGGCCTACCAGGCTAATGCAAGCACCCCTCGCATCAAGAAGAACAGATGCGGGGGACGATCCTTCTCACACATCACTGCCAACGCCTGGAACGACCTCCCGCTACACCTCAGAACCGCCCCCTCTCTCATGGGCTTCCGAACGAAGCGCAAGACGTGGCTCTTTCAGAAAAAACACGCATGATTCCACTTACCCACCTTTATCGGGCCTTTGCCCTGTTCAGCGCCTGGATACCCTCATGGGTGATTAGCCACGCTTTACAAATTCACATAACATAACATGATAAATTACTAAGGAGTCCTCCTGTAATCTGCGACTAAAAGCAATCAGAACACACACTGATTTCTTAACATAGATTGCAATATCATCAATCACTACCAAAATCTTCTCCCCCAACTCTACAAAATTAGGCGCTGTTTCACTCTTCATATTAAAAAAGAAATGGGAAAAAATGTCCATTTATCCATATCAAGTAAAGGACATTTTGGTAATAGTAACCAGTAATCTGGTAGACATTGCTAACCCAAGGCACTATTGTAAACATGGGTGCAGTAAACAGCTCACTAAAATGAGAAATGACAATAAACTATTTTGTGTGTAAGATCTAGAGGCATGTGAAAGTAAGTTTGTTGTTACCACTAGAAAGGCTTAAGTCATGGGAGAAGCAGTAAAATATAGGTAGCTCATTCGATAAATAAGCCTGCAGCACAGAATTTCCAGGGTACTGTATAGAATCCTGCCAACAGTGATTCGAAGGTGCTGAATAAGGTAATACTAATTTCTGCTATCTACAATTTGGGGAGTTGACACTGGATAGAATGCTGGCTTACTGTAGGTAACATGACACAAAGAACACTGCAGGATTGTAACTCACTACTTTAATGTCACTTTAGCTCCGTCATCGTAGCTGATCAGTTCTTGGAGTTCTTAATGTACCTTGTGATTATTTTTTGGAATAAATAAAATGCTATTGATATCCAAGGAGAGAGAGGCCATTATTTTCCTGCTCATTGAGAGAGATTCACATGCTTCTGTGACAGCAGAAGTCTCACATAGTAAAGTCCTGTAAAGTATCTGTCATGTCTGCCAGGTACTGTGCCTTCCAAGATGGACGTGAAGGCTTTTGACACCCAGGCAGTGGGATAAAGATATTGTAACATCCACATGCTGCTGTGGCAGTTGCGACAGTTAACAAAAGCCATCAATGTAGTGATCACAGGGGAAGAGCCTACATATTTAGTTAACGTACAGATGGCCGCCTTGACAGAGAGTGTCCAACGGCTGTAGAGACAAGTATATTCAGCACTGAACAGACTTTCAGGGAATATTTTTGCTTACAGCACCAAAGTCTATATGTTACTGTAAACACCATACTGTTTTCCCCTGTAAAAATTGAGTAGGTTTGATGCAATGAAATTTAACAAATGGTGAGGTATTTAATAGACCTGTTGATTACTGGGTGCAGAAAACTACACACGAGTCAGAATTCCAACCCCTGCAGTAGCAGGGATTTGCACATTGGTTAGAAAACTCCAACCAACTCAGAATCAGGGATTAATAGTGAATATGTTGTGAAGTTCAGGCAGCGTTTACAACCACTGGATCTCATGGTTACAATATATTTGTCATTGAAGTAGACCATGGGTACTCACAAACATTTTTCTAGGGGCCATAAAGTATGGTCTGTGGTGTGACCGAGGGTCGCATTGAGGCCCACATGGTGTAGGCTGGTGGTAGGCAATGTAGGGGAAGTGAGGCGTGTGTATGCTATCAACAGTGAGTCATGGAGTTATCTCGAAAGTTTAATTTCATACTGTCCTCTAAATTAAGCCCCAAATCTCTAGAAGAGTCATAGATTTGACAAAACTGTGTTATGCTGCATCGGATTCGCTATCTCTCCACCACACTCTTTAGCAAGTCAAGTGTAAAAATGATTATTGAATTGGATTGAAATAGAATCATAAGCCTCACAATCTCTCCACTCCAAAAATCATTTGACTTTACCCATGGGGGCAGAGATCACCCAGTCTCATAGTTTACTCTTAAAATATGGTGTAGTTAGGAAGTTATGAATCTTGAAAAAAGGAGTCCTGCATTGTGGTGTTTGTACTCATATTTCCACAAATTGTTGATTGTCAAATCATATTCTTCGTATGACTTTGTCCCCTTACTTGACATTATGTGATAGAGGTGGCTGAGCCTCTGAAGACTTGAGCCACAATGGATTTAGATGCCTGGCCCTTCCTTTGCTCCAGGTTCTCTATGATCATCAAGTCTGTTGCATCGCCCCTTTTTTACTAACAATTAGTTTCTTATTACTATATTTCTCTATTGTATGACCTGGGGGCATATTTACAAGGGCTTTATCTCCGCTTTTTGGCTTAAAAGCCAAAAAGCGGAGATAAAACTATCGCCCTATTTACAAGAGGGTGCTAACATGCATAATCGCATGTTAGCACCCTTTTTCCCAACGCCTCCTTTGCATCTCTAATGAGATGCAAAATGGGCGTACCCGGATGGACTACCTTGCAAATATCGCTGATGTTCACATCGCGATATTTACAAGCTGCCCCAGCATTTTAGCACACGTTAGTTTTTGGAGAAAACCGCTGTTTTCTCCAAAAACTAACGTCTGCTAAAATGCAGACTTACCTATCCCTAACATTGGGGTGGATTATGCTGATACGACCCTGTGGGTCGTATCAGCAAGGTCATCGCCGTTTGCAGAGAACATCGCTGGAAAACTAGCGATGTTCCCTGCAAAACGGCGATAACCTCGCTATCTCTGGAATTTTTATCGCCCTGGAGAAAGGCGTTGTTAATAACGAGCTACCAGGGCGATAAATTCCAGAGATAGCCTGCGATAACAAAATTATCGCTAAGCACTGCCAGCGATAATTATCGCTGGGCGTTGATAATATGCCCCTTAGTTCTCAGACACTTACTTTATCCTACAATGGATCTTGTATTGTGCCTCTGAGGGGTTGGATATAGTAGACCTAACATCCGGATATCCGATGAGGATCAGAAATTGGATAACCGTTTCACAAATTAATAATTAGATTCATTTATATTACTCTTAATATCAGATTATATAGATAAAGAATTATCACTGCTAGTCCGAACCTTCTAAAGAAATTTAGCTGGACTAAAATCATGCAAACCAATAGTTCTGTTAAAGCAATACAAAACAATAACATTAGTACCTGATGATTAGCTATTTCTCTATACTGATCTTTCCCTGTCATTAATAAATCAATTGGAATGCACAATCAAATTAAGGAGACAAGTCATGGTAAAGAGTGCAGAACAGTCAAATTAGTTAGGGGTTGCCATAAGTGAAAAGGAGCTTTTGGAAAGTTCAGCAAGAACATGAGCCATGATAGCTCATGGGCAGTGACCCATCAAGAAAGAGTCCAAGGTTGGTGCACACAGCATTGCATCAGCCCGAAAAGATCAAGTAGAGTCTGCAAAAGATCCCAATGGAAAGATGCAGAAAATCAAAGTGCAGTCTCCTGGGTCTGTCGGAGAGCCAGTCACACAGCCAGCCCCATCCATCAAACCAATATATAATATAATCCTCTAGTTCCGGGGAGACACCACCTTAGTCACCTCATTGTGTCAGACCACTCAGTCCATTGACCAGTTTGTGTAAGATGATTGTCATACGCCATAAAGGAAGAAACATATTATAGGAAGAGGTGGTACAGATCACGTAATTTGTCAGATCATGCGGTTTACGTAAACCTCCAAACAATGATCCTTTAGCAACAGGCACATGAGTGAGTGCAAGAGGCCAGTTTCCCATAGCAGATGTTCCCAAAGTAGCAACTTTTGTTGCAAATAGTCGTTATAAGAGAGTGAGAACTCTTCTGGTAAGACACAGTTTCACTTCACATTGAAAGTTTAGGAAAACTCCTCAAAAGTGTAAGACAAAGCAGAGTAGGAAAAATGCAGGCCTACAATAAAGTTAGGTTAAAATATAAAGAATATGAAGCAATGGAAATATAAATTTCATTGGGGAAATCAATATTCTAAAAATCCTTTCAACTCAGAAAATGTTATTTATTGAATTGCAAAGATCACATGTAACTATGGCATATTACTGTATTTTCAAAGTACTAATGAAAAAATTATTTCAAAGCATAAAATATTAATATTGTTTCAACTGTTTTACATTAGTACATATATGAAGATCATAATCTGAAGGGTTTAGGACAATTGCACTAAATATGGCTAAGCAACACCAGTTTTTCTCTTTTCACATTTTGCTCACAATTTCACATATGCAAATGATGAAATTCAGAATGAAATCCTTCAATATCACACGTAAAATTATCTGGACCACGTTAGATTTAATTAATACTTTCATGTAAAGTTATCTAGATCACGTTAGATTTAATTAACACTTTACACACATTACTAATTCAATGAGGATAATTAGAAGTTTTATAACACATGAGTATATCACTTTACCTTTTTCATACACGTTGAATTAACAACTAAAGCTGGTTAATAAAATGTGAACCTATATTACTCAAAGTATATGATTTCAGCTATCCTACAATTTATCTGCATGCTTTTATAAGGCAGTAACTGCATTTTCTCACATTTATTTTTCATGTCTCTTTAATGTGTGATTAGTGTACGTTTGTTTATTCATGTGTTACTTGAAACGTCTCAAAATCAGTTTGTGTCACACAAAGATTCATACAGCTTTTCAGCTGTATCAAGTCCAAAATGATCCGAGCCTTCATGTGACTTTTGTCTGCCACCCACGCTCTAACATCATGCTCAAGTTGTGAATTAAAGACAAAGCATTAAGGTTTGATATAAAATGAAATAAAGGAAGAGATGTCTATCTGATGGCTGAATTGCACAATGCGAAACTACAAAATCTGGGATAATTCCCAGCTTCCTCACTCGAATGGACTGTATGATTCCAGGCAATTATTTAATTAAATTTTTTCCTCCTTTTTCTTCATTATCACATATGAGAGAACCTCGAAATACATGTGGTTAGGATGTGTGCCATACAAAACCTTCTCTTGTGTAACAACAACCTAGGCCAGATAGAGGCTGCACATGACAAGTGACCTGCCTCTTGCTTCACTAATGACATAGTTGTCACAACAGGGAGAAGCAATGTTTCTAATTTCATGTTTGAAAATTATTACTTTAAATAACTGCCTCTTAATGTAGGTATATAATCTGATGTACTGAGGTAAAACGTTTTGGTGTGTTATTGAAGAACAAGTTACTTACCTTCAGTAACGATGTATCTGTAAGAGCCATAGGTTAGTTATAGATTCCTTACCTTAGAATTACCCCCAGGCGTCAGACTGGATCAGGAGAATGTTTTCGTAGCAGTACCCTTGCGCGTTGGTAGGTGGCGTCATGGTCGCCGCGTGGTGTCGCAGGGCCTACTTAGATGCCGCCCCTGCGCGCTGGCGTCAGTTCTGACACGACTTTCCATGCCAGAAGCGCAGAGCCATGCAAGACACTGACCAGTGGTGCGTTATAACTAGGGCCCTGCAAGGGAGTCCCTGTCCCTAGAAGTCAGTTCGCAGAGCGGGGAGGATGGGTGGTGCGGTAAGGAATCTATAACTAACCAATGTCTCTTACAGATACATCCTTACTGAAGGTAAGTAACTTGTTCATCTGAAAGAGACAACCCATCTAGAGATAGTACGCTTTTGAACAGCCTGACCTTCTTTGGCACCCACATAGCCAACGAAGAGTTGACCATCCATCGGGAAATCTTTTGTGCGGTCAAGGTAGAAGGACAGCGCACGTTTAGGACCTAGACGGTGGAGTCTTTCCTCCTCCTTGGAAGGGTGCGGAGGTGGGAAAAAGGTGGGCAAAGTAATGGTGTGTCCAATGTGAAAAGGTGTAACCACTTTTGGAAGGAACAAGGGTCTCGTCCTAAGCACCACTTTGTCCAGATGCACAGAGAAGAAAGGGCGCTTAGAAGAAAGAGCTTGAAGCTCACTCACCCTGCGAGCAGAGGTGATGGCAACAAGGAAAGCTGTCTTCGGAGTGAGAAGCCTGAGAGGACAGTTGTGAAGAGCCTCAAAGGGAGCGCCCATAAGATAAGTTAAGACAAAGTCTAAGTCCCACAGGGGCTTTACGAAAGGAGATGGAGGAAAGAGATGAGTAAGTCCCTCAAATAATCTATTTACAATAGGGGACTTGAACAAAGATGGCTGATCTGGTAGCCAAAGGAAAGCAGAGATGGCCGCAAGGTAGCCTTTAAGAGTGCCCAGGGCAGAGCCCTGCTGGGCCGAAGAAAGTATATACAAAAGGACCTCTGAAAGAGGGGTAGAAAGGGGATTCACAGCCTTTGCTGTGCACCATGCCACAAACTTATTCCATCGACAGGCGTGTACCGTTTTAGTAGAGGGACGCCTGGCTGCCAAGATGACATTACAGACTTCGGGTGGAAGGTCAAAAGCTGTTAACTGTCACCACCCAATCCCCATGCAAGGAGGTGGAGGCTGGACAGGTTTGAATGAAGAACCCTCCCCTGCTCCTGCGACAGAAGATCCTCCCGAAGAGGCAGTCTGAGTGGAGGATCGGTGGCCATGCTCAGGAGTTCTGGGTATCAGACTCTTCCTGCCCAGTCCGGAGCCACAAGAATAACTTTGGCCCGGTCGCGTTTGATCTTCTTCAGCACTCTGGGCAGAAGTGGTACAGGCGGAAAAGTGTACAGGAGGCCGCAGTTCCACTCGCAACGAAAAGCGTCGCCGAGCGAGTGCCGCCTTGGAAACTCCAACGCGCATAATTGCTGACCATGCGCATTCTCTTCGGTGGCGAACAGATCTAACCAAGGCTCTCCCCTGAAAGAGACCTTGCACCACCTCCGAGTGAAGACGCCATTCGTGATCCTGGTGTTCAGGGAACCTGCCAGGTGTTGAACCACCAGGGTCCTGCCCTGATGTTTCAGCCATGTCCAGAGGCAAAGAACCTCCAGACAAAGGGTCCACAACTCCACCCCGCCCTGTTTGTTGCAGTACCACATGGCGGTGGCGTTGTCCGTGAACACCTGCACTACCTTCCCTTTGAGAGAAGGAAGGAAGGAATGCTTTCAGTTCCAGGAGAATCACCCGGAGCTCCAGCAGGTTGATATGGAGGCTGGACTCCGCCGGAGACCAGATGCCTCTGATCTCCACCTCTCCCAGATGGCTGCCCCATCCCAGGAGTGACGCATATGTCACCACTGTGAGGTCTGGTTGGGGAAGGGAGAGGGATCTGCCTCTGACCCAAGCTTGGTTCGTTAACCACCACTGCAGTTGTTGCGCAGTTCCTTCCGAGATCCGGACATAGTCGGAAAGATTCCCCTGATGCTGCACCCACTGGAACTTCAGGTCCCACTGCAGAGCCTGCATGTGCCATCTGGCATGATCCACCAGCAGGAGGCCATGAGGCCCAGCAGCCTCAGGGTCATTCTCACCAAAATCCGGGATAGAGGCTGTAACATCGGTATCATAGCCCGAATATCCCGGACTCGCTGCTCAGGAGGAGAGGCCCGAAACTGCACTGTGTCCAGAACAGCTCAGATGAAAGGGAGCATCTGAGAGGGAGTCAGGTGTGACTTCGGCACATTGATAGTGAACCCCAGTGAATGCAGGTGGTCCGCCGTAGTCTGGAGGTGGGAAACGACAGCCTGGGGCGAGCCTGCCTTCAACAGTCAGTCGTCGAGATTGGGGAAGCCTGGAACCCCTGATCTGCGCAGATGAGCTGCAACCACCGCCATCATTTTCGTGAACACCAAAGGGGCACTGGTAAGGTCAAAGGGGGGCACGGTGAACTGAAAATGCTCGTGGCTTACCGTGAACTGTAGGTAGCGTCTGTGGGCTGGCAGGGCGAGGATGTGAAAATAGGCATCCTGCAAGTCCAGCACCACCATCCAGTCTCCAGGGTCGAGGGCAGACAGGACCTGAGCCGTGGTTAGCATTTTGAACTTCTCCTTCCGGAGGAAGCGGTTGAGGGCCCTGAAGTCTAGAATGGGACGCAGACCTTTGTCCTTCTTGGGCCCCAGAAAGTAGCGGGAATAGCAACCACGACCTACTTCTGGCATAGGAACCCTCTAGATAGCTCCCTTGGCCAAGAGAGCTGAGACTTCCTGGCGGAGAAGCGCCAAGTGATCCTCCGACATGCAATCGAAAGATGGTGGCAAGGAGTGAGGGGTAGTCTTGAAGGGGAGGGAGTAGCCCCTTTGGACTATTTGCAAAACCCACCTGTCCAACGTGATGGTTTGCCAGTGGGGGAGGTGATGGCGAATCCTGCCGCCCACTGGCCTTCGGTGGCCCTGAAAGGTTGGACTAGGAAGGTTTGGAGGCCGCTGCAGGGGGGGAAAGGGTGGACTGTCCTGCCCGCTGGCTCCCGGACCCGCATCGCTGGCTCCCACGTCCGCGGCCACGCAGAGGCTGGGCCGCTTGTGTGAACCAGTGGCTGGACTGCGCCAGATGTGGTTGGGTGCCCCTTATGTAGGCATGAAAGGGGTGAAAAGCAGACTGAGATGGGCGGGACAATGCAGTGAGGCCCAAGGATCTGACTGTAGCTTGAGAATCCTTAAAGCGCTCCAGCGCTGAGTCTGCTTTGTCTCCGTAAAGGCGCCGGGCATCAAAGGGCATGTCCAGCAAAGTTGACTGGAAACCCCCCGAAAAGCCAGACGTCCTCAACCAGGCGTAGCGCCTAAGGGCTACAGACGTGGCAATCGTTCTGCCCAGTGAGTCGGTGGTATCCAGTCCGCAGTGAATCGTGAATTTTGCTGCGTCCCTCCCATCTGCCACTGCTTGGGAGAGAACGGCCCAGACCTCCTCCGGGCACTGAGGCAGCACCTGCACAACCGTATCACAGATGGTATGGGAGTATTGGCCCAAGAGGCACGCGGTATTCACAGACCGCAGTGCCAAGCTGGAGGAAGAGAACATGCACTTCCCAAGATGATCCAGCTTCTTGTATTCCCTGTCTGGGGGAGCAGAAGAGAATGCGCCCTTGGAAGACGAGGCTTGGACCAGCAAGCTCTCAGGGGAAGGGTGTTGGGTGAGGAAAACTGGGTCGCCGTGAGCTGGGCGGTGGCGGTGGGCAATCGTTCTTTCCACAGGAGCCCCTGTGCTGGGCTTGGACCAGGTGCCCAGAAGGACATCAGTGAGGGCTTTGTTGAATGGCAAAAGGGGTTCGGAAGAGGTTGTCACCGGTTGAAGCACCTCTGTCAGGAGGTTAGTCCTGACCGCCACTGTAGGGAGCTCCAGGCCTAGGGCCTCGGCCGCCCTTCGCACCACCACAGCGTAATACGGTCCCTCCTCCGTAGCCACGGTAGGGGGAGAAAGCATGTCAAAGTCTGGAGAAGTGTCCAGACCACTGGCGTCACCCAGGTCCTCTCTCCAGTCCGGCTCTTCAAGCTGGTCTGCTAAAGGGTCCAGTGACCCCTCCCAATCCTCATCACCACCTACTGGGCAATAGGGAACACCAGGGATGAACAGGGGAACAAAAGTACCCTCCGGCATCGGATTCGATGTCTGCCGATGTCAGTCCGGCTCCGGGTCCATCTCAGGGGTGAGGATGGGGACGGCGTTGGTCGGGGGCACGACCGACGCTGGGGCATCATCACCAGGACCGGCGCTGGGGAAGGTCGAGTAAGGTCGACCGGCGTCGATCTGGAGCCAAGCCTGGATCCGTGGGCGTCCTCCAGCTCCGGCACCGGGGCCGGAGCCGCCGGCATCGAAGGCCCAGGACCCCCAACCGGCTCCGCTGGGCCTGAAGGCACGCCGGCTGAGTTGGGCTGTTCCAAAATGGAATGGAGGGCTTCATAAAATGCACGAAGCTGGGCAGGGGACGATCCAGCTCCCGGAAACGGAGGTAGGCGCAGAGTTGTCCCAGAAGGAGGCACCGAAGACAGAGCCTTTGAGCAACAATGCTCCCGGTCCTGTGTCGCGTCAGCCGACTGACGGAGAGAAGACAAAGAGTGCCGGTGCTTCTTGCTGCCTTCTTGTGCTTCGACTCACCCGAAGACTTGGAGGACTTTGAGTGCGACGAGTTGTGGGGGCTCCGCGAACGGTCTCGAGACCTTCCTTTCGAGCGAGACTGGGAACAATGCGGAGCCGACTGCTGGGCCTCCAAGAGCTGTCAGGACCGCTCTCGCAAAGACTTAGGATTCATGGCCCAGCAGTCTGAGCGCGACTTTGGGTCGTGGTCACGCTCCAGGCACCAGAGGCACACGAGGTGCGGGTCCGTCACAAACATCAGTTTGCGACAGGCCTCGCAGGGCTTGAATCCAGTCCGATGATCAGACATCCCTCGTGCACCAGGAGTCGAAGACTCAAAAAAGTAGCCGACAAAAGTTGAAAAAAGCTAAGTCAAAATATGACTAGGGGGTAGCTCTCTCCGGATCTGCGCTAGGCTGGCGCGGAAAAAGAAATAACTGACGTCAGCGCGCAGGGGCGGCACCTAAGTAGGCACTGCGACGTTATCCCGGTGATCACGACGGATGCGGAGTTGACCGACTAGACTTACCGATGCGCAGGGGTACTGCTAAGACACAATTCTCTGCATCCAGTCTGACGCCTGGGGGTAATTCTAAGGTAAGGAATCTATAACTAACTGTCTCTTTCAGATATACACATTTTTAATCTTAAAGAGACTTTATTATATTTTTACATATTTGTTACAAAATGTCTTTAAAATTAAAGGTGTTCTTAACGATAGGTGTTGCAGGACACCTTCTTTGCTCATTTTCCTTTACTTCAGCTAAAGTGTGAATACATGCTTTAACAACTTTCTGAATGTTAATGTTCCAAGTACACAGCAGCCCAGAGCTGATTTTCGCGTGTAAAGGCCAGGAGGGCTGCAAGGGGCCATACTTTGAGTATCCCTGAAGTAGACAGTAACATAAATATTATGGTGGCATGATAGGGCCACCATAGATATTGTTACTCTTTTCATAATAATTTTTAAATAATTTTTTGGGCTATATCTTTTGACATAGGTCATTAAATTTTGTATAGCGTCTTAGGGCTGACATGCACTCACACACTGCACCTTGATCAAGGCTTTCACTGCTTGGAAGGTGATTTATGTAAATGATATTTAAAAGCAATGCTAAAAACTGGCCTAATATTTTACATTTAAAAATACATTTCTCAAATAGATTGCCATGCACATATAGAGACCTAGTCACAAAGGGAAATTGCCATGCAGAAATCTTCATACAGGGAGATTTCTATGTATGTCTAGGTGGAGCTTTCAACCTAGTTGTTATTCACCAGTCCCGGGTGGTATTCCAGAAGAGGTAAAGCTGCCTACAACTGAAGTTACGATGTTTAGTTGGATTCTACTGTGCCTGTTTTGGGGGGTTCTCTGACCTAGCAGTGGAGATCTCCAGCCCTAGGGCAGACCATTGCTTGGGTAGAGAACTCTGAATGGAAAGGAGTAGGAAAACACTATACCTAACACCCAAATCACAAGTGCCTGACATACATTAACACCCCAAACACAGAGATTCAACCCAAACCCTTGCCTTTACACCCTTTTCATTGGAATGTCTAACTAAAAGGACACTCAACACCTGCAGATTTCAAGATGCAGACAGGTCCACTAAGATGAAGAGGTGCTTCACTGAGGAGGAGACAGTCCTTTGAATACCTTAGTAGTTAATCATTAAGAGGAACTTCAATGTCTGTTTCTATGCATCCTCAGTGGTGCAGAGAGGGTGGACATGTGGCAGGAGTTGAAAGTTGAGAGACTATATTAATGCAGGGGCCTTTAGTAACACTGACAGGATAAGAGAAGGCGAGGAAATGAGAACTTTTCCAGGATACAGGTGGCAAATGCTCTTCCTAGGGGAAGACCTACATTCTCTCTCTATCTCATCAAGGAGCCTGTCTTCACCACCATGCATACTGACCTGCTTAAGTAATTAGTCGTTCAATCACCACTCATGCCTCTCTGTCCTCCGACTATCTTTTACAGGTGGCCACACATCACACCTTTGCCTGTTTATCTAACAGCACATCATGCTTATTGGCAGCACATGTTTATTAACCCCCATTAGTGAATCTCCCTCTCCTCCCTCTTCTCTCTCTCCTCCTCAAATATCCCTCAAAATGAGAGGTAAGGCAGCAAAGATGTTTATCAAAATGCGGAAATACTTTTTTTTTGCCTATGTTTTTCTTTTTCATGTAGGTAGGCTCTGTATGATTGGTTAATGTATGAATGTGTAATGAGTTTCACCTGTTGAAGGATGTGACTGAGTCTTGATGGGTTGCTCCTCTTCCACTTCCAGCTGCAGGTGTGTAGTATGTGATTTGTGAGCCTTATTAGAATATGCGTTTTATATAACTTGATACTAAAATTATTGCAATTTTAGTTAGAATGTTTTCAAACAAAAGAATTCCTAAAAAAAAGACATGTTGTTCATCTTATTTTACTATTTTTCCCTACATGGTGATAGTGTTATTTCCTGCTTCCACTGATTTCTATCGGAGTGAGTTGTAATGCCACTGATAGGCCACGTGTGGTGCCTGACATACTCCAATGCTTTGCCGGAGCAGATTTGAGTCTGTTTTGTGAGTAGAACTATTGTAGAACATGTATGTGTAATTTTGTGAATAGCAATTGTCTTCCTACATTTCCCTTAACAGTACCCATTTAGTAGCAAATATTAGCCATTTTTTTTCTGCCACTCTCTCTTGTACTTCCCAGGTTTACTACCAAATGTCCTTGTGTATGGAGATCTCCACATTTGTGGCAGAGATCTGTGTGCATGAAAAATAGGCTGTAGCTCTCTAGCCTGAGAGAAGTTAATAGCATTTGTGAATAGGGTAAGTAGGACTGCAGGAATTTACGAGTATTTGTAACTCATGTATACATTAGGCAGGCACAGAAAGAACAAAGTTATATTCAATAGCTATCTGATAAAGAAGCTGATGCAAGGTTCACTTAATAAATCATCTCGAGCACATTGACCCAAGACTAATCCAATACACCTTCACTCTAATGAAAGTATATACAGTCACACAAATGCAGAAACATTTCAATCAAAGAATATGTGAGTCAGAAAGGTAAATTTCAACCTACAAATGTACAATTAGAGAAAAAGATGTACATTGAGACCAATAAATGTACATTAATTGAATCAAATGCATATTTCTACCACATCCACATGAAATCATATTTATAAAGGTCAAGTAAATATCCAGTCAGAGTTGAGTTTTGTATCCTATAGAGTGACAACACACTTCCTAGATGGAAGGAGCATTAATAATATGATCCCTGCAAGAGTACAAAGGGTCCTAAAAGCTATTCACAGGCATACTCACTTGTGGGAAGAAATCCACTGCACTTCAAAGCAGTTAGGAGGAGTGAAGATTGAGATGTTGGTCATAAAATACATAAGTGAATGAATGGATGCATAAATGGATGAATGAAAGAATGAATGAATTGATTAATTCATCAATTAATGGTTGGATTTGTATTGCAGAACTCTACCCAGGTATTACTAGGCTGAGGGCATAACCACTGATGTAGTACTTCTGTCCCATTGTGTCCACATGTCGTGCAATTGCATTTCTTTTTCTGCTCTGGCTGCACCCCTACCTTATTCAGTTCAGCAATTCCAGTTTAACATTTGAACTCATTATCAGGGCAGACATGGTAATAAGGTAACTGCTGTCATTAAAATATACACCTTGCAGTTGCTTCAAAATACTCGGGAGAAGACACAAGGTGCGAAACAAGATTAACCTTATTGATCAGATAAGACACCACTAGCAATCTAATGCCAACAGTTTTTTTTTTAATTTAGCCAATCTTCCCTCTGAGAGGGAATACCTTTACTTGGTGTTGGTGCGGTAACTGTGGATCTTAATTCCACAACAGACAGGGAAAAGAAGGAAATTCCAAAACACTGTTTGAATGTGAGCACTGGCCTCATTTGAGGATAGTGCCTTGGTCAGACTGGCCATTCTACAATTCTTGCATTTTCCAGGTGATCTGCACACTTACGGTTGCTTTGAAAGAAGGATGAGCTGCTGTTTTTCAACTGTGTCTCCATGCTAGTAGTGGCCTCCATTAGGGTGGATTTAATTTTACTATCCAGTATGGCTCTGGATAGTGCAGTCTGCTTTGGGACACACCTGTGTCTGTGTGACCTATGTAAGGGCTCCAAAAGACAAATGAGCAGCAGTCAAATACATAAGTGTGACGTAGTTGCCCAGATTGGTGGGTCCCTCTTATCGTGGACTGTGGAATGTTCGCATGGAGATTTGGTGAGGGTGTGAACTGAGGGTGGAGCAGGCAGGACCTGTTGAAGTGTCAGACTAGACCAGGTTGTAGGCTGAGAAGTTCAAGTACATACAATATGTTGTCTAGTTGTGTCACCTCTTAAACTAGGTGCCTACACCTCCACATGTTGTTGGCAGCAAACACAAGGATAAACTGAAGCCTGCGACACAAAAACACTAACACTGTTGAGGGCTTTAGGTCAGGCACATTGGCACTGTGCAAGCAGAGGTTGTATATTATAATATGGTGCTTGCTTTAAGAACTGATTGACCTCTTTGGACAAGAGGTGGAAAGAGGTAGAAGCCATGTTTGGGAAAAGTGCAGGTATGTAATTGCATCTATTGCAAGCCAGGAGGCAGTAGCACTGTACGAGGGTTAGGTGGAACCAGTGGCGGCTCGCAGAGGGAGTGCTGTGGGGTGGTGAGGCGGGGCAGGGGAGGGGCTGGGTGGGGGGGTAGTGGAGTCGGACATACGACGGGCAGGAGGAAGGTAAGTAAATAAATAAATAAAACTATTTACCTTGTGCTCTCTGCATCACCAACTTGGCGATGCAGCGAGCGCAAGGTAAATAGATTTATTTATTTATTTACTTACCTTACTCCTGCCCGTCGTATGTCCAACTCCACTACCCCCCCACCCAGCACCTCCCCCGCCCCGCCTCACCGCCCTGCAGCACTCCCTCTGCGAGCCGCCACTGGGTGGAGCACATATTAGATCATTCATAAAATTGTATAACAGTACTGTCAAAAGGGCCTCAATAAACATCATTTACACTCTTTGTTGTAGTGCTTTTCTGCTATTACCTTTGAATCCTTAAAGGGAGGAACGCCCAATCACCAACAGTGAAGGTAATTTATGAATTCAGCTCCTCGGATATTTAGAAAGACTTCATAATATCTGACTTTGATTTCTAATTTTCAGTTTTTAAATCTGTCCTTATGATTTGGCATCTGTTGCCTTGCATAAATCATCTTACTATTTCTGTTGCCCTAATTATCTTGTATCCAGTCTTGTATGCAGAAACCTAATTCAATACGGTGGACCTTTTGGCCCTCGCCTTTCTATTAGCATGGTGTCATTCGTCACAGCACTGATAACTCATAGAATCAGCACAGACAAAAGAAAACTTGAGTATTGAGAAAATACACATTTTTACTACAATCAAATTGTTGTATATCACAATATTAAGTACAAACATATTTTACCATAAAAATCTTGCTACTTTAATATCATGGGACAAAATATCAACTTATATATACTTAGAATGAAAAGTACCAAATATTGACAGCACAAATATCAACTGGCAAATATGTAATAAAAGCAAAATCGATAGACAAAATACAGACATAAAAAATATTGTATTCCTTGAATAACAAAGGAAAAAAACAAAGGTTCCTACAACAAAATCATTATGATTCTGAAGATTGACAAAAAATAGAAAAATAAAACCAAATCGCATATATCACAATATAAATAAACAAAAAAATCTAACATTTCAAAACGTCAAATGGAAAAAGAAACATTTCATAAAAACAACTGCTCAATCCCATTCAAACATTCATTCGTCAGTTACACCAAAAGACTTAATTGACCTACCCACACTATAAAAGGAGTTACAAAAAGAACATCTTACTGATGTCAAACTTATCCAACTGATGTCAAAGTCCTAACTTTACTACTACTAAATGCCTTCTGTGAATACCAAAAGTAGTAAGTTTAGGACTTTATCTCAGATTAGTTCTGTGAATCGGCCCCTATATACCTAAGATTTCTGCTGATCTATCCTTTATAAGGATTTTAAAATTAGGAAGGAAGAGATCATTCAAACAAGGGATGTAGGAAAGTAGGATCTGCTTCTTATGGTTACCCCCACTTTTTGCTTGATGTCTAACTGTTTTTGACTAGTCTGACTGGGATCCTGCTAATCAGGACCCCAGTCTATCTGCTTTCTCCCTTAAATTGACATACATGTACTTTGGTACACTCCAGATTGGATACTGGGGTACCCTTATCAGTCCCTAGTATATGGTACCCATGTACCTAGGGCATAGGTATCCCAGAGGCCTCCCATGGGCTGAAGCATGTATTATGCCATCCATGAGAGGCTATACAAAATGGAACCTGTGTAAGCTGGTGCTTGCACCACTTACTTTAGATATAGGTTCACTATATCTAGTGGTCACTACACTTAAAACTTATGTCACCTCTATAGCAGGCCTAAACAATCCTGAAGGCAGGGTGCTGGGTTTTTAGTGAGAGGGTGCCCCTGCATGAGCAGAGCCCCTCTGCAGCCTTCGGGGACCATTCTCCCGGGTTGTCTGTGACTCAGCCGGACATATAGGTAGAGGTGCATTATAACCTCGCGGTAAATGCTATCTCGAAAACGGCTACATAGAAACATATCGTGTTTGGTATCCACCCTTCTGAAGCAAGCTTCGTGGGGTCACTGGTCTAACCGGTGCCAGCCTTCTCGACCCGGGCAGCACAAAATGGATGCTGCCGACCAGAGACACATTTCTGCTCTCCTGCTGCTGAGCCAAGCTCGAGCAGAGGAAGGTAGCACAATAGGCACCCTGTCATAGGGAGTTGTGACCACCTCCCAGACAGGATTTAGTGTATTGGGGCTGGGTGGGTGCACTCTGAGAGTGCCTGAAAGGCTGCACCTGGGACACATTTGGTGTCCCTGTGCATAGTCCAGCTCAAACCAGTTCTGGGAGCCATTGGCTCCTGCTCTGGCGCGAAACTGGACAAAGGACATGGGTGTAACCACCCCTCTTTCCTGACCCTCCCCTAGGAGGGTCCCCTGAATCTGTCCAACCCTCTCCTGTGGGTACAAAAGGGCTTACCTGGCTGTAAGACTTTGGATTTTACGTGGACAAGATTCTACAAGAAGAAACCACTGACCTTCGATAGCTCTTATGACAGAGAGTGCCAATTTCTAGAGCTTGAGAAAGTCAAGCTTAGGCAAGAGCAATTGGCACTAGATAAGGAATCCTTAGAGCTCCAGAAGGCTAGAAAGAAATTGGGGCTAGAGTCCCATGGTGGCAGCAACAGTGTCCCTAGGGTTAAGGAATATACTTATGACCATAGGAACCTGAGCAAGATAGTACCTCCCTACCATGGTGGGGATGACATCCACAAATGGATAACTGTTTTGGAGAGGGCCTGTAAGGTACAGAGGGTCCCTCAAGAGCAGTGGGCAGCTATCTTGTGGCTCTCCTTTGCTGACAAAGGTAGAGATAAGCTCCTCACTGTTAGAGAAGAGGATGCTGACAATTATTCAGTCCTGAAGAGTGCTCTAATTGATGGGTTTGGCTTAACCACTGAACAGTACAGGATTAAGTTCAGAGACACCCAGAAGGCACAGACTCAGGACTGGGTAGACTTTGAGGATTGTGCTACTAAGGCTCTGGAAGGATGGTCACTTGGCAGCAAAGTGAACGATTTCAAGGGATTGTACAATTTGATTATGAGGGAGCAGATCCTTAATAATTGCCAAAATCAGTTGTTGCATCAGTACCTGGTTGACTCTGATCTGACTTCTCCCCAAGAATTGGGAAAGAAGGCAGATAGGTGGGTCAGAACCAGGGTGAAGCAGAAAAATCAGAACCAAGGTGGTGACCAAAAGAAGCAGGATGCTAAACCTACAGATAAGGATGGGGAGAAGGATAAAGACCAGAAGTCTTCTTCAGGGCCCCAAAAACCTGCATCTGAGGGTGAGTCACAATCTAACAAGGGAAAAAGCAGAAAGAAACCTTGGTGCTTCCTGTGTAAGGAGAAAACACATTGGCCTAGAGATGTCAATTGCCCAAGGGCCAAAGATCCTCCTACCACCACCACTGCCCCTAA
Organism: Calotriton arnoldi; assembly: GCA_963921515.1. Taxonomy (NCBI): domain Eukaryota; kingdom Metazoa; phylum Chordata; class Amphibia; order Caudata; family Salamandridae; genus Calotriton; species Calotriton arnoldi. Next base: position 954,182 of record CAWUFW010001936.1, on the reverse strand, counting down.
GGCAACTGTTCCCCCTAGTTCAGCTCCAAGTGGTGGTACAGGGAACATGGGTATAGTAGGGTTAACCCTGGGATCTGAGATGGGTTCTGGCCTAGTCAGAACTCCAGCTCAGGCTGTTTTAGTCTGTGATGGCGGCATGGATATTGCCTTCCTATTTGTCAGTCCCAGTAACGTGGGCAAATACAGACAACAGCCCTTAATAAATGGTAAGGAGGCCATGGCAAATAGGGACACAGGAGCCAGTGTCACAATGGTGACTAAGGATCTTCTGAGCCCTGACCAGATCATACTTGGTGAGATGTACCAAGTGACCAATGCTAGCAATGTCAGGACAGACCATTCCTTGGCAGTTGTTAATTTCAGCTGGGATGGGGTAACTGGCCCTAAGAAGGTTGTGGTTAGCTCAGACCTCCCTGTGGAATGCTTATTGGGCAATGATTTGGAAACTTCAGTCTGGGCTGAAGTGGAACTCAGGACACCTGCAGCAATGTTGGGCATCTCTGCAGATGTGTTTGCTGTGGCTAGGTCACAGGCAAAAATGTATTCCACTGAACAGGCCCTGGATCCTGGAAAAATGGACCAGGTGCCTTCCAAGAGAAGGAGCAGTAGGGGTAAGGCAGTGTCTTCCCCCCAGACTCAGAGTGAGGATCAGTCTCCTGAGGAAGATGATCCCAGCCCTTGTGAAGGAACTGTCTCAGAGGAACTTGAACCTGATCAGGTTGAGTTCTTAGGGACAGGGGGCCCTTCCAGGGCAGAACTGAGTCAGGAGCAGCACAGCTGCCCCTCTCTTGAACCCCTCAGACAGCAAGCTGCTGTTGAGGCTGCTGGGAGTGCCAGTGGGTCCAACAGGATCTACTGGGATGAAGGACTCCTTTACTCAGAGGGTAGAGACCCCAAGCCTGGTGCTACCAGGAGGTTGGTTACACCTCTGAAGTTTAGGGGCTTCCTACTGACACTGGCACATGATAACCCTTTAGCAGGACATCTAGGCCAAAGTAAGACTTGGGACAGGCTTGTCCCTCACTTTCACTGGCCACACATGTCAGAGGACACAAAGGAGTTTTGTCTCTCCTGTACCACCTGTCAAGCCAGTGGTAAGGCAGGTGGTACCACAAAGGCCCCCCTGATACCACTACCTGTGGTGGGGGTTCCCTTTGAGATGGTTGGGATTGACATAATTGGTCCCATCGATCCTCCAACTGCATCTGGGCACAGATATATTCTAGTGGTGGTGGACCATGCCACGAGGTACCCAGAAGCCATACCCCTTAGAACCACCACAGCTCCTGTGGTGGCCAGGGCCCTCCTGGGAATTTTTTCCAGAGTGGGTTTCCCAAAGGAGGTCTTAACTGACAGAGGTGCAAACTTCATGTCCAGTTACATTACTGCTATGTGGAAGGAGTGTGGAGTAAATTACAAATTTACCACACCCTATCATCCACAATGCAATGGTTTAGTTGAGATATTCAACAAAACCCTGAAGGGCATGATCATGGGCCTCCCAGAAAAGCTTAGGTGAAAATGGGATGTCCTGTCGCCCTGCCTTCTCTTTGCCTACAAAGAGGTTCCTCAAAAGGGGGTTGGCTACAGCCCTTTTGAACTTCTGTTTGGACATCCAGTTAGGGGTCCCTTGTGTCTAGTGAAAGAGGGATGGGAGTTACCTCTCAAACCACCTAAACAAGACATAGTGGACTATGTACTTGGTCTCCGCTCCAGGATGGCTGAATACATGAAGAAGGCATCCAAAAACCTTGAGGCTGGCCAAGAATTACAGAAAGCTTGGCATGACCAAAAGGCTGTGCTGACTGTCTACCAGCCAGGACAGAAGGTATGGGTGTTGGAGCCTGTGGCGCCAGCAGCCCTCCAGGACAAATGGAGTGGACCCCATACCATACTTGAGCAAAAGGGAGAGCTTACCTATCTGGTGGACCTTGGAACTCCCAGGAGCCCCCATAGGGTGCTCCATGTGAACAGGCTCAAGCCATATGTTGACAGGGCAGACATGGGCTTGCTCCTGGCTAATGATGAGGGACAGGAGGAAGAGAGTGACCCACTCCCTGACCTTCTCTCACAGAACCCTGATGATGGCTCAGTAGATGGTGTAACCTTGGCAGGCAGCCTCACTGAGCAGCAACTGACTGATTGCAGGAAAGTCCTCAATCAGTACAGACATATGTTTTCCCTGACTCCTAGTCAGACTACCTGGTGTACCCATGAGGTGGACACAGGTGAAAATCTGCCTGTTAAAAACAAGATTTACAGGCAACCTGACCATGTCAGGGTTTGCATCAGGACTGAGGTCCAAAAGATGCTGGAATTGGGAGTCATTGAACCCTCAGATAACCCTTGGGCTAGTCCAGTAGTCCTGGTACCCAAACCTCACACCTAGGGTGGTAAGAGAGAGATGAGGTTTTGTGTAGACTACAGGGGGCTCAATGCAGTCACTAGGACTGATGCTCATCCTATTCCTAAGGCAGATGAGCTCATTGATACTTTGGCCTCAGCCAAGTTCTTGAGTACATTTGACCTCACAGCTGGATATTGGCAAATCAGACTAGCTGAGGATGCCAAACGCAAAACAGCATTTTCAACCCCTAGTGGGCACTATCAATTTGTGGTAATGCCCTTTGGCTTGAAAAATGCACCTGCCACATTTCAAAGGTTGGTGAATAAAGTTCTCACAGGCCTGGAAGACTATAGTGAAGCTTATCTTGATGATATTGCTGTCTTTAGCTCCACCTGGGAGGATCACCTGGTCCACCTAAGAAATGTTCTGGAGGCCCTGCAAAAGGCAGGCCTCACTATCAAGGTCACCAAGTGCCAGATAGGGCAGAGTAAGGTTGTTGACCTGGGCCACCTTGTGGGTGGAGGCCAGGTTCAACCATTGCAGAGCAAAATCCATCATGGACTGGGTTGCTCCAACTACCCAGACTCAGGTCAGAGCTTTCTTGGGCCTGACTGGGTACTACAGGAGGTTTGTCAAGGGATATGGATCTATAGTGACCCCCTTGAATGATCTGACCTCTAAAAGAATGCCTAAGAAAGTTCAGTGGACAGTTAGCTCTCAAGAGGCATTTGATGACCTGAAGCAGGCCATGTGCACTGCTCCCATTCTGCAAAGTCCTGACTATTCCAAACAAATCATTGTTCAAACTGATGTATCTGAGTTGGGGGTAGGGGCTGTGTTATCACAACTGAATGAAGAGGGTCAGGATCAGCCAGTAGCTTTTATAAGCAGAAGGCTGACCCCCAGAGAGAAACGTTGGTCAGCTATTGAGAGGGAAGCCTTTGCTGCGGTTTGGGCTCTGAAGAAGTTGAGGCCATACTTGTTTGGCACTCAATTCATTGTTCAGACAGACCATAAGCCCCTCTTATGGCTAAAACAGATGAAGGGTGAAAACCCCAAACTTTTGAGGTGGTCCATTTCCCTACAGGGGATGGACTATACAGTGGAACATAGACCTGGGAGTAACCATGCCAATGCAGATGGACTCTCCAGATATTTCCACTTAGAAAATGAAGACTCAACTGGTCAAGGTTAGTCTCATGTCCTTTCATTTGGGGGGGGTTGTGTAGGAAAGTAGGATCTGCTTCTTATGGTTACCCCCACTTCTTGCTTGATGTCTCACTGTTTTGACTAGTCTGACTGGGATCCTGCTAATCAGGACCCCAGCCTATCTGCTTTCTCCCTTAAATTGACATACATGTACTTTAGTACACTCCAGATTGGATACTGGGGTACCCTTATCAGTCCCTAGTATATGGTCCCCATGTACCTAGGGCATAGGTACCACAGAGGCCTCCGATGGGCTGAAGCATGTATTATGCCATCCATGAGAGGCCATACAAAATGGAACTCCAGGTCTGCTACTGCAACCTGTGTAAGCTGGTGCTTGCACCACTTACTTTAGATATAGGTTTTACTATATCTAGTGGTCACTACACTTAAAACTTATAAGTCACCCCTATAGCAGGCCTTAACAATCCTGAAGGCAGGATGCTGGGGTTTTAGTGAGAGGGTGCCCCTGTATGAGCAGAGCCCCTCTGCAGCCTTCGGAGACCATTCTCCCGGGTTGTCTGTGACTCAGCCGGACATATAGGTAGAGGTGCATTATAACCTCGCGGTAAATGCTATCTCGAAAACGGCTGCATAGAAACATATCGTGTTTGGTATCAAACACCTTGGAATCAAACCTCCATACCAGTAACTGGTGTGGGAGGTATGATTCCACCCTTCTGAAGCGAGCTTCGTGGGGTCACTGGTCTAACCGGTGCCAGCCTTCTCGACCAGGGCAGCACAAAATGGATGCTGCCGACCAGAGACACATTTCTGCCCTCCTGCTGCTGAGCCAAGCTCGAGTAGAGGAAGGCAGCACAATAGGCATCCTGTCACAGGGAGGTGTGACCACCTCCCAGACAGGATTTAGTGTATTGGGGCTGGGTGGGTGCACTCTGAGAGTGCCTGAAAGTCTGCACCTGGGGCACATTTGGTGTCCCTGTGCATAGTCCAGCTCAAACCAGTTCTGGGAGCCATTGGCTCCTGCTCTGGCACGAAACTGGACAAAGGACATGGGTGTAACCACCCCTCTGTCTTGACCCTCCCCTAGGAGGGTCCCCTGAATCTGTCCAACCCTTTCCCGTGGGTACCAAAGGGCTTACCTGGCTGTAAGACTTTGGATTTTACGTGGACAAGATTCTACAAGAAGAAACCACTAACCTTCGACCGTCTGGACAAGCTGGACTTCGCTGGACCTCCATTGGGCTCGACTTCGTCTCACTTTTCTGTCCAAAGCCTTGTCTGTGTCCGTGCTCCATACAGGCTCCGTGCAGGACCCTGTGGACCTCCAAGACATGTGAAGAATCTTCCATGGGGTGAAGGAGTTACCCCCCTGCATTCGCAGGCACCGTAATGCATCTGACTGGTCTGCTGCTCCTGAGCTCCTGTGGACTCTGAAGACTTCAGCAACACAGGAAGTGGGTTTCTGAAGGTCCCTGAGATCAATCTGCCCTCTCACCAAGTTTGAGGTCAGTATCCCTTGTGGGGACTGCATAATCCGAACCCCTGTGCACCGCGTCCATTTGCAAGTGCATATGCTTGTTGGCAATTCGCGAGTGTTTGCATTGGACTCCGTATAGTCTTGACCCCTAGCAGTATTAGCACCAAAGAACTCTGGCCCCCTTGCACCGAGTGCTCCGTGGGCTGGTACTTTGCAATCTTGCTTGAGGTCCCTTCGCAACTCCTGGTCATTCGGCCTGTGGGTCCTCCTAAGGGTCATCTTGACTTCTGTTGGGCTTCCCTGGTTGCTCCAGGCGTGCCCTGACTCTCCATTGCTTGGGGAGTCCCCTGGACCTTGCTGATCCACACCGTAACCTGCTTGACCTCGCTGCAAGGGTTGCTGTTGCCAATGCTTGTTGGTGCTCCCGCCGGACACTGACCCCTCAGCACTCGACATCCTTTGTGGGACAGCTCACATCCGGCTCCTGGTCATCCTCGACGTCTCCTGGTCCTCGTGGCTGCAGAGTCAAGCATCCCTTCTTCGCACCTGAAGCACCCAGCATCGGTGGGCATTCGTCTACTGAGCCCCTGGTCACTCTGGAGTGACCCAGACTCTGTCCCCTCTGCTTTCAGGTGCCTTCCTTCCTGAATCCAGGCTTGGATTCCACCGGACCCTTTTCACCTTCACGGCAGCAGTACTTCTTTGCAGCTCTCCATTGAGAACGACAGCAGTTTCCGACGCCACTTCAGACCTATGCACCCGGCTCCTCTGGGATAGGTAACTCTGGTACTACGGTATCCACGGGTGGGGTGGCTCTTCAAACTCTTAAGTTCCAAAGGGTTCGCTCGAAGTCCTCTTAGAAGGGTCCTTAAACTTTAAAACTGTAACCGCGACTTTCCCATAGAATTGTACGAAGCCCGCAGTCGTGTTCACCCACTGCACCCGGCCTCCGTGGGGTACCTGTCTACTCACCTTGGGTGGTTCCTTGGGGTCGCAGCGATTCTACATGCTCCAGACCTTGTCTTGATCTCAGTCATGCCTGTTATACCACTATTTTAGTATATGGTTTGGTCTCCCCCGGGAGCCCACTGTGTATTGTGCTACTTACAACTTTTCTATTGAATTCGTATTGTGTGCTTTGTGTTCTATCCTCGTGTAGAGGATAGTAGAGAGTGTTATATTAATAAATACATATTTTTATATAACTACTGTGTGGTTCTCCTTCATTTAGTCATTCAGGAGGTGATATTCTGGTAAAACAAGCTGCTTTACATTCCTTCAAGATTGAGCCTGAAGGCTGCTCTCCACAGCTAGCACTAGGATAGCTTTCTAAAGGTTATCTTTGACCTCATACATCATAAGGGTCGTTTGGACTGGTGCAAGGTGCCCACTTTAACTAGTGGACAGCATATACCAGGCCAACTTCTCACAAGGGACACTCACCTCAGTGAGGTAGGTTTCTGTTAAAAATAGCAGGTGAAGGCAATGGATAGGTGCATAATGGAAGAATTTCAATAAGTGGGGCAGATTTACTATTCTAAATCCAATCAAACAAATATATAATTAAATGCATAAATTTGAGGTGAGTCAGAATTACAATCTTAACTCCAATCTAACAAGCTTGTGTTAAGTGCAACATTGTGAGTGGCATACTTACTATTCTAACTCCAATCTAACAAAAATTGAGTTAAGTACACACCTTGTGCGGGGAAGATTTACTGTCTTAACTCCAATCCAAAACATTGGTGTAAAACATTGGTGTAAGTGCATAAAGTGCGGGATGAAGTTAGATTTACTGTTTGTATTCAATTCAAACCAACATAGGGGTAAGTGCATACTTTGTGAGTGGTTATAATTACTATTCTAACTCCAATCTAACAAACATTGGCATGAATGTAAAAATTGTAGGGTTCAATTTGCTATTCTAGCCCCATTTTAACCAACACAGGATATCTTCATATGTGGAGGATGCTCTGATTTGCCATTGTACCACCTATCCAACACACATTGAACTAAATACCTAAATGAAGTGGGTGAGATATAGTGTAACACTATGTACATAACCCAAACCCCACGAAAACATGTACATATCAAAATGAAACAAACATAAACAAAATTAGCAAACCCCAAACTAATTTTAACCTGTGACCAAAAACTATTTTTAAATACCTTACATTTAAACACGTCCCACCCTACTCCCATCTATAAACCAGAAACACCAAAACATGAAATAAACATGAAATAAAATAAAAAATATATGTAACTTACATATATTTTTTATTTTATTTCATAATGTAAGCATAATATTTTAGCACTACACATAAAAAATGAAAACTGTATTACACACAGCAATATTAATGCACACGATATTTTAGCCAATTATATTCGAGACAAAAAGCAAAATAGATATAATTACTCACTATATTTTTGCCACAATAGTTTTGACTTCACAATATTTCCAACACAATATTCTTGCACCACAATATTTACAACTTGATATTCAGGTACCATATACAATCAAACTATCCATTTACTGAAGCTACCTAGTTTAGCTGCTGATTTTCTAGTAAAACCATGGCTAGTATAGTAAAAAACCCAATTGTATAGGATGTTACACAATCAGTTAGCATGAATAGTACACACAGTTGCAAACCCAAACATCACAAGCTGAAAAAACAAATCACTTTTTCAAAACAACAACTCAACAAATAACTTCACAAAATAAGTGCATTTAACATTACATTAAACAACCTAAGCCACTCTAATCTGTAAAACTAAAATTAACATAAAATGAACTCTAAAAAGTCTCAAAACGTTTTTTAAACATATAATGCTAACGTACATTCATTTTTAAAACAGGCAAAATTCATGCACCTGTCCCAAACCTTGAGCCAAATAATGAATATCTCAACAAACATTTCCACATCATAAAACAACATTAAATTTGTAATTAGGCAATGTATCAATCTGTAATACCTATGTAAATATTAATGCTAATTAAAAATATAATTATTACAAACATTTCATTAATATATAACTCTAAAATTCACAGATATATACTAGTGGACTAAATCACTTTTATTGATCATATAAATCATGGATATAGCTATAGTTAAGTGAGAAAAGCACAGAATAATACAGCCAGACACTCATGGTGGATGGCACATTTAAATTGTGCCCTCCACTATTCATACAACTTTACAACATGCAAGTTGAACACAATACAAACATGTCTTTATTGTACGCTCTTCATCCCTATAAACTGCATACACATATTATGTTGCTATCATTTCAACCAGAGTACTTGGAGACAACTCCAAAAATCTGCACCAAGTGTAGAATAATCAACAAATGCCCAATTGGCCTACAAGATAAAAAAAAATGAGTAGCCTAGCAAATGTTCCATTTACAGAAGTAGCACACCACTACAACCTCCTGCGAGAGTCTCCCTACTACCGAACACAAGAAGACAAACTAAGTCCCCTAACAAACCATATTGAAGATACTTGGGTTGGCAGACTACACAGTTTCGGCACCAACAGAAGTATCACAAACTCTGGTGAAACGTATATGCCAGTACCATGGCTCGACAAGCACAAACAAGCAACCCAGTGGATGGATGGCACAATGACTTCCAAGCCACATTTGTCTAAAGCCTCCCTACCCTCTATCAATTGATAGAAATATTTTTAAAGGGCTACCAACAACTTAGAGTAGAACAATCTATTATCAAATTAAAACCTAAAATATTGAAACAGAAATGTATGAAAAATTTCAATGCAAATTACATATATTTAATAATGACCAAGGCCCATCACATCTAGAATAATTAACGATAACACTACTCTAAAAGATCTGTTTATTCCAACTAAAACTAAAATAGTACTGTAATTACCCAAAATATACTATTCAGTCTAAATTACATATTTAATTATAAACCAAACACAGCCAGACTGAAAAGTTAAAAAATAAAATGTATAAATATTAATAAATAAATTGCTACACATTAAAAAAATACCACCTCTTAAAAATGTAACACCTACTACAAATTAGCAATACATAAATAAAAACATAACACTTAATAAGGCATTACAATAACATAGGAAATAATAGGATTTGTATTTCGACGGACTGGATATCTGTCACTGTTGTGATGGAGTTACCCCTCCACCAAGATCTAAATCAGATCCTAATTTTATTATAACAAAAAATAAAACATTCTATTAAACTACACTAATAGTAAAGCCTACGGCACTGCACTGCCAAAAAGAAACTGCACCACACTACCAACACAGAAACTAAACCCTAACATAAAACCACTAAACTATAAGAAAACACTAAGCCATACTAACTTCACTAACTATAAACACATTTTCTCTACCCTCAAGTTCCCAAAAAATAACTGTAAAGTAGTCTTGCCTTATCAGTAGAGCAGCAGCAGGGAACCATGACCACCAGGAACCTGGAGTAACCCCAAATAACATGAGCAGAAAGAACGATAACGGCACAAACAAATGGCTGCTAAATGAAAATAAAAAAGACTGTCTATTTATACAAATTAATGGTTATTAATAAATAACCTTTATTCTTATACTTAGATTCTCCCATTAACGGCTTCTTCTTTTGGCCCAACATCCTTTGTAAAGAATATTTTGCATTTTGTTGACTGCACCTCAGTAGCAACAAAGAATGACACAGAAATAAAGCTTGCTCTTCAGGATCCAATGTCAGGAACATCCTCTATTTTTACAAGTCGTGCCATGCAGGCACATTGTCAATAAATTCCATTTTGCTACTTATATTTTCACTTTTCTAAAGTACCTCCCTGGGGAGAGGGTTTGTTGAATACTTTGCACATTTGCACATAGATGCTCTCCTCACAGTTCTATGAGAGATGCTATTCAACATAAGCGTTTATCAGCTCCTAATTCCACCAATCTTTACAACTCAATCACTGTATTTCATAAGTTAATATATTTATAATAGGGCTGGCAGGGCCAGCACTCTTGAATACCAAGATGAGAACACTAACAATGACCTGTCCAGTGTTCAAAAAACGAAAAATCGTATTTCAGAAGTCTAACTCATGGCTGACTGTTTACATCGAAATAACCTTTTGAGTCACAAAGTATGCTTTCTTCAGTGGCATCCCACAAGAATACAACAATGTGTCAAAAACAAGTCTCATGCATGAAGCTCATAGGATGGTATCACTTGGAAGTATGACTTTTGAGCATCATCACTAAGAAAAGGCAACCAAACATTGCACTAAAATAACCAAATATCCTTTGTGAGAAACGTTCTTAATTCTGACTTGAACACTTTAAGTTTAAGTCATATTGAATCATTGCCAAAATACACATATTTCTACCCCACACCAAATCAACAATGTTTTTTTCCACAGGCATTTCCTCTGGTGCTCAACAAAGAGTATAATGTTTGGTTTTGCAAAGAGAATCAATAATTTTGGCATGAAATCTGCAAATAGATAGGTGACTGACTTAATGAGAATGTGTAGTCCCCATCATTCATAACTAAGCAGCCTTTGGACATAACGCGAGGTTGGCACTAGGTGGACAAAACTGTGGCTTTTCAATTGCTGAAGATGAGTTCTTGATGAGAAAATGAAATGCTATAGGAGCTATCCAAAGTCCTATTCTCAATTTGTAATGTAGGTAGGCATATGTACAGAGCCATTTTGAGACTGTAAACCCTCTTATTTTCAAAATCACAGTTTTTGTGACTGCACAATTGTCATTTCCTATGTACTAAACCCATTTTTACAAGTTGGAAAAGCATGTCCAGCTTGCAACATGGATTTTGTGACCCATGCAGAATCACAATTAGGAAGAGGAATAAAATGGCTGATAAATGGTCATTCCTTACTAGTTGCTAATTTTTTATAGTATGCATCAATGGTTTTCAACCATAACTGTGGTCACAGACCATAGATCAGTTGCTGAAACCTCATAGAGTGGGTAACAAACTTGCAAAGGGAAAGAGGTCTTCTGGGGACCCCTTTACCTTTGAGAAACATGTTGGGCAACCTCTAGGGGAACAGGCAGTGTTCCCCCTGATATATTCACAAATGGGAAATTTTAAAAAGAAGAAAAAAAACAGCTCTGGTGTTTTTGGAGATACAGGGTCTGCTCAAAAAACGTTTTCTTTTTGTAAATGAATGCACGGGGATGGTGTTCCGTACAGGCCACCACCGTCCCAACGTTTATAGCCAATCATAGGTAGCGCAAATAGCTACCTTTCTAATTAATATGCACTAGACAGGTAATTCTGAGACCCCTCTGGCTGGAAATTCTGTAATAGGAATACCTAGATGGCATAGCAAAATCACAGAGAGGTCACAAAAGCCAGTGTGCAATTTTCAACCACTTTTTGTGACCTGTCTCTTCGTGCAACTGACCCGTCGGCCTAGATTTACTATGATTTTGCATCGGGTTGCCTCACTTTTGTGACACAGCCTCGAAGCAAAATCAGCTTTTGCATTTACTAAACCAAGCAAAGTTGATTTGTGTGGGTTTGCATAGTTCAGTAAATAGCGCTGCCTTGCCTTACCTTGCATTTGGTAGGAGTTACATGGTTAGCTAATATGCCCCTCAGTTTCCAACCAAGGCAGTCTCTTCCACATATATCTTAGTGTTTTTTAAGTGTCCACTCAGATACCGTATTTTTTAATACATTTTAGTTCACCTTACGAAGACTAACGTAAAGTTTGTAGAGCTGAAGGATGACCACCTTCATGTGTACTGAGCTATGTTCTTGGCATGTTTAGACTGTGCAACTGTTTAATGTTCATATTCGTTACCTGATTCCTGAACTCAGGCTACAGCTAATGGGGGTCATTTAGATTTAGGCAGAGTGAGAACACCACTGTAAATTGGTGTTATGTTATGTTATGTTAGAGACATTTGTAAAGCGCGACTGTTACCCTAGGGTGTCCTGGCGCTAGCTACAATCCTCTGACGAAGCAAACTTTGAGACCGGGATTATCAATCAAACAAAAAGCCACGTTTTTAAGGCCTTCCTGAATTCGAGTAAATCAGTGATACTTCTCAGATGGAGAGGGAGGTCATTCCAAGCCTTGGCCGCACATGCAGCAAAGCTTCTGCCACCCCACCTGGCTTTTTTTGTGGGTGGTACTGTCACTAATATAGCACCAAGAGAGTAGAGTGGTCTTTTGGGCACATACCACTGAAATTATCACTTCAAATGGTCGGGTCCTAAGCCTTGTAGCGCCTTATATACCAAACAGAGTGATTTAATCAGCACTCGTTTCTTCACAGGTAACCAGTGAAGCCTTCGGATTTCATTGGAGACAGAGGCAAATTTAGATGTCCCAGACAAAAGTCTAGCAGCCGCGTTCTGCAAAAGTTGAAGTTTATGCAGAAAACGCTCCTGGATGTTCAGATATAGGCTGTGTTAGACCTGGTACCAATGGCGTGGGTCTCCTTTCCATTTTTTCGCTATGCCTCCTCTGTTGTTGACATGTTTTGGCTAGTTTAGATGCTTTGGGCACTTTGCCACTGCTAATCAGTGCCAAAGTGCAAGTGCTCCCTATGATAAATTGATGTGTGGATTAGTGACTCCATGATTGGCTTATTTGATTTACTGTCAGACCCTAGTACAGTGCACCACGTGTGCCCAGGGCCTGTAAATCAAATGCTGCTGGTGGGCTTGCAGCACTGGTTGTGCCATCCACCGGAGCAGCTTGGAAAGCGTGTCTCAGGCCTGCCATTGCAGAGCCTGTGTGCAGTCTGGTACTGCCATGTCGACTTGGTAAGTACACCCACTTACCAGTCCCCAAACCTTCCCTTTTCTGCATGTTAGTCACCCCTAAAGTAGGCCTGCGGGCAGGGTGCATTGTATGTAAGAGGTAGGACATGCCCTGATGTGTGTGGCATGTTCTGATAGTGAATTACAGCCAATTTTGTTTTTCACTATTGCAAGGCTACCTGTCCCCATAGGCCAGAATGGGCAGTTTGATTATAACATCTTATAATCCTAACTGACCCAGGGAACATGGTAGAAAAACGAATTTAGTATGCCTGAACTCAGAATGATAAAATACATCTTTTAGTGAAGTTGGTTTTAACATTCTGTGTTTGAAAATACCACTTTTAGAAAGTAGGTATTTTCTTGCCTAACCATCCAGCCTGCCTCTGCTAGCTTGTGTATTGTATGTCTGGGTTTGTGAGTGACAGGGGCTGGGGGACTCCAGGAGACAGGGTGAGTCAGCACTAGGCTGAATAGACCTATCTGCATGAGGAGTGGTGGGAGGAGAAGCACCTGGGCCTGAATAGGGCTGTGCCTGCCTTCCACAATGCTGGCTCCATCTCCTGTGGTGTGTCTGATGACCCTGGCCCACACTGACAAAGGAAGAAGTTGTGCACTGGCAGAATGCACCCAGAACGGGTTTGGAGTAGGTACAGGATCCTCTGCCTTCAGAGGACAAAGGATTTGCTAGTATAAATATTGGGGCCCAGACCCCAAGACTTTAGATCACTTCTGGGAATCAAGACGAACCTTTGCTGAGGAGAAGAACCAGGAAGCTGAAGGAGGAGACTACCCCTATGCTGCGTGTTGTTGGGGTTTGCCTGCAGTGGTTTATTTATTGCGAAAGATAGGAGAAAAGAACTGAGTGTGCTTTCATCATCTTGAAGAAGATCTCCAAGGGCTTGAACATTGAGCTTGCCTCCTGCCTGAAGTCTCAGGGATACAAGACTTCACCCCCAGCTCCCCTCCTGAATTCCCTTGCTGGGAATTGAAGTGCCTACTGCTGTTGGGCCTTCTGAGAGACTGCATGTCGCTGGGAGCTGGAAGCGCGACGCAACGAAGAGGAAGCATGTCGCCGCCGCAGCAGCTGTCGTCGCATCGCAGAGTAAGCGTGCCGCCGCTGTTGCATCACCGAAGCGCCCCGCATCACCGGAGAAGCGTGCCGCCGCAGCAGTTGTCGTCACATCGCGGAGTAAGCGTGCCGCCGCTGTCGCCATCGCATCACCAAAGCGCCTCACATCACCGGAGAAGCATGCTGCCGCCACAGAGGACACCGGCGCATCACCGGAGAAGCGCATCGCAGGGCCTGTCGCGGCTCAGAAGATCGCCGAGTCGCCGCACGGCCGTCGGGCGTGCACGCATCCCGTCAACGTTGTCGCACCGTGAGCAAGACGCCATTTTCTCGCATCGCACTGGATCATCATCACATCGGAACCGGGCCGCAGTAAGAAACCGACGCATCCTCCTTTCTGCGTGTAAGGAATCGAAGCATCACCTTCCATGCGACCCTTTTGTTTGTTTTGCGTTACGCATTCAAAGGTACATTGAGAGTAAAGTGTCACATTTATCATCTTTATTGAACTGAGCTATTTTCTACCATTTGACAGTCATATGTTTCGTATTGTATTGTGGATTTTTGTCGTTTGGGTCTTGTGTTAAGTCTATATAAAAATACTTATTTTTATACTACAACCTGTGTGGTGTCCATCTGTAGTGTTGTCCCTGGGTTACTGTATGTGTTCACAAATGCTTTACACACTGCCTCTGAGATAAGCCTGCCTGCTCGTGCCAAGCTACCAAGGGGGTGAGCAGGGGTTATTTTAGTAGTGTATCCCCCTTACCCTGACTAGAAGCAAGGGTCCCTATTTGGACAAAGATACCTACCTCTGCCAACTAGAGACCCCCAGTTCTAATATTGGTGGTCAGCAGTGAGGATCCTGGACTTGCATTTGTGACTCATATACAGTGATTGGTGTACACTACTAGTGAGTGCAGACCAAACGCAACCACATACATTTCTGGTAGATTGTTTTTCCTCAGATTTCTATTTTTTGCCAAGAACTGCCAAATTTAGTCACCATGAGCAAAACAGCATCCATCGCATCTGTGGATTTAGATTTTGAAGAAGAAAAGCTGGAAAGTTACAATGTGAAACTGCTAAAGTACTTCTGCAGGAAATTGAAAGTTGCTACTACAGGTCTCACCAAGAAGGATGAGTACCAAAAGGCGCTGAGGGCCTGGGTGGAAGCAAGAAGTACCTCTGAGCATGTGGAAGAGCATGAGGAGGGGGCTGAGAATGCAGAAGGGCAGCTAGATGGGCCATTGGGTCCAGGGGGGAGGAAAGCACCTTCCCCAGCAGGTAGCAGTGTTTCTTCCAAGGGCCTGTCCCCAGGAGAGCTGGAGGACAGGGAGAGGAGTAGGATGCATGAAATGGAGCTGACCAAGCTTAAGATGGGTGAGCAGTTGGAATTGGATATTAAGAAATTGGCCCTAGAGGAAAAGAGGATGCAAATGTAGCATGAGAGAAGTTTGAGGGAGTTGGAGTTGAAAGCTAGGAGCTTAGATATCACTCCCTCTGGTGGCAGCACACCGTCCATGCCTGTTGAAGCCAGGGTGTATATACCTAAACATGTGGTGAAAGAGTTTTATAAGAATGATGATATTGGTCAGTGGTTCAAGGCCTATGAGGTAGCTATGTCCTCCCACCGGGTCCCTGAGAAGGATTGGGGAGCGGGGTTGTGGGGACGGTTCCTTAGTGAGGGGAGGGATACCTTGTTAGACTTGCCCTTTGAAGTCCACAATTCTTATAGCCATATGAAGGAAGCTTTGATGTCTAGGTATGGGTTGACTCCTGAACTGTATAGGCAGAGATTTAGAAATTGCAAAAAGTTGGAGTCAAGTACTTGGGTGGAATATGTGACTTTTTTTTGCAGAGCATTGGATGGTTGGGTGAAGGGTGGCAAAGTAAATGATTTTGACTCGCTCTTTGATTTGATTGCATGGGAGCACTTGTCAGGAAATTGTTTTCCAGAGCTACGCCAGCACCTTATTGATAGTAGGCTGACTAACCCTAGGAAGCTTGCTGAGGAGGCGGACCGCTGGGTGAGCACCCGGGTCCAGAAGGGTCACGTGGGAGACTCCGCCAAAGGTGGGCAGGGTCCCCAGCAGAGGAGTGGGGGGACAAGGGTAAACAGAGGGAGTTCCAGAAAGGGCCCCAAAGTAATCCCCAAGGGAACCAAGGGAAAGGTTCCCAGCCTCCCCCTGAGAGGAAGCCAGGGGCCCCGACAGATAAGCCTGTTCACAGGGGGCCCAGGAACTGCTTTAAGTGTGGTCAAGTGGGCCACTGCTCCTATGATTCCAAATGTCCCTTGTATGGGAAAACAGCATCCACTGGTGCACCACCCCGGCAGGTAGCTAGTGTAGCCCTGGGGGAGGAGATGGGTGCCCAAGGTGGGTGGGGTCCCGTAGTGATGTCCTTGGTCTCTTTAGGAGACAGTGAGATGGTCCCCAGGACCCAACTGCCTGATAACACTAAAAAATACAAGCAGTGGGTGACCATCAATGGCCAAAGGGTGGAGGCTCTGAGAGACACCGCAGCCAGTGTGACAGCTGTCAGTTGTCGGCTGGTGTCTGAAGAGCAGGTGATCCCCAATGCATTCTGCCCAGTAGTTGCCGCGGACAACTCAGAGAGCCACTGCAGAGTGGCTCAGGTTCCCTTTGAGTGGGGGGGTCTCAGGTACCTTTCAAGTAGCTGTGAGGCCAGCCATGCATGTAGACTGTCTGTTGGGCAACGATTTAGAAAGTTCACCTTGGGCAGAGGTGGAGAGAAGGTCTCCTTTAGAGATGTTGGGTCTGCCTGAGTGGGCGTGTGCGACCACTCGGTTTATGGCAGCCAGTAGAGGTGTTCAAGAGGACCTGGAGCCTGAGAGGGTGGCCCAGGTGCCTGCCTTGAAGAGAAGAGGCAGGGGGCACAGGAAACCGACCCCCGTAGTTCCCACGGTCCAGGAGGAAGCAGAACCTGAGGGGGATGCTCTGGAACCTACAGGGGAGCAAGTGGCCGAACTGGGGGACCTGCCTGAGCTGACCCATTGGCAGCAAGAAGGAGGACCCTCCAGGGAGGAGTTCTGCGAGGAGCAGAACAAGTGCCCTTCTCTTGTGGGTTTGCGGCAACAGGCCACAAACCAGGCAGCAGGTGATCAGTCTAGATCACATTGGATCTAATGGGAGAATGGTCTCCTGTATAGCGAGCCTAAGGTTGCTGAGCCAGGGTCAGCCCGTGTGCTGGTGGTACCCCAGCGCTTCAGAGCCTTCCTACTGGGTTTGGCTCATGATGTGCCTTTAGCAGGACATCTGGGGCAGGGCAAGACCTTTGAAAGGCTTGTCACCCACTTTTATTGGCCCCAGATGCACAAGAGTTCAGAAACTCATTGCAGGACATGTCAGACTTGCCAGGCAAGTGGAAAAAGTGGGAGAAAGCACAAGGCTCCCCTCCAGCCTTTCCCTGTGGTCAGCACCCCCTTTGAACGGGTGGGTATTGACATTGTGGGGCCACTGGACCCCAAGACAGCCATGGGCAACAGGTTCATCCTGGTCTTGGTGGACCATGCCACCCGGTACCCGGAAGCCATCCCTCTTCGGACAGTGATGGCCCCCATGGTGGGACGTGCACTGATAGGGATTTTCTCCCGCATGGGGTTCCCCAAGGAGGTGGTGTCTGACCGTGGGACAAACTTCATTTCCAAGTATATGAAGTCCCTGTGGCAGAAGTGCGGTGTAACGTACAAGTTCACCACTCCTTACCACCCCCAAGGTAATGGGCTGGTTGAGAGATTCAACCGGACCCTGAAGGGCATGATTATGGGTCTGGAAGAACCCATGAGGCATAAGTGGGACGTCCTCTTGCCATGCCTTTTGTTTGCTTACCGTGAGGTGCCACAGAAGTCCTTAGGGTTCAGCCCCTTTGAACTGCTCTATGGTCACCCGGTAAGAGGACCTCTGAGTCTGGTGAAAGAAGGCTGGGAGAAAGCTCCCAGTAAACCTCCCCAGGATGTATTTAGCTACATGCTGGCCTTTAGAAACCAGACTAGGCGATTCAGGCAACTCGCTGAGGCGAATCTGGAAGCCAGCCAGGAGGAGATGAAACGGTGGTATGATCAGAATGCCACTCTGATCGGGTTTCAGCCTGGGCAGAAAGTGTGGGTCATGGCCCCCGTGGAGCCTTGCGCGCTCCAGGATAAGTGGACCGGACCATTTGAGGTGGTGGAGCGCAAGAGTGAGGTCACCTACCTGTGGACTTGCGATCTCCCAGGAACCCTTTGCGGGTCCTACATGTCAACCACCTAAAGCCTCATTTTGAGAGGTCCGAAGTGGGCATGCTCCTAGCAACAGATAATGGAATCGAAGAGGAGACAGAACCTCTTCCTGACCTCCTGTCTGCAACAGAGCAAGATGGGTCAGTGGAGGGAGTGAACCTCTCTAACTCCCTGACACCTGAGCAGCAGGAAGACTGTTGCCAACTGTTGGGACAGTTTCCTGACCTGTTTTCCCTGACTCCTAGTGTCACTGATTGGTGCGTCCATGATGTGGACACTGGGGACAGTCCTCCTGTCAAGCACAAGGCTTACAGAGTGACTGACAGGGTGAGAGCTTGCATCAAGGAGGAGGTCTCCAAGATGTTTGCATTGGGGGTGATTGCGTCCTCTCACAGCTCTTGGGCCAGCCCAGTGGTCTTGGTCCCAAAGGCTGCCGCGCCTGGTGTCACGCCCGAACTCCGGTTCTGTGTGGACTACCGAGGACTCAATTCAGTCACCAGGACTGACGCGCTCCCCATCCCCAGAGCTGATGAGCTCATTGATCGGTTAGGGGCTGCCCGGTACCTCAGCACGTTTGACTTAACATCTGGGTGCTGGCAGATCGCCTTGACTGATGGGGCCAAAGAGAGGTCAGCATTCTCCACACCAGATGGGCACTACCAATTCCGGGTTATGCCCTTTGGGATGAAGAATGCCCCTGCCACCTTTCAGAGGTTGGTCAACCAGGTGTTGGTTGGACTGGAAGATTTCAGTGCCGCCTACCTGGATGACATCGCAGTATTCAGCGCCAGTTGGGAAGAACATCTGCGCCACCTCTGGGAAGTGTTGATGGCGCTTAGGAGGGCAGGCCTCACGATCAAGGCGAGTAAGTGCCTGATCGGGCAGGGTTCCGTGGTACTTGGGACACCAGGTTGGGAGCGGCCAGGTGGCGCCCCTACAGCCCAAGATTGATACCATTCTGGCTTGGGAACCCCCCCAAGACCCAGACAGAGGTGAGAGCCTTTCTAGGACTCACTGGGTATTACAGGAGATTTGTCAAGGGGTATGGCAGCATCGCTGCACCCTTGACAGAGCTGACTTCCAGGAAGCAGCCCAAGAGAGTGATTTGGACTGACACCTGTCAGAGAGCTTTTGATGCCTTGAAGACTGCCATGTGCACGGCCCGTGCTTCAGGCGCCCAACTTCTTAAAAGAATTTGTTGTTCAAACAGACGCTTCAGAGCATGGTGTAGGGGCTGTTCTGGCACAGTTAAATGAGGAGGGCCTAAACCAACCTGTAGCCTTCATCAGTAGGAGGTTACTTCCATGGGAACAGAGGTGGAGTGCTATTGAGCGTGAGGCATTTGCTGTGGTCTGGGCGCTGAAGAAGTTGAGACCATACCTGTTTGGGACTCACTTTCGGGTTCAGACAGACCACAGGCCCCTCAGATGGTTGATGCAGATGAGGGGTGAGAATCCAAAGCTATTGAGGTGGTCCATTTCCCTACAGGGGATGGACTTTACAGTGGAACACCGCCCTGGTACAGAACTCGCCAATGCTGATGGTCTGTCCAGATTTTTCCGCCTTAGTGATGAGAACTCCCTGGAGGTAGGGTAGTTCTCCCCACATTTCAGCTGGAGGGGACACGTGTTAGACCTGGTACCATTGGCGTGAGTCTCCCTTCCATTTTTTCGCTATGCCTCCTCTGTTGTTGACATGTTTTTGCTGGTTTAGATGCTTTGGGCACTTTGCCACTGCTAATCAGTGCCAAAGTGCAAGTGCTCCCTATGATAAATTGATGTGTGGATTGGTGACTCCATGATTGGCTTATTTGATTTACTGTCAGACCCTAGTACAGTGCACCGCGTGTGCCCAGGGCCTGTAAATCAAATGCTGCTGGTGAGCTTGCAGCACTGGTTGTGCCACCCACCGGAGCAGCTTGGAAAGCGTGTCTCAGGCCTGCCATTGCAGAGCCTGTGTGCCGTCTGGTACTGCCATGTCGACTTGGTAAGTACACCCACTTACCAGTCCCCAAACCTTCCCTTTTCAACATGTTAGTCACCCCTAAAGTAGGCCTGCAGGCAGGGTGCATTGTATGTAAGAGGTAGACATGCCCTGATGTGTGTGGCATGTCCTGATAGTGAATTACAGCCAATTTCGTTTTTCACTATTGCAAGGCTACCTGTCCCCATAGGCCAGAATGGGCAGTTTGATTATAACATCTTATAATCCTAACTGACCCAGGGAACATGGTAGAAAAACGAATTTAGTATGCCTGAACTCGGAATGATAAAATACATCTTTTAGTGAAGTTGGTTTTAACATTCTGTGTTTGAAAATACCACTTTTAGAAAGTAGGTATTTTCTTGCCTAACCATCCAGCCTGCCTCTGCTAGCTTGTGTATTGTATGTCTGGGTTTGTGAGTGACAGGGGCTGGGGGACTCCAGGAGACAGGGTGAGTCAGCACTAGGCTGAATAGACCTATCTGCATGAGGAGTGGTGGGAGGAGTAGCACCTGGGCCTGAATAGGTCTGTGCCTGCCTTCCACAATGCTGGCTCCACCTCCTGGGGTGTGTCTGATGACCCTGGCCCACACTGACAAAGGAAGAAGTTGTGCACTGGCAGAATGCACCCAGAACTGGTTTGGACTAGGTACAGGACCCTCTGCCTTCAGAGGACAAAGGATTTGCTAGTATACATATTGGGGGCCAGACCCCAAGACTTTAGATCACTTCTGGGAATCCAGACGAACCTTTGCTGAGGAGAAGAACCAGGAAGCTGAAGGAGGAGACTACCCCTATGCTGCGTGTTGTTGGGGTTGGCCTGCAGTGGTTACTATATTGCCAAAGAAAGTAGAAAAGGACTGAGTGTGCTTTCATCATCTTGAAGAAGATCTCCAAGGGCTTGAACATTGAGCTTGCCTCCTGCCTGAAGTCTCAGGGATACAAGACTTCACCCCCAGCTCCCCTCCTGAATTCCCTTGCTGGGAATTGAAGTGCCTACTGCTGTTGGGCCTTCTGAGAGACTGCGTGTCGCTGGGAGCTGGAAGCGCGACGCAACGAAGAGGAAGCGTGTCGCCGCCGCATCGCAGAGTAAGCGTGCCGCCGCTACCGCTGTTGCATCACCGAAGTGCCCCGCATCACCGGAGAAGCGTGCCGCCGCAGCAGTTGTCGTCGCATCGCGGAGTAAGCGTGCCGCCGCTGCCGCTGTCGCCATCGCATCACCGAAGCGCCTCGCATCACCGGAGAAGCGTGCCGCCGCCACAGAGGACGCCGGCGCATCACCGGAGAAGCGTGTCGCAGGGCCTGTCGCGGCTCAGAAGATTATCGAGTCGCCGCACGGCCGTCGGGCGTGCACGCATCCCGTCAACGTTGCCGCACCGTGAGCAAGACGCCATTTTCTCGCATCGCACCGGATCATCATCGCATCGGAACCAGGCCGCAGTAAGAAACCGACGCATCCTCCTTTCTGCGTGTAAGGAATCGAAGCATCACCTTCCCTGCGACCCTTTTGTTTGTTTTGCGTTACGCATCCAAAGGTACATTGAGAGTAAAGTGTCGCATTTATATTCTTTATTTAACTGAGCTATTTTCTACCATTTGACAGTCATATTTTTCATATTGTATTGTGGATTTTTGTCGTTTGGGTCTTGTGTTAAGTCTATATAAAAATACTTATTTTTATACTACAACCTGTGTGGTGTCCATCTGTAGTGTTGTCACTGGGTTACTGTATGTGTTCACAAATGCTTTACACACTGCCTCTGAGATAAGCCTGCCTGCTCGTGCCAAGCTACCAAGGGGGTGAGCAGGGGTTATTTTAGTAGTGTATCCCCCTTACCCTGACTAGAAGCAAGGGTCCCTATTTGGACAAAGGTACCTACCTCTGCCAACTAGAGAACCCCAGTTCTAACAGGCTGTTGCAGTAGTCTAGCCTTGACATAGTTAGTGATGTAATCACCGTGCGCTGACTGTCCTTTGGCAAAAAAGGCAGAATTTTCTTGCATGTTCTAAGGACGTATGACGTGGCCGAGGCTAGTGCGTTGACTTGGTCACCAAAGTTGAGACTGCCATCTATACAAACTCCCAGATTTTTTACTTTCCTGGTGGGTGTCGGAAGAGAACCCATAGAATCAGGCCACCAGCTTGGGCTCCAAAAGGTGGGATCATTCCCAAATAAAATAACCTCAGTTTTATTTGAGTTGAGTCTAAGACAGTTACCAGACATCCACCTCCCCACCGCTTCCATACAATCATGGAATTGTTTGTCTATTCCAATTTCCTGCCCCGGTAGCAGCGACACCATGATTTGTGTGTCGTCAGCGTAAGATGTGAGGCAGAAGCCAAAGGAGTCAATAAGGGGGGCCAAGGAGGAAACGTACACATTAAATAGTGTAAGACTCATATATGATCCCTGTGGGACTCCACAAGGCAGACGAAACGGTGTAGAACAAAATTCACCCAATGAGACAGTCTGCAGTCTGTCCGAGAGGAAGGACTTCAAAAGTTTCCAAGCTTTACCCTGGACTCCGCAGTCCCGCAGCCGGTCCATCAACAAATCGTGATGGACCGTATCAAAGGCCGCAGAGAGATCCAGCGTAATCATGGTGGCCTTACCTCCCCGATCTAGGGCACTCCTGATCTCTTCAGTGGATTTTAGTAGCGCTGAATCCGCGCTGTGCCCCTCTCTGAACCCATATTGGGAGGGATCCAGAGCTTGAGCTTCACGCAGATAAGTACTCAGTTGTGAATTCATTCTTTTCTCCACCAATTTGGCTGGAAAAGGGAGCCGTGAGATGGGGCGGAAATTATTTGGATCCTTAGGGTCCAGACTAGGCTTTTTAAGAAGTGGTAAGATTGAAGCAGTTTTCCAGGATTTGGGGAAATACCCAACTAAAAACATTGCATCGAATAATGAGGTGAGTGACAGGGCAATGGGTTCGGGGCCAGTTTCAACACTGCAACAGGACAAGGATCGTAAGGGGATCCTGATTTAGTGCACATAAGAAGGTTATGCGTGTCCATAACAGATATTGGTGCAAATTTTATAAAACTAGTCTGTAGGTCGGAGACTGGTTTCTGGACCTCTATCGAGTCGACTGCCCCACTAGTTGTTGGTCCTTTGAACGTTGAGAAAATGGCCTCAACTTTTTCCACGAAAAACCTGGCAATTTCATCACATAGATTCTGGCTCACTATAATATTAGCTGGGCGAGGGCGAGCCAAACTAGTTACTGTTTTGAAAAGCTCTTTGGCTGAATTTTAGCTAAATTAATTCGATTAGCAAAGAACTCTTGCTTTGTCTTAACCCCTTTACCGCGGCCGAAATTCCGCCGCGGTGCGGCGGCTTTGAAGAGTGGGCGGGGCCGCGTCGGCCAACGGACGTGCGCAGCACTACGGAGGTAGTGCTCGCGACGGCCGTTGGCCGACAGAAGCAGCGAACGGGTTAAACAGTAGTTGTTTATAAACAATGAGGCTTTGTTTATAAATACTTTTCTCAGAATCTTTATACTCTTTCCTCCAATTCCGCTCCCGTCGTTTACAACACACTTTCTGGTCTTTGAGTTCTTGCGTGTACCATGGAGCGTAGGGTTGAACCCTATTTAGGACTAGGATTTTCTTTGGGGCTAGTTTGTTACAGTTTGGTGGTTCTCATGTCAAGCCAAATTCACTTTTCCACCACTTTATTTAGAGTCAGGGAAGTCAGGTTTACACAGGCAGAGCCTCAGCTCTCACTGTATGCGTAAACTCTTGACCTTTTCATCCCACTGCCATTAGTCGTCCACATCATAGTGGCACTAACCTGTGTTTAGGGTGGTGCATTCATCACTTGTTTTCCCACTTGGGACCGCCATGCGAGGCACACAAGGCATGGTGCTCTCAGGTAGGGAAAATACACAATGGCCTGCACGCAAAAGAAGAAACCTCCTTTGACATCAGGACCATTGATTTTTCTTTCTGAAAAACAAACACCTGCTTCCTGAATTTGTTTTCAGAAAACAAAAAAATAATTAGCAGGCAAATCAAACCTCATCCACTTGGTAGACATTGGTGAATTCAGTGGAGAAGCAACAGTATCAGCACCACTCAAGGCACAGAGGTCCTATAGGCCTGATGAGGCCCTCTAAAGGCCTTGCACCAATTTCTGGAAAAGCCCCTAATGTATTAGCACCTACCCTAGATTGTAGATGGGTGTTACAAACAAATAGTCAAGCACTTAGATGGCAAGTCTAACAAACTCTAAAAAAAGTTAGGCCCTGGCAGTAAACTCCACTCCGCTCGATGAGTTTGCAGAATTTGGGAACTCTGCACTTTGCGCCAGAGTGTGGAGTTCCTGGGTTCTGCCTTACGAGCAGGAAGCAGAGTTTTTTTCCATTCGCGCACTCGAGATTTGTTTTGGCGTTCACTATTATTTATACTTACTTGGGCCTGCTTACTTGGGCCTGCAATCTTCACAGTAGACAGTAGAGTATCAAAAATCTGTTCTTAGTCTTACAGTACCACAAGATATGTAGGGCAGAGGGAAAGATTACCAACAAAACAGAAGAAAACTACAGACTAGTGCTGACTAGGAAAAAGACAGCTATAAAAAAAAGAAAACATGAAATAAGAAAAACAAAGATAATGCAGGGATAACAAGAATTAAACAAAAAGTTGGCATGGGGAGTTGGAAAAAAAAGGAGACAGTATAAAAAAATAAACAAGGCAAAATTAAAAGTAGTATAATAGTGGGCAGAGATAATAATAATAATAATAATAAATAATAGGACATACTGGGCTCAGCAGTGGCACTGGTGGTCGGCGCCTCCTCTACAGCCCATCCCGGGCCCACCACTGCACTGCCCCTCTACTTACCCTTGTTTGCTGATGTAACAAATAAAGAAGATTAAAAAAAATAGATTAGTGGTGCAGTTAATCGCCACAAAATTATTATGACAGAACAATGCAGTAACATTGTACTTATCTAAATCACATCGCCTATAGTGCTAGTATCAACTATCGTTGAGTTGGCCATACTAATCCAAATATCCCTATTCCAAATTTCCTTAACAAAAACTACATTTGAAACTTAAACATTGCAATGAATGATCTTTGATTCTATTCTCATCCCTCTTGATGGACCAACTCAGTGTCCCTTTTTTGCAATGTACAGATGCATACTAGTACTACACATCACTGTGAAATTGCTTGGGACTGTACGAGCTACATAAAGAAAGCCACAGAGAACGCTAACTCACTGATATCACTAATTCCCCAAGGTGACAGGAGTACAGAGAAGTCTGCAATGACTTCTTAAATAATCAGCCCTAGCGAGCGCCAATGAGTACAATTAGGTAGCAACAAGCAACTGCCTAGCTCAAACTGGATCACATAATAATATTCTTAATGTAAACTAAACGTAACTTACCTCTGAGTGTGAGCAGCATGCCATTAGGAAAAAAGTTAGAATTGTAGAATTCAAACACAACAAATAATTAATATTCACTGAGCCCCGCAATTTCGATGCCTAGCAGGTCCTGCTCCCGGTACAGAATATCGGCCCAGCGGTGCGTCAGCCACTGGGCGGTGCGCTGGCACGCCGCACAAACCTGCACACCCTCCCCCAACGCAGCAGACGCTCCTGCAGTAGGTACCCACTATCAGGCCTGCTGCCAGCATAGAGGGGAGGTGGCGCTGCACATAAAAAAATGAGCGCTACCACCTCTGCCTCTCAAATATTGCCTGGGGCAGCACCATTTAGTGCACTGCCTTAAAATTACATCATACAAATGGTAGACTAGACTGGAAGATCTCTACCTAACTACATCTGTTTATTGTCACTAGAAAGAAAGCAGAATTCACATAAAGGAGCACATACCATGCCTTGTGACATGAAAAATACTGGAAACAAAACAAAACAGCATTAGATTTAGCATCTAAAATGATGTCCTATTTATTTTGCCATTTGGCTATTTATTACTACTTATGAGCTATGTGGGTCCTTTTAGTTTTGGGGTGGCCTGTGCTGTTCTAAAGATTGACTATTTCTTGTAATGAACACCACAAAAAGAAACAGAATAAACGAGAAGACCACTTACAAATGTAAAATATGTTGCTAAATAGTACCACAGTGCACTTTAGAACTTCCTAAAATGCAGTTTTTGTAATCTCACTCTGGAAATTCAACTGATGCAGTTTTCATGCAAATGAAATCTAGCAGGTTGATCAGTATCTCAGGCCCTTAAATGGTTATAGCCTGTTGTCACAGTAAGGCTATGAAGCATTTGCAATCCTTTTTTACCCATCATCTGAATTATCTCATTCAAAAGCTCTATTGCTTGTAACACTGGATTAGATAAACCCCTAGGGATATAGTTATTTTCTTGTTCCACAAAAATTAGTGCAGATAAAAAAAAAGAATAGCCACACAGGCAGATAGGCAAATATCGGTGCCAGGATGTGAAGCAATTTCATCAGATTGTGAACCATTTATTTGTTCCATCATATTGAACCAAAATGTTTACATTACACAATATCTTAGATGATTTGAACACCTATCTACCACTGAAACTAAAATTTGATACCCTTAAAGACAACAACTACAATGGAATTGGAAAAGAGTGGACTGTTATTGGGCTCCCTTTGAGATCCTGGACTTTCATGTAACCTGGAATTGTTGTTACTCACATCAGCTGTAAATTCGTGATTGGTTGTTAAGTTAACAAATGAAAACTAAATTCAAAGGGCCTTATTTTCAAGGCCCCTGCACCGCCGGAATGTCACTCTTAAAGACAGTCCTGGTTGGGCACACATTTCAGGGCCATATCTACAAGGCCACGTGAAGCCACCCTGCTTAGCTTTTCATGACCTTGTAGATATGGACTGAGGCAACGCAGCGCAAGTCACTGTATTGCCTCACCCTGCAATAGGGAGGCATACCATGGGCGTTACGGTGGTCGTTCCCACGTAACACCCATGGCATTTGACAGATTCCCAGATTTATGAGATTTTGTAAACCTGGGAATGTGTCAAAAGCCTATGCCTCCCAGGGTTGGAGTAAATAACATTATTTCTCCTTGTTTATTTCTCTTTCTCTGTGTGCTGCCTGGTGCAGCACACATAGAAAGAGGAAATCGCCTCCATTAATTGTATTTGTGCAAGAAGGTGTCCCTTTCTACACAAAAATAATTACTCCTAAAACACACAGACCCTTGCAGAATGGCGCAAGGGTGCCTGCGTTGGCGCATGGTTGTCATTGGTGCATCAGCGCAAGGGTAAAGGACAGGAATGCACCGTATCTGATAGATATGGTGCATTTGTACCCTTTTCTTTTGACGTAGGGCAGCTGTTAGAAATGGGTGTCTCTAGTTGGCAATGGTTTGCCCCTTTGTCCAAGTAGGGACCTTTGCTTCTAGTCAGGGTAAGGGAGTTACTCCCTTAGACAACCCCTGCTCACCCCCCTTGGTAGCTTGGCACGAGCAGACAGGCTTATCTCAGAGGCAGTGCGTAAAGCATTTGTGCACACATACAGTAACACAGTGCAAACACTACAAATGGACACCACACTAGATTAGAAAAACAGGAACTCTTTATCAAAACAAGACCAAAACGAAAAAAAAACACCATACATATATTAAGTTATCACCAAAAATAGATTATTCACAAAAATAAAGCTTGTAGCAACAAATAGCTCCCCCTGGGGCTGTTACGACATCGTGACAGATGAAAATCCAAAAGTGCGGCGCGGACCGCGAGGTGCGTGGCGTCGGGCCCGGAGTCACACGTGCCGCAAAGAATAGTACCTTGGTAAACAATGAAAACAAAGACAGTGCACGCCGTCCGGGAGGGGATGCTTCATTGGCGCCAGGTGGAGTAGGTTCCGTACGACCACAGGGGAGGTGAGGGGTCAGTTCCTTACTGCGATGAAGGGGAGGTGAGGTGTTGGTTCCTTACTGCTGCCAGGGAGGTGACGTCATGGTGGCGTGGATGCAGGGTCGATGGATTCGGGACGTCACCCACGTCAGGTATCGGCTCCGCGATGATGAACCTCCGGGGATGGTGAGGTCAGGCTGCAGTGCGAGTCGGGGTGGTGCATCATGAGTGTCATGAGTGGTGCCCTCGGCTCCGGTGCAGGTAGCAGCCTCGATGACAGCATCAGAGTCGGTAAGGTGAGGCATCGGCAGGCATCGGGGCTGCGGTGCAAGTCGGGCCGGTGTGTCGAACACTTCACGAGCGGTGTTGTGCAGGTTGCGGTGTCGCTCGCCAGCGTCGGTGTTGCTTTTTCCCTTTGTGACAGCTGAAACAGCAGTTCCAAATGCAGGAGAACAGAGGGAGTAAAGTCTTTGTGTCCCTGAGACTTCAGAACAGGAGGCAAGCTCTACACCAAGCCCTTGGAGATCTTCTTCAAGCAGGATACACAGCACAGCTCAGTCTTTGTCCTCTCCTTGGCAGAAACAGCCACTGCAGGCCAACCCCACACAACACACAGCACAGAGGCAGTACATTTTCAGATTTCCCAGCTTTTGTCCTTGGCAGAAGTTCCTCTTGAGTCCAGAAGTAATCTAAAGTTCTGGGGTCTGGGCCCCAATATTTTTACCACATTTTCCTTTGTTCACTTGTGACGAGAGTCTCTTAGCTCAGTCCAAACCAGTTCTGTCCTCTCTGGTCCAGCTTCCTGGCAGGAGGTGGAGACAGCATTGTGTAAGGCAGACCAGGCCTACTTAGGTGCAAGGAAATCTCCTCCCACTAGTCTAAATGCAGCCCAGGTCTGTTCAGCCCAGCCCTGTCTCATCCAGGAAAGGCAGGACACACGTCAACTTCCCCCAGTGGCAGTCTACAGTGAATGCACATCCCCAGCCCCTGCCACTCCAAAGCGAGACAGTCAGTCCACAACCCAGCAAAGGCACACAAGATGGTTAAGCAAGAAAATGCCCACTTTTGTAAAAGTGGCATTTTCAAACCTACAATATAAAAACCATCTTTACTAAAAAAGGGGTTATTACATTCTGAGTTCAGAGATGCCAAACTTCATTTCTCTATTTTGTCCCAATGGGAAGTTAGGCTTGTAAGATGTTACAAAATATCTCCAATGCTATCCTATGGGACAGATAGCCTTGCAATAGTGAAAACGAAATACACAGTATTTCACTATCAGGACATGTCACACACCCAGTACATGTCCTACCTTTCACATACACTGCAACTTGCCCATGGGGGTACCTTGGCCCTAGCTTAGGGGTGTCTAACATGTAAGAAAAGGGAAGGTTAGGGCCTGGCAAGTGGGTGCACTTGCCATGTCGACAGTTGCAGGTCTGAGACACCTTTGAAAGGCTACTTCTGTGGGTGGCACAATCAGTGCTGCAGGCCCACTAGTAGCACTTGATTTACAGGCCTTTGGCACACTTGTGCACATATTAGGGACTTATTAGTAAATCAAATACACCAATCATGAATATACCAATCAGTAAAGACAATTTACATGGAGAGCATATGCACTTTAGAACTGAATAGCAGTGGTAAAGTGCCCAGAGTCCTAAAACCAACAAAAACAGGGTCAAAAATAGGAGGCCAAGACGCAAAATGTCTGGGGATCAACCCGCTGAAAAAGCCAGGTGTAACAGCAGCGCAGCAGGAAGACTTGCGCCGCTGCCCTGCGTCAAAAGATTGTAAATGAGGCCCAAAGTTTTTTTTACTGTTTCTTCCTCTCTGCCTACGCAGCATTAATGGTGCAAACCTGATGTAAGGAGGAATATTATTCAAGATGCTTGGCATGGCTAGAGCAAAAGTTTGATTCTGTTTTTTTCTTGTTTTTAGAATTGACTTTGAACCTAGCTTTCTAAATAATACAGAAGGCCCCACAATGAAAAACAGCAAGAACAATGAGTCTTCCTTACTTGTGATACTTCACCCTCACATCTTTTCTCCATCCTCCTTTGCTGTCTCCTTCATCATATGTTTTAAATCTTTCTCTATTTTATTTTGCCTTGTTTTAAGTGTATCTTTAAGACGATGTACCTATTCACAAAGCTAAATATATGCATGTATATTTACCTATGTGTATATATACACTACTACACCTAAGTGTAACTCTCCACTTGTTTGCCATGCACAATTTCCGAGTGGTGCTTTACATCTAGGCGCAGACTTCCAAGCCTCCAAACCCTCAAATGAGGGCATGGAGCATTTTACAATTGTTTCTACTGCTATGCAGTAATTACAAGTAACTTTATAATCGTATATGCCCTTCTGCTGGGGTGGGTGGACATGTCCGCTACTAGGACCGACACCTCCGCCACCGAGATTGAGCGCTCCCTGTCGGAAAATATAAGGAAATTGAATAAAGATAATTATTTAAAAAATATTTTATTAGATAATATTATTGTAAAAGAATGTAAAAAATTAATTTTTAACCATTAAATAATAAAATACAATTTAGAGCATGTTAACTCCTCAAATTAAATGTGCATTAAATAATAAAAAAGCTATTATAGTTCGAATGTATTGATACATTTATGATACATTCTAAGTTATTAATATATTATACATTTATGATACATTCTAATTTATTAATATTTTAATACATTCCTTAATATTCATTTAAAAACAATAATTTAAAAAAATACTTATTTTCACTAACACACACACATATATATAATTTAAATGGTGAACTAAATACATTTATTTAACATGGGTGAAATTACATTTCTTTACATTTCTTGCTGCCTTGGATTTCAATGGAAGTGTGTTGCAATATCAATGGTTGACCATGTATGGTGCTTGATTGACTGCAAGGGTCGGGTGGAGTGCATTTACATCTTTTTTGACACCTCTAGAGCTGTAGTATATTGTGTATTTTGTGAATTGCAATTGTGTTATTCTTTTGCGGGTGTGTGTTTGAATTAGTATGTTCCACCCAAACCCCTCCTTAAATTGTCCTAAACCCATCGTGAGCAGTAGTAAGTACTCCCCATTTTACCGCAACTCCCCACTACTACAAAAAATATATACCCTACATTTGCAAAGATTTCATCTTATGTGGCAGAGAGTCACACACAGAAAAGATAGGCGAGGCAGAGATTTCCCGTCGTAGGCTTGAAAATAGCTTTTTGTAGTAAGTAAGTAGCACTACTTTACATACTGCAGACTGTAGTTTGTGAATTGGGCCCTATGTCTCCCATAACTCCTTAATTGTAATTTGCAGTGATACCCTCTCTTGTGAGAGTAGCACTAAAAAAAAATTATTAGTAAATAACCTAAATAAATAAGGGATAGATGTACAAAAGCATTTTTGCAGTCGCAAATGGCCCAATTCCCAGAATCAGACTATTTGCAATAGCAAAAATGCTTTTTGTAATGTACAACCACCAAATTGTGATTTGGTAACGTGTTACCGAATCGCAGTTTGGGTTTGTAAACAAGAACAGAATCGCTATTTGGAAGGAGCGTGTTCAGAGTGTCCCTTCCAAATAGGGAATCTGAATGGTATGTACTATTGTTTTGCGATCGAAATGAGGTCGCAAAACATTCGCACTTTACCATCAACTCAAAATTAGTGGTAACCCATTCTCAAATGGGAACGGGTCCCCTTGGCCCACTTCCACATTGAGAGTGTTTAAAAAAATACAATCTACTCTTAAAAAATAGAAATGAAACATGTCATTTTTTATATTTAAACGCATTCCATTTTTCTTAAAGGAAAAGGGGCTGCATTTAGAAAAAAATTATTGCTTTATTTAAAAGCTATCACAGACCTGGTGGTCTGCTCTCTCCGGCAGACTACCATCGATGTGATGGCAGCGAATTCTAGTGGGTCACAAACTGCGACCAACCTCAAACACATTCATGGAGTAGGTCAAATTGCGACCCACTATGAATCGGTAACTTGCAAAACAACATATTAGTGCATAGGTCACTTCACAAATTACCACACTGGTTGCAGAAATACTGGTCGCAAATTGTGACCAGTATTTTGCAACCAGTTGTACGTACATCGAGCCCTAAGTTCAAAGCACCTAGTCAGTGCTTTAAAATTAGTGTACCCATCGGCACTTCCTCCATGGGAGCGGATGAGTGTCAACCCCCCCCCCCCTGCTGCGCAGAAAGATGGAAAAATAAAATGGTAATAAAATTATTTTATTACCATTTTATTTTTCCGGCTTTATAGCGAACGGAAAGGGCAGGGCGAGGCCAGTGCGTCATTGCTGCTGATTGGCAGCAATGACGAGCGGCACCTTCAGTATGAATTGCACATGTTGGTTTGCCCGGGTACATTATTACGACCAAACAAACGTGCAATTCAACCCCCTCGACAGCCGGGTTGGAGAGTGGGCACAGTCCTTCTGTGCACTTCGGAGTGCTGAGGCAGCCTGCTCCAGCCAATCCAGGCACTTCTCTCATGCAGCATTAGAGAGCAGTGTCTGGATTGGATAAGGACCCGTGGGACGTCGCGCTTGGAGAAGTCTGGAGCCGGAGAACACAGAGAACGTGCTGCAGGCTAATGTAAGTGAAAAGTTTTTCTTCATTTTTTAATGTTTATTTGCCTGTTTTTTATTGTATTTATGTTGTCGTTTTAATTGTATTGATGTCGACTCACCATTTTTGTTTGGCACCAACCGCCACTGAGTGTACCCAATATCATTTTTTGGGAATTATATAGCAATTTGATGCCTCATCACGCACAATTAATGGACATTGTAAATCATAGTAAAAAGCGGTGTGCATACAAAATGTATGCTTTTAATTTACTATTATTATAATGAGGAAACAGGGTACAGTATTCTGCATATCGAGTTCTGGCTTGGTTTATGCGTTTCAGAATATATATTTATATCTCATGTTAATTTTAGAAAAAACTTCACTGTAGCTTAAATTTGAAAAAGTTAGAACGCTACAAATACTTTTTAAATAGTAAGGTACTCAATTTAATGTACTACAGGTAAGATGGACACAGCAATCAATGTTACACTAAAACACAATGATAGGACCTCTTTTTCTGCCCCAGACAGTGAATTCCTTTTTGCTGGTAATTTACTATTTTTAGCAGCAAGGGACACGGTTGCCTTTTTCACCTTGCAGGCAGCTGTTCTGACCGCCTCATTTTACTTACAGCTTGATTGATTTACTAGGACATGATAGAGGTGTGAGGAAGCAATTGTCCGCAGCATAAAAACGACATGATCCTCAATCTATCAGTGGTAGCGCGCGCTACCATTCTGTCAATGTTGCAGAAATTTAACTGCCCTCCTTTTTTAAGGAGTGCTGCAGTCCCAGGAGGAGAGGATTCAAGGACAACACGCTGGTGATGCATGACTCTGCTAAGACAGAGCTGGAGTTGTTTATGGAAAGAGACAGTGGCCATTTTAGGTGTTCGGTTCACAAGTTGGCTACATTTGTGTCCATAGTTCGACACTTGCCTGGTGGAAGGGCATCTCGGTGGATAGATCAAAATGGAGGGTTTATTGGTGGGGACGGTCATACTTAAGAGGCTCAACGGGGATGGGTTTAATTGGAAATTAATCCACACCCTGGGCAGTGTTGGATTAGGCAAGCTTGGTTTATGTCTCCAGTGTGCACACACATCTCAGGAAGCAATGACCATGATGAGGAAGAGTAGGGTCTGTATTAATGGCAGTTAATTGAATCAAATCAGGAAATTATGCCTTCCATGCATGAACAAAAAACTAGCAAGTCAGATAAGGTTACGCTATCACAAATGGAAAGCACAAGACACTACACACAGTGTGTAGTTCAATGGAGAAGTGAAGACAATAGTATGCCAATCCATGCCAGGGGTTGGTCTAAGAATCTTCAGTTCAGGGGTCCATTTCTGATTCTCAGTCTACTGAAAAAAGAGTCAAAGGTTCAGGGAGAGCTAAGAAGTGGATATAGGACACTACTCGAGCCAGCCAGCTCTTGGAGCTGGAAGTTCTCTTCTAGGAGGTAGGTATAGGACACAACTCAAGCTAGCCAGCTCTTGGAGCAGGATGTTATCTTCACTGGAGGATGATTAATTTGCAGTTGTCATGCGTTATGATTTCAGTTGTTTTTGAGAGACTTTAGGCATGGGTGACAGATGGGACAAATGATCGAGTGAGCAGAGAAAGTGGGGGCTGAAACAAGAAAAAAGCAAGGTACAAGACTACGGCTGGGATTGTGTACAGAATAATGTTGGAAATGGCGGAAAAACAACCAAGTTGGTTTAAATTGTCTGCTGTACAGGCGCACTGGGATCGTTAAAGAATGCTCCACGGTGATCGACGGAACGTTTTGGGGAAAAATGTCATCATGGGACAAAGAACACAATTTTGAAGCTCCAGCTGGGCTTGTAAAATGTTGGAACTAGAATTTCAGTATCACTGTTCCAGGAAAATATTGACATTGGAGAGTAATCAGGCATTGAAGTAAAAGGCAGTGGTGAGTCAGTATAGATCAACATTTGGAGTTTTGCAGATACCATAAAGTGGGAGGAACGCTTATGCATTTCATAGATATTTTGCAACTATTTGCAAGGCATAGGCTCTTCAACTTTCTTGATATCTTTTTTTGACCTTCTATGTCATCAAGTATCCAGAATATTGGGTTAAATTAGTTTGACGTTTGAAAATAGTGGGCAGCCTTATGTAGACTAGGGACCTGGCATGAAGGAAGGTTGGGGGACCTCACATAATTGTGCACCGACTTTCTTACTAAAAAACTTTCCCATTGGCTGTACCTTGTAAATTTGAATTTTATACTGAGAATTAGTACATGTTCATTTATAACATTTCTAATTGTATCACATTGAAAATGAAATGTATTCCATTGAAAATAATAAATTGTTGTGTTACTGTGAAAAGTAACACTTCTTTTTGACACAGATATGCTAAAAAATGTAAATCCATCAACACGCCGTAAACTAAACACATTTCCAACTGTAACACTAAACAAATGCAATGCTAGACGTTAACCCTTAATTCCTAACCATTTAGCCCCAAATCATAGACCCTATAATCAAACCTTTAACACTATACCTGACACCATTAATCTTATAGCCTAAGGGGCTTATTTACAAGCCCCTTGCACCACCGGTATGTCACTTTATCCCATATTAAAAGTGACGCACCGGCGGCGCTAGGGGCTTGTAAATAAGCCCCTAAATCTGTAACTCTGTACCCTTCACCCTGTACACTACGGGCCTGATTCACAGAACTAACTTACGTCAAAAACGTAAAGTTAGTACTTTTGGTATTCACAGAATACACTTACTCATTTTGGTATTCACAGAATGAACTTACTCATTTCGGTATTCACAGAAGTTAGTAGCCCTAACTTTAGGACTCTAAATGCCTTCTGTGAATACCGAAAGTCTTAAAGTTAGGATTTTTCTCAGTTTAG
Source organism: Calotriton arnoldi (assembly GCA_963921515.1). Classification (NCBI taxonomy): domain Eukaryota; kingdom Metazoa; phylum Chordata; class Amphibia; order Caudata; family Salamandridae; genus Calotriton; species Calotriton arnoldi. The sequence continues at coordinate 918,754 of CAWUFW010001936.1, read as the reverse complement.
GAGTAGTAATGTCCTAACTTTACTACTCCTAAACTGAGAAAAATCCTAACTTTAAGACTTTCGGTATTCACAGAAGGCATTTAGGTGTCCTAAAGTTAGGGCTTCTAACCTGTATCCCCTAAACATATCACCTTAACTCTACACTCTTAAGCACTACAACCAAAACTCCTTATTTTTCCCCATCCCCTTATTCCTCATCCTGCATACCCTTAATCCTGGTCTTTTAACCCCAGACTCTTAACCCCATCCACATAGCCCTATACCTCTGACCCTTAAACCATCCATTCCAATATATCATACTCTATTCCTCAAACCCTTAATAATAAATCCTTAACCGTAACTCCATAATACCCATGACCTCAATACTCGACTCATTTACTGTTAGCCCTAGGTCCCTAGCCCTTATACACCCAGGGGCCGATTCACAGAACTAATCTGAGACAAAATCTTAAACTTACTACTTTTGGTATTCACAGAAGGCATTTAGTAGTAGTAAAGTTAGGATTTTGTCTTAAGTTTGACTTAAGACAGACTTAAGACAGTCTTAAGACAGATTTAAGACAAAATCCTAACTTTACTACTACTGAATGCCTTCTGTGAATACCAAAAGTAGTAAGTTTAGGATTTTGTCTCAGATTACTTCTGTGAATCGGGCCCAAAGTCCCTACATCCCTGTTAACACTTAACTCCATACCCCAAATCCCTAACCCTACACCTTTAATACTTTACCTTTATCTCTTTTCCACGTACTCTTAACCCATCAATCAATCAATCAATCAATCAGGGGTTTGTTAAAGTGCGACTACTCACCCGTAAGGGTCTCAAGGCGCTAAGGGTGGGGGGGGGGGTGCAGGTTCCATCCATCAAGGAGGGGGGTCTGTCGAAGAGCCAGGTTTTGAGGTTTCTTGCGAAGATGAGGAGCGATGTTGTCTGTCTGAGGTGGAGCGGAAGGGCGTTCCATGCTTTGGCCGCGAGGAAGGAGAAGGAGCGGCCTCCCGATCTGGTCTTTCTGGTGCGGGGGACCACGGCGTAGGAGAGCTGGGCTGATCCTAGGGTCCTTTGGGGTGCGTGGAATTTGAGTCGGCTGTTCAGGTATGCTGGTCCGGGGCCGTGGAGGGCCTTGTGTGCGTGGGTGAGCATCTTGAAGGTTATTCTCGCCTCGACAGGGAGCCAGTGGAGTGTGCGCAGGTGCTGGGAGATGTGGCAGTGTTTTGGCAGGTTGAGGACCAGTCTTGCGGCGGCGTTCTGGATGTTCTGTAGCTTGCGGGTGAGGTTTTTGTTTATTCCGGCGTAGAGTGCGTTGCCGTAGTCGAGTCTGCTGGTGACCAGGGCATGAGTGACGGTCTTTCGGTGTTCGAGGGGATCCATTTGAAGGTCTTACGAAGGAGGCGGAGGGTGTGGAAGCAGGAAGACGAGACAGAGTTGATCTGGCGGTCCATTTTGAGCTCGGAGTCCAGGATGATTCCCAGGTTGCGTGCGTGGTCCGTGGGGGTTGGCGGGTTTCCGAGGGCGGGGGGCCACCAGGTGTCGCTCCAGGCATCGGGGTTTGGGCCCATGATGAGTACTTCTGTTTTGTTGGTGTTTAGTTGTAGGCAGCTGTTTTTCATCCATTTGGCGACGGCTTCCATGCCTTCTTGAAAGTTGCGTCTGGCGGTGTTGGGCTCGTTGGATAGGGAGAGGATGAGTTGGGTGTCGTCTGCGTATGACACGATGTTGAGTCCGTAGGTTCTGACGATGGGGGTGAGTGGAGCCATGTAGACGTTCAATCAATCAATCAATCACAGAATTTGTAAAGCGCACTACTTACCCGCGAGGGTCTCAAGGCGCTGGGGGAGAAAAAAAGGGGGGGGTGCTGCTACTGGTCGAACAACCAGGTCTTGAGTAGCCTCCTGAAGGTCAGCAGGTCTTGGGTCTGTCGTAGGCTTAGTGGAAGGGTGTTCCAGGTCTTGGCGGCGAGGTGGGAGAAGGGTCTGCCGCCGGTGGTGGTTCTTCGAATGCGAGGGACGGTGGCGAGGGAGAGGTCGGCGGAGCGGAGTTGGCGGTTGGGGATGTAGAAGATGAGTCGTCTGTTGAGGTAGGCTAGGCCAGTCTTGTGGAGTGCCTTGTGTGCGTGGATGAGGAGTTTGAAGGAGATTCTCCTGTCGACGGGGAGCCAGTGCAGGTTCCTCAGGTGGGGGGTGATGTGGCTGTGGCGTGGTACATCGAGGATCAGGCGTGCGGAGGTGTTTTGTATGCGTTGCAGTCGCTTGATGAGCTTGGCCGGGGCTCCCGCGTAGAGGGCGTTCCCATAGTCGAGTCTGCTGCTGACGAGGGCCTGGGTGACTGTTCTTCTCGTGTCTGTCGGGATCCACCTGTAGATCTTGCGAAGCATGCGGAGGGTGTTGAAGCAGGAGGATGAGACTGCGTTGACTTGCTTGGTCATGGAGAGCGTTGAGTCGAGGATGACTCCCAGGTTGCGTGCGTGGTCGGTGGGTGTCGGGGCTGCTCCCAGCGTCGTTGGCCACCAGGAGTCGTCCCAGGCTGAGGGGTTGGAGCCGAGGATGAGGACCTCTGTCTTCTCCGTGTTCAGTTTTAGTCGGCTGATCTTCATCCATTCGGCGACGGCCTTCATCCCTTCATGGAGGTTGGATTTGGCGGCAAGGGGGTCCTTGGTGAGGGAGAGGATCAGTTGGGTGTCGTCGGCGTAGGAGATTATGTTGAGGTCGTGCTGTCTGGCGATGCGTGCGAGCGGGGCCATGTAGATGTTGAACAGTGTTGGGCTGAGGGACGATCCCTGGGGTACGCCGCAGATGATCTCGGAGGCTTCGGATCGGAATGGTGGGAGGCGGACTCTCTGGGTTCTGCCGGCGAGGAAGGAGGTGGCCCATTCCAGGGCCTTGTCTTGGATCCCTGCGTCGTGGAGGTGTGCGCGTAGAGTGCGGTGGCAGACAGTGTCGAAGGCGGCGGAGAGGTCCAGCAGGATGAGGGCTGCGGTCTCACCGTTGTCCAGCAGGATCCTGATGTCGTCGGTGGCGGCGATGAGGGCAGTCTCAGTGCTGTGGTTGCTGCGGAACCCCGATTGGGATGGGTCCAGGATGCTGTTTTCTTCGAGGTATCGGGTTAGCTGCTTGTTGACGATCTTCTCGATGACCTTGGCTGGGAACGGAAGCAGGGAGATGGGCCGGAAGTTCTTGAGGTCTCTCGGGTCCGCCTTGGGTTTTTGAGTAGGGCGTTGATCTCTGCGTGTTTCCAGCTCTCTGGGAAGGTCGCGGTCTCGAAGGAGAGATTGATGATGTTGCACAGGTGGGGTGCGATGGAGCTGCTGGCTTTGTTGAAGATGTGGTGCGGGAAAGGGTCTGATGGGGAGCCGGAGTGTATTGTGCTCATGGTCTTGATGGTGTCCTCGATGTTCACGCTGGCCCAGGCTGGCAGGGGATCGTGGTCGATGGTGTGCGGCGGGTCTGGTGCATCGATCTTAGTTGGGGCTGTCTGGGTGTTGAAGCTGTCGTGGATGTCGGCGATCTTGCAGTGGAAGAAGGTGGCGAGGGAATCGCACAGGGGTTGCGACGGTGGGATGTCGTTGGTGTTGGAGCTGGGGTTGGAGAGTTCCTTCACGACGTTGAAGAGCGTCGGGCTGAGGGAGGAGCCCTGGGGGACTCCACAGGTGGTAGGTGTGGGGTCCGAGAGGAAAGGGGGAGTCTGACCCGCTGCGTCCTGCTGGAGAGGAAGGAGCAGATCCAGTCGAGGGCCTTGTCCTGGATTCCTGCATCGTAGAGTCTGCGTATTAGGGTGCGGTGGGAGACTGTGTCGAACGCCGCTGATAGGTCGAGGAGGATGAGGGCTACTGTTTCTCCTTTGTCCAGTAGGGTGCGGATGTCGTCTGTTGCGGCGAGGAGGGCGGTTTCCGTACTGTGGTTTTTTTCTGAAGCCGGATTGGGAGGAGTCGAGGATGTTGTGTTCTTCAATGAATGTGGCGAGTTGGCTGTTGATGGCTTTCTCGATGACTTTCGCTGGGAACGGGAGCAGGGAGATGGGTCTGTAGTTTTTGAGGTTGGTGGGGTCCGCTGAGGGTTTCTTTAGGAGGGGTTGACCTGGGCGTGTTTCCAGTCGTCGGGGAACGCAGGCAGTCGCCAGGGAGCGGTTGATGGTGTGGCGGAGCATGGGTGCGATGGTGTCGGCGGCTCTGTTGAAGATGTGGTGGGGGCAGGGGTCCGTGGGGGCCCCTGAGTGGATTGACTTCATTGTCTTCAGTGTGTCTTCGGTGGTGAGGGCTGTCCAGTCGTCAATCGCTGGTTTCCGGGTGTCGGGGGTGGTTGGTGAGGGTTCAGTGTGTTGGTTGTCTTCGTCGAAGTTGTCGTGAGATGCTCTTGATTTTGTGGTGGAAAAAGGTGCTGAGTTTGTCGCAGAGGTCTTGTGAGGGAGGGATGTCGGTAGACTCGCTAGTGGGTTGGGCGAACTCCTTGATGATGCTGAAGAGTTCCTTGCTGTTGTGCGCGTGGGTGGAGATTCTGTCTTCAATTGCTTTTTTCCTCGTTTCTCTGATGAGTTGATGGTGGGCGTTGGTGGCGGCTCTGAAGTTGTCGTGGGCTTCTGTGGATTTGGTGTTCCTCCAGGCCTTTTCGAGGCGGCGGCATGTGCTTCTGGACTCTCGGGTTCGGTGGTAAACCATCTGGCTTTCTTGGCGCGGGTATTGTTGTTTTTCTTGAGGGGGCTATGGTGTTGGTGCTGTCCGAGATCCATCTATGCAGGGTTCGGGCTGCGGTGTTGGGGTCGTCGTTTTCCGCGATGGTTGGGGTGGAGTTGTTGAGTGAGGAGGTGAGCTGGTCGTCGGTGATTTTGGTCCAGTTTCTTCGTGGAAGCAGGTGCTGGTAACCCAATCCTTAACTTCTCACCTTTACATCTTATACCTTATACCTTTAGTGCCACATGTACGTTCCTTTTGCGACTCGTGATTGGCATATTTTAGTGACTCGCAATTTGCGAGTCGCAAAAAGAAATGTACTAATGTGTCGCAGAAACATTTTGCAATTCCCTATGGGGTCGCAAATGACCTACCTCATCAATATTTATTAGGCAGGTCGCAATTTGTGACCCATTGGGAATGGGCAATAACACAGGGATGGTGGCCTGCTGGGGACAACTGACCCCCATGTCTGTGTTTGCTTTTTAAATAAAGCAGCTATTTTATTTTTTAAATGTAGTCCGTTTTCCTTGAAGGAAAATGGGATGCCTTTAAAAAACGAAAATGAAATGTTTCAGTTTCATTTTTTAAGAGTAGGCAGTGGTCCTTGGGCAGTGTGCTCTTAAAAAAGGGTTTTGCTGCCAGTGACTAAGGGGAAGGGCTCCCTGGGGACCCCTTCCCGATTGAGAGTGGCTTACCACCTACTTGAAGTAGAGGGTAAACTGCGATTGTTTTGCGACCGCATTCCAGTCGCAAAACAACTGTACATCCCCCTGCAACTCGCTATTAGGAAGGGAAGCACTTGGCATGCCCCTTCCTAATCCCACTCGCAAACCCTATTTTGCGAGTCGGTAACAGGCTACCGACTTGCAAAATAGGGTTGATACATGCTACAACCCTTTTTAGCAGTCGCAAATGGCCTGAATCTCCATTTGCGACCGCTAAAAACGACCATGCATGTGGCCCTAAATCCTTAACCCTGTACTAGAAACCCTTAAGACCCTACCCTTAACTCTTAACCCCTAGCCTCATACCCATAACTCCAATGCCCTAGACTCTTAGCCACTTCACACTGTCAATCAATTAATCAGTGCTTGTTACGCGTGGCTACTCACCCGTGAGGGTCTCCAGGCACTAGGTGGGGGGGTTGCAGGATCGGCTGGGCGCTGTGGTTCATTCGAAGAGCCAGGTTTTGAAATCCTTCTTGAATTGCGTCAGAGACGGGGAGAGCCTGAGTAGAAGAGGCATGGCAGGATTTGGCAGTGAGGTAGGAGAAGGATCTTCCTCAGTCCTGGTCTTGCAGATCCGAGGGACGGTGGCCAGTGCCTGTTGGGCAATGCGGAGGTGTCTGGTATGTGCGTGGAATGAGAGGCGGTGTTTCATGTATGCAGGCCCGGTGTCGTGGAGGGCCATGTAGCCATGTGTGAGGAGCTTGAGGGTGACTCTTTTGTTGATTGGGAGCCAGTGGAGGTCTTGTAGGTGTTCATAGATGTGGCTGCGGCGGGAGAGGTTGAGGACCAATTTGGCTGCGGCATTCTGCACATTCTGAAGTTTTCTGAGGAGTTTCTGGGTGGTGCCTGCATAGAGTGCGTTTGCCGTAGTCGAGTCTGCTGCTGATGAGTGTGTGGGTGACCATCTTCCTGACCTCAGTGGGGATCCATCTGAAGGTTTTCCGAAGCCGGCGAAGAGCGTGGAAGCATGATGAGGTGACAGCGTTGATCTGGAGGTTCATGGTGAGCGAGGAGTCCAGTATGATGCAGAGGTTTCGTGCATGGTCAGTGGGTGCGGGGGGATTCCTAGCTTGGCAGGCCACCAGGAGTGGAGGTGTTGTGCCCCAGGATAAGGACTTCGGTCTTGTCCAAGTTGAGCTGAAGGGAGCTGTCTCTCATCCAGGTGGCGACGGCCTTCATCCCTTTGTGAAAGTTGTTTCTGGCGGTGGTGGACTCGTTGGTGAGGGAGAGAATCAGCTGGTTGTTGTCAGCACATATGCTTCGGTGCATTTTGGGCAAAAACACTTTGGGAAGTCTCCATTTTAGTTTTTTTTTTTTAAACTAACAATTGAGAGGTGTCATTTTTAGAAGCATTGTTTTTGCAATCCTGAGGGAATACCCTCTTACCCCCAGTTCACTTGGTGCTAGCATTGACTCCTTTATGATACTTGCCCTTTCTGTCCTACGTTTGTCCCTCCATTTTTCCGCCACCACCTGCACATGCCTTGGTCAGCTAAAAGGCAGCCTAAGTAAAGCAGACATGATGTAGACAGCACACAGGATGACATGAAGTAAGAGATACTGAGAGTAGCAGGGCACAGCAAATCCATCCGATATCTGCGTAATATTCCAATCCTCTCTCTTTCTCTGTCTCTGTCTCTGTCTCTCTCCCTCTCTTTCTCTCTCTCTCTCTCCTCTCCCACCTTTACCTTAATGCACAAGTGCACAGCCTCCTACAGGACTAGCACAGGTGTTGCTATCAATGGTGAAGCGAGTGCAGTAGCACTGGGGCCAGAGGCCTGAGTAGCTTGATGAACCCTGATTGTTACTATATTTTACTACTTAACAGCAATCAGGGGCCCCATTTTCCTTGCATTCACTAGAGCCTGTGGCACCTTTGCTAAGCCGCTGAGGAACAGGCTCAGACTTGACGTGTCGTGGACAGACGTCCAGTAGTTTGAGGGCAGAGATGAACACACAGAGAACACTCAGGAAGTTACTTGCAAGGGCAATGTTCTCCCTCATTGCCTGTTGCTGGCAGTGAAACTCTACCAGCAGCCTCAACATCTGCAGGCATCCAGGTAGGCTCTGCCATTTGTGCCTGCCTGCGCATACAGTCACTAAAGGCATGGTGCACAATCTGCTGCTGACGCATGACTGCCTCGTCTTTGCCTTTTCCCTGAAGCAATTTCATTTCTCATTTCAGAATACAGAAGTCGAATAAAGTAGAAATGTGTCAGCCACCAACTTGATTCTATCAGAGATTGAAATCTTAATACAAACAGTAAAAAAAAGTCAGCCAACTATATAGTTACATGTACCACAATTCCTTCTGCCTCTGTAGCTGAGAAACCTTCCCTGTTGACAAATAGCATTTTCTCTTTATTTCCTTATACTTTGATGAGTCTATACACTCAACATTAAAATATACAGGAAGCTGTGCATACGACAGGTAACCAAAAAGATGGCTGAATTTAAGAACAAATTAAAAAGTGATCTCAGCCACTGGCAATCACCTGGGTTCGCCTTCCAGACCATGCTTATCACTACCAATGCTGATCTAGACAGAGACCAGCCATATGTAAATCATTCCTGGTCCTGCTCCAATATCAAAAGTTCAGCCAGAATTGCCAGGTAGATCCCCTCCAGACAAGCGAGGCCTCATCAGTGAGGTACAGCTTGAGTCCTCAGGCACAGTGAGCATGGCATCCATTTTTGGGTATACTCATTGCCTTATGGCATCTACTACAACAAATTTCAAAGTGATGGGAGGAATGCTTGAATTAATCTCAGCTACTGGCGTTCATTCAGGCCTCATTCTGGGCCATTGTTTTTTACCCACTGTGACACTATAGAGATCAGCTGCATACAAATTACAAAGTTATGGAAGGAATGCTTGAATTAATGTTAGCCGCTGGTGATCACACAGGCTGTATTCAAGAACATAGTTCTTCACCCACTGTGCACTCATGAAAGAGACCAGCCTATCAGTCTAGGTCCTGGTCCAATAGGAATAGTCCAGCCCAAACTGCCAGGTTAGGTCCCCTCAAGACATGGTCATATCGGCCTGTCCAGCAGTTATTTTGTTCACATGGGCACTTTATCCGATCTGTAGAACTGCACACTGGCACGTTACCGCCTATAGCTTTGCACACTGACACTTTATCGGTAGATTTACCATTAGCCGCACAGTCAAGTATATATATTCTTGCAAATCAGGGAAAAACTTACCTTATGAGGAATTTCTTTTAGATTTGTAGGTAGGTGTTGTCTTGGTCTGCCTTATCTGATACCCACTAGCCTTTTTGTTCGCTGGTTCTTCCACTTCTATACCCACGAAGGGCAGTAACTGGTGAAACTGTCTTCCAGTTAAGAAGTGCAACGGTTGCTTTGATACTTAGGGGCCGATTACGGTGTCGTTAGGAAGGGCTCCGGATGGGATTGGGTATTGTCGAATCCGATTCGGAACCCTTGTTTCCTACCGAATCGTACAGTTTTCCCAACAACCGATTACGATGGCTGGAAACTGTTCGAGCAGACCGAATCGGTTACGAAAGGCATCCGGACAGCCCAAGTCTGTCAGAGCCGATTCGTACAGCTCTATGGACACGGTTTCCGGACGAGCGATTACAATGACATATTCGGACAGCCGTTCCGATTCGGTTTGCCTGAGACGAAACGGCTGCCGGAATTGGTCTTTGGGGGCCCACTGCAGGCCCCCTCTTCACCCGGAGGCATCCGAATGGGGCCTGTGGGGGTACCCAAGGGACCCCTCTTCTCAAACATGCACAATGTGGTAGGCACCATGGGGTACCCACCACAGGGTGCAAGGTTTTCCCCAACCGCCCCTTTTTTCAATCGGAGCCTGTGTTCACATTCGGAACACAGGCTCCCATTGAAGTCAATGCGAGTCCAGCCTAACGTTGTAGGGAGGCATCGTAATCGGTCGTCCGGACTCACAGGACCTGAATCGTTTAGAAACTAGTCCAGAACCGATTAGTTCGGGACAGTTTCCAAACGACATCGTAATCGGGACCTTAATAGTTTTTAAAGATCTTTTTAGCTAAAACTTATTATAATGCATAATTTTTGCAATGTTTATGGTTTTAATTGACTAATAAACTATTTTCAATTCAATTCAGGTCCCCTACAGGAAAGAACACAAGCAACTCCAGACTGGTTTGTACCTACTTAGGCCTTGCCAGTGAGGCATAGCTTGAGTCAAATGGCACAGTGACCCGGGGACCACGCCAGCGCATACCTGTCGCACTTAAGGTGTCTGGTACAACAAAGTAAAGGAAGGACTGCTTGAATTAATCTCAGCCAGAGGCGTTCACTAAGGACTGTATTCCAGACCATTGTCTTGGACATATAAAAATACTTTGTTGATACATGCCTTTGCAGACAGCATAGCACACACGTTGCTGTTGGGGTTTCAGAAAGCGCCTGCATTGAAATTGCTTTTGAATAGCTAAGAATATTAATTGGTATCAAGCACCTACTTACAAAAGTATGTATCCTTATTGTGTCAGTGCTTAATGCCTGTACATTTAAAATTAATTCTAAATGAACATAGACATTGTTTTCTTTAACATGCAATGCCAATTGTTTGTCATCCCTGTGTTTAATACCAATGTGACACATCAATACGAGGCCATTGAGAAAAGCTCCATTGTGAACTATCCCATCAGTTCACCATGAGCTGGTATCCACAGCCTGGGCATAAAATGATGGTATTGTTAATTCGTTATTGAATTGCCATTTCCATAGATAGTGTATATTTCCATGCCTACCTCGTCCCCAATTCGGCACCAATGGAAGAGCAAATGGCTGACGAATATTCTCAGAAAACAGTGATCTTTGGGAGCACAATTAGCCTCTTTACAGACTGCATTTTGTAGTTCATTTAGTAGTACTACAATAGTACTCCTAACAGGATACAAAATGCTGTTCACAAACCTACGCGCAGTCTTTCACCTCCGCCGCTCCTGATCCTTTCTGTGAGGAGAGCTCTGTCCCAATTGAGGAAATCTCTGCACACGTACGCCTATGTTTTAGTAGTAAATGTGGAGTGAGAAAGTGGTTTGGCTGCCAATAGGAGGAATACCTACTACTAAATGAGATCAGTGTAGGCAGGAGTAAGCAGGATTTAGGCTAGGGCCAAAGAGGGCTTTAGGGAGGGACGTGTATCCACCCAAACAAGAGTAAGACTAAGAAGTTATAAGAATGGCTTGGGTGGAATGTATTAGTCATTTTTAATGTATATTGAATGAACAAACAATTGTTGTTGTGCTCCTTTCTAAATTAGACAGACAACACCACTATGTGGCAGACTGCCATAAGTGCAGGTGCTGACAATTATGTGCCGGTGCAGAGCACCAGAAACCACTGGCTCAAATTAAGCACTAAGGAGAAGCTAAGATTAATTTATGACCCTTTCTGGTGAGCAGCTCATTTTCAGGTTTTTTGTTGTCATTACTTTTGTCTCTATTTTCGCAGCTTTCTCTCACTCAAAGCCATGTACATGATGTCCAGGACTGTGCATAAGAAACAGGTCAGACCGTCAGAGCATTCCTTTCATCATCCCGGAAAATACATATCAATCATCCAGTGTCAGCAAAGATATCTACAAGGAATTAATAATAGTGAAAAGCAATACTAATGTGAACGCAAGCAACAAAGTAAAAGAAACAGTGAAACAGCAAGTCAAGCAGTGAAATGCAGAAGGCAAATTTAGAAAAACAATGAACTTCGTATAAATAAAAAAAAACTTGTCAAATACTGTATAAAGCTTCATTAACTGGCTTTAACAAGTGCTTTAAACCCTATATGGACTCAAGTGTGGATATAACATCCTTGTGGTAAACTGTGAGGTTTTCTGTAGTATTACTTATAATCTTGGACATCCCAAACGTGTCCTTGTGATGGCTCATTTTCTTTTAGTAACCCAGGCTTGTCAGCACTGTGAACCCTCCGCCTCTATTTCCTTATGACTAGGTTGGACTTGATTATATTGGTTGATCTGGTTCCCACCAAACCTCCACATTACACTCTTTTGGATGCTCACAGGGGACTTGCCTCACGGGTTTGGGAAATCTCTGAACCTCCGTCCCCTTCCCCTGTCCCTACCAAACAAAAAGGCATCTTAACTGAAACCGAAAAAAATGTACAAACTTATTATAGTAAGCTAACAGAACAGTAGTATTGTCCATGGGCCCTCATCACAAGTGGCAGGACTACACCTGGAACTATAACTCTTGGTGGAATTCCACCAACAACAGTTCCAAGGGAAATTATTTCAACCAAAATCTCCAGACCTGAAAATTCTGGGCTAGGAGTCCCCGAACCCTGTTACATGCTGTAGGGTAAGCATCTGTGGTCAGAAACACAACTTGGCCACTTCTCATCATTGGCCAAACCCTGCAGCAGCATAAGGGGAGCAGAGAATTCTCCACTGGGACACGCTCAGGACTGCTCTGACACCTCATCTAACAACCTGACCCTGCCTCTTACTGGCTCTCATGCTGACAGTTTCCTCCTGCTCTAAGAAGGTGAAGATTTTCAGTGGAATTGGGAATAACTGCACAGAAAAAGCTCAGTATTACTAGGCCTTTGCAGTTATGAGCCATTCCGGAAATCAAGTTACGACTGCCAGGATTTAATGCAAAGATACAGTCCAGAATCAGACATTATGGACCCCGGCATCCCTGCACTAAGTGCCAGATGTACAAAGCATTTTACTGGTCGCAAACAGCCCATCAGGCCGTTTGCGACCAGCAAAATGCATTTTGCCATTTACAAAAGTGCATACATGCACATGTACAAACGGTAGAATGCAACTTGGTAACATGTTAGTTACCAAATTGCATTTTGCATTTGCTATTTGGTATTAGGAAGCAGTGTGTTTAGGGCGTCCCTTACTAATACCAAATAGCACTGGTATGTAGGAATGTTTTGCAAAAGGGAATGCAGGCGCAAAACATTTTCAGTTACCACCAACTTCAAGTTGGTGGTAACCCATTCGCATACAGGAAGGGGTACACTCGAAATGATGGCCTTGAAGTAGTTTCTTTGCAATAAACAAAACCACTGAAGAAGGAATCAGTGAGCATAAGCAGACTATCCTTCTAGGCTTTGCAGAAGAAAGCACCAATGTACTAAAGGCAATTCTTGAACCAAGATGTGCAAATTACACACCACCCGATTTACGAATTGTCCTCCATTTTTCAATGCGACTGACATACCAATCAGCATCAACGCATAATGTATATCTTTAGGAGGACGCAAAGACTCCTGCTTTATGACTATTAATGAGGGAGGGCAACAGATGACCACCCCTGCAATTACATTCCATGCATGTGAATATTTTGAATTTTAAAAGCAGACTGTAACTTACGAAGGCAGGTGCTGCTTTAAAAAATGTTGACATGGAGTTTAGATATTGGAAGGAGCATACAGTGGTCCCCTGAGTCACGGGCTGCTCCCTCTGAGGCTGCTCAACAGGATTACTAAAGGGACAGTGGTGGCTGGCATCTACGGGGAGGGGGGTTTGGGGGCGTGCACACGTGTAAAATAATATAAAAAAATAAAATAAAACTTGCCGATCTCGGCGACGGCCTCGCTCCGAACATCTTCTTTCGCGGACACAGGAACCGGATGCTGGAACTCCCTTGGCCAATCCTGGTGCTGCTTTCACCAGCATGAGAGCAGCGCTAGGATTGGTGGGAGCGGCCTCATTCGACGCTCCACAGCGCTCTGGAGGCTTTGGCTTGCTCTAACCCAGCTGTCTTAAGACAGCTGGGTTAGAGATGCTTAAAGTGCACATGTGTGGCTGGCCATCGCAAGACCGAGGGCAAAAAAGCCATGCACACTTTAAACAGTGTTATACCAGCCCAACCCCCTCCTTGACACTGTCACTTAGCAGCGGCCCGCCCCGTCCTGATGCTCGGCTCGGGACGGGGATGAAAAATAAAATGGTTATTAATTACCATTTAATTTTCATCTCTGGGGCTTTTGGGGACTTTTAAGTGGGGTGACGCTCCTCCGCTCAAACGGAAGAGCCGTCCCTGCAAAGGGATAGCTTCTACTTTGCAAATCATTTGTCACTCAACCCAGCTGATCAAGTATTTGCATTGAGACATACCACATTGATTCCCAAGTAGCAGGAAATGCTGCTTTTTATCCCACTCATATTTGAGATAGCAATGGGCCACAAAATAACATGTGTGAGTCGGAAAGTCTATTCTGAATCGCAAAAAGGGATTTTGTACATTTGAAAACACTCTTTTGTGCTTAGAAAGTCTATACGTTTGTGTTTCGCCAGCTTTGCACTTGCACAAATATTTCTTGCTCTACATTTTAATGTACTAGGTACTATAAAATCTGTGGGGATATTGGAGATCTAAAGTATTCTTAATTTTTGTGATTACAGGACACATTTGTGCAAGGCAACTTCAGTTTAAATTATTGTTCGCAGAACACACCTCAGAATTCAGCTAAAACACAACCACACAAAGAACTTTGCAGAGGCAAGTTCCACAGCTTGTAACCCACAAAAGCTAGGATTTTATCTACCCAAAATCTCATCCTAGGAGCTTCCAAATAAATCCATGTGGCATTCATTACAACACACAAATGCTGCATCTCAAGCTCACTGGCCATGTAAGTGACTCTGCCCAGGACTACTGAAGAACATGTCTGCTAGAAAACAACCCCAGGGCACATTGTGCCTCTGAGCCAAACCACGTTTTCTGCTTCCTTATACCAGATTCAAGACTACTTAATGAGGAATATTCATCATCTGGAACTGTGTTCTGTAAAAATTTACCCCGGGAGAATTCACTACAGATTTAAGTATCTGGCCATGTTCATTATTTATTTGCTTTCTTAAAGTGATAATTTGTAAAAGAATAAGTGCCAGATCCAATGTTCTGCTCAGAAGCCCCTATCTGGTGCTATCACATGTCAGGATTGCAGATACAAAGACTTCCTAGTCATGATTTCAACTTATGCCTCTTTCATCCACCACCAGGCACTCCCGGCCCTTTTATTTCACTCTTGCAGGTTTTTTTCATGTCTTTGATTTCTCCCTTTGTCACAGTTTTGCCAGCTTTCTCTTCCTCCTTCCTTTCCCCCTGTGTGTATTTCTCTCTCCTGCCCTGGTTCAAAGTCTGATAAGGAAAACGAAGTGCCGCTTCAAAAGATAACTGCCGGTGGGCCCCATCTGCAACCACTAGCTCAAATTAAGCACTGCTTTCTTAAATCAGAATAAGCACATGCTTTCATTCCTGAATAAAAAACACTCACATACCTAAAAGCCCCCCATAGGCAGGGTGACCAGACGTCCCGGATTTCCCCGGACAGTTCCGGTTTTCAGAGGACTGTCCCGGTGTACCAACACTTTTCTTAATTTTAGGTAAATGCCTCGGTTATTACTCCCAGCAGAGGGGAGTAATATATGTATATATACATACACACACACACAGTTGCAAGCCCTGCATGTGTTTATGTGTACATGTCTATATGTGGACATATTTACAAGGCTATGCCAAAAAACGGGACAGGCCAGATATAAGAAGTAAGACTAAAGGCTTTAGTCCTACTTTTATGTCTGGCCTGTCCCGGTTTTTGCTTCTCAAAATCAGGTCACCCTACTCATAAGTTCAAAAATAAATCCATTAAATACACCAAAATAAACGCAATTGGAGCCTGACAGACTTTCCAGGCGAACATCGACAGCAGGCATTTTTAGGAACTTTCTGGGGCGCTGTGACATTTAAATGTGTGTCTTGTAGTGTTTCTTTCCTTTCTTTGAACATACCTTGCTGGTATTTTTTGACTGCGTGACTGCATTCTTGTAGTCAGGTGAGTGATAATGCAAGGACAGAAATCCAAAATGGCGCTTGGCAATATGAATATATACTGTAACCATGGATTTGTCCTAGGTACAAAGATAAATGTCAAATTCCTATTGTAATCTGGGTGTAAAATCCGTGGTCTCATAACTTCATAGTTTTTTTAAAGCTCGCAAGGGCAGCGCAGGGTAACAGCAGGACAGTCATTGCCCATGCTGCCACTCACAACACTGACCGTGCTGCCCCACAATATCCCTGGACCCGAAGAGACCCCGTGCCCCGGCCCCTATGACAGAGCGACTCAAAGATAGCTCCCACACTGACATTACAATTCTCTGACAACCCTTTGGCAACCCTTCCCCCCCCACTATTGTACCTGCTGTCCATTTCCCACTCACCGCAATTGTTATCCACGGGGTGGGTCTGCATGTAACTTGCTGTACCCGGATGTCTGGTATTCCTCTGTTGCCAGGTGGGATTTAGCAGTGACTCAGATGTAGATGGGTGTACTTGGAAATCTTTGGTTTACCAGAGTCAAAGACACATTTTTGGAATGCAGGCAACTTTACTGACATAGCACTTCGGCCAGCCTAATTACACCTGGAGCTGATGTGAGCATCATGATAATCTATTTTTAGGCCACCTTGCAAGATGTAATGGGTGACCACTAAAATGTCACAGAGAATGCCTTCCTGATAGACATTTAAAAAAAGCCTCACCCCAGTGGGCCCCCTTGGTGGTGAGGAGGGGCATCCCATGGGCGGAGGCATATCCCATGGGGACAGACGACTTGCAACACACCTGTTGGTTGCCACATTAACCTCATGCAGATGTTAAAGCTGGTGTGGGTGCTCCTTAAAATCACCATTGGAACAGGAATGGCTTTCAGCAGGAAGGAGGTAGTGAACTAGGAGGAAGCTATCAAAGGAATTCCTGCCAGGTTCTCAATGCTGGTGTAGATGACACAATTGGGCATGAACAAAAACGAAATGTCCTGTATTGTGTTTCTTTCTCATAACAGAGCAATTAGATATAAGCATGGAACAGGACCAGGGCCTGTAAGAGGTCTGAAAAAAATAGGGCCTCGTTTACTATATTTTGATGCTTTGCAGAGCAGCAAGTCTTCCCGCTTTGCTGCTGTGTGTCAAAATAAAAGGGCAGGAATGCAATTCTTGTTACCGAATCGCAATTTGCATTTGCGATTCGGTATTTGGAAGGGGCGTGCTTTGGGTATCCCTTCCAAATATTGAATTGGTATCGTATGTATTACTGTTTTACGACTGAATTCCGGTCACAAAGCAGTAATACTTTACCACCATTTTGAGGGCCAGATGTACGAAATCGCGGGTTTGCGATTTCCTAATAGCCAATTTTTGTGATTTGCTATTAGGAAATCACAAAATGTGATGTGCTACAGTGGGGTCGATTCTGATTCGGGCCGGAAATCTCTCCGACCGAGCCGGACCCGGAGAGATTTCCGACCGAATCGGACCCGTGCAGTCCGACCGAACGAGTCCGATGCATTCGTATGCCACCGGACACGAGTCGGTCGGACTCCCATTGAACTCAATGGGAGCCAGTCGTACAACGCGTACGCGGGCTCCCATTGCCTCAATGGGTGCGAGGCGGACAAGGGCGCCCCCTACAGCGAGTACGCCGCAAAGCGCTTCGCGGCGTACACGCACAGGTAGGGGGGACCCATGGGTCCCCCCTGTGTGCGAATCGGATCCGGTAAAGCCGAATCCTATTCGGAGCCCTACCGGCCGAGATCGGAATCGGCCCCATTGTGTCTAACGCTGTTTGCGACTCCCAAATGGGTGGCAAGGGACCTGCCTCATCAATATTCATGAGGCAGGTCGCAATTTGTGACCCATTGGGAATGGCCTTTACTCACAGAGATGGTGGTGTGCTGTGGGTCAGCAGACCACGTCTGTGATTGCTTTTTAAATAAAGCAATTGTTTTTTTTGTAATGCAGCCTGTTTTCCTTAAAGGAAAACGGAATGCATTTCAAAAATAAAAATGAAAAGCTCTTAAAAAATGTTGGCGCTCACATTCACAAAGGGGAAGGGGTCACCACCTCGTTCACGGAGTCAGTAAAATATGAATATTTTGCGACCACAATCCGGTTTCAAAACATTCATACATGTCCCTGCGACTCGCTATTAGGAAGGGACCTGTTCCTAATTACGACTCGCAAACCCTATTTTGCAAGTTGGTAATAGGTTCGGCTTGCAAAATAGGGTTTGTACATAGAAAAAGGCTATTTTGAGGTCGCAAACAGCCTGATTATGCTAAAAAAAGCTACTTACATCTGCCCTAAAAGTGGTGGTAACCCATTCGCAAATGGGAATGGGTCCCCTTGCGACCCCTTCTCCTTTGAGGATGTTGAAAAAATATATTCTAAAAGCAGGCAGTGGTCCCACAGACCACTGCCTACTCTTAAAATAAGAAACTAAAGAGTTTTATTTTTTTCCTTTTAAACACATCCCGTTTTCCTTTCTGCATTGGAAAAAAAAGGCAGGCTTTGATTCTCGGGACTATACATTTATGATGATGTATTAATTCACTTACTTTGAATTTCAGGAGCAAGTGTTAGGAACAACATCTTGATGCAGGCTGTTGAGCAAGTGTTAGCAAAATATAGATGCTTAATCCTGCATGTTAATCTTAGGGCGGCAGAATCTTCCAATTTTTCTACTTTAGTTGGGGTTGACTGAAGGATTATTTGGAATATTCAGTCAAAGAGAGGTTTGAGGTTGTTCTTTACAGCTTCTACCGTGTTTATATTTTAGAATCGAAGAACTAATAAAAGTCCTCAAAGTGCTGTTATGATCATAAGATTCATAAGCAGCATTTATATCTCGGCCGCTGGTCCTTCTCTTCTGCTCTCTGATATACTTGAGGGCTTTATTGATGTTTCATTCGAAATTCCTTGCACAAAAATGGCAAAAGGCACTATGGAATCTGACTCTGTGCAGTTTTGGGCTTGTAACTGAGAGATTATCAGATCTAGGAGAGTCAGTTGCAGGGGGACATTTAACAAACAAAACACATACGTCTCTCTTATAATTGTATCACAAAAAAAGGTGTCTGGAGATTACAGCCGAAGTCAATGCTGATATGAATGCAACCTTGGCTATTTTTCACAGGTGAAAAAAAGTCTCAAGGCAATCACTTGAATATGTGTTTCCCATGTAAGGAGTTAGGCATTTGGGAACTGACTCGAGGGAACTGGATTGCAGCTTGACTGTGTCTTAGTTTTGCTTCAGACTAAGGGGCTTTTTTATGGAAAAATCATGCAGTGCAGCGCAGCAAGTTCCCTTGCTGCACTGTGTGACAGGGAAAGGGCAGGAATGCGCCATATTTAAGGTAATACGGCTCATTCCTGTCCTTTCCCTTGCGCTGGTGCACTTTTGGCAGCCTAGCACCGATGCAGGTACCCTTGCACCATGGTGTACCCTTGCACCATGGTGTACCCTTGTGGTGCAAGGGAGCCTGTGTTGCATGCAAGATTGCTTTTGTGCAGGAAGGGGCACCTTCCTGCACAAAAACAATCCGGGGAGGCATATTCCTCTTTCTAAGTGTGCTGCAGATAAATAGAGAAATTTCTCCTCGTTATGCCCCCCCTGGGAAGGAGTAAGATTTTAACACAAGTTCTTGTAAATCTGGGGATGCGTCAAAATCCATGGGAGTTGCGTGGGAACACCTACATAATGCTCATGGAATGCCCTCCCAGGACAGAGTAACGCGCTGCATTGCGTTACTCCAGATTTTGGAACCTCTCAGAGATGGATTCAAAAATCTGTCCTAAGGTTTGCATTGCTCTTGCACCACATTGCGTGGTGAACGAGCTTTGCAAATGGCCTCATAAATAGGCCCCAAAATGTGTTTTTTAATCTGATTACTCATTGTTATGCCTTTGCGTTTACATTTCTACTGTGATCTGTCTGGGTGAATACTGTGTGCGCATCACTTGCAGAACATTCCTGTGTGATTCAGAGATGCATGTTCTGTGACATCATTGTTGTATATGAAAGTTTAGTCAGATGCACTTGAGAAAAGGTGTTGTGCCGAAGACCAGGAAGTAACTATTCGCCAGTTCTCCCAAGGAGACTTAATCCAAGGTGGGACTAGTTGCTGACCTTATTTAGGTGAGCCCAACTGCAGACAAGTGGTGGACCCGGTGGCCACAGAAGCACTGGTGAACATCCAGGATCATAAGTGGTATTAACAAAAATGTTTACTCCCACAATGACGAGCCAGTAGGAGGGACAGAGTGCAAGTGATACTGAATGAGACCAGGGCCGTTTTAACAACATTATAGGGCCCAAGGCAAAGCCGTGCCCTGGGCTCTGCCCACACAAGCACTCTCAGGAATAAAAATGTTTAGCGAAAAATTAGTGTTAAATTCTGGGCTGCATGGGGTCCCTATGCTCATGGGGCCCCCGGGCAACTGCCCAGCGTGCACATGCATTAAGACGGCACTGAATGAGGCACTCAAATGTATTGTCTTTGTGAGTCATAGGCAAATTTAGGAAACCTGACTAAACAGAAAAGTGTGGTTCCGTTGAGTGTTGAAACACTAACAGAGTAAAGGATCTTTTAGCGGAAGGACTCACATTTGTGCTCTAGAATACCTGTTAAAAGTTAAATGCTGGGCCCTATCTGTTGTCATGTGATTCTTGTATCCAATTAGGTGAAGCATAAAGAAGTGTTCCTTTTATTAAAATGATGCAGCAGAAAAAGAGTATATCATAAGGGTCTGTTTTAAGAAAAATGTATAGATTGCTCGAAACTGACAAATAATTGTTTCTTGGTATTGGAGTGAGGCCTCATACACATCTTTTAAATCACCTCACATGAGCTTGTTAAAATTTAACACTGCAGAATATCTCCAAAACAGTATATTGTTCTAGTTCGTGGAAAAGAAAATATGTCTGGGGGCTGAAGTGTCATTAATCTTTCAGCCAGTCGTGGCACGTGTAGGTAAGAATGGTGGGGCGGTGAGGGGGATTTAAACAGACGATGACGAGGGAAAATGTATTATTTATGTGATTTCCATTGTCATCGTCCGCCGAAATCCCCCCCCGCCCCTCCGCCCCACCACTCTTACCTGCACGAGCCGCGGCTGCTTTCAGCATGTCTAATTATTTCACACCAGGAGAACACATGTAAAATGACATTTCCTCAGAGCTCACCTGTGTTGTTCCTTTGAATGAAAAATCCCATTCTAGGAACTGACATGTTTGGTCAGGAGACCTCAAAAAATTAGAACATTAGTTACAAGTACACAGTTACAGCTAATATAAATATATTGCTTTATACCCAGAATTATCGCATTGACAGTGTTGATTGCTGTTGACTATGCACTATATGAAAAGGTCATGTTTGGCAATATTTGTGTCTTATTTCACATTGTGCAATAGAACGGCTCACCTCAGTGCCACAAGACACCATGTCCAGATACAACAAGATATGGACCCCCTTCCATACCTATGTCTAACGGGGCAGAAGAGCACCCAGGCCCGCAGGGATGGTGATCCTAACAGAGACACAGGTCTCAGAATCAGCCGACTGATGGTGACATTCATGACAGCACTGAGAAGGGATTATAGGACAGTGTTTTTTCTATTTTGGATGGTTGTGGGACCATCACCATTGTACTCGCGTAACTTCTTTTCCTGGCTGTACTCTATGAACGATACCCTTGAGATGCAATGTATTCTTAAACTGTAGTCTGTTCTTTGCAATTGTCCGCGCCTGGGAAACATAACCTTAAATAAAGTTGTTTAAAAAAAATTGTGTCTAATTTCACATTAAAATGTTGAGTAAACACATGACAGTCAAAGTGGAGGCAATATATTTTATCTACAAGATATTGGGAGAAGAGAGTTCTCTAGCATTGTAGGTTAGATTCTTATATGCATATGTTCTGTTTGGTATTGCTTGTTATTTAAAAAAAAAAAATCAGGGCTCAGGTTAGCTTACTGTAGGTTAACTAAGAGAGTGACACCCCTCACTCCTGTTGTTGAACCAGCACAGCATCACATGGTTTAAAAAGCAAGAAAAAATATCTTCTTTATTTAGCTTGGGTGCTGTATAACACCTAGAATGCATAAGGACCAAGGAGCAGGGAACGTCCGGCTGTATATCATCAAATGATTTCTGGCTGTGCAGTCACAAATCTCAGATTTTTTTTTAAAACAGACTTTATTGGGTTTTCAGTTGGCATATAATAATGGATTGTTGGTTACAGTAGCAATAATTGAAAAGCGATAAAAAGCAAAGAAAATCAGCTAATAACAACAGAAGTAAATCCCTTCAGTTACGGTTGCTCATTGCTCCCAATTGTGGGATAGGATAAGAGAATGAAAAATAGCAATGGCCCAATACCCAGTCTCAGCAACTCCTTACATAGTATCGACATAATAAAGTACTTTATTGATCCACAAGGAGCACCTCTGTCAACCCTCGTAGTCCCTATACAACTCTGGCCCTCCCGCAACTAGTCCCCCACCCTCCCCTCCCCCCAGGCGTGTCGCTTACAATCGAACCATATCTTTGTACTCTAGGGTTGCCCTATGTTTCGAACCGTCCTCTGCTCTAACAAGAGTGTGCCGTTGAAAGTTCGGTTGGGGGGCACATGAGGTGATGCGCCCGGTCTGATGTGTGAGCATCAACGAGGTGCAGCAGTGGTGCTTGGGGGCTAGTCGCCATTATCAGGGCCCTCTTCCACTAGACTATCTTCCCTGTCCTCCTCTGGGTGTTTCAGGAGTCACAAATCTCTGATGGAGGTTTTTCTCAACTAAGTACATAGATCAGTTGGTCATGGGGTGATGCCACAAATGGCCTAATATGAAACAGAAGCTGAGCAAAAGCAGCATAAACAGAGTCTAAAGTTGACAATTTTACTTTAAACCCTACAGAAATGAACGCCCTTATGTCATGCTTAATTTATAAATAACACCTCTGCAAAAATAAAATGAAACAGAATCAATCTCCCTTTCTTTAACACAAGTATACACCACCACCAAGAAAAGGTTACTTGGATACTAAATTTACTCATAGTGAATAGCCTGAGGGACCATAAGTTGTACAGAAAAGTTGCACTTGAAACAGATGAACCAAACAAGAGTGCTGATTAGACTAATTTGATTGCTTGCTTAATATATGTTTGACAATACATTGGTTACCAATATTCTGTCACGCAACTTGCAGCAGCAGTGCTTGTCTAACAGGATGATAGAGTGAGTGCATGTGTGGAGTCCTTCGTTATTGCAAAATTCAAACCCACAGTACTTCCATAGTTGCAGAACTCTGCTGGAGATCAGAGAGCAAAGAAAAGGGACACCAACGAATTATCAAGTCATTAAAGAGAGGAAGATTTTTTATGGATTTTTAAAGACCACAAAGGCAGTCCAGAGCCTAATGCAACTACATTGAATGGTCTATGATCTAAGGCCTGATTTGAGGGAGGATCATGCCCAAAGTGTAGAAACACCAGGATCATTTTTTTAATTTAATATAGGGCACTTTATTGGATCTAGCAGCCCATTGCATATTAAGGCAATCCAGGTACCATATGGATTAAAATATAAATTAGATCTTGCGAGTGCAAATGTGACTATCAATATACTATATCAATAGTTTCAGATAATGCAAATTAAAATTAGTGCACTGCCTTCTAACAGATGAATATAATTGGGAACATTTAAATTACCAGCCACACCTTGTGCTATACACCTGTGTCATCTAACATACAAATAAATACTCATATTTGCTCATATGTTTCAATCTCAGTTCTAGGATAGTTCAGAAAGCTTATTACTTAAGTTTTCAAATCAGTACATGTAATTTGTTAGCTAAAAAACTGATTAGAATATGTTTAGCAGAGTTACATGGAAACTATTTTGTTATGTAATATCTGCACACATCGGTGCTTTACATGCACAACTTCTTCTATGCTGGAATTCTTGCAACTTTTAGGCCAAGATTAACAAACGTTTTGTGCTAGTTTTGCGTTGCAAAAGTGATGCAACCATGCACATAATCTTTTTTTATTTACTTTCCCGTACAAAACTTGTTTTGCTCTGGAAAGTTCCCTTAAAGTAATGCAAAGCAGGGATAAGTGCTGCTTTGCGTTACTCTGCATCAAGAAGACGTTCTATGGGTGGTACATGAGCATTCCCATGCAACCACCAATGGTTTTTAGTGCAATACCCTATTTACTAAGAATAGTAGACACAGTTTTGCGCTAAAACATATTGCCACTTTGAAGCAGGAAAAATGCTTTTATTTCTTCTAACTTTTCCCAATTTGCATGTGTGCTGCACTGTACAGCACACATCCGAAGTGGGAAAAGTTTTAAAGTTAGTCTAAGAATAGTTTTTACTAACCTATGCACGCCTCATGCAGACTCCCTTGCACTATTGTGCAAAGGTTTGTGCGTGGCGATCATATGTCTGATTGTGCCCAGTGCTAAGGAGACAGCAGGATAGTGCCATTTCACTGTTGCTATGCCACTTTCCTGCTTTCTCCTTGTCGCGCAACACAGTGCAGCAACTTGTTGCTGCACTGCGTTGAGTGACACTTTTGATAATCTGGGCCTTAGTGTTTAAACAAACTCACATGCCCATAATCATTTTGCACTCATAAGAAAAAAC
This sequence comes from Calotriton arnoldi, assembly GCA_963921515.1. Taxonomy (NCBI): domain Eukaryota; kingdom Metazoa; phylum Chordata; class Amphibia; order Caudata; family Salamandridae; genus Calotriton; species Calotriton arnoldi. The sequence goes on along the minus strand of CAWUFW010001936.1, from coordinate 894,866 downwards.
CCATAAGTTTCAAATGTCCAAATGTTCCCAGAAGCAACATAATGGGTTTTGCATTTGCCATAGGGTGCATTTCATATGTCTGAGTGGTACAACAATTAGAATTCTGGTCATTGTAACCAAAGCTCTCCAAGGGGATGCTTGTGATAGAGAAAATAACTCTCTTTAAAAATTTGTCACCAATTAGGAATTTCAGCAAGGTAAAAATAAAGAATTTCCTTAATATCTTCTGCTTTAAAAAACAGGTGCTTTAAACAGTGTTGATTTGGTCTACTAAGGAGAGCTCATCTATACACCAGTGGTCACCAGATACTTGTTAAATTTCCAACAGTGAACTCCCAAATCACATTGAAACTGGAAGTCAGCAGTGTTGTAGCAAAAGCAGAAGCCAAAAGCTTGGGAACTGTTTAAGGCAAACTGGTGACAGTGACAAACATTGCAATCAAGAAGCAGTGAGTATAGTGAAAAAGAGACACAACAATGGTCCACTCAAAAATGTGGAGAGACCTTTTTCAAGGACGAGAACCCTCACACACCTGAGGGTGACATGCTTCATTGTCTTTCTGGGCTTTTTCCTTTAGCCGAGTTTCAAGTGGGGTGCCATTTGGCTGAAGAGAGGTAACCTAATGCCTGTGAACAGGTAACATACATTTTATTATGATACCTATATATATTGTTTTGTGGAGGATTTTTTCTGTATACAAGACAGCCAGACTACTCCTGGCTTATGTTTTCATGTCTCTTTCTTTTTGCTTTTTTTACAGATGAGATGGTGTAATCCCCACCAATCATACATACTGGCTACAAACTCTTGACGACCAGTATAAACGTCTGTTCTTGTTTAAAACACATTTTTCTATTATATGTTCTATATGCAGAGTGACTAGTTTGACTGTTGATCCTGATGAATACCCATGAACTCCGGTTGTGGTCTGTGAAGGGCAGAAACATGTTGACCTTTAAACAGGGGTATATTTGTTGATAACCCCTATTCCTCTTCATTTTTAATCCTGTCATAGGACAAGGCACAATAAAGTTATAGGATCCCCTGGAGACAATTTTAACATTCTCACTTAGCAATTTCTTTGTTTGCACTCTGCCCCTAACCACCGAGTACTTCGGTCCCCTCCACACATAACACCTCAGCTCCTCTTCCAAGTCTTGCAGAGTTGTAGCCCACATTGGGGACCTTGCGGCCCCGGTGTGAGGAGGGAGCCCTATGATGAAGCATGTCACCCTCAGGTGAGAGAGGGTTCTCGTCCTTAAAAAAGGTCTCTCCACATTCTCAACAAAACACTCAACACTCTGATTTATGAATACTCTTAGTAGTCTTAAGATTTCTCTAGGACACTAACGATGGCACATCTTTTTTGAGAACGTACTATTTGTGAGTTACAATATAGTTAGGGAGCAGTACGCTCTCTCTTTGGGGTTCCTCTCTTTGATCTTTTGTGTGTATTATTATATGGTACAGTCCCCGGACTGTGAATTGGCAATGTTTGCCTTACCCTTGCCCCTCACACTCTTTTTAGAGAATATCTCTACTTTTACCTTCGTACATCTCTATTTCACTTTTCACTTTCACGTCATCACAAATATTACTATGGCAGAGAGTGTAGGACTAGCCTTCGATGAAGATATGGTACAGTCCATCCTACTGACTCCCAGTCCTTTAGAAACCACATTGACGGCCACCACGAACCAGACAGAAGAATGGAATAGACTATCCAATCTCAAAAAACAACAATTGAGAACTGCAATGCATGCTGCCATTCTCACGGAATATCTAAGAGGGAATTTAGCTCTGCAAGGTCTCATTGTTACAAATGCTCCTCGCTTATGTCTATGTGGGGGTATTTGTAAAGCGCACTGTTATTCCAAGGAGTGTTCTGGCGCTAGATGCAGAAGGGTAGCAGTGGGGGAAGGGGGGATTAAGGGCAGGATTCCGGGATAATAAGATCTTTAAAAAGAATTGGTCTTTGATCTCATGGAGGTGCACGCGTGATTGGTTAATTTTGTTGATCAATACAGCCAAGGAAGTAGCTGATCAGTTACTGGTTGAGATACAACAATTGGAATCTCAGATCAAAGGAACCATTCAAATGTCAACCTATAAGAAGAAACTAGAGGGGGTTAATAAATTACTGACGGAGACCAGAGAAGGAATTCTCAAATACAAGATTAATAAACTTAAAAAAGACATGGGTAGATTTTCTCATGAGAAAGTGTATCCGTACATAAATGATGACTATGTACTGTCTTCTCTCAAGAACAATAACCGAAGAGGAGCGAGAGGCTGGAGACAGGGGACAGATGAGTGGACCTCCAACTCGGAGGAGTGGAGCATCTCAGGAAACTCGGATTCAAGTGGTTCCAGTATTCACTACCAACCAAGGAATCGACAACCAAGAGGAAGGTTTATCAGACCTCAGACACAATTCCCTACAGGCCCCTGGTGGCCACCACAACCGTAGGGCTATCCTAGGCAACACTTTCATCCAATGTCCTTTGGTGCACCTAACTGTCCTCCTTTTTTAGAACAGGGTCGGGTGGAAGAGGACGCAGAAGATGAGGGTCCAGATCAGGGAATCAACAAGATACCCAGAGAGTACAGTGGGATCCCGCAATCAAACAACGCATTTCACGGAGCATGACGTGGGACCCATCTCCATGAACAAGTATTCAGATGACCTGATTATCAACCTTAGACCCTAACGCCTTTGGAAGAGGATGTTTTGAATAAAGGTTTGGACTTTGTGCCTACCCACCTGGGGGATGATTTCCACACAAGTGTAGAAATTCCCAATTTTTTAGAAGAATTTGCCTGGCCTTTTTCTTTGCAGAGAATACTGAGACTGATGACTCTAGGCGAGTGATTAATACGTGCCACAGACCAAAATCGACTTTCAATCCTCCTCTACACCTTGTCCCACCCGAAGTAGCAACCTTTGAAAAGGCAGTAATCAAAGAATTTGATAAATTAAGGCCATCAGTGAATATGCCCCATTGTAATTTATCTAAAAATGAATTACAGAGCCTTAAACGACTAGGCTCCGATTCGGAGATAGTCATAAAACCAGCAGACAAGGGTGGGGCTACTGTCATTATGGATAGACAGGATTACCAAACTGAGTGCCTTTGTCAACTTAATGATGGGAGATATTACCAGAGCCTATGTCTAGATCCTTCCCCAAGACTTCCGACCACCATAAGAGCAATAGTGGACCAAGCACGAGATGTGAATTGAATCACCAAAAGTGAAGCAGAGTTTTTGATCTAAAAACAGCCAAAGATACCTTACTTCTATGTGCTGCCTAAGGTACATAAATCCATTAGACCACCTCCAAGGAGACCCATTGTCTCTGGCATAGGGTCACGTCTTGAACCCTTCTTTCAATTTGTGGATTGGTTTCTACGTCCCATTGTAATAGAGATGCCATCATATCTACAGGACACTAAACACATACTTAACATACTCATGGAGATTTCTTTCAATCCTGATATCCACATCCTAGCATCCTTTGATGTGGAATCCTTGTATACAAATATTCCGCAAGATGACTCCTTAGAAACAGTGAGAATGCTACTGAATCAAAGACAGCGGAATGATTTGACTCCTACATCGTTTGTGTTGCAGTGTGCTACCCTTACCTTGAAAGGAAACGTTTTTCAGTTCATAGACCAACTGTACTGGCAAGTGACTGGGACGTCGTGGGCAGCACCTTTGCCCACAGTCTGGCCAATCTGTACATGTACAACTTTGAAACTCAACATATTTATCCATCAGATAATCCTTTTACATCGAATCTCAAAGTTTGGAAGAGATATATCAATGATATACTGGTGGTGTGGGAGGGCTCTACTGATTCCCTGGAGACTTTTGCGACCTGGTTAAACTCAAGAAATCCACATCTTAAATTCACTTGTGAGTTTAGCAAGGATTCTTTACCCTTTTTGGACTTACGACTATATCCCAAAGATTGTGGCATAAACTCTGAATTGTACAAGAAACAAATGGCTCGCAATTCTCTACTGAGTTACACTAGTTTCCATCCTCATGCACTCAGAAACAACCTCCCTGTAAGCCAGTTCCTTAGGCTACGTAGGAATTGTACGGAAGTCACTAAATAAAAGGAACATGCAAACACACTTAGGGGCCGATTCCGATTTGGGCCGGAAATCTCCCCGACCGAGCCGGACCCGGACAGATTTCCGACCGAATCGGACCCGTGCAGTCCGACCGAACGAGTACGATGCGCACGTATGCCATCGGACTCGAGTCGGTCGGACTCCCATTGAAGTCAATGGGAGCCTGTCGTACAACGCGTACGCGGGCTCCCATTGACTCAATGGGTGCGATGCGGACAAGTGCGCCCCCTACAGCGTGTACACGGCGAGCCGATTCGCGCCGTACATGCACAGGTAGGGGGACTCATGGGTCCCCCCTGTGTGCGACTCGCGCGGCTACGCGTGCAGGGGGTCCGACACGGACCCCCAAAGTACGGCTCCGACAGCTCTTTCGAGCCGGAGTGCGCGGCTCGGTCGGATTGCTCGCGGCGCGCGCATCGTACTTACCCGGCCGGGGAACGTCTCCATTGCGCGGTGCGAGTCGTGTCCCGTGCGAGTCGGTCGGTGCGGTTCGACCCGGGATCGAGTCGGTCGGAGCGGTCGGGACGCCCGGACGAGTCGGTCGGCGAATACGCATCGTACTCGCTCGCCCGGACGCGCGTACGGATCGGTCGGGAAATAGGGCTCCGAATCGGATCCGGTTAAGCCGAATCCGATTCGGAGCCCTACCGGCCGAGATCGGAATCGGCCCCTTAGTGATCATCTGTCACAACGAGCATACCCTACGAGGTTGATACAGAAAGCATGCAAAAGGGGCAGGAATAATAATCGAGAAGCCCTACTAGATACATTTACGAAGAGTCCTATGGACCGTCTGGTCTGCATTAGTACTTATTGTCATCTAACTGATACAGTGAAAAAATCCATTAACAGAAATTGGTCTATCTTGAACGCAGGTGACAACCAACTACTGAAACCCCTGTTTGCTCTCAAGCGAAGTAGGAACATCAGAGACATGCTTGTCCATACTCGTCCCTGCATTCTACCCATCCAAATGGGACAAAACACCTTATGGTCCAGAACACAAGCTGAAGGACATTACCCTTGCGGCCCATGTTCGGTCTACCCTTTTACATCAGCATCGACTTTTGTAGATCTGGGTCTTACTCCTCTCTGGGAATTACACAACCTGACGAACTGCAATACAGAGGGAGTGATCTATATGCTGCGTTGGCCTTGCAACTTGATTTATGTGGGCATGACCACACGCAAAGCCAACCAAAGGATAGTTGAACACCGGAGTTTTATTCGCTGCAAAAAAGATAACACGAAACTTACACAACATTTCCTTAATGCGGGGCATACAGACAATGAGATTTGAAGGACTATCATTGATAAACCTCACTATGTGAGAACAATGGGGACCAGGGAATCTGTCCTGTTCCAAAGGGAACAGAGATGGATTTTCAGGCTTCACTGTGACAACCAGGGATTAAATGATGATATTCCTTGGACTAGTCTGGGCAGTTAATTGACTTAGTGTGATCATCCTCTTTCACATTCCTTTTCACATCTTTTGATGTTTATGAACACTAGGATTTTCACCTATCTAACCTTTGAGCATCACCCATCATACACGTGGTAAATACACTGATGCGGTTGGCATGCCAATATCTATGACAGTCACACCTGAGTGCAGACATTATCATGCATGCCCCCGCCTCGTGATAACATGGCTATGGGTACACACTGAACATCTTGCTATTTATGCTAATTTACCAGTTAGGTTTGGGTCCATAATTCCAAGTCACGATTCTTTTGACACTTTCTGATCCATTTCTGTGTTTGAATTCATTGCTTCCCGATAATAGGAACATATACACCACTCTGACCTTTGGAAATGTGTCTCCTGACAATGCCGAAAACGGGAGAGTCATGGTACGCAAGCAACCGGCTTAGGAAACTATGTTTCCCATGATTCCAAGCCGGCGCATGATGCACGTGACGTTGGATGTGGATCGTCACTTCCCTTTTTGTATGTCTGCCCTGACGGCGTCTTTCCCTCTTGCCGGGACCCCGAAAGGAAGGACTCCTACTGCATCTCGGGTGAGTTCTGCAAGCCCGACATGAGTAAAGATTGTATTTGCCTGTTATAAGTAGATCCCTGGTGGAGGCGGTACTTCGATTTTGACATTAATAAGTCCGCATCACTACTGTGGGGTCAAAACTCTGACCGGTATCTAGACCAGGTTAGAAGCAGTATTAATGTATTGGTCCCTTGATATGATTCAGAATCTACGCCTTTTAACATAAGCATCATGTTCAGGAATCATTTTTTCACAATGTTTTTTACATTGGATACTAACAGAGCACTTATAATTTGATCAGTTTCACTATGCGGTGCTGATATAACTGTTTTATGAGTACCTGTTCCTTGCTTTCCTCAATTGTCAACAGATTTCACTTTTCACTTTTATCCATTTTTCACAACAAATATTTGTCTGGCGCTTTGATGTGAATTTATAATGAACTGCCTTGTTAGCCACACTATTATCGCCATATCTTTCTGCGCTTTTTCCTTTAGCTGAGTTTCAAGTGGGGTACCCTTTGGCTGAAGAGAGGTAACCTAATGCCTGTGAACAGGTAACATTAATTTTATTATTTTTGTATACATGATGGCCAGACTACTACTGGCTTATGTTTTCTTGTCTCTTTGTCTTTTCTTTTTTTACAGATGAGATGGTGTAATCCCCACCAGTCATACATATTGGCTACAAACTCTTGACGACCAGTATAATCGTCTGTTCTTGTTTAAAACACATTTTTCTATTAGATGTTCTATATGCAGAGTGACTAGATTGTCTGTTGGTCCTGATGAATGACAATGCGTACGGCCTGACCGCAGCACACAGGAAGCCCGGAATCCCAGTGATTCCTGATAGCTGCATGAAATAAAGAAACTGCGGGCTGTTGGAACGGACACAAGGCCTAAACAGACTGGGCCCTGGATGAGCAGGAGCAACATATAGGCGACCTGCATCATAAAGGGAGAGTGGCACTGGCATAGACAGGGTACTGCTGGAAAGTTATAAACGAGGCCAGTGGATCGCAACACCCCAGTGAGGAGACTGCCATAAGGTGGGGAGAGTGCAGCGGGCTGGGCTGGCGAGGGACTACCACTGTTGAAATTACATAGAGCACTCCCCTCACGCTCACCGAACAAAACTACCACAACGCAGTCCAGACACCAGCCTGCGGTGAGCAGGGCGCCCAACATCACTGCTACTGCAACCAGCTACAGAGAAGCAGAGGCGCGCCCAGATAGGTGGACCCCTGCCTGCCCGGTCCGCCTGCGGCTCCCTGCTGTGATACTAGTTACGCACATACCCGCAACCACAGTCTGAACGGCAACAGCCTATCCACCAAAACAAACGCACATAAGAACCGCTGCGGCACCCCTGCAGTTTGCACAGAATACCCACACTACACGGTAGCCAGCAAGGGAAACCCAGGTAACATTTCTGAATACGCAATGGGCAAGCCTGACAGGAATCAACCCAAACTTACCTTCAAGCGATCAAAAAAAGTGACCGAAAACGGCCAGGATGAACGACAGACGGCGCAGCAGGCAGCCGCGGCTCCGAGCGGAATCACTAATAATGACGTGCAGGCCATGTTCGCGACGATCCAAACAGCCCTGTCCAGCATCGACGGTAAGATTGATTCTTTAACATACAGAGTGGACCGTATGTCCGAACGCCTGGATAAACATACAGAACGTATAGACATGGCGGAGTGCCGCATCTCCGATGCCGAAGATGCACAGCAACAAATGGAAACCAGGCAGGGGAAAATGGACAAGACCCTGACAGCACTGCAGGCGAGGACTGAAGATGCTGAGGCACACTCCTGCTGCACCAATATACGCTTTATGGGAATAGCAGAGTCGACAAACATGGGGCCCATGGAGCGCTACATTGAACAATTGCTTATAACCCTTTTAGGCAAAGACACTTTTTTCAGAAGTCTTTATCGTTGAAAGAGCGCACAGGTCCCTAGCCCCGCCACCACCACCTGGATCATGACCACAGCCAATCATAGCCAGACTACTAAATTATAGGGACCGGGATGCGGCTCTTCGTAAGGCCCGGGAACTCTGCAGTCTAAAGCACGAGGGAATGGACATATCTATATACCCTGACTTTACGCCGACGGTCCAGGAGGCGAGGAAAAAGTTTGTGCCTGTGAAACAAAAGCTCCGCGAACATAATATAGCATATGCGATGCTTTATCCTGCCAGATTGCGGGTAACCGACGGCGGGAAGTCCAAGATTTACAGTGAACCAACAGAGGTGCTAAAATACCTGCAGCAGAAAGGATCCCAAGGCACTCGCAGGAGATCGCCGAGAGGTGGCCCGGAGGAGCAGGCCGGCACATCGGATGTCGAATAAAACAGGCAACACCAACAGATTACTCCGAATACAAAGCACTGTAACGACAAGGAGAAGGAGGGGGACCCATAAACAAGGACACACGTTGATGGAAAAAAGTGAACTCTTCCGCTCACAAATGAGATAGTGGAACAGATGGCATGATGTTGGGGTAACACCTTGACTGGCGCACAGAAAATTTCCAAATTGGGGGCAACAGCGCCTGTGAACTCGGGCTGGCTGAGACATGAACAAGTACTAGAAGGACACAGATAAGTGATAATGGGGTTTGAGAAACGGCTAACGTAACACCACTTGCAAGTTTAAACTACAATCTTGGGACATACGCCCAAGCGTTAATATGATTACCGAACAGTATAGCTAAATCTGGCTGTTTTAATGTTGGGTGATATGCATTGGGGTGCACGGGTTACCATATTCACACAGCGACCACCCATGTGAAGTATTTCACGGGGAACTGGGGTGTCAGCTACCGCCCACCAGTGTACACCACACTTCGTTACTTTCTAGATAAGGGTTGGGGGGAGGGAAGTTGGGGACGTTACGAGTTTTTTGGGGATAGTCTTCGCTGCAAAGGACCGGGCGGAGTGGGAGGGGGGGCAGGGTGTTATTTTGAAAAACTTGGTCGGCATGAGAGTGACAGCTAGCATATCACATAGCAGAAATACCCACACCAGATGCAGGCGAGACCTGCTTAAGTGCAACACTGCGTATGGATAACCGATTAAGACACACCAGATCATTGACATTCATGACATGGAATGTACGAGGACTACACAATCCACAGAAAATTCGCAAAGTCCTAGAATATTTAGACCGCCACAAAGTAGATGTGGCCTGTCTACAAGAGACGCACTTGACTGACATTACAGAGGGAAGAATAGGGACCAGGTGGGCATCCTACAGAATGGCATCTTCATACTCTACTTATGCCAGAGTGGTAATGCTCCTGGTGAGACGAGGCACCCCCTTTACATTAATTAGCTCCATTAAAGACAACCAGGGGTGATATGTAATAGTACAGGGCAATATTGGCTGCACAGCCTTAACAATAGTCACAACCTATGGTCCAAACAACGATGAACCGCATTTCTATGCACAGATATGGGCAAAGTTGCGCAGACTACCTCCTACAGCCGTCATATGGGGCGGGGATTTTAATACATGTATTGATCCAGCAATGGATAGGTCTACAGGCAACTAAAGATATGGTAGGCAAGCGGCAAAAGCGCTCAGAGAAGGAATGGCTGAATGCGCTATGTTAGATATATGGCGCTTGAGACACCCTGACCGTAGGGAAGGCACTTGCACATCAACAGCGCATAGGTCATGGTCGAGAATAGACTACTGGCTCGCCACACAAGATATTTGCACATGGACAGCATCGGTAGAACACCTGCCTAAGACACTGTCAGACCACGCACCTGTACGTTTAGCACTAGCTATCCCCACGCATACCCCAAGGCAGTTCACCTGGCGACTACAACAGGGCGTGCTTCTGGACCAGGTGTTCCGCTCTGAACTGCATCAGGCAATAGTGGAGTTCTTCGACCATAATGAGGGTACTGTAAGCAAAGCCACAACACTATGGGAGGCTTTTAAGGTGACTATAAGAGGTCACTGCATCAGTAAGCATGCGGGTATACTGAAAGACATCCAACAGCTGCTATCCATGGTGGAAAGGGATATTAAACAACTTGAGGCAGAATACGCGATCACACCGGATCCCAAACTAATGGCAGACATTAGGTTGAAAGTGAACACTTATCATAAATTTGCTGAAGATGAGATAAAATATCTATCGCGAAGATACACAGCACGCAAATATGGGGAGGGTGGAAGACCGGGGCGGGCGCTCTCAGACAGAATACGACCTGCGCACACGTCAGCCTACATAACTCAGATCATGGACACGCAAGGGCAACTTAAGTACGACACACCGGCGATTCTGGACTGCTTCTCGGAATATTACACCCGCCTCTATTCCACACAAATGACTATGACCCCGCCTGAGATAGATCATTATCTAAATGACATTGCCCTAGCCTGGCTGTCAGACGAGCATCGCGAATACTTCAGTCACCATATCACGAAAGATGTGATCAAAGAGGATATTAACTCCCTCCCAAATAACAAAGCTCCAGGTACGGACGGACTCCCAGGTGAGTTCTACAAAGAATTTAGAGACATACTAATTTCACACTTAGCCGAGATGTATGAAGAAGCATACGCCGAGGGCTTGCTACCAGCCTCACTGAGAGAGGCGTTACTGATTACTCTCCCCAAACCAGACAAAGAGCCAGTAAAATGCGAGTCCTACCACCCTTTGTCTTTAATAAACATAGACGCTAAAATACTAGCAAAAATAATTGCAAACCGAATACAGCCCTTGCTACGCAACCTGATCTTGCCAGATCAGGCAAGTTTTGTACCGTCAAGATCCACCACACAAAATCTGAGGACCATATTTGCGATGTTCCATCACTTAGACCCTGACCTGCCAGCAGCCGTGACCTTATTGGACGCGGCAAAGGCTTTTGATTCCGTGGAATGGCCATTCATGTTTACGGTACTCCACAGAATGGGTTTCCCGGAACCATTTTTGCGCTGGATTACACTCCTGTATACAGCGCCCAGTGCGCATCTCAGAATTAACGGCAATACATCTGATCCGATCACCATAAGCCGCGGAACGCGGCAAGGGTGCCCACTCTCGCTGCTTCTTTTTACACTCGCCTTAGAGCCACTGGCATGTAAAATACGACAAAAACACGTAGAATCCGCACTACAGTTCCAACTCCGTCCAGTCAGCATATCATTGAATGCTGATGACATGGTGCATTACACACGACACCCAGATATCAACTTAAACCCTCTCATTCGGGAATATATTAGATTTGAGCAATACTCAGGACTAAGCATTAACTGGGACAAGTCAGTAGTAATACCACTCACACCAGCTACAACACAACCTAACCTGGAATTCCCACTAAAATGGCACACAGAGCTGGTCAAATACCTGGGCATATGGATACACCGAAACCCAGAAGTGGTGATCAGAGAGAACTATGGTAGAGCAATAACCAAACTAGAGGAACAGATAGACAGATGGATCAAGTTACCACTATCGCTGGCTGATAGGATAGCGGTACAAAATATGGTTGTTTTGCCGATGTTCCTATACCTATTCATGAATATCCCGATATGGCTCACACAAGCGCTGTTTGCCAAACTGAGAACAGCCATGCTGAGATTGGCATGGGGGAAAGCAGGCGAGAGTTGGATGGAAAGATCTAACTAGGCCTTATCACCAAGGGTGTTTTGGTGTACCAGACCTCCAACTATATTATTACTGCGCACAGGCGCAACACGCACATTACTGGCTGCATCCACATGATCACATACCACACATAGCAGTGGAATACGACAGCTGACCCCACTGATAATATTTATATCCGACCCGCGGAGGAGTGCACCAAAGGATACAATACATCCAGTTACCTGCACATCGCAGGCGTGGTATATGCTAGCAAATCGCGCACAGAAACTCCCAATTTATGCCCCAGCAATGCCTATATCCTACCATCCACGAATAACAGTAACGCAAGAAAAGAATATGCTAACTTTACTGGGGGAGATGGGTCTAAAAACTATGAGCGACATTTTTCCGCATAGCCAATTTATACCACAGGACGACCCGACCTTTAGTGTACACCGCACACCACTAAAGGTATTTGCATACTTAAGACTGCGTATGGCAGTTAGGGAATTATATGCCACATTCCCAGATGAACCACTACAGCTGAACGCATTGCAAATCCTGCTGACAGCACCCACACGTGCACGCATGGTGACACGACTGTATAACGCCAGTCAGGGAGAACAGAGTTACGCTCTAAACAAATCGCTCCAAAGATGGGAGGAGACGTCCGGAAGCCCTATAACTAAAGAAAACTGGGATTTTAGCTGTGGGCAACTGCAGCTGCTAACATCAAACTGCAACCTGCGCATCATACATTTTAAATTTCTACATCAAACATATTACACCCCGGCAAAATTGCACAAATACGGACTGCGACCAGAAGACAAGTGCCAAAGATGTGGCGCTCCTGGTGCGGACTTGCTGCATATGGTATGGTCATGCCCCCAACTTCAACAATATTGGCAGGAAATCACTGGCACTCTCACGCTTATGCTGTCAGAACACGTACCTAATGCTCCGCTAGTGTGCTTGCTGGGTATCTATAAGACTCGGCTGGCCAAGAGACGAAAGCTGCTAGCTGTGGCACTATTGCTGGCAAAAAGACATATAGCCATGCGGTGGGGCAGTAAGCGTCCGCCACGACACAAAGAATGGATTGCGGACATGACCTACTGCAAAGAGACACTGGAGACTTATGCAGAAGAAATACCACAGGCCTCTAGACCCAGAGATTTTTGGGAACCCCTCGTACAAAACCTTAGTTCTACACAAAGTAATGACTGACCATACAATATAGGCCAACCAATAGCGTCTAAGTGGACAGGCCCCCCCAGACAGACAGGGTAGGTGACCACAAGGCAATCTGAGTGTGACGACGAGACACAGAGGTACATAGTGTACAATACAGACATAACGCACAAAGCAGGGAAGCGGCTGGTGGGCGAATACCAAAAAAACAGGCATTATATAGGATATAACATGTGAATGAATGTAAGACCATTGTACAACGCAGATGTATGTCAAATAATCAACAACATTCTCTGATGTGTAATTATGTTTGTCTTTTTCTGCTGACCCAAAAAATTAAATTAAAAAAAATAAAATAAAAACAGGGGTATATTTGTTGATAACCCCTAGTCCTCTTCATTTTTAATCCTGTCCCAGAACACCGCACAATAAAGTTATAGGGTCCCCTGGAGACAGTTTTAACATTCTCACTTAGCAATTTCTTTGTTTGCACTCTGCCCCTCACCTACCAAGCACTTCAGTCCCCTCCACAAAAATCACTTCAGCTCCTCTTCCAATTCTTGGAGAGTTGTAGCCCACACTGGGGACCTTGCCACCCCAGTGTGAGGAGGGAGCCCTAGAATGAAGCATGTTACCCTCGGGTGAGTGAGGGTTCTTGTCCTTAAAAAAGGTCTCTCCACATTCTCAACAAAACACTCAACACTCTGATTTATGAATACTCTTAGTATTCTTAAGATTTCTCTAGGGCACTAACGATGGCACATCTTTTATGAGAACGTAGTATTTGTGAGTTACAATATAGATAGGGAGCAGTACGCTCTCTCTTTGGGGTCCCTCCCTTTGATCTTTTGTGTGTATTATTACCACTCAAAAATTACCAAAACCGATCATAAGAAGAACTTACAATGCTATTGCTGTACAGGCAACTCATAGAAGGAAAGTGCTATATAAGAAGAGAGGGAACTGAAACATCAGTTCTGGCACTTCTTTGTATATGATTGAAAAAGAGCAACGATTTGATGGTTAATGATGAAAGACCCATTTAATATTTTAAAATGTGAAGGCTGAGCATCAGTGTTTCTTGATAAGTAAAGGGAAAAGACAATCACGTTTAACATTTGAAGGGAGATTGTTAATGTCGTTTGACAGGAAAAGGGAGGATATTGGTGCTCCCAGTGGCAGCCGGCGCAGGTAAGCGAGGTGGGGCGGGGCGGTGGCGGTGGCGGTGTGGGGGGATGTCGACAGATGACAGAATAGGTCAAATTAAATAAATAAATAAGACCTAATCCGTCATCTGTCTGCCGCCTCGCTCCACCGCACTTACCTGCACCGGCGCCGACTGCAGAGGATAACATCCTACCCATGATGAGAATATTTCACTTTTGATGTTTTCTGGCAAAGGTAAATTTGTACTGCACACGTGGGATTTTCATAAGGGGAAAAAATACAAAGGCTCTCATTTAGAGAAAATGGTTGAGTGCGAAAGGTTCTGTTTTTTATGTGCTATAAGAGGACCATTTCATATGTAAAACGACTTTGCTATTTGTATTTATGTGGTATTTCTTTATAACACGTATGATAATACTACTACACAGCACAGGGAAGCTGTGCCTGCTAGCACTATCATAAACCTGTTTTAACTTTGCATCTTTAATGTGGAAAACACACAGAAACACCATTTAGTGTTTTACATTTATATATACATTTGGGCAAATATCACAACTACATGGTGCCCTGGCAAAATTACTGAATTTTATTTATACCACAAATATTCTGACCTTCTCTAATTGAAAACCAATGAATTAATAACTTTTCAAATAAAAAGGTAGGAAAGCCATTTAGAATTTTGAACATTGAAAAAACATGTGTAACTATAAAAACAAAGGAAATTTTTGTTAAAATCCTTATGTGATTAGACATATTTAAAGTTACACAGTTTCTAAAAAGGTTTACCATGTGTATTACAAAGTGTAGAAGAATTTTTATAACTATATAATTCCGAAACCACGGCAAACTGCCTAAGTATGTTCGGTATGACAGGAGGGATCACTCATAGATCTTTAATATAAAGCAGGATATTGTCTGAATAAAGAGATACAGCATGCATTTCTTCACCCTGCGGTATACCCCATTGTGCAGCTGTACTGCGCAACGCCATTGCCAAAGGCTCCATGACCAGGGAAAAAATCAATGGGGAAAGGGGCACCCTTGTCTGGTCCCTAGTCCTATCGGTATGGGCTACGAGAACAAGGTTTCAAGTGTACCGAAGGAGCTCCGTACAATAATTTGACAAGACTGAGGAAATATGGCCCAAATACGAAGCGTCGCAACACCGCAAACATGTAAGGCCACTCCACCATGTCAAATGCCTTCTCCAGGTCCAAAACCATACAGGCCGCTGCAGGCGTGTCCAAGATATTCATAGTGGTTTAACAAACAAGAATAACCTGTTTAAACATTAATGAATTGTTTAAGTATTTACAAAATTCCAAATTAACAATTCTTATGACTATCTTTCAAGAGTGGACTTTCACTACGGTCAGAATCTCTCACACAAGATGAGATTTTCTTCTACTCTACTCAGATACTGATGCTGTAATTTGCAAGAAATCCGTTGGGACAAGAGGCCATATGTATGAAACACAAAAAAAAATTGCGATCAATATTTTTGCGACCAGTGTGGAATTCTGCAAATTGGTCAGTTCACAAAATTCAAAAACGCAGTAGGTGACAACCCAACCTATCTTATCAATATTTATGAGCTATGACTCAATGCGATTGGTGACCATTACTGCTGGGGTCAGGAGACCACCGCTTCTGTGATTGCATTTAAGTCAAATTCTTTTTTTTGCAAATGCATTCTGTTTTCCTTAAAGGGAACATTGTGCATTTAAGAAAAGAAATTACTTTGGCAAAAAAATAATTGCCAATGATCCCACACTTTTTTCATTCAGAAAGTGTTATATTTCATATCGGTACCCTAATATAGGTCCAGGGAACATCGTACACTTTCTCTACATCATCTCCCCTTCATTTCATATGAACGAGCCTTATAAGGACATAACTCCTAATAAGGACAGAATGCCTTATAGGGACATAACGACTTATAAGGACTGACGCCTTTTATGGACTAAACCTTTCACCTAGTTCCATGCAGAGGGAGGGTTTCTCCCAATTGATATTGCTAAGACGTCATCCTTAGCACATATGAATAATTTATGAGAACACTACCCAGGGGGTATACTTCACCTCTCCTATCTACGCACAAGGTTTAATCCCCAACGTCATCCTCATACTGAACAATGGCTAACACACGCATAAGGACTGTATAAATACAGCACCTCTTGCTATCAGAAGGCAGGAGGGAACCGAGACTTCAATGCCGACACACTGACCAGAGACGCTGAGGCTCCGACATGCAGTCGCTCCAGCTGACAGTGGTCTGACTATCCCTTGCGTGGTGTCCAACTCGAGTCCAGGACGAAGTCCCACACTCTCACTATTCAGGTAATGGGGTTCGACTAAATCCTAGCGGGATTCTTGGCTCTTAGGCTTAGGCTCTTTCACACCTACTCACATGCTAGGTACACTTAGGTACATCTAGTCAGGCATCTTAGGAGTATGTGCTTTATTTTATAAATGCATTTTATATTCATGTATTTGTTCATGACTATTGCAAAATGGTAGAACTGTACTATTCCTTTTTATTCACTGTACTGCTGATCCTATATCTCTGCTAATGTGCAACAGTTGTAGCAGCACATATATTTTACACTAGAAGAACAATAGTACAATAAATTCTTATTGTAAACACGCTCTACTGGTTCTTTCTTCTGTGTATCTCTCTGAGACCAAATGAGCAAGCACGAGTGACTGGGTGAAAAGTAGTATATTGTTTCCACGAGTCTGCGGAATCAGGGTTTATTGTGTTCTGAGGTTGCCAAAAACGAATCTCTCTGATAAAAGGAGATTCTAGTGGCACTGTGAGCTAGCCAATGCAAAACGAGGCTAACATACTCGGTGGGGGTGCACAGAGTCAGTCTGCCACCAGACCCACAGTGTATGTTATCCAAAAGCGCAGGTCCTGCATGAGGGTACTATAGGAACTACACTACAAAAGGGGCAATGCTAAATTTGAGCCAGTGTTTGCAGGTGGGGTGCACAGGCACTAATTTGTGGGACCAGCACTTATTTTTCCTCATCAGACTTTTACCCAAAGTAAAAGAGAGGGGCAAGGGAGAAAGAAGGAGGCAGAAAAAGACTGAATAAAACATGGCAAAGGGAGACAGCAGGGATGAAAAATAACCTGCAATAGTGAGAAAAAGGGCACTTATTCCTTTATAGATTAAACACTGCAAAGAGGAAGGGACCTCTTATACTTTACGAATGGGGTTACCACCTTCTTTAAAGAGTCAATAATCTATCAATGGTTTGTGAGCAAAATTGTGGTCACAAACCATTAATACAGCGCATTCTGAATCACCTTCCAAATGGTGATTCGGTATGCATTTCTATACTTATTTTGCGTTTTGGTAAAAACCTACTGAATCACAAAATGGCTTCAGTTTATTTTTTTTTTAAAAAGCACATATGCGGTCCCAAACTCTATGATTTAGCGAATCACAGTTTTTGCGAGCATTAAATGGCTTCATACTTATTGTCCAAGATTCTTTCACACACCTTTATTCCCAAATTTTCAGTGGGAAAACAATAGCTGTATTTTTCAAAGAAATGTGGTTAATTCATTAGGATCTGGCTACACAGTTCTTATTATTTTATTTTAGTTTTTTTGCAAGAACTGGCAGGAGCATAGGTATGGTCAGTGCTCTTTAGCCAAAGACAAGACTTTTGGAAATCTAATCTGCAATTTTGCAAAACTGAAATAAAACAAATCATCCACCATACAACAGAGACGAACGGACATTTTAAAACATAGATAGAAACATGGTTATCCAGATTATATCAATTCAAAAATGTGTAGGGCATGATCAGGTTTTACTTCTAAACAAACAAACGACAAAACTTAAAATGAAAACAATGTGCCTGGTAGATGATGACTATGTAGATGGTATCTAACAAAAGCATCTTTGTCATAGTACAACCAATTAAACTAACTTGACATAACCATTGCCTGTTTTGTTCAAATTTTTCATTTTTTAAATACATTTTTTATCTTAAATTCCTTAGCGTTTATTGTGCCTTTCTTCTAAGCTATATTTCTGCTCTGCAGTGTGCATGTGCTGGTGGCAGGACCATCGTTAAATCAATGATGTTGTAAAAAAATAAATATATATAACCTACTGTCTGTGGCCAATAGGTAGTTAGTTATAGTATAGGAAAATCATTTTTTGACTTGCCCATATCCTTAGTGCAGGTTGATGAATCTTCACAAAATTTTCCCAAAAAAGTGTGCTGTGATTATTTTTGCGCATGGAAAGTTTTGGAGCAATCCGTCATGCGGGGGCCGGTACAAAGGGGGTGTCAAAAAAGTGAGTTTCCCATGTTAATTCCCAAAGGAGCTTTGAACACGACTACAGCCACTGAACGGAATTACACCAAATTTGTCAGGAAGGTAGCTTTTGGTTCACAGATCACGCTTTCAGTTATCCAGTGTAAATCAGTTCAGTAGTTGTTGAGAAATGTAAGGGAAAAAAATAAGGATGTCTGGGATCGTGGTAATTCGTGAATGATAACGAACTCGTGCAAGGAAATGCAGAGCTCTGATTAGCTGCCAACACTTCAACCAGGAAGTGTAGGCAGCCATCTTGGGACTCGATTCAGCCGAGTTCCAAAAAAAGAAAGAAAAGGGAGCAGGGTACAAATACCCTAACCCCTTAGCATTATAGCAAAAAAAGCATTTTTTTTAGTTGGCTGCGAATTCACTAAATTCACGGCAAAAAACAAAACAAAAACATGCACTACTCATTGGGGGATGAAGTCCCCTAAGATGCTGAGGGTCTTTGAACCCTCCTGTTACCACCAGTAAGTCCCACACAGCGGAACTGCTGAGACCTCCTCAGAGGCCACACCTCCTTTTTCAACCGCTCTGCAAACATGCCTCCTTGCACACTACTGGTTGGGGAATGAAGTTCTTTGGCTGCTGAGGATCATTGGGGCCAAGAACCCCTATTGTTACCACCAGTAAGTCTCACACAGAGGGAATGCTGGTACCTCGTCGGAGGCCCTGTCCCCTTTCACAACCACTCTGCAAACTGGCCTCCTGGCACACTAATCATTGGAGGATGAAGTCCCCTTGGATGCTGAGGGTCATTGGGGGCCAAGAACCCCTATTGTTACCACCAGTAAGTCCCACACAGCAGGATTGCTGAGACTTCGTCGGAGGCCCCACCCCCTTTATCAACCATTCTGCAGATGTGCCTACTGGTGCACTACTGTTTGGGGGATGAAGTCCCCGTGGCTGCTGAGGTTCATTGTGGGTCAAGAACCCCTGTTGTTACCACCAGTTCGTCCAACACAGCAGGATGACTGAGACCTCATCAGAGACCCCTCCCCCTTACTCAACCACTCTCCAAACACGCCACCTGGGATTACTGGTTGGGGAAGAAGTCCCCTTGGTGCTTGCGTAGCAGAGTTTACCACTCACCCCTAAAATAATGGTGAGAAAGAAGCAGAAAAAGAGGCAAAATAGAGGTCAGAAACCAGCAGCAATAGGCAAAATAAAGGTGAGAAACGGGCAGAAAGAGTCAAAATAAAGGTGAGAACCGAGCAGAAAAAGGCAAAATAAAGGTGAGAAATGAGCAGAAAGACGCAAAATAGAGGTCAGAAGCCAACAACAAGAGGCAAAATAGAGTTGAGAAGCACTCAGAAATAGGCAAAATAACAGGCAGAATGAGCAGAAAGAGGCAAAATAGAGGTCAGAAACGAGCAGCAAGAGACAGAATAAAGGTCAGGAGCAAGGAGAAAGAGGCAAAATAATGGGCAGAATGAGCACAAAGAGGCGAAATAGAGGACAGGGGTGAGCAGAGAAGAGGCAGAAATACAAGTTGAAAATGAGCAGAGGAGGCACAATACCGAAGGAATCAAAGGGTAGCTGACTGCGGGCAAGCTGGACAGGAGGACTGTCACAGGGGGAGCTGGCACAAAAACCTGCTCTTGTGTGCCCCCTACTTTTTTATCACACACCCACTGACAGACCCACTCAGAGACTCATACATTCACTCACAGACTTTCAAAGACACTCATGCACCCAGTCACAGACCCAGTCAGAGACTCACGCACCGACTCGCAGACCCACTCAGACACTCATGCACCCACTCACAGACCCACTCAGATGCTCACGCATCCAGTCACAGACCCACTCACACACTGACCTACAGATCCACTCAGGCATTCCTATACCCACTTACACAGTCATGTACACACCCATACAGTCACACACCCACTGCAAGACCCATAGAGCCACTCACACACCCACAAACCGATTTGCAAACCCACTAAGACACCCATACAGCCATTCACACACCCACTCTCCTATCTATACAGCCACTGACACCCACTCTCAAATGTTACAGGTTATAGTAAGGAAATAAAATTTTAAAATGTTGAAATTCACAGAAAAAAACAAAGGATAAAAGGATGTTATAGCTAGGAAATAGAGTTTAAAAAAACATAGAAATACACTGAAAAAACAAAGGTTACAGAGACATTATAGTTAGTAAATTGAATTTAAAAAAACGTTAGCAAGTCGCTGAAAAAAACAAGGGTTACAGTGACATTATATTTAGGCTCAGATTTCACGCATACAAAATCAGTGAAATTATCTCAGCTAACTATAACTTACGTCCCGGCAATTCACTGCTTATGACCTCACATATTACATCACTCATGACATGGTCAGCGACATCACTGACGACATCATTGATGACATGACATCACATCACTGATGACATCATCCACAGAACCACTCACACACCCGCTCACACCCCCATACAAACTCTCATACACCTACTCACACACCCACACAACCACTCACATACCGACTCACAGACCCATACAACTACTGGCATACACATTCAATCATACAGACACTCGCGCAACCACTCTCCATTACAGCCACTCACATGGCCACTCACAGACCCATACCTCCACTTACACACCCACAAAACCACTTTCACACCCACTCACAGACCTACACAGCCACTCACACACTCACTCACACAGCCGTACAACCACTCACATACCCATTCACACACCCACACAGCCACTCACTCACTCACCCATACAGCCACTCATACACCCACTCACCAATAATCCAGTCAAACAACCACTCTCTTACCCATACATCCACTTACACACCCAATCACTCACCCATAGAGCCATTCACACAGCCTCTCAGTCAACCATACAGCCACTCCCAAACACACTCATCCACTCATAGAACCTCTCACACAGCCACCACAGTCACCGATACAGCCACTCACACACACACTCACACACCCATACCCATACAGCCAGCATTCCTCATTGTGGGCCTGAAAAAAATATGATCACCTGCGTCCTAATGGAACTTCATTGGCTTCCCTTGCTTGCCCGCATCATCTTCACCAGCTGCATCATTTACTAAGCCATCATCTCTGATAGTTAGTTCTCGCCACATCTGCAGGCAGGATACTATCAGACCACAGTCTAAGAAGTGTAAAAAAGGAAAAAACAAGGCAGCAGGTCTTTTCAGTCTACACCCCCAAGATTTGGAACAACACGCCTTATCAGTCATGACCTCCCAAACACTGCTCAAATCTATGAAAGAGTTGAAGACATGCACTTTAATGAACACTACATCACAATGACTTAACTGTCCACAGTCCAGCTACCTCTCCTGTGACTCAAGACTTCATGCTGAACTTTTACTCTGTACTGTGTTCCACTGCCTTTTAGCTAGGTTAGCGCTATAGGCAGGGCTTTGAGTGGGCCGGGTCCTAGTTCTAAAAAGCAGGTGTTGAGACGGGTCCCTATTTGGCTCTTCATTTTTGCCCTCAGGGTGAATTTTTTTTTTTAACTCTGCAGCAGTACCACCCTTCACTGTCTTTGCGGTAACTGCAAAGCGATTCGCTATAGTTCTTTCACAGTCTCATCATTTCAGAACTGAAGCATTTTCAATAGTCTATACAACAAAGCCATAGTTGTTTAATATTTATCTTACACAACTAACAACCATTGGCAAAGCCAATAGACCTGACTTGTTGAAGGTGTAATGTTACTTGTTGTATTATATATCTGTATGCAATGACCGAAGCAGCAAAATACCAGTTGGGCGGCACACTATGCTAAGCACAGATTTTTCGCATGCTTATTTTTAAGCCACACCCTTAATTACATCGCCGACGCCCCTCTGATAGACCCCCCTAGTTTTTTCATTCCACTTAAAACCCTTGCTATAGAAATACCACAGACGTACATACCTGCATAGGTACACTTTGAGCAGCATTCTAGGGGGGTCACTCTGTAGACAAAATGGATGCCCCAGGGAACTGTAACCAAGAGGGGATTCGCAGTCCTGCCAAGTGTCACGCAGCAGGCGTGACGCTAACGCATTTCAGTGTGGTGTTCCGCATCACCGCACTGAAATGCATTGTCACGCATTTGCCCACTCTCTGCTTACGCGCTGAAAGTTGGCTAAATTAACCCTGCTGCTAGCGCGCGCTGCCTGGCTGTGGTGAGGTGCCTCTGACCTGTGTGCCGTGCGTGGGGGTTGGGGGGGGTGGAGGGGGGTGCTGGGCTGGCTGCTCTGCGTAGTGCACACTGCTCTCCGCTTCCGAGACTCCAGGGGCAGTAATTGACACATCGGATCATGCTGCTGAGCCCGTGCTTGCCGGAAATAATCAATACAATGTTGCAAAACTGCAGTCCCGCCCGGCCGCGGCGCTGACCACATTGACAGAGTGTGAGTCATGTCGAGATTCATCATCGGGCGCACAGCTGCGCAGCGTGTGCGGGGAGACTGGCGCTGCACACCTGCTGCAGCACTGCAGGCATCATGTCGTGCGGCGCGGGCCCGAGAGGCAGGCCGAGGAAGCCAGCACACAAGTTCTCACAGTAAGTACACTTAAGTACTTCTGTTCTAACGCTCGACACACTGTCATCTTGTCATGATTCTGTAGTGTCTGAGAGGCAGCCTGCTGCTCACTCGCAGTCATCACGTCGCAGCTCAGTACTGCGGCCTGCCAGGTGTGTGTCTGAGACTCAGTCAGTGTTGTGTGTGATCTGGTGTGATTACGGTGCGCGGCGCCGGTGTGCCCGTGGTCATTGGTGGTGTTTTCGTTTTGCCAGGACTCAGGAGGTCTGAGCTCTCGCTCTCATCTCATCTGTGGGGGTGGGGGGGTATGCAGTACAGTCCATCGTGATGGTCACCTCAACGCGGGACTCACACGCGTCATTCAGAGGCCCCTCTATAAGTTAAGTAGCTGAGAGCTAAGCTCATCTGTGCCGCTGGCTGCAGTGCCTGCGGGACTGGGAGAGGTAGCGGCGCGCCGATCGTGACCACTTAAGGGTAATTATTTCATTTGGCCCAAGAGTAGTAGTTTTTTGAATAACTACACTGCCTGGCTGCTGACTCAGCTACGTAACTGTGTATGCCTAAGCCTTGCCCAGTGCCCGACCGTGTTGACTCGTAATTTTAATTACGCTCGCACTGCAGCTGATTAGACGTCTCAGCTGCAGTGCGTAATTAAATTACGAGTTCTGTGTTGTTGGGAGGCTCGCTTTTTTCTTTCCATTCTTTGTATTGCACCAAAAAACAAAACTCAACTGGTTGAGCTATGCACACATGCATGGAATTGGGAACGTTTCAAATAGAAGAGATGCAACATGTTTAGGTGCCATTCAAATAGAGCAGGTGTGTTATGAGCAGTGGGCGCACCAGCTTCCTTGTCGGATTGTATCACAATTTTGCACTGATAATCCTTGTGCACACAAATCATCTACAGCATCGGAGCAGCTCCATGTTGCTCTCTCTCACCTGAGTGCTTCTCTTCCTCTCCCACGCTCCGTGTTGCTCTCATTCGTTTGTATGCTCCTCCCGATCCCACAGTATTCCTCTCCCTTGTGTGCTGCTTTTCCCCTCTCCGTCCCCTCCCGCCCACAACGGCACCTCAAATTCCCCCGCCCCTCGGTCCTATGTTTTTTAATTATTTCTTTTTACTTTTATACTTTAAAAAAGCGCCTTCCCCTGAATTTTTATTTAGAGTGATGTACTGACTCCTTTCGTAAAAAAATGTAAAAAATAAGAGGCTCTTGAGTCAATTTGGAAGCATGGCCATGCACAAGGCGCTTGCATAATGCCACATATAAAACATCACGTATGCTCTTTCACACATTTTTTTCTCTTTGTGCTGGTGATGCTGTAAAGCGTACAGCATAATGGATTGGTAGAGCCAATAGGCCTCAAAGACCAGACCTATTGGATTTGATTGATTCTCAGAGGGTATCCAGGGGCCCAGTGGGTAAAGGCTGGCTGAGGTAGGAATCAAGTTGTTTTTCTGCTGCCCACCCTGCAACACTACTTAAGGCCGAGATGAGAATTTTGTTGAGGCCTTGCATCCTGTTTGGACTGGGTCCCACGAGTCCTGGTCGAGTCCACACTGTGATGGTCTGCAATTGCGCACCATTAATAGCCAGGGAGGAGTCGGGGGCCTAGTCGGCAAAGCCTGGCTATGGCAATGTGTTGTTAATTGCTTTTTCTGTCCATCCGTCCAGCAACACACCAATGAGTCCAACCAGGCTCTAGCAGCGCAGCTTCGATGTTTTCCTGCCTCAGCCTGTGTCCCTGCCCAACCCGGGTGTATGTCTACCTTATGTGCACAGAACTTTAATAAAGAACTGCCTCTGAAAAACTTGTTTAATATCATGGTTACTCATTCGTTTAACACTATGATCTGGTTACAAGGGCACAAGTGCTTTTCAATTTCTGGTGCTTTGCAGTAGTTTTAAAACCTTGTCAGGGTTTCTTGTTGGTCAAATGGGTGTAATTTCTGATATTTATGTGTCCCTATATGTTTCATTTCTTGATTTTTGCTCGCGAGAAAGTGTCACTCATAGTCCCTGAAATGTCACTCATAATTACGCTAAAATTATGAAAATGTCACACATAGCAATCTGAAACCTTGGCAGCTATGGATTCGAATTGCTTTCTTTCCTCCACAATTTAAATTAGTTGACTGTATAAACATGTATAAACGCCACTCCACTAAGTGAAGTAAACCATGCGCTTCCAAACTTCACAATACTGTGGGAAAGAATGAAATGTAAAGTTCACGTGGACCCACACTCCCCAAAGATCACTAAATCCACCCGCAACAGCCCCCTTCCTCCAATCACGGCCTCTAAATCTCTCGAGTTTATCACAAGACCCTACATGCAACATATCCAATAGCAAGTTATTTAATAATCCCTATGCGGTAGAAGCGGAATAAAAAACAGCCGTATCTAATTATGAACTTTGAACGTAAATATGTCCTTGTGGCTGTTTAACTTCTTTGAAGCCCCCCTTGGCAGCCATTTTTGTTTCCTTTGAGCGGGGGAATAGTGGGAAAAGATGTTTTTTTTCGCAGTCACGCTGTTCTTGAAAATATGAAATTAGTTTGGCAGAGACCCTGACTGCAATTTATCAAAATACTTTACTGGGACCAGGCTCTGCTCCTTCAGCAGCAGCGGCGCCGTGCACAAAAAAATTGTGAAATGAATTTGCTATTTATTGCCAGGTGTTTGTAATGCCTGAATGCCGCTCTCAGATAGATAGCCGCACTTGCTCGCGCCCGCTTTTCCTTTTCTCTTTAAGTCTAGACAGCGCATGCCAGGAATGATTTAGGTGTTGGCGGCGCTGCTGTTTTTTCTACCTTGACACCTCCGAAAAAAATGATACGGGGAATTAATCAAGGATGCGGGAGGCGAGCGAGATAGAACAAGGCTGATTAAATAAGTGTCCTGCTGATGTGCCACTTTCTAATTGCAATTATGAAAATACAATGCAGGTTCCAGATAGTTATCCCTAGATGCAGCTATTAGATAGCGCAGCACACACTAACGCACGGAATTAATTACCAGGTTATGATGGATGGGATGCAAAAAAACAAAATATATTAAAATTTACCGCACTACCAAGACGGATAAAAATTAACCCTCATATTAAATTACCTCATTCTTTTCTTCTTGCACTTTCGCTTCTTATTTACTTCGCTCGAGTCATTGAATATGCTGGAAAGTTTTTGAGCTGTTCAAGGTCTGCACTGAAAGTCTCGAATTTTATTTCTTTATAAATTCAGTCTGCTTTGGCGCCATTTCTTAAAGTATTGACGTTACCAAAAACCTCATCACTGTGTATGTAAACCGTTTAACCTTTCTCCGCAGGGCTGCCAGAACACCACAATTTTCCCAATTAAGTACTTCAAATATGTTACGGCGATTAGCCTTGCAGTTTCTCGAAACAAAATATACATAATTTATTTTGTCAACCAGAGCTTTCCATTACTGCAATCCCATAAGGCACTGCGCGATCAAACGATCAAAAAGGCAGATGCCAGATCGTCTGCCATTCTTTTACAGACCTTCAGTGCTCTATGAGTTCCACCACACAGAAAGAGGTGCTTAATTTGGGCAGGTGCTTGCAGGTGGTGAGCTCCGGCACTCATTTATTTTTATCGGACTTTGACTCAGGGCGAGAGAGAAAATTAGAAAAAAGAGAAATAAGAGAAAGATAGGAAAAGAGTGACAAAAGGAGAAAGAAAGAGCATAAAACAACATGCATGAGAAAGTTAAAGCTACAGGGCCAGTCACAAAAGCTTTTATGAGTACGGGAACTAGTGCTACAGGAGTACTCTTACGTGTTCTTATATACCTTTGTAAATTTGCCCCAAAACATCCAACTTCCTATCAGTAAAAGTGATAAGAGGGCACAGTCCTGTCTATTTCTACTATGAATCTTTCTTGAACATTTCCATCTTAGTCCCATTTTAGATGTTTGGGAGCCAACTTAAAAAGACATGTAGGAGTATGTAAATGAATACTACAGAGGTGCAACTTTACATACTCCAAAATGCGTATATGAATGGGCCCTAGGAAGTGTAGGGTGGTGGAGATAATTAGCAGGAGACGAAATCAAGCCTCAGCAGTCTTGACATCTGATAAACTCAGTATTCGGTAGTGCCAGCAGAGGGCTCCTTAGAAATATTTTAGGCCCTGCAATTTTTCCTGTTTTACAAATTAAATACAGTCAGGTGCCAGATCTCAGACATGCGGTCTTTGGGCCTCTCAAGGACTGCAATACTAAGGCCCTGATTATGTGTGACCCAGTAATCCTGATTTGGCTGGTAACTGAAGTTACAGGACGAAAAGGATTAGAAGAAATTTGCTTAATCTGCATGTTTCGTCTGATAAAAACTAGTGCAGTATGTCTGTGCAACCTGGGCAGAATCTTAGAATTACATGCAGAAATCGGTGCTGATTTCCATGGTATTTACCCACTGCTCAGGGGAAAAGTCAGTAAAATTGCAGCAAATACTGCAAGCTGCAGAACGCCACAGTATCAGTTACTCTAGGAGCAGAATTACCAATGTGGTGTTCCTGCATTACATATGAGAGTCAAAATATTTATCCTCATCCAAGGAATCATCAACTTAATCGGTGTTTGAAAGAATAAATTATTATTGCTGTTTTTATCATATACCACTAGAATAATCTATAAGAAATTAGTGATTTTGCCACATATTATTAATAGGCAGATATCAATGGAGGTACTCAAGATCATCAGAGAAAATATTGATTGTTTTATTGTTTTTCATTAATAAACGTTACAAACATAGCAAAAAAAAGAAAATGGCACTATTTAATTCCAAAATGCAATCAATATCAACACATAATGCGCTCACCATCAAGCAACATAAATATTTTGTCTCAGTGCAAATTTGCTTCATGGGTCACAAACCAGTATGGTCGATTATTTTATGTGTGATTGTATAGTTACAAACATTCCACTGTAATTCATGCAACCGCCAGTACCCTTTAAATCGTTTCAAGACAGTTCATTTTCTGTCTCCTTCATCAGCACAAGAATTCATTTTTTTGTGGCATATCGATAGAGGAATATACATCCACAGTCACAGTAGCTGCAGAAAAGTTCCTAATCCGCTGTACTATTTGGAGCAGATGAGCTGACATAGAATCCACATTGCTCTAACCTTTGAGAAGTCAAGAAGGTCAAACGTGGGACTTGGCAGACTTAGGAAGAGCATTCTCTCATCCTATTTCATGGCTGGTGACATAAGAGACTTTTTTGGCCAACTGTGAATTTAGAGATTCCCCAACAGGTAAGGGCAGAATCGGTTATATTTTGTTCCTCTTGACGTATCAGCAACTCTAACCCAGCCACACAAGCCTTTTTAGAGACAGACACCTCCCATTACATTTCTTAATTTCCCTACAGCCCTGTCTGCCTCTGGGTGGAAATCTAATAGATACATTCCCATCTGTACTTTTCAAAAGGTATCAAATGTGTTTTTGATTTCTAGTGCACCCCAGAATAAATGCATTTATATTTTAATTCCCTGTACAAGGCAAACAGATGGACCGAGACATATATTCTACTCGGTCTTCAGAGTGGATGGAGACATTTTTCAGGTTTCATTTTAGTTTGAAAAGGTTTTGGGCATTGATTTGGAAATAAGGCAGGCTGAACTTATGTCAGATTTCCAAGAGACATTGTCAAAGTACAAAAGTGAATGGCAAACTTCTCATTTGATGAATTAACATCGCCATAGGACTTTAACAAAACACAGCAGACTCATATCTTTACAGCAATCTGATTCACAACGGAGCATATCTGCTTTGATGTGCTATAAAAGGATTTATACATAAGTTAGTGCACATTGAACATAAATAATGACCATTTATTTGAACTAATCACCAGTATTTTGTGGGGACATTTACTGGCACATTGCGCATTTCATCCATAATATTATCCAGTGATAGAAACCAAAATTAGTTTAGATCTGAAGGCCAATTTACCAAACACATGGACAAATAGTGGCAAATTCCGAATTAGAAAGACCATTGGGACAGGAAAGCTGGTCAATACTGGAATGGTTTATAGACTACTCTGCAAGGTTTATATTTCCCGTATAGATTTTAGAATATTAGTGAGAAATGGTGCAGTTTGCAGGGCACTTGGCAAGCAATACCAGTGCAAACATTTTGAGATTTAAATGCAATTAAACAAGGAAGCTTGGGGCACTTTACCATTACATACCTGTTAAACATTTTGGCCCTTAATGATGAGTGGCCTGTATAATTCTGACAGCAAGTTACTTCCCAGGGCTCTCACCATCTGTGGTGTTTATCTAACCCATCATTCCACTGCCCGGTCTGCTCAAAGGAAAAAGGCATTAGTATTGGCATTATAGAGTAGTGGGGTAGGAATAGTGATAACAGCTGTGTTAGACCTGTCAGCCTTAGGGTAATCATTGCCCAAACATTTTGCCTTCCTTCTCCATTTTTGTTGATATTGTTTTTGCTGACCCTAGCACTCTGTTCACTGTACCACTGCTAATCAGTGCTAAAGTGCATGTGCTTACTCCTTAAAACATGGTAACATAGGCTTGTCCCCAGTCGGCATAATTAATTTACTTATAAGTCCCTATTAAAGTGGTGCAACATGTACTCGGGCCGGTAAATTAAATGCTACTAGTGGGTCTGCAGCACTTGTTGTGCCACTCACTTAAGTAGCCTTGCAAACCTGTCGCAGGCCTGCCATTGAAGCCAGTGTGTGCAGTTTTAAACCACCACTTCGACCTGGCAAAATAAAACTTTTGCCAGGCTTAAACTTGCCTTTTTAATACATATAATTCACTCCTAGAGTAAGCCCCAAATAGCCCACAGGACAGGGTGCAATGTATTTAAGAAGTGTGTTATGTAATTTTCAGTTTTACATGCCATGGTAGTTAAAAACTCTTACATTGGTTTTTATCACTACTGCCAGGCTTTCCTTTCCCATAGGATAACATTGAAATTAATTGTTGTTACATTGCATAAGCCGTAATTTACAAATGGGAACAGGTAACCAGTTCATGTTTGGTGTCTGTGGAATTGTACTGAAAAATCTTCCTTTATTGTGAAGTCATATCTTTGATTACAATTTTGAAAATGCCACTTTTAGAAAGTTAAAAAAGAACAGGTGAAGGATGGAATGCTGAATTAATCAAACATACACCCCCAGTCACAGATCTGGGTAAATCCATCATTTCTTTGCACGCCACACCATTCCAGTTTAGACCCAGACATATGCAAATCAGTCTTGGCCCTGTTCCTCATGGGAACCATCCATCCTGAACTGCCAGGCCAGGTCCTCCCTGGCCCAAAATCAAGCATCCTGGTACAGGTTTCGGGGTAACACCCCTCAAAAGCCAGGATAGCTTTAAACTGGTGGTGTAGCGAGCACAGGACCCACATCTGGGCATACCCTTCCCACTTAGGGCAACAAATGCAAAAAGAACAGATGATGGACAGAATCCTGAATTAATCAAATATTCACCCCCAGTCACAGATCTGGGTTAAATCCATCGTATTTTTTGCACGCCACGCCATGCTATTCCAGTTTAGACCCAGCAATATGCAAATCAGTCTTGATCCTGTTCCCCATGGGAACAATCCAGCCTGAACTGCCAGGCCGGATTTTTCCTGGACCAGAAACGAGCATCCAGGTACCAGTTTCAGGGTAACACCCCTCATCAGTCAGGCTAGCTTGAAACTGGTGGCGTAGTGAGCATGGAACCCACGTCTGGGCATACCCTTCCCACTTAGGGTAACCAATGCAAAAAGAACAGATGATGGACGGAATGCTGAATTAATCAAATATTCACCCCCAGTCACAGATCTGTGTTAAAACCATTATTTGTTTGCACACCACGCTATTCCAGTTTAGACCTAGCCATATTCAAATCAGTCTTGACCCTGTTCCCCATGGGAACAATCCAGCCCGAACTGCCAGGCCAGGACCTCCCTGGACCAGAAACAAGCATCCAGGTACCAGTTTCAGGGTAACAGCCCTCATCAGCCAGGCTAGCTTGAATCTGGTGGCGTAGCGAGCACCGGACCCACGTCTGGGCATACCCTTCCCACTTGGGCAATGTTAGAAATGGGATCTCTGGTTGGCTAAGGCTTGCGCCAAAGCCAGGCAGAGACCACCACTCTAGTCAGGGCAAGGGAGTTACACGCCAAAGATAACCCCTGCTCACCCCCTTGGTAGCTTGGCACGAACAGTCAGGCCTATCCCGGAGGCCATGTGTAAAGCGTTTGCGCAACACCCCCACAGCAACAACTTACTAGGCACACCACAAAAAGGAACTCCACACAAGGTTATATATAAAAATAGCCTTTGTATTATCATAAAACACATTAGAATAGTACTCACATAATATACATCGTGCCACCTGGCACGGGGTCATATTTACAAGGGAATTATTTACACCTGACAGGGCCAACTGGACCACTGTCAGAACCAGCACAAAGCGAACTTAGTATAGGTAGCACTTATAATAAATGTAGAACACATCATGAACGTACAACCAGTAATCACTGGTAACCACTGTACTTAGCATCAGCCTGTAACATAAACTACATTATGCACAGTATCACATCAGGCGCGAATTACATTCTGCGCCAACCTCACCAGCATAAACACATTATGCAATCATCTCATAAGTCTAAACGCATTAGACAATAACCTCCTAAGCATAACTCACATTAGGGGCATAACTCACAGTAGAGAATAATCTCACTAGCATAAACCACAGTATGCAAATAACCTCATACATAAACCACAGTTAGAGGCATAAATCAGGGTGCGTAAATCATAGTACATGAATCACATTTCCTAGCACCACATAAATCACATTAGGGCCTGGCGCCCTATAAACCTAACCGTCCCCCTGGCCAACTGGCCTTCCCAAAGGGGCTCAAATGCCCTGTGTCCAAAATGTCAGGGCGCGCTGCCAATGCAGCGGAGTTCGCAAGTGCGCATACCTAAACGTGGCAGCTGACGCTAATTGCCGTGCAGCTGTGAAAGTACTGGGGCAGAGGAGTGCATCTCACTCCTGTCTCACACCAAAATGCCCCCAAAGAACTGGGGCCTAAACGTTGCAGCTGATGCTACTTGCCGTGCAGCTGTAATGCAAAGAAGGCCTGGCACTCACTGTGCCCTCTGGAGTCCCCACTAGGACTCTAACACATATGCCCATCTCGTTGTAGCTGCCCGCGCTGGTGCGGCGCAGCTGGGAATCAGGTAACGGGGCCCTGGCACATCTGTGCCTTCGGGGCCTCACTGGGGCTCTCTTAAATAATAGTGCCCCCATCGGTGCAGCTGCCCTCTGCAAGCGGGGCAGCTGAGATAAACAGGGAAGGGGCCCTGGCACATCTGTGCCCTCGGGGCCCCACTGGTGCGCTTTAAACAATTGTGCCCCCACATCGGAGCGGCCCGCAACGGCGGGTCCGCTCATGGCAAATAGGTACTGGCACCCCTGTGCCTCAGGGGAATAGCTCTGGGGGTAGGCACCGATAGCGTGCCTCGACTCACACCCCCCTCCCCACCAGGTTCCACTCACCGGACTCTCTCTTCACCCGGTCACACTGTGGCTGCCCCCCCGGCTGGTCTCCTCGATGGCAGGGGGAACTCGCCTCTTCAAACGCGGCGGGGGCAGGCACCGACAACGTGCCTCGTGCCCCCCTCCGCCGTTGTCTCCCAATCGCGGCAATCATCAGGAGAGCCCCCACTCCTCGGGGACTCCCTCACCATTTGGTCACCGGGGCTCCCAACAGCTCACGGGAGCCCCGGGCAGCCGCAGGACATCGCTCGGCCTGCTCCTCTCTGCAGCGGGGGCGTGCGCCTGGCTTCCCTCGCAAAACCGGAAGTCCCGCCCGCCGTCAGGCACCACGTTGCCTGACTTCCTCCCGGCCGCGGCGGTGATTCCTCAGCGGGGTGGGCACCCGCTAGTGAGCACACCAGCGGGGTGGGCACCCGCAAGCCTTTACAAGTAAAATAATCGGCAGAAACGCGGGGTGGGCTCCCGCTAAAGGCACAATGCGGGGGAATCCCTACGCTGGGGATTCCCTCTAAAAGGGCTGCAGCTACACGCTGCGAAGCCCACGCTCCTTATCAGCTGGGGCAATTAAAAGATAGCGCTCCCAGGCGCTGGAGGCAAAAAGTCAAATATAGCGCTCACGAGGCGCCTAGGAGCCCCAGCTCCAGTAGTAAAGAAGTCTTCCAGGTCCTTAGGGATCAAGGGCAACGCGGGGCCCAGGGAGGCAAGCCCTCATGGCAGCCCCCCCTGGGCCCCAGCAGCAGCACACCCCGGCCGGATTCAGGAACAGGAACTGAACAACTTTCATGGGGTCACAGCCCCTTCTTTTATCCACAAAATCCCCTTTGTGTCACAGCACAGGGTTGGGGAAAAACCAGACGCAACTGGTTTGGGGGGAGCTTTGGAGCACTTTGTTTTGCTCAGCTCCTCTCTCCTTTCACAGGACAGGCTAGGGACATCAGACGCACCACAGGGGGTGGAGCCAGCATTGTGGAGGGAAGGCACAGCCCTATTCAGGCCCCAGGTGCAACTCCTCCCTCCCATCTAGATGCAGATCTCCCTATTCAGCCCTGCGCTGACTCACCCTGCCCCTCCTGGAGCCACACACACCTCCCAGCCCCTGTCACTCACAAAGCCAGACATGCAATTCACATCAGGCAGGCAGACACAGAGCACACAGAAATGCCAACTTCTAGAAGTGGCATTTCTACACTAGTTATAATAAATCTGCGCACACCATTGCGCAGCATTTATTCTCACGAGTTCGCACATACTAAACTCGCCCCTGCACTCCTCTCACACCAGGAATTACCATGGACACACATATCCCCCATGCATTCCTATGGGAGGGCAGGCCAATCTCACCACACGCACTCAGCGCGCACGCACTTTACACTGGCCCACAGTGCTAAAGTGCCCAAAGACTTAAAACTACTGACACACAAGGCAAAAAGTTTAGGGGTGAACCGGCCAAAAAGGGCCAAGTCCAACAGGCAACAAATGCAAAAAGAACCGACGATGGACGGAATGCAAAATTAATCAAACATTCACCCCCAGCCACAGATCTGGGGTAAATCCATTGTTTTTTTGCATGCCACACCATTCCAGTTTAGACCCAGCCATATGCAAATCAGTCTTGACCCTATTCCCCATGGGAACAATCCATGCCATGCCACTGGATTCAAGCAAGCCTGGCTGATGAGGGGTAATACCCTGAAACTGGTCCCAGGATGCTTGTTTCTGGTCTAGGGAGGACCTGGCTTGGCAGTTCGGGCTGGACTGTTCCCATGACGAACAGGGTCAAGACTGATTTGCATATGGCTGGGCCAAAACTGGGGTGGCATGGTGAGCAAAAGAATGATGGATT
Source organism: Calotriton arnoldi (assembly GCA_963921515.1). Classification (NCBI taxonomy): domain Eukaryota; kingdom Metazoa; phylum Chordata; class Amphibia; order Caudata; family Salamandridae; genus Calotriton; species Calotriton arnoldi. The sequence goes on along the minus strand of CAWUFW010001936.1, from coordinate 860,453 downwards.
CAACCCAGATGTCTTGACTGGGGGTGAACATATGATTTATTCAGCATTCATCCATCATTTGTTTGCTTAGCACTTTTGGAAAGTTGGTATTTTCCTACCTTAGCACCTAGTGCCTGCAGCCTGTCTCTGGTTCACATGACTGGGTGTAGTTGCACTTTGTGTATTTCTCCTAGACAACTACACGGAAGAGAGAGCTCAGGTGTACCTGGATGGGTCATCACTGGCAGGATGGGGGGGCGAAGTTAGGCACACCCCCACTTACACATGAATATGCTGTGTCCTGCCTTCACACAAAGGATTGCACACCCCCTGTAGTTAGTCTGGAGCCAGGGAGGGGGAAGCAAGGAACCTGTGCAATTCAAAGGGAAACCTCTAGAAGCTTCTCCCACTTCAAGGGATGCACCAGGTATAAATATTGGACCTCAGACACCAACTATTCTGTACACTGCTGGACCTGTGGATAATACAGAAGAAGGATTGCTTCCCTGCTTTGCTGTCAGAAGGACTGCCGCTCTGCTGCCCTGCTACTCTGCTGCTCTGCTGCCTGTTGCCCTGCTGAATTAGAAGGAAGATTGAACCTGCACCCTTCATCCCAGGTTAAAGGGACTCAAGCAGTCAGCCAGCTGACCTCCTGTTCTGAGCAACAGGAACAAAACAAGCTCCAGAGGCTCCCTGCAACTGCCCAGGTGACCTGCTGCCTGAACTTGCAACTGGACCTGCCTGTGCCCTGCTGGCCTCTCCTGGAGTGAGTTCCTGACACCTAAGTAGTGCCCCTCAGGTTCTGGACTCTCGGTAGGGCTCAGTTGACCTCGCCTGAAGTTTTTATGGGTTCTTTTTTGTGAACACAAACATGCCCTTTCACACCAAGACCTTGCCGCCTGCATCAGCCACCAACTCGAAGTTCCGGCAAACCAACACTACACGCTATGGCATCGACCACTGTGGTGACTGACAACAAGAAGCTCCAGCCCCAATCATCCGCGACACCAACAGAATCTTTGTGCTACAGCAACGACTTTCCGCAACATACTACTGACTATTCATGCTACTTCAAAGGACACCCGCAACACTCTCCCTGCTTCTCGCGGCCCCTTCCACTGCAAATGGAACTCTTGGCGCTAGACTGAGAAGGTAACTTTTTGAGCAGGACTAATCTGGTCCCTGTATCCAACTCACACTCCATCGCAGTCGGCCTGAACTTGTGACTTTTTCCTGCTCTCGCACAACCAGATAGCCAGCAGCGGCACTTCGGGCTTTTTGGCGCTATTTTCACTTAAATCTTTACAAATTGTTTAGCAATTCTACTAACTTTTGTCATTTTGGTGTCAAATAATTTATTCAATTTACTCTTTTTTTCTAAATTGGCGTGAGATTTTTCTTGTGGTGTGTTTTCATTTTGTTGCTGTTTGAAGTGCTGCATGAATACTTTGCACATTGCCTCTAAGTTAAGCCTGACTGCTCTGTGCCAATCTACCAGAGGGTTGAGCACAGGTTAATTTGAGGTTTTCTTGTGACATCACCCTGACAAGGATTGTTGTTACTACTTGAGTAGGGTTTCACACCCCTTAACTAGTAATCCAGTTTCCTACAAGCTGAGAAACAGGAGCAGAGACATGAGATGGAGATGTTCTCCTCTTCAGCAGTCACCTTAAGGCTCCTGCCATTTACTCCATTGGTGGCTTTAGCAGAAAGCACTGCTTTTAGAAATGGAATCCACAAACAAAGTTTATCTAGCCTTAATGCCTCTGACTCTGAGATCTTGAAAACTTTGTGATTATTACAGACGATCCCCTTGGAAACAAGTGTTGGGGTAGTAGGAGAAATGAGGAGAACCAACCAGGACAGCCTCTTGGATCTTCTATTTAAAGAAAGGTAATGCTTGCCCAGTGTAGCACTGATAAAAAATAAAAAAAGTTAGAAAGATCACCTCAAAAGCAACACTTTATAGTGCTGTGAGCAAAATGTTGTTAAAGAGCTGCATGTAAGGTGACCAGGGACCTAAAGTATAAGATTTGAAGGTCTTGTGTTTGTGGAGAAAGATGGGAAAGAAGGAGGTTATCAATACATTTGGGTATGAGGGGAAGAAAAATGTCTGAGAATTTATAAACATGGTATAGCTTCTCATAGGGAGGGAGGGAGGAAGGGGTAAATCTACACTATGTGGTATATTAAGTGGATTGGATGAAATAGTACTGGTTGGATAAGTCAGCAGGATACACATGAATCCACTAATTGTGCTGCAGTATGTCAGTATGCTTTTCCTCCAGCATTTTTTAAGAGTGTTTCAATGCCCAGAATCATTCTCAAATAATCAATGCCTGGTTGTTCCTTAACACTAAACAATTACCACCTCGGTAGGACACAAATGAATGAAGACTGCTAATTGTGGTCCATAAACTGAAATTTCTAGAGGGCACAAACTTTTCAGACTCCGTCCGAGACTCAGGAATAGTCTGACATTTTACTTGCCTCGTTGGATTATTCCCAGCTTCATCCTAAGAGCTATCGTAATTCCCATAAGCCTTCCTTCATCAAGGGTCTGTAAAACTAGTTATTTGATAAACTTAATTTTCTTCCAATCTCTGGCATACCAGGTAACTGAGCACAAACAGTGCCCTGAACTTTGACACCTCCTATATTTCTATATATTCTTCCAGGGACGTTTTAAATCTAAATTCCATCTACAAACTTGACAACACAATCCTGTATGAAACAACAGACTATGAACTACTGCCTCATATCCTGTTTCAAAATTTGATTACAATATCTTATTCAAATGGAATGTTCTCAATCACACCCAAACTCCTTCACACACAGCCTCCATAGGGAATACATAAACCAAAACTATTCCAATACAAACATGCATGCATCTCCATATGCATTGCCATCAAAACAGTCACTCTTTAATAAATACTGAAGTCGTCAATGTGATACAATGATATGTAGATGTGTACAGGATATCAGCTTACACATCTTTCACATCACAGACTTCTCAGTTCCTATGAATCTGACTTCCATACGTGGTTTACAAAGTTACCCTTTCCTTGATGGATAGTACTATATGCATGTTGAGTTGCAAGGGGTTGTCTTCTGCTTCTACTTCTCTCAGAAATGTTGGTGTCAAGGGCTGGATAATGCCAAGGTCCCTCAAGTTTCTTTCTTGATCATAGAAAGGCCAACTCCTTCCAGGAGCCCTGATGCCATCTACATTTGATATTTATCCAAAAGGTGTCCGGTGTCTCCTTACAGGGTACCTGAAAGGAGGAAAACATCACAAAGGGCAAGAAACCTTTTCAGCAAACTTGGCAATTCTTGGATGAAGATGATGAAGGGTACAATACTAGATTAGTATTTTGGCACCAAAGCTACCCTGAGCCAGGGAGGAGAAAGAGACCAACATAAAATGTTCTGAACTGAAGAATCCAATAAGGAATCCAGCTGAAGAAAAATAAAACCAAAAAATGGTCAAAGAGGCTTTAAAAAGGGTAATGAATGATATGAAAAATAGGTAAATGAATGCATTATGAAGCATCTATCTGAAGGCAAAGCCTCATTATGTATGGTCCGTGCAGGAAATGACATCATAAGAAAAAGGTTAGGGCCATCTTGGACTGGAATCTTCTGACAAGAAAAACTTGGAAGGTGACCATCTTAGATAAGAAAAGGTTTAAGGCTAGCCACGCCTACTTCTTCAGGAGAATGGCAACTTCTAGGCATCAGAAGAACCACTTCTTTGCCACCTTTCCACTATTCCACAGACCTGTGCCCTATGGTCAGTTGGGGTATCACAGATGATGCCACTGGCAGAGCAGCATGTGAGAAGATGCCTCTGCATCTTGTGTTGAGCCAGAGAACAAGAGGCACGCTGCCTTTTCCATGGATGTGGGGCACAGCAAACACATTGATGTTCCTGTAGAGTCTCCTGCGCAAAAGTAGCAGTTTGATATAGTTGGCCATAGGACATTAATTAATATTCTGTCTGCTTGCATGGGGCTGTTAAGTAAAATCCTGGCCTGGTTCTTCTATTCTGAGTGACCATTCTGAGTTTGTTTAGATGGGGTCCTAAAGTTCAAACTCCCTTCCCATGGGTTTCATGGGTCATTCTATGGGTGCTTTATTAATTTGAGGTGAAATAAGGATGATGAATCTCTCCTTATACTCCCTCCGATTCCCTTTATTAAAATATTTGCCTTTTTCTTCTATCAACCCATATTCCTTATCTCTACCCTTCACACTTTTTCTTTCTTTTTCAATTTACATGCCAATCTCATGTACCTCCCTATATTTTTAACTTAAAAATTCCTTTTTCCTTTGTAAGTAAACACATCATGTACAATTTACCTTACATTTTAATCAGTACCCTTAACACTTCTTACTTACCTGCACCATTCCTGACAATGTTTTCAAAGTTTAATTTCCACAAGATTTTTGAATTGTGAGGTCAATAACTTGAGAGATAGACAGGTTAGACTGGCCATGATGTGTTGAGACCTGCATAGGTCAATTTTAGCTTCAACATTTTTGAATATCTAAGTGTGGTCCTTGTGGGACTTAGTAGCCAGGACGTGCATCTAAATCCACAAGCATGTGGATTATGCTAAATTATATTGCAGAGTGAATCTGCTTAAGGCATTTCATCACATGAATGAACCTCGGTTACCATGTTCCCTCAGTGCCCTTGATAACTGGGTGCCTGCTCACTTCTTTAAAATGAAACCTACATAGGCTTTTTCTGCATTTCTTCTGTTTTTCTTCAACTGTACTTCAGGCTGATCGTGGCATGTCTCCACTCCATCTTTGTGCGTAAATAACAATGGTGATAAATATAGCACAAACCTAGCTACTGAGCAACACAATGATAAATAGCTGGATCACAAAATAATTTTGGGTGCCGTTCATGCATGTTCCAATTGGTAAATAGTGCAGTGGTTGGTTGAAAGTAAACTTTCTACCACTGTTTCATGCCAAATTGCAAAAACAAATCACCACGATAATACTGTAGCAATGCAACATGAGAACATCCAACCCGAAAACATGCTTCAACAAAAGCAGCAAACAAGAAACACATCAACAACACAACACACAAAGCCACTCCAACAACAAAACAACACAATGACAAAACAAAAACTCAGAGACAAAGCACCAACACACCAAAATAAGTCAACAGAACAAAACAACAGAGCAGCCTAAAACCATACCACCAGAGTAATAATCACTCTATAACACAACAGTCGTAATAAAATAATAGCAAAGAAGCATACCAATAAAAACAAACCCAAACTCTAAAACACAAAGGGACACAAAAACACAATAATGAATGAGTTTTGTGTTTTTGTGGTGTGGTAGGACGTGTTATGTGTTTGTGTTGAGTTAATGTTTGTTCAGTGTTGTGGTATTGTGTCAACATAGTTTTCGGTGGAGCTTACTTTTTTTATTGTGCTTCGTTGTGATGTGGTGCTTTGAAATCATAATTTATTGCATTTTTGTGATTTGTTATTGTTTTAGTGTGTTAATGTTTTGTGTTCTTGTGTTGTGATTCTGTTGCACTGTGCAGCGATTTTGGTCAATTGGGATTATTATGCTGTTTCTAGTGGTGAATTATTGTGTTATACTGTGATTATATCGTCAATGTAATGTTATGTTGTTGTGCTGTGATCAGTCGTGACTCTTACATTGTTTTGTGCCTTTTCATGTTTTTGTTGTACTGTATCTTTCTTGTGGTCTGTTGTGTAACGTATGGTTAAAGTATTTGTATTGATTAGCTACTAAACTTAACCAATATGAAATTGGTAAATTTCAAGTTCCGGAGGCGCTGGATTTAATCAAGCATATTCCAAACATGGTCTACACATACACATCTTAAAGACGTTATTCAAGGGGTGGATCAATGCATTTGTATTCATACTGAACATAAAAGCTTACAAAGCTATATTAAAGAGCAACACATCAATAATTTTTTGCTAAATGCCTAAAAAATATTTTAATACCACCATTTGGTGTGGTGAATCAGAGTGTGTTTGTCAATCATCTTTTAATGTGCTGTATACAAAAACTTGATTGTGCCCTAAGCCATTGTACATTAGAAATATTATAGCCTGCAGCCGCAGCTATTTATATTATCCTGAGTCTACACTTGATAAAGTCTTTTTTAGACAACTCTTCCTCTCCACCAGCTATTTCCTGCATCATCTGTGTCATGTAGTTTCTTAGCTGCTAGGCTTCTAGGCAAAAGCAGCACATTTAATTAAATTTCATGTCCAACAGAACAATTTCCTTCTGTCAATGGTGTTATGTAAGACCCTGGAAGATGGCCGCTGGGAAGGAGCACTGAGACCGAGCTCCCGGGCACTGGGATCACCATGCAGTGAAAATCCCTGCTGCCCTCCCCCCGCACACCCCTCCCGGAGAACGTGGACTCACCGGATCACGCACAAAGGGGTACAAGCCAAAATCGCGCTGTCGCCATCCACAGGAAACGTAAAAACGAAGGAACGACGATCCGCGCTCCCGACACCACAGATTCTTCATTAATTGCTTCAGAGGGATCGGACCAGCAGACCGCACTCGACCCCAAAGACACTCACCACCGCCTGGAACCATCGAGAGTCCCGTTCAAGCCAAGATCTCAGGACGAAATAAGCTGAGTGGAGACTCCGAGCTGGCAACGAACCCCGCAGCTCGCCAATGCCTGATCCGAAGATGGCTGCCCTGGCCACAAAATGGCAACTAAAAACGCTCACTTATTGAACCAACTGTGCCGGCGAGCTTCTAAAAAAAACAAAAAAACTCTCATAATGACAATCGACCTGACCCAGGTGTAACGCAACCCCCCTGCACGTCGAAACTGACTTCTCCTCACCCTAGGTGCTGCACCTCACCAATGCCTGACCGCAAGATGGCCGCCCAGGGCTCCCAACCCGCACTGACAACGAAAGTTTTGCCGATACGTCACCAACTCTCCCTATAGTTGTGACCTCAATGCTGCATTGTGCCTTGCCTTGAGAATCAGGGGTAATGCGACCCCATGCACATCAAGACCGACTTCTCCTCACCCTAGGTGCTGCACCTCACTAATGCCTGACCGCAAGATGGCCGCCCGGGGCTCCGAACCCGCCCAGATAACAAAAAATTCACCGGTGAGTCACCAACTCTTCCTATAGTTGTGACCTCAACGCTGGATTCTGCCTTGCCTTGAGAATCAGCCCAAATTTTATAGTGAAGAGAGCCCGCGCACACTCGAGACTGCCAGCACCCCCACTCGACGGGGCCCATAACTCGCTCAAATCTACTCCGGTGAGTCACTAACTCTCAGAGTAGTTTCCTCACCTCCTGAATCTGCCTTGCCTCGACCCTCCTGCCTGCCACATCATCAATGTGACGATAGCCCGTGCACCCTCGAGGCTACCAGCCCCCCACCCTACTGTGCCTGACCCTAAGATGGCCGCCCGAGGCATATAACTTACACCATCAAACTACCCACAGAGGCGAATGACTAACTTTGCACATAGTGGTGATCCCAGCAATCTCTACCGCCCTCACCTCGATCCGCCAGCACCGTCGAGTCTGCCTCTCCTCACTCTATGGACCGGACTGCTATCCCATCACCCTATGTGCCTGACCACTTGATGGCCACCCAGGTCTAACTCTAGGGATTATCTACTGGTAATCTACACCGGTGAATCACTGATCAACCCCACTCTTATGGTAGGGTCACAGCTTCAATCTCGCCCTGTTCCTCTGGGCCCAGAAAGGAAGTCAAGGAAGTCACCATGACCCCCACTTTCATGACTGGCCGGGCCAATTTTGTATCTACCCACTGCCTGACCCTTGATACTGACCATATAACGGCATCCTAGGAGTAACCCCCAGTCAAACACACCGGTGAGTCAACAACCAGCCCAAGAGAAACAGCACGAATCTCTCTACTACTCTCACATTACCCTCAAAGGACAGCTCTGGAAACACTATCCCACCTTTCCCAAAGGGAGCTTGTCCCCATCCTACCTAGACACAATGCCATCCGCCACGTCAGTCCACACCAACCCCTCTTCTGCAAACCACTTAAAACCGCACGGCCCGAACTCCTTCTCGATCAGTTTCCCGCCTAACCTCTCACCCAAAGCAAAAAAAAACTTTAAGCAAAAACTGATCAGACAACATCCTGAATCACTATTCGCAGACATCTACCACTGCTCCTCCAAAGGACAGATAAAAATGGATCTGATTTTCCACACTGAAAGACCCGAAATATGGAACTCCATCCTCAGATCGCAGCTCAATATTTCCAAAACGACTAACACTTCCCATAGCTGTAAACTGACATTCTCAGCCCCTAACCGCACTAGGTGAATTGGAAACACCACTGTGACCATCTACTCCAACGGCACAGTCCTGATACAAGCCAACAACGACAATCTAGAGTCCTTTGACACCCTCTTCCCATCTCTCCGGACTGCCCCCTCGCACGCACTCCTCCCCTGCCCGCCCCTCCTCATCTCCCTGAAGAACCGGACCTGCCAGCAGAACTCACCCACCATTCCGGTGCACCCTAGTAACAACACCCGCCTTTTGACACGAGACATCACCCTCAACACTACCAGAGAGAACAAGGCCCCACTACTACCCCCCTCCGGCAATCACCCCTACCCGTCCCCCGCCCTCCATCCCCCCAACCCACTTCGAACGACTTTAACACACAATCTGTGACTCCCAACCACCTCCCCAGACCCACATGCAATATAACACCGACGCCCCAACACGACCCCCGTCACCCTGCATTCACGGCCCTGCCTAGAACCCACACGGACAGCACACCCACAAAAAGACAACTCAACAACGTGAAGCTCTCCCCCTCCAGGTTTAACATACCCGCCCAGAACACCCTCACCGACATAGAGACTGGGCAGCGACTCACTCTGCTTGAAACCCAGATAGCAACTATAATCCAGGGCTTTAGCCAAATCCTATCCAACCTCGCCGCGCCCCATAAGCCTCACCGTATCCCCTCCTTCCCCACCCCTACACAACAAAGGCCTTCCAAGGCTCCCCACCTGAGATGGATCTCTACCCCCCTCTGTAATCAGACACAGAGACCCAAAAGAACTAGAGATGCAATGTCTGAGAGTGAAGCGGCAGACCTCGCTTCCTCGTACGACAATCCTATTACTGTCACCCTCCAATCCAAAATTCAGGTGATCACCGGACTGGGAAGAGACCAGGCCCTTCCGAAATCCCCTAGACCCCCGGCCACCTGCACTATTATCCCCACAGCCCCCCGAACGAAGAAACCCAAAACTGAAAAGCATGGAAGTCCTTCAACCCCATCCCGGAAGCCGAGATCCTCAAACTGATCTCCACCTCCAAACCCTCCTCTCACGTCCTTGACCCTATACCCACCCAACTGACCAAAAAACTGAAACTCTCCATAGCCCCGTTCTGGTGCAAGATCATAAACAGCTCCCTGAGAACCGGCATCATACCTGAATGCCTCAAAGATGGCCAAGTCACGCCACTACTAAAAAAACCAGGCCTTGACTCCAAGGACCTTAATAACTTCAGACCCGTCTCCAATCTCCCCCTCCTATCCAAAATCCTCGAAAAATGCGTCCTCCTACAACTGACTCAGCACATGGACAACATCAACCTTCTTGATCCCCACCAATCGGGTTTCAGAAAAGGCTATAGCACCGAGACCGCAATCCTTAACATCACAGACGATATTCACAAATCCCTCGATACTGATCAATGCTGCCTACTCATTCTCCTGGACCTATCAGCAGCCTTTGACACGGTTGATCACCAACTACTCATCAAGGCTTTACAAGAAAGGGTAGGTGCTGATGAGGTGGTCCTACGCTGGTTCTCCTCCTTCTTACACAGCCGCTCACAAAGGATAAAAATCAAAAACTTTACTTCCGACCTACACCCCGTCAGCAGGGGCGTCCCCCAAGGTTGAGTACTCTCACCACAACTGTTCAACATATACATGGAACCCCTCACCACCATACTTAAAAATGCCAACATCCCTTTCCACCTATATGCAGATGACACCCAGATCTATCTAGAAACCTCCTCCATAGATGAAATTCACAGACTAAATGACACTCTAAAAGAAATACAACATTGGCTATCTCTAAACCACTTAAAACTCAATCAAGACAAAACTGAGATCCTCCTCATCTCCAACAAAGAAGAGAACCCTCAAATTTCAGAATGGCTAAAAGCTATGGATGCTCTCAACGGCAATCTCACTCTGGCAAACTCCGTAAAATCATTAGAAATCACCCTAGACCCAAAACTCGACATGGCCAAACACATTAAAAACTCCGCAAAGAGTGCCTTCCTCAATCTGAAGCTACTCAACAAAATAAAACCATTCATCCCAACCAAAGACCTCAAACAAGCCACCCAATCACTGGTGCTATCCAGACTCGACTATGGGAATGCAACCCTCACTGGTACAACAAAATCTCACCTCGCTCCCCTCAAAACAACTCTCAACGCAGCAGTCAGAATGGTCACTGGAATTAGGAAATACGATCACATTTCACCAGCACTCAGAGAACTAAAATGGCTCCCAGTCGAATTGCGTGCCAGTTTCAGAACTGCCTGCCACACGCACAAAGCCCTGCACACAGGAAAACCTGACTACCTGACCGCCAAACTCAAGAGGGCTGGTCAGACAAGGAACATAAGGAGCTCGAATACCCTACTTCTCATCTCTATGAAAACACGCAAACAAAAAACCGCTGCATGGTCCTTCGCCGGAAACGCGCCCAAAATCTGGAACTCCATCCCAGCAGATATCAGAACTATCTCGTCCTTCACAAAATTCAAAAACACCTAAAAGTCCTCTTCCTCAACCGCTCCCTCCCGAATGGATAGCCGCCGCCTTAACGCAAATCCCATCTCGCCGTTGCTCCCAGACATTGTATCACAAAGTCCTACCTCCTCCCTGCTCTTTGACCCCTTCCTGTTCCTCCCCACCCCAAAGAGGTTCAACCCAAGACAACGTGCACTCAATGAGGTTATCTCAGGACTCACCTACTACTTCAATGCAGCACAGCACACTTGGACTTCCGAACCAATATGTATAACACTGCTCTATTGTATGACTCTTGCAAAAAACTGTTGTAAAGCTCTCCGATACCCCCGGGTCCGGCCAGCGCTATATAAAACTCCTTAATAAATAAATAAATAAATAAATACTTCAGCTAATCAAGAGACAAATCAGCTCAAACAAAATGCAAAGACCTTGCCTTAAAGTAAGACTTCCAAAGCTCACTTTATTTGATCTGGAACCCAGTGTCTTCTGATCAATCTAAATCTTGTTTGTCAGTAGCGCTGAGTGCCTTAAATGTACTTCTTGTTCACATTCTTCTCTATTGTACTTGTATGCATTAATACACTAAAGAAACACACACGTGTATATATTTACATCTGGCATTTGACACAGCTTCAGTTGTCTCGCCACTCTATTGCATTCTAAAAAAATCATACCTAATGCATGCACAAAGAGGGACTTTTGATCAGTGGGCTTCATCCATTGGTCTGTTAAATTGTTATTCTTATTTAGCTTCTGCCATCACAGACTACAGCCTTGAGTAATGAATGAGTCAGCCCATGTTACCCATTGGCATCCTTCAATTTGAGAAGCCAGTGCGCATTGTTCACACCTGCTTAAAAATAGTCCCTTTCTCTTCAATGACAAATCTTTTTCAAAGTGTATCTTATTTTTATTATGTTAACTTTGAATACCAGCTATTTGTTTTACCTTGACTTCGGATGCCCAGTTAGATGCTGCTTTGTTTTCTGTCTCCTTTTAAAAGTTGCTGTTACAAGATGTTTAAATGACAGTGTAAAATGTTATCTGCCTGGAATTTGCTTGTTTGGTTAGATGGTGATGATTTATTACTGCCTCCTTTGCAAATAACAGTAATGAAATGCATGGCTCAAGTGAAAGGCTTGTTATTTCAAAAACCATCACAGGTAAAACAGCGGCATTAGTGAACGTTTTAATTGAAAACAAATTAATTTAAGCATGTGACAGCCAAGTTTACGTGGCCACATATTTCCTTTATTTTTGTAGCAAACAGTTGCAATGAGAAATAAAAAAACAATAACCACTGCACTAACTTAGCACAGTCAGCGATACTGGCTTTGCCAATACTTGTTTTACTTTCTTATCCTTCATTTTCCTAACAGTATATGTACTTGTGCAAATGCCGGTAGAGCATTTGTATCGTTGGGTGCTGTATTTTACGTCTGCTAAGCAAACAATAATTAAATAAATAAATACAATTCCAAACTGTAAGATAATAACATTTTTACTTGGTTAGATGGCGATTTATTGTTGCTCCTTTACAAATATTGATAAAATGTATGGCACAAATGAAAGGCTTGTTTCACACGTAAAACGGCAGGATCAGTCAACGTTTTTCATTTTAAAATGCATTAATTCAAGTATGTGGCCGCCAAGTTGAGGTGGGTGCATATTTTCTTTTTTATCTTTGTGGTAAACACTTGCAATAAGTAATAAAAAAATAACCAATCCAGTAGCTTACTAGAGCCAGACCTAATGGCTTTGTCAATGCTTGTTTTGCTTTCTTATCTTTCATTTTGATAATAGTATATGTACTTTTAGAAGTGTCGGTAGGGCATTTATTCCTTTGGGGGCCTTATTTTATGGTTGTTAAGTTAAAATTAATTAGTTAAATAAATATAATTCTAAACGGTAAGATACATTTTTATTTGACATGAATTCCTAACTCCGAGTTTATAATTTCTGTCACCAGATCAGATCTACAGTGAATTCCTAACTCCAAGCTTCTACGATATAAATTAAAGAGCATCCACTTAGCTGAAAAAATGTGCTTCCACTATAATGAGATGACGAACCAACCATTTATTCAAGGTACTACTTTAGTGAAGCTCCCCTCTTTCATATGATGTGATGTTGGGGTTTACCAATAAAGCCTACCTGCAATTGTTATTGGGGTACTGTCGCATCCTTGCTTTCTTGTAAAGAGAGTATTGGTTCAACATTCTCATTCCTTTTGGAATGTTAAGATTTGTGTAGGAGACTGTTAGTCAGTTGGCTGGCAGGTTCCTTCTTTGTAACCTCACACTTGATAAACTATTTGATACTCATCGTATGTCAGCTTCCTGAGTTGGGATTTTTTTAGAGATTAGTATGAGCAAATCCAGTTCCAACAAGAAGGAGAGCAACCCGCTTCTCTATGGCCAGCATCTGTGAGCATCTTGTGAGCTCGAAATAGCGTTTCCCTGCATGTCTGCTGTCGGTGTGATCATTATTAACTGGACAGGTGGTGCCAGAGGTGAACTGTAAACAGCAAGTAATTCTTAAGGGGAAAAAAGGAAAAATCCCAAATTTTGTTTAAATTTGTCTGCCAGCGTGCGCATGCCATAGCGCTTACTGAATCTATTTGGGGGAACGTCACTGCTCATGTGACGAGAAAGATGTTGCTTGTGGTTAGTGTGTGATGCATCATGGAATTCTTCTGCATTATCTAGCAGCACCAGTCAATGTGGACACACCTCGTAATTGACTCTGTTACCTAGCTAACACAACACTAAGCCAGCTCACCACAACAAATTCACAGCAATGTCTCCAGGCTTTGGGAGCAATACATTAAGTGATATTTTGTGAGCACCAATGAATGGTGGAACAGGCTACCTATATTGTTGCTGAACTCAGAGAAAAACGATCAAAGTACATATATTCATAAAACAATTCCTTTCACAATAGAGTAGGCAATAAACAATTCACCATTTTGTGACAACAATTAATCTGTCCATAGCAATACAAATGAAAGGCATGCGTGCACCATTACCTTATACCCATTACTTTATGATTGGCCTAAAGAGGCCAATCATAAGATGAGAGGAAGGAAAGAGGGCTTCAAACATATGTAGAAGCGGTAGGAGGGGGTATATTTACTGCTTACCGGAAGCTAGAGAACCTTAAACATTGTGAGGGGTCTGAGGGACAATGCATCCTCAAATATCTCCCACCCCTGCTTGACGATGCATGTGAGGAAAGTGATGAAGAGTGTCTTGTGGCAAACTTGAGTGAGATCACAGAAGGGCTCATATCACATGAAGAATGCACACAGGTAGTAAAGAAAAATATGGTTTTATAGAAAATCTGGAAATATTTTTCTGAAGGTTGGACCAAGAGAGGCCTGGTGTCACATTCTGCGGAATCTTTTCTCAATGTCAGCTGTGAGTTATAGATAGTGGGCGATGTGCTGCTGGGAGGAGAGCTGTTGATAGTGCCAGAGGTGTTGATGTACAGTATTTTGAAATTGGCACATGACATAATATCCACATAATTTGTAAAAAGCAAATAAGGTCAATAAGCAAAACCCTACTATTAATACTGGCACAAATAAGTCCCTAAGAACTCCTCCTCCAGTGGTAGGAAACCAGTTGCCGATAGCAATAGCTCCTTTGCCTACATTTCATAAAACACTAGGTGTTTCTAATGATTCTAATTCAGGTTTTAAGTCAGAAACCTTCTTTGTGAATTCTAGAACTTTCTTACTCTCAACAGGAATGTATGAACAGCAATGCTGAGCTTTCAGCATTTTGCAGGCTCCGCCTTTCTCTGCGGGCAAAATGTCTAATGCTATGCTACTGTGCAAAACCATAGATCTAACAGTCCCTAATTCTGTATTCACAACTAGTAAAGTTTTCTGATTTTCTCATAATTTAAAACAACTCCCACTGGTGGTATGATTGCTCCAAAAAATATCTCCGACTAATTGTGTTCCCTCACTTATACTATGTATAGGTCTGTGTGATGATGTCATTGTCAAAGCATCTATATTATTTACATGATACATCTTAGGAAATAGCAAAGCTAAATAGCAAATACCCTCACAATCAGCAGGCAACTGAAAATAGGCATCCTGTTCACAAACAAAATAAACTCCTGGAGTGACTGTTTCCTCTCTGTACGAAGCTGGCTCTGTATAAACTATACCAAAGTAAGGTATAGTGTGCACAGGGTCCAGTGGAACCCCAAAGGTAGGTAGAGGTAAAAGTAGATAATACCTTACTCTCTATTTGTGGTAGTGTGGGCGAGCAGTAAGGCTTTATCAGAGGGTAGTGTTAAGCATTTATTGTACACACTCAGGCAAGGAATGATGTCACACACTCAAAGACTGAACTCAGACCAATTTGTTTGTCTAAAAATATTATTTAGTTATATCTTATTTTCTAGAACCAAGCCAGGCCTGGTACAGGTAAGTATAATAATACTTTGCAAGATTTATGCAGTACATTACAGTTGAATGCAGGTAAAATGCAGTTGGCTGATTTACAGGTAAGTCAACTGTCAAAATTACTTTTCAGTTACTTTTTAGATTACTGTGTATGTTACTTCTTGGATTACTTTTTGAGTTACTTTTGCTAATCAGTGTGATATGCCTAGATATCACACTGGGACAATGCCTAGACAAAAGGTAGGTAATTTAGCTTTTAAACATATGCAGTTTCTTAGGGTTTTCATACAAACCAACCCCACACTTAAAAAGTTTTTCACAGAAAAGCAGTCAATGCAGTCCTACGAGAGAAAACGGTGTTATCGGTATATCGGTAAGTACTTTGGTTTTGGAGTTGGTATTCTGGGGTTAGAACAAGGGTTCCCCCAGGGTCGAGGATGCACTCCCGAAGCACCCTCAGCAGCACTAGGGCGGCCGGGTGAAGAGTGCTGAGGCCCAATGTTATCCAATGGGGGATAGGGAGCCTCCGCTTGGTGGCTGCTTACGAGCAGGCCACAAGGTTGAGGGAGCAAAGCTCCTGGACTTAAGATCAGGGCAAAGGGGGCTCCGGGTTAGCACCCAAGGTGCATCCACAGCGGCACTAGGGCGGCCGGGTAAGGGTACTGGTTTGGCGTCAGGTTCCCTGTTACTTTCAATGAGGATTCTCCGGTTGGCAAACGCACTGCAGGCTCGGGATGAAGATCTTCTGGAGGCGACCACCACTTGGAGAGGTAAGTTGGGATGCTGGGGGTTGCCTGGACACCGTCGGTTGGGCCACCCAAGGCCTTGGGGCGCCGTGTGCAGGGGTGTCCTTTGGCATTGGGTTTTCTTACCAGCTCCTGGTCGCGGTCGGGGAGACCCTCCGGATTGAGGCTGCAGGAGTCGGCTGGAGGCTTGAGCCAGGTCAAGGGTCACTGGATCTCGGGTCAGAATCACTAGGGAGACCTCCTCGGGGTGTTGGGCCACTCGAACCCAGGCCATGGGCATTGGGTGCAGAGTGGTGGATCCAGCTGGACCCAGAGTCTGTTGGTGAGCAAAACCGGTGCTCACAAGAGACAAAGTCTGGTTTGGGAAGGCAGGGCAGGTCCTCCGGGTTCTTGTGGGCTGCTGGCTGCAGGATACACCGGGATTTCGCTGTGGTCGGTCGAGGTCGGGACAGGCCAGTAGGGCTGGGGCCAAGTCAGTTGGTGTCCTCCTCTTCTTCCTCAGCACGGCTCTTCGGTCCCTCTTCTTCTTGTTTCATCTTGTCTGAAGAGGCAAGGTTCAGGGTTGCCCCTAAATACTAAATTTAGGGGCGTTACAGGTAGGTACAGGTTGGGACCAAGGTGTCCCTTCCTTGGGGTGGGTACACACTCTATTATGCCACTCAGCCAAGACACTAGAGTTAGGTAGTTTTTCAGGGAGCATCTCTAAGATGCCTTCTGAGTGTATTTTTCATTAATTCCCACGCTGGCATCAGTGTGGGTTTAATGTGTTGAGAAGTTTGATACCAAACTTCACAGTTTTCAGAAAAGCCATTATGGTGCTGTGGAGTTCGAAATGACAAACTCCCTGACCATATGCTCTTTATGGCATTACTGCACTTAATGACTTAATGCACATAATTGACTTAGGCACTGTAGGGGTACAGGGCTCATGCACCTGTAACCTCACGACTGGTATTGCGCACCCAGCTGGAGGGGTGGCTTACTTATGCCAGGGCAGTGGATTGTATGCATGGCACACAGGGCTGTGTGCCATGTCGACTCTTCACTTTGTTCTGCACCAAGACACTTAGCCTGCAATGGCTGTGTGTGGGTGTAAAGGTACAGGGCCTCTAGGGGTGGCACAATAAGTGCTGCATCCCTTAAAGGCCTTTCCTGGTCACAGTGCCCTTGGTCCCTGTGGTACCTTTTATAAAAGACTTATATGTGGCCAGAGAGTTGCCAATAGGGTTTTGCAACAGTACAGTTTGTGGAAAGAACATATGCCCTGGGTACCTGGTTGGCAGGAACCCTGGGCACACTCAGTCAAAGTACATCAACATTGGGCAAAAAGTGGGGGGCAACC
Organism: Calotriton arnoldi; assembly: GCA_963921515.1. Taxonomy (NCBI): domain Eukaryota; kingdom Metazoa; phylum Chordata; class Amphibia; order Caudata; family Salamandridae; genus Calotriton; species Calotriton arnoldi. Next base: position 843,117 of record CAWUFW010001936.1, on the reverse strand, counting down.
ATGCAAAAAGGGGCACTTTCCAACACTCTCCAAGTAAAATTTGCCATGAATCTCCCAGAATTTCAAATGTGTGTTCACAACTACTAATCCCTACAGGTCTTTCCCTAAATTGGTTCCTTCTTCTGTAACACATTTTTAACTTTTTTGTCTCCTGTCTAATTTTAGTTTTGGGTAGACCATTTTCTTTCTGTATTCATCTTCTTTCTTCCAAATGTTTTTCTAAATGTTTTCCCCTTCATTTTTACTATGTAGAATGTGTGCTTTTCTTTCCTCTAATGCCATGATAAATGTCTTCTCTAAAGGTCTCTTTAAACAGGTTAAATTGTTTTCATATGCCCTAACAGTGTCTATAGGCATGGATGGTCTAAAATAATGCCACGCTGTGTCATTTCTTTTCCTTGTGGATGAAGGTTCATGCTTTTTTGTAAGGGGACTTTTGAAAGAATCATGCCATAATTTGAGTAATAATATCCAAAGTGTTCTTGCCTATATACTAAGCTAAGCAAAATACTACATGTGATTGCGTATGACAAAGGTATGTGATGGTATGTCACCTCCTCTACAGCTGATGAAGGGAAGTATGCACAGACATAGCAATCCTTTGCATCTGATGCCGGTGTGTATCTTGAACTAACCTAGAGTAAACATTGGCTGTGTATTCTTCTTTCCTGTAATTACAAATGACACCTCCAGCTTCATCTCATCTATTGTGTGTGAAAATGTTGTAGTTTCAGGTGTTGACGTAGGCTTTTCTAACTCTGGTGTAAATAATTCCCTATTTACATTGTTATACCTACTAAAAACTACTACTAAAAATGTAATACCCATAATGATCTTACATCTATTCTTAGTTAGGAAACACATGCTTGTCTGTAGTTAGATCGTTAAGCAAAGAATATAGCAGCAATAAGTCAACAATTCACCTTCAGATTTTTCTCATAGCAGTTTCTTGGATTTTCTTTTTGCAGTTAAGTTAGTTCTTTCAGCTTTTATTTACAGCAATCTTCATACAGTCATCCATAACCCTACTCCATTTTCTTCTAAGTGTGTTATCCCTACTTTTCTACTGAGCCTTGGGCCTACAGAAATCGTCTTAATTCTTTCTAAAATATCAGTTTTATTTCAGTCTTTGGCACTTTCTCATTCAATAGTGTCTCTCAAACTCTTGTTTCTTTTCAGAAATCCTTTTCCCACAACTTTATCCAAATTTGGATTTAGTGTGACGTCACAGAGGCTCAAACAGTTCTGATCTTAGGTCAATTGAATCCTGCACTGATACATTCAACACTTGATTTGTGTATCAGGTCAATTCGAGTGCAGAATACCTACGACAAGGCACTCTTGCTCTTTTTTACCTACTTGGTGTCTGCTGATCTTCTTCTGTGTCACTTACACTGCTTGACTAAGTGTCCTCACGAATAGTCGGCGGTATAGGTTCAACTGAATCACTTGTTCTCAATTTCTTTCGAACATAGATTTTTAGCCATTCAGCATCATGCGTGAGTCCTTTTGATCTGGTTCTAGCTCCAATACCAATAAAGATGCCTAAAGTATAAGCTTCGGGGGTTGGCAAATTAGTTGCATAAATTTATGTACCTGACTAATCAGCATATACGGGAAAGTATCATTCAAAGGGAAAAGCTTTTGATAGTCAGTAAAGTTAGTATTCAGACTCTATTTTTCAGATGTTGCATTCAAGGGTCAGCACCCACGGGATGAAACAGAACCAACATTTTAGGTAACATCCAAAAGATTTGAGTTTGTTTCTATTTTTAAAATGGTTTTAACCAAGCATGCATGATTCTCTTTGTTGATGTTTCCCTTCAGAAACAGCCCGAAGAAGTTTTAAGCCTCCTTAGAATTTCATGCATTTTCAAACTTTGATAGCAAGATTGTATTTTGAGTAGAAGAGGAAATCCACGTGTTGTATTCTAGTTCTTGTCTTGTTATGACTCTGTTATTACTCTGATTCTGCATTCTTGCTTCTGTACTCTTTGTGCGTGCTTTTACATAGTGCATCTTCCAAGCGTTGTTCCAGGTTCTAGGTTCTTGCCTGTAAGATCGGTGGTCTGTCAGGCAGTTGGATAATGAACCTTAGAGCTGGAAAGACGCTGGCTGATGGGCATCTATCTTAAGAAATAAAGATGATTTTCTACTAATGTAGGTGTGGATCATTGAAGAACACGCTTCAACATATTGGCGACAAGTGGGATTGCTGATTTTTACGAGGGAACACATCACATCGGTTTGTCATTTTGGAGGAATTTGGCCTGTACTTTGTTGAAGTCTTCTGGCTGCAAGTCTCACAGTGGGCTCTATGGACATTCTGAATAATCTGGATTATTGGCAGTGTGCATGACGATTTTCAGGGTATCCTTGAATTATTTGGGAAATTACGTTGTGCTGCTCTCGAATCAGCCTCCAGACGAGTGCGCGCTCCAGTGTTTAAGCGCGTCTCTCATTGACTGGTGAGTCTCTTAGCAATGCCTGGTTATAGTGAAAGGGAGCATGCGTGCACAGCTCATAGTGCTGATGGTTTTCCTGGCAGTGCGTTGCAGAGTAAGGCTATGAATCGTATCAGCATGCACACACCGAATTTCATTCAGTTGAACTTATCAGAAGAGTGCAGCGATTCTGGATATTATAATTTAAAGAAGACAATCACCCGTAACTCTAGGCAAATTGTTACGTTTTGCTAATTTATATTTTTTGACAATTGTAACTTTAATTTTGGACATGTCTTGTGGTGGTAATGTCGAGCAGCCTCCCAACTTCCTGGTGGAACTGAGTAAACCCAAAAAGGAGTGGAAACACTGGATTCGTGTTTTCAAAAACTATGTGGTGGATATCAATGGTGTGAATTGCCCTGCAGCCAGGAGGTTAGCTAGTCTGTATAATTGCCTTGGTACAGAAGGTCAGCAAATATTTGACAATTTACCTGAAATTCCTGCACCTAATGAGGAATCAGGAGATGTGGCAAGATGGAATGTTTTTGTAGAGGCAGGAAAAATATTGGCATCTCATTTGTCAGATGAACCCAGTATAGTTTTGGAAAAGTTTAATTTTTATTCCAGAAAACAGGCAGATGGTGAAAATATTGACCAATATCTGGCTTCTTTAAGGATACAAGGTAGCAGTTGTAAATTTGTGAATGCTATAGATCAATATTTAAGAGACAAAATTGTACTGAGTTGTTATTCAAAGAAAGTGCAGGAGCATCTTTTATGTTGTACAAATGCTTTGTTGGATGAAACTGTAAAAATTGCTAAAGGAATTGAACGCTCTCTAGAATCCGTGAGAGCATGCGCTAGTGCATCTGGTGGCTCTCTGAATTTGAGTGTGATGATCATAAACCTAATAGGCGTACAAAGTCAAGCGTGTGCTACAGATGTGGTTCGCACAATCACTTCGGGAATAAATCCATGTGCTCAGCGAAGGGAAAGAGGTGCAATAAGTGGAAAAAGGTTGGCACTTTATAAAAGTTTGCAGGTCAAAATAAATTGTGTTCCAGACGTGAAACAGCAGTATGTGCAGACAGATGAAAGTATGAACACCTTGACCATTTTAACTGTGGGAACTAGTATGAATGATGTAAGTGCACAATCACAATTTGAAACAGATTAATTGAATGCAGTTGTTGTGGATAATGACCGTGTAATGGGGTCAATTGCTAGTAAAAATGGTCCGCATTATGGTGTTAATATAGGGAACGTTTGCCTAAAATTGATGGTCGATTCAGGTTCTCCAGTCACTATGTTGTCCGAGAAATCGTATAGGCAACATTGGCATAATAATCCTCTTAAAAAAGATGATATAAGGGCCATCGCTTATGGTGAATCAGAAATTGAGACAATTGGATATTTTGAGGATGTTTTACAGTTTACTGGTAGAGAAATGTTAACAAAAATCTATGTTGCTGTTAACAGCAGAAACATTATGGGTTAGACTGACCAAAGAGGGACTGAGTATTGTTTTGAGACCAGGCACTACTTTTACAGTTATGTTGATTGAGCCTTTGGATGTGATCATAGATAGTGTTCTATCAAATTATCCTACTGTGTTTTCTGGAAATATTGGCACTCTTGTAGGGCTTGAGCACAAAATAATTTTGAAACGAGATGCTATACCTGTTAAACACAAAGTAAGGGATGTTCCCCTTTCTGTATGTGATGATTTGAGGAGCATCTTGATCAGTTATCCATGGCCAAAATCACTGAACCCGTAAACGCAGCTGAATGGATTAGTGCTGTCATTATAGCTAAGAAAAAAAACGTCCAGATAAAGCTTATGTGTGGACTTTCCCTCACTTAATAATAATATCTTAGTAGATTGTCACCTGTTATCAAAGATAAATGAGTTGTTGTCAATGCTAAATGGTGCCAAAGTTTTCAGCAACATTGACCTTAAGTCTGTGTATCACCAGGTAGCTCTCAAACCTGAATCACAAGCGTTAACCTCGTTCATCATCCCATTTAGCGCATTCAAGTATTTACACTTTCCGTTCGGTTTAGAGTCGGTGGCAAGCGTATTTCAAAAACTCATGTTCAACCTGTTTAAAGAGGTAGCTCGTGTGCTAGCATTCCAAGATGACATTCATTTTTGCTAAAGATGTTGTAGAACATAATCAGTTCTTGGATAAGGTTCTTAGTATTTTGGACAAGCATGGCATGACTGTGTCCAAAGACAAATACAAATGTTTAACTGCCAATGTGGAGTATCTTGGTCATTGAATATCAGCTGAGTGTGTCAAATCTAAAGGGGATCTCATAAAGGCATCAAGGGAAGTTTCTCCTCCTAGCAATAAGGATGATCTTAAATCCTTTTTGGGATTGAGTGATTACTATTTGAGATTTGTTCGTGGGTACGCCACTCTCATGGAGCCCCTTAATAAAATGCTGAGAAAGAAAGAGAAGTTTAATTGGGGAATCGAGGAACAACAGACCTTCCTAGAAATAAAAAATATACTGACCAAGGTGCCTGCATTAAAGTCTAATGTCAGTGGTTATCAATGCATAATCACTGTTGATGCTAGTGCAGTTGGGTTAGGAGCAGCACTGTGCCAAAGAGTGGAGAATGCAGAGCTTACTCTCACTTTTGCATCAAGGGTTTTATTGGAGGTTGAGAGAAGGTATAGCACCATTGAAAGAGAGGCACTTGCATGTGCATGAACCATTGAAACATTCAGAACTTATATCTGGGGAACACATTTTGCGCTGTGCATGGATCATAGACCCTTAACTTATCTTTTAGGCGATAAGGGTACATCTTCTGCATTATCCAGACTAATCAGAATATTATTGAAACTACAAGAGTACAATTTCCATGTGAGATACATACCTGGCAGTACCAACGCCAGAGTGGATTTTTTTTTATCTAGGATGCCTATTAATGAGGATGAGGGGTCATGTGCTGAGGAGTTATTAAGTAACAAATGTGTTTTAGCCAGTTTTGAAGTTTTGGAATGTTGTCAGGGTACCATTTCTGAGCAGAAGGAATTTGTTCAACCGGGATGGCCACATGTCAAACATTGCAAAGATGACTTGTATTGTTTTCATCAATTCGCTGATCAGCTTACTGTGGAGAATGGCATTCTGCTCCGTGCAAGTAAATGTATTTTACCAAAATGTTTGAAGTCTAAAGTGTTGTGTTTAGCCTATAGGGAACACTTGGTATCTACTGCCACCAAGAAAATGTTAAGAGACTGTTTTTGGTGGCCATACATGGACAAGGACGTGGTTAATTTTGTAAGTACATGTCAGGAAGGCATTTTGTCAAATAAACATTGGAGGTTGAGAGATACTCCGCTCATTCCCACTCCTTTTCCACAATCTCCATGGTCAAAATTAGCTTTGGATTTGGAAGGACCCATTTTAGCATTACCGGATTCTTCTAGGTATATGATTGTACTTACTGATTATTATATTAAGTGGATCTATAATGATTTTGTAGCACAAACCACCACCCAAGTTGTCATTCAGTTTTTAGACTTTAGAAGGCTATCCTGAGGAGTTGGTTATGGATAATGGGGTACAACTGGTTTCTGAAAAGATGGAGACATTCTTGAGGAACAAGGGCATAAATCATTATAATGTTGCTTTATATCCCCCGAGGCCAATGGTGCCATTGAGAGAGCTAATCGCCTTCTTAAGGAGGGAATCCACCCTGCTCTAACCTGTAGTGAGGATGTGAGGGATTTTGTGCAAAGGAAAGTGTGGGCCTTTCACAATACCCCACATAATGTTACTGGTGTATCTTCCTTTCGTTTATTAAGAGGTAGACAGTTTCGCACTGGTTTGTATCCCACTTGGTTGACAAGTAAAGTTATTGTTGAAACTCAAGGAGAAGTGGATTAGAGCAAAATTAAATCTAATGTTATGGAGGCTCAAAAGAAAAGGAAGATTTATCATGATTCTATAAAAAAAAAAACGTTTTGTGAGATGTGTAGGGACCTGGGTCATGCTTGAAGACATGAAGCCTAATAAATCTAAAGTGAGTTTCAAATTTGTTGGCCCATTTAAAGTTCTCAAGGTGACAAGCTCTCCTGTGGAATAAGAAGATGGTCGCTGGTGGGCCAATGGGAACTTGATTAGTTTGAATGATTTTCTAAGTTCGGTATTGAGGAATAAAATGCTTTTATCAAATTGTCCATTTTTACCACCCGTGGACTCCATGTAAAAAGGGGAAGAGTCTTTATAGTCTTCTCTTCCAGATGCCATGCCTACTGGTGAGAAAATCAACAACAATGTAGATGTTGTTTATGGGGGAATGATTCTGATTGTCAAAGCACTTTGGAGAATGTTGCAGGGTTGGGTTACACTACTAGAAGTGGTAGGCTTTCTAAGAAACCTTGTTATTTACAGGACTTTGATGCATAATTTCATATGTATGTTTTTTTTGTTTGTTTGTTTTATTATTAAGGAGGGAAATGTATTCTAATTCTTGTCTTATTATGGCTCTGTTATTATTCTGATTCTGCATTCTTGCTTCTGTATTCTTTGTGCATGCTTTTACGTTGTGCATCTTCCAAGCGTAGTTCCAGGTTCTAGGTTCTTGCCAGAAGATCAGGGGTCTGTCAGTCAGTCAGTTGGATAATGAACCTTGGAGCTGGAAGGATGCTGGCTGATGGGCTCTGCATCTTGGCATCTATCTTAAAAAATAAAGCTGATTTTGTACTACCGCTTGTGTGGATCATTGAAGAACATGCTCCTACACCATGTTTTTCACAGAAAACATATTTCCCTAATAAATTATTTACAGATTGATATAATTAATAATTGATTGATACAATTTGTGGTTGCCTGACTAGATTTATACAAAATGGATGCCGTTTGATATGCCTTTATAAAATTGTATGAAGTTTCTGTTGGCTACCATGATTTCAGAGGACCAACCTCAGATTTTAATAGATGCGCTGAACTTTTCTGTTGTAGTTATTCTGTGACTCCAGTTTTTAGTTACAATTGCTTAAGTTTCTCACAGAACTATACAGAGACTGACACAGTCTGAGAAGCCTAGAACAGACTGACACCAAGAATGTATTATTTCTCATTTGCAAGTTCAGCTTGCCTGACAGTTCATTTTGCTAGAGAAAGCCATGTGAAAAAAAAGCAATTGGACCATGCCAGTGTCCCTGATAAGCTTGCAAATTGGCAGTTTTCTTCCTGTTTTCAATGCAGGGCTGTGCAGCAGGGCTGAACTTTGGCCACTGCCTGTCTTGATCTACCTAATCAAGAGACCGCGACTGCAAAACATTTGCTTTTCTTCCTCTTTCCACCGCGTCTCGTTTTAAATGGCACCAGAGACGCGAGGCCATTCACAGTCCATTTCTGAACCCATGCTGGTTGACCCTGGGGTCGAGAACTGAAATGTTGTTTTGTTCCTCAGTGTGATGCTTCTTGGAAATGACTCCCGCCATCAGGGGAAGAACTGTTAGAAAAATAACAACTTTAGCAGTTTTGGAAGTAACTGTGCTTCAACGTGCCCGCCCACCGCTGTCTCTGGCGCTTCCCAGATATGGTCACAGCCCAAGGCCATGAAGGACGTGTTCCTCCTCCAGTAACTTCGTAATTGAAATACTTTTGTTATTGGTCCTGAGGGATAACATTAAATATGCCGCCTCTGAAATAAAATGCCAGCGCCTGCAGCACAGATCTGGGTACATAGAGGACCCGATTCACGAACGTGTAGTAAAGTTACGAGTGTGGCAGCCGCGGCCCGTGCAGGTAAGAACGGTGTGCGGTGGGGCCAGGTGGGGGGGATTTCGACGGACGATGATTGTCTGTCAAAATCCCCACCACCCGGCCCCATCGCCCCAGCGCTCTTACCTGCACGGGCCGCGGCTGGAGTGTAGAGCCTTCAGACCATGACGGAGTCTCCAAACTGAGAACTGTAGTGTGGAGATTCTGATCCGTGTGCAGAGACTCCACACTCATAACTTTACTACACTTGAGTAGCTTTGTGAATCGGGCCCAGAGTGTCCCAGGCTTAAAACCAAATAATAGGGCAGGCAGCGCCGTTTTCAAGCACTTAAGACAAAATATTCCTGAGGTCAAGTACCTCTGCCTGGCTTTTTTAAAATATATATATTTCACTTAAGTACAGTTTTCTGGTTGTTCTCACACTTCCTGTTTCAAAATATAACCTTGAATTAGACCTCATTAAATGTTCACTGTACCCGTATTGCAATATCAATAACACCTGTACCTAACAAACAATGTGTCCTTGTGTAACGCAACTGGTGCTCATGTAAAGCGCTCTGATACATTCGGGTCTAGTTCGGGCTAAATAAAACTCAAATAAACAAAAATATAAATAAAAGCGACATACCTCCGGCCTTTGTAGAAAATGTAGCCAATGCTAGCATTCAACATGCAGTCTAAGAAAATATATGTCTGCAAAAACTATTTCTCTTAGTATATACTAAGCCACAACAGATGCAAACCAAGCAGCAATGTTATCCCTCAGTTAGAAGAAACATAGGGGGAATTGTAGTAAGCTGCAATGCAGTTGCAAAGACCGTGATTTATAAAAAAAATCACCGGCTTTGTGAGCGCAAAACAAATTGTATTATGCTAAAGGTTTTTTGCGGGTTGGAAATTGAGAGGCCAAAGAGAGTCAAGGAGCAGCTTTGGCCATTGTCTCTGGCAGTAAGGTACTCCTCCCTAATGTTCTTTTTGGCAGCTTCTGCGGTTTGCCTAGATCCAGGGCCGGCCTTAGGCAGCCGCCTCCACTGCAGGTAAGAGCGGTGGGGCCGGCTGGGGGGCGAGGGGGTTTCAAGAGACGACCACAAGGGAAAATTAAATAAATAATCAATTTTCCCTTGTGCTCATCTCTCGAAATCCCCTCCAGCCGGCCCCACCGCTCTTACCTGTAGCGGCCGCGGCTGGCCTTGGGCATGGGCAAGCTGGGCCCAGGGCCATGGCAACTAAATTCTGAGGGGCGCAGCAGGAAGCTGCCTGACTTAATGTTATGCAAACAGCAGCAGGTCCATCTCACTTGGTCTCAATCGCGCCCCGTTAAAGACTTTGCAATCAGCCCTTAATGTACCCCAGTGTAATTGTTAGCACACCATCAACCCCCTGCCCTCCTCCCATCTTCCTCACACCTCCCGCCGTCAAACCGCAAAGGCCCCAACGCCCCCCACAAGAAACACCAAGGGGCAGATTTACAAGCCCCTTGCCACACCGGTGCGTCACTTTTTGTGACGCACCGGCGGCGCATTTTACTGCCCCAAATTTACAAGGATAGGAAAAGCCACCCTGGGAGATTTGTTGGGTGTGCCTTGTGCTTCTTAAAAAAGGTTGTGCCCCGCTCCTGACAACAAGGAAGCATTGGTGAATCTAGTGATGATCGTTACTAAGGCATGTTGACCACATTTTAAGGTTTTGGCAATACAGTGGTCACACGATCTGACACCTGGTTTTAGTTTGTTAATGATTTTGTTGATCGAGTTTACTGTGGTAGGGGTCAGGGTGAATAAGACCAACAAGGAGCCTGGATTTTGGAAGGTGTTAGAATTTTGTGTTGATGCAAAAGAAATATAGTTTGCTACTGAAATATCCAACCAAACAAAGACATAGTAAAATCATACAGTTAACATAGTAGGCATTAAATATCACACAATTTATACACATCTTAGCAAAAACAACTCATTTTACCAAGCAAGTCAACGCAGTCTCCTCCTCCTGCTTCAACACCCTCCGCATGCTCCGCAAGATCTACAGATGGATCCCGACAGACACGAGAAGAACAGTCACTCAGGCCCTCGTTAGCAGCCGACTCGACTATGGAAATGCCCTCTACGCGGGAGCCCCGACCAAGCTCATCAAACGACTGCAAAGAATTCAAAACGCCTCTGCACGCCTGATCCTCGACGTTCCACGCCACAGCCACATCACCCCCCACCTGAGAAACCTGCACTGGCTCCCCGTCGACAGGAGAATCTTCTTCAAACTCCTCATCCACGCACACAAGGCACTCCACAAGACCGACCCAGCCTACCTCAACAGACGACTCTCCTACGTTCCCAACCGCCAGCTCCGCTCCACCGACCTCTCCTTGGCCACCGTCCCGCGCATCCGAAGAACTACCACCGGCGGCAGATCCTTCTCCCACCTCGCCGCCAAGACCTGGAACACCCTTCCACTCAGCCTACGACAGACCCAAGACCTGCTGACCTTCAGGAGGCTACTCAAGACCTGGCTGTTCGACCAGTAGCGGCACCCCCCCCCTTCTTCTTCCCCAGCGCCTTGAGACCCTCGCGGGTAAGTAGTGCGCTTTACAAATTCTGTGATTGATTGATTGATTGATTGTCTGTGCCAGTGATATGAAATGATACAAAATCGATTTCTGAATATATCAAATTGCTAAAAAAGTGCAAACACATTTCATGAGCAGAACTAAAGTAAAAAGGCATCCAGTTTCCAAAGTGAAAATGAAATTGGGAAGGTATAATTATGAGCTGATTTTTTCTGCACCTTTCAAAATTACAAAACAATATATTTTCCGAAGTGCAGGTAAAGTGCTAGTACATAATGACTAGGAGTGCACACAATTGTGTAATTTGTTTTGGTTCTTCTAAGCAGTATATTTGAACATACGTACACAGAACAGCAAGGGTAGTCTGGAAGGAAAGCAACAAAGATGGTAGGTAGCTTACCAGTTATTCACTCTCTTGGTTTTCAGAATCGTTACAGTGCATTCACGGAGAGCATGGGTGTATTGGTTAATGAGAAATGAAAAGTAAATTACAAATTCTTTATTCGAGCCACCCCAGGAGCAAAACGCTGATATGTTATTTGGAATAGGTAGATTTGCTTTGCAAGTGCATGTACAGAGAGGGGAGTGCCTTGTCTGAACTTTGCATAAGGGAACCATTTTCAGTTGACTCTATTCGTCTAGGTACTGAGCTCTATCAACATTTGTTTTAATGTGTTGATAATCAAGAATTCAGGGTTTGGATAATACTATTCCTCATGTATAGAACAATTCTTTCTCCATAGCACTTAATCACCAGGAAGGGGCAGGGTGTGTGGCAATTCTTGTAGGCTAAATTATCTTTGGGAGGGTAAGGGAAGGTTCAACCAGGGATTCAAGACATTAGAAGTTAGTGATTTTGTTTGAGACCAATCTGTAAAGGCTCTATCAAATTAGCAATGGTCCAGCTTTGTGGTCATTGCAGTCTCCAAACTTGAACCATCATTTTTACAATAAAAGGTGTCAGCCAGTGTGAAGAATAATTCTTTTGGATGTGGTACAAAGTGTGTAGCTGCAGTAACTGGTATGAGATTGTGAGCTGCGCAAAAGGCGGTGTGGGCATGATACTTGGCCAGGATGGCTTTTACAACAAATTCCCCTGGTTGGAAATTGCTTTCTTGGACACCTGTGCCAGCGGGTCTGCATTTTCCTGTCCTCAGGATCAAGGGGGCACTATCTAGTTCTAATTCCCTGAGGCACTTTGGTTTGCCTGTTTCTGCTGTTCTGTCTTTAACCAAGGGAACTACCTATGATTGTCTGGGTCTATCTATTCTTGTCTTCTTCCACTCTTTGTCTTGCACAGGTTTCTCTCATTTTATTTTTCCAAGTTGCTTTCGCGAGGTTCTAGTCAAGCCCTGATTACAATCCTCACTCACCTGGTGTCTGCCTGTCTTCTTTCTCTCTCTGTTTATCTATTGCACTGTCTGCTTCATTTTATTGATCCATAATTTCGGTCAGTGGAGATTCCACTATGAAAGTAAAGCATTACAACACACTTTTGCTTCTGGTCTTGTTGTTGCCTTCGGTAATAATTTTAACTTGTAAATATTACGTCTTGTTTTTCGTTATCTTAAAGGTTGCAGTACAGGAGGCATCTGAGCCGTTCTTCTCCTTGGAGCCATCTGAACTGTCAGTGTCTGTAATTTCACTCTCCATCACTGAAGGACATGATGTCCTGTGTTTTCCAAGAATGCATTAGTTTTCCTTTCAGTTGACAGAATCCTCATTGTGCTTTCCTAGTATTGGCTATATTTCATGCTCAGGGGTTGGTTTGCTTCTTTTCAGATGCCTGCTCCTTCCGCTCTGCCTTTCAGACTTTCAGAGCTCATGTGTAGACTCAGCAACTTCTCCTGAGGGTTCCTGCCCAAAGCATGACATGCACAGTGTGTTCTGTCCTTGTTAGGTGGCAGTCTCAGATGTGATTAAGAGAAGTTGTTTCCTTAATCCGTGCACTGCATCTATATTTTGCAATACATGTCCTTTATCATTGACTTAGAGAAAGGGGTGACAAGTCACCATTTTGGAGGTCCACTTTGTGGTACATTGATTAATTGACAGAGAATCTGTTTTAGTAAGACTCTGTTATTTGTTGCAATGCAGTGTGTACAGGAGCGGCTGGGAATCATTTACCTCAGTATTACAGTCACCAGAAACAACGGGGATTGAGAATCACAGTGACAGAAATGAATAAAACCTCTGAATAAATTTAGAAGTTTTGATTCTGATAAAAATTAATTGGTGGATCATTGTCAGAACAACAAATTAATGTGACGCCCACATTCCTGAAACAAAGCAAGATCATGCACTCAAAGCACTCTGGGACCAATCAAACAATGATTCGCCTTTCAGTCTACATTCAAATAAAAAAATTTTTTTTAATGTTTAAAAAGCTTCATTTGAATAATAACAGAGAATATAAAAGGCCAGCAATACAGAGAAGAGCATATTGAAATAAATACATAACGATAAAATGGCTAGCGGGAGAAGAAAAAGAAAGCTGTTTAAGTTTTATAAGGAAGTAGGGGGGGAGGGAAGAAAAAGGGGGGGATGGAGAGGAAGGGCAACTCTTACATATTGGTAAAATATGAAATTGCATATCTACAAAGGAATGTGATCAATGATTATAATATAATTAATAAAAAACAATAAGCCAACAAGGGTTAGAAGAAAAGAACAGAGAAGATAAATGTTTAAGGAGGCTTAAAATTTTCCGCATTTAAACGAGAACTATCTGTTAATGCCAGTTTGTCTAAATAAGTGGTGAGTGGGAGCCAAAAGAGTTCCCTATTAACCATCGGCTTACAAGAGGAGGCAAAAGCAATATCAAGTCGGTGAAAGTGGCATAGACTATTCCACCAATGTTGGACAGAAAGCTTTGCAAGCGTTTTCCAATTAAGAGTTATGTGCTGAAAAGCTAAAGCTAACATAAGGTCAAAAAGACCATGTTTATGAATGGGAAGGTCTAAGGAATCAAACAAACTTCCTGAGAAAAGAAGAGGAATAGAATAAGGAATGAGAATGGTAAACAAGCGAGAAATATAGGACCATATCTTTCCCCAAAAGAAAGAAACTGAAGGGCAAAGAAAGAGAAGGTGCATGAAACCAGTGTTAGAAGAGTCACAAGTCCAGCAACTTGCATCAGTAGAGTGGGTAAATCGAGCTATAGAAACAGGAGTGAAATAAAGTCTATGGTAAAGGAAAAACATAGATTGAGTAAGAGAAGCAGAGCGAGAGAGCTTAAGAGAATGGGACCAAAGTTTGTCCCAAAAGTTGATAGTCTATTCACATTCCAGGTCAGATTCCCATGCACGTTCCAATTTAGTTTTAGTACGAACAGGGTTCGGAGCTAAGAAGAGTTTATAGATGAGAGAAGCTTTGGGTAGAGAGAGGAGAACTTTCAGAAACGGGTTTTGATCAGAGGGGGGAGGGAGAGAGGGAAGAGAATAGAAAGTATCAAGAATAACCGCCATTAGAATAGAGAATTTCTGGAGGAAGGAGCGGGGACAATGAAAAGTAGTTTGAAATTGGGGGAATGAGCACGGAGATAAGCCATCAAATAGGTCTCTAACCCAAATTATCCCCTTTAATCTCCAAGATTTCCAGAAGATAGGTCTATTATTAATAGTAATAAGGGAGTTGTGCCAAATTGGGGAATCTAAAAAGGATTCTCTAGAAATAAGTTTTGGTTGAGTCAAAGGCTTTAGCAGGGAACAAGTGTGTTTAAACAAGGGGAGAGAGGTATGAGGGGTTTTGACAGAAAAGGCTAAAGCTTCCCTTAAAGAGAAGGGTAATAGCAGGGCACGTTCAATGGAAAACCACAGAGGAGTAAAAGAAGAAGGTTCGGACAGGAGCCACTTCGAGGCCTGATGGAGGCAAAAGAATTTATGATAAATGCGAAAATCAGGGAAATTCACACCCCCATTAGATTTTGTCTTGCGAAGAAAGGATAAGGAAATCCTGGCTTTTTTGTTTTTCCAAAGAAATTTAGAAAGGCGAGAATCAATCTTCTTAAAGTAACAGGCAGGAATATGGACAGGAAGCATGGAAAGAGCATAAATCAATATAGGAGTAATCATCATCTTAATTGAGTCAACCAGGCCCCACCATGAAAGGAAGAGCGGATTCCAAGAGGAAAGTAGTTTATCAATCCGAGAAAGAACCTCAGTCATATTTATTTTAACAGAAGAGGCAATGGAGTTGGAGAAGCACATACCTAAGTATTTGATTTTGGAATTATTCCATGCAAAACCGGTGGAAGAGAAGGAATGTGGAAGACAAAATTTTGTAAGAGGGAGAATTTCTGTTTGATCGGAATTGATTTTATAGCCGGAAACTAGGGAAAATGAAGTGAATTCATGTAATAAAGGAGGAATCGAGGTTTCGGGATTGGAAATGAAAAGAAGGATATCATCCGCATAAGCGGAAAGTTTTAAATGTCGTTCACCATAGGAGAAACCGGAAATAGAAGCATTGTTGCAAATTGAGGATAAGAAGGGTTCAAGAGCTAAGATAAAAAGAAGGGGGGAGAGAGGATAGCCCTGGCGAACACCACACTGAAGGGGAAAATAAGAAGAAACACAACCATTAACTAGTACCGAGGCTCTGGGGGCAGAATATAATAAAGAAATAAGTGAAATCAACTTGGGACCAAAACCGTGCCACTTCAAAGATGCAAATAAAAAGGACCAGTCAACCCTATCAAACGCCTTTTCAGCATCGACAGAAATGGCCGCCAAGGATGTGGAGAGGGAAGGGATTTTGTTCAAAACGTTCAGAAAAAGACGAGAGTTATCTGAAGTCAATCTGCCCTTGACAAAGCCACATTGTTCCTTACCCACCAGATGAGGCATAAGAGGGTCTAGACGTAAAGCAAGTATTTTGGCAAACAGTTTATAATCTACATTGACCAGGGAAATCGGGCGATAACTTTTACAAAACATAGGATCTCGACCTTCTTTATGTATGAGGCAAGTCGTGGCCTCCTGAAAAGTGCCTTCCGTCTTACCGGAGAGAAAGAAAGAATGAAAAAGATGTAAGAGTTTAGGAAGTAATAAGTTAGAGAAATGTAAATAAAATTCAACTGAAAAACCATCTGGACCGGGGGCTTTCCCTTTCTTTAAAACATTTAAAGCATTAGATAATTCATTAAGGGATAAATCTGTTTCAAGGTCAGAAAGATTAAGGTGATCATTGGATGGGACTGGAAGTTTATTGAGATAAGATTGAATAAGGGAGGTAGAAGGGGGAGTTTCCGGGGTATAGAGATCTTTGTAAAATAGCATAAATTCATTAAGAATGTCCTGATCTTTGTGAATGGGAGTACCCTCTGAGGAAAAGATAGTATCGATTAGAGTACGGTCTTTACTGGACTTGAGATAGTTCGCTAAAAGTTTGCCCACTTTATAACGTCCACCGTAGTATCGAGCACTGCTACGAAGAAGTATGGAAGACGCATTATCAGTCGTGGTTTTGTTAAAGGTTAATTTGGCACGAATAAGAGCTGGTAAGACTGAGTCCGCCGATGAGGTATAGAATTTATGTTCTAGGGATTTAATGTGTGCTAGGGAAGCTTTTTGTTGTTGGAGGAAACGTTTCTCTTTTTTTTTAGACAAAGTCTATAATAAAACCCCTCACTGTAGCTTTAAAGGAATCCCATAGTATATGAGGAGGGGAATTGGGATCACTGTTTAGGTCAAAAAATTCATTAGCAAAAGTAATGAAAGAGGAAGAAAAAAGCGGGTCAAGGAGAAGAGAATTATTAAAACGCCAACAGGAGGACCTGGGATGTGGAGGGAGCAGATCAAGATCTGCTACAATTGGGGCATGGTCAGAAATAACAATAGGTTCAATAGAGGAGGATAATAGATTTTGAGATAAAGATTGAGAGAGAAAAATATAGTTGAGACGGGAGAGAGAGTTATGAGGAGGAGAGAAGAAAGAAAAGTCAAGAGCATCAGGGTGGGAGAGTCTCCAAGCATCTACAAGGTGTGCTTGGGAAATAGTGTCGAGAAAGTGTTTATGCGTTTTAGGAGGAACAAAGCGTACCGGAGACTGGCGGTCAAGAAAAGGGTCAACAACTTGATTGCAGTCACCTCCTAGTATAAAGAAATCATCTCTAAACTGAATACATTTCTGTGTAACCATAGGCCAAAAGGAACAGTCAGGATGGGTAGGGCCATAAACATTGAATACTGTCAAAGGAATGTTATTAATTAACAACTTCGCTAACAACCATCTACCCTCTGTATCAGTCTCTTGTGATATAACCTTACAATTCAGCTTCTTCTGACATAAAATAACAACACCATTTTTCTTATTGGAAGTAGGGGAAACTAAAACTGAACCCACCCAACCTTTTTTCAATTTTAATGCTTCGGGTTCTGTAAGGTGGGTTTCTTGTAAGAAAACCAAATCAGGATTATAAGAGGCAAGATGGGATAGTATTCTCTGTCTCTTAATTGGGCTAATGAAATCTTTCACATTCCAGGAAATAACTCTGAATGCAAAACCATCAAGAATACATAGAGAACAATATGTGCAAGAATAGTATTATGAGGTAAGAGATAAAGGAAGAGAAAAAGGAGAGATAGTAAGAGATCACATGGGGAAAGAAACATACAGGAAGAAGAATGCAAGTCAGTTAAGAAAAAGAAGGGGAGAGATACAAAAGAGAGGAAAGAGATGGAGGGAAGAAAGAATAAAAACAAGAGGAGACAGTACATGTCAAGGTGACGACTGTAATACGTACCTTACGGGGAACAAAGGGAAAGGATGAGAAGCGGCAACGGACAATGGAAACAGCACACCCAGCAAAGGGCAACACACCACACCAGGACATCAAATAAACAAGAGCAGGAGCGGGAACATGGAGAGGAACATAGTAAATTTGCAATGAACCTGTAAAAGGAAACAAAGAGTTATACAAATAAAACAAGAAGAACAGTGGAGTCCAAACAGTATAAACTATAACATCAAATTCAATGCAGTAGCACTACAGTCAAGATTCAGAAGGAGGAGGAGCCGTCTCCATTGAAGCAGTAGAGTGAGAATGAATAAATCTTCTGAGGTCAGCCGGATCCTCGAAGGTGGAAGTCTTGTTGAGGAAGGTGACCTTGAAGAGGCAAGGATGGAACAAACCATATCTTGCACCCAAGGAGCGAAGAGCCGGACGAAGATCCAGAAATTCTTTTCGACGTTTGGCAGTCGTCGAAGAAACATCCTGGGAGATAAACACTTTTGTACCATGCCAGGATAGTTGCTTTTTGGATTTAGCGGCATTCAGTACCAGCAGAAGGTCAGTGAATTGTAGGAATAAAAGAATAATTCTGCGAGGTG
Source organism: Calotriton arnoldi (assembly GCA_963921515.1). Classification (NCBI taxonomy): domain Eukaryota; kingdom Metazoa; phylum Chordata; class Amphibia; order Caudata; family Salamandridae; genus Calotriton; species Calotriton arnoldi. The sequence continues at coordinate 825,027 of CAWUFW010001936.1, read as the reverse complement.
TAGATGGAGCAGCTGAGGAAGACAGACGAGGACCCAGTGTATGTGCTCGTTGTAGATTCAGTTTGGTTGCAGGAGGGAGACCCAAAAATTGTGGCAAGAAAGAAGTAAAGTACGCAACAGGGTCGTCACCTTCGAGTCCCTCAAGAAGACCATAAATGCATAGATTATTACGACGATTTCTATTTTCCAAATCTTCAGTCGCTCTTCTCGGTTGCAAGACTTCCTTCTCCAAAGAGAAAATTCTAGAAGATGAATCCTGTATCTCGTCAAGGTGTTGTTCCACCACAGTGAGGCGGGACTCCATAGATGACCATTTATTGTCCAAGGTTTGTAGGCGAGAGTTGGTTTCCTCAATAAAGGGTCGGAGGGCACGTATCTCCTCCAAAACAATGTCCAAGGAAACCGGAGAGACAGACTTAGGAGGAGAGGGAGGATCTTGTTTAAGTCTCTTGCCGGTAGACGGAGGTAATTGTGCTTTAGATGCCATGATTGTGAGATTCTGTGCGTTAGTAGGACAGTCCCCGTGTGACGATATCTCAGATAGGTATGAGAATTTGTTAGGGGTAGTGTCGTTGGTGCCACAAGTAGCAGGAGCGTTCAACTTCAATTTTTTGGTGTGGTGAAGTAAGCGTTTGCTCCTACCCATGTAGTGTGGTATGAAAAGCACAGGAAAGTACTGGCATCATATAGGAGAATGGGTAAAATTACCTCATAAAAAACCAGCAAATTCGAGAAATAGTGAAGACCTCCAATGTTGAATAAAAGTCAATCAAAGAGAATGCATGAAACAAGCAGGAAATGTCGAAAAAATTGAGTTGCAGGGCGCCATGTGAGGAAACATGAAGAAAAAACGGCTGGGAGAGAAACAAAATGGCGGCCGCTAAGCAGCGAAAGAGAGTCACCTGCAGAATTCTATCATTTCTCCATGAGAATAGAGGAAGAAGATAATACCCTCCTGAAGAGCAAATATTCCGATTCAGGAATATGGTAGCATGATGCGAGGAAGGGTGCTGGAACCGCTCCGAAATGAAATGCGAAGTCCGGCGCGATGCGGAGCTCCGTCGTCAGGTGGCCATCTTGGGTCGCGGTGCACGCGACTCCGCATTCAAATAATTTTAATCATGGCATTTGCATATCTACAAAAAGCGCATCAAAACACATCAGCAATTTCAGCCAATCCACTCATTCCCCCTGGATCCATGGGGGAGCTCACTCTGGATCCACCTTTATTATTATCTGGTCTATGCCCTTGGTACATGGTGGATGACTCTACTGAATGTGCACAAGCACCCAGTGTCTAGTGGGTTATTACTATGCCCAAGCTGTTGAAGTTCAGTTAAGTGGGCTTTTTTAAATTGAAAGAAGTATAGTGACACAAATTAAATTCTTACACAAGCCCCAACCTGGGCAGTGTACATGAAATCCCAATCATTTCCTATTGAGAATGTAAACACCACTGGTGGAGCACCCTAGATACAATATTCTTTTACATCTTTCATTCTCAGTGACATCACAGCTCTACCTCACAGATGGCCTCATTATGAGTGCCCCAGATTTTGACTGTATTTTCTTCCCTCTGAAATTAATAATACATGAAGCATTGTTTAATCCAAGTGTGTTGGGGTCCAGAGATTACAAGGTGTACCCTGGAGGTACCCTCAGAAATGAGATATCCCTCAGAGAAAAAATGAGTAGTGTACCAGGTTCCCCTCTAATTAACCTCTTTCTCCCAGTTATATCCAGACACACCAGTTGCTCTCTACTTGTGTTAGTCTGCATTTTTTGTTCTGGTGTGCACGTTTAGTCTCTGCATTATTATGGTTCACTGTTTTAAGTGGTGAATTACTTACTTACTTATGCCTACTTCCCCTCCTGCGGTATAGGTCATCAACAGGGCTCTCCAGCCATCTCAGTCCTGGGCTTTTCTTTCAATCTGACTCCAGGTGTAACCCATCTCCTCGCAGTCAGCCTTGAGGCCTCAGTGCCAGGCGTTTCTTGGCATTCCTCTTTTCCTTTTCCCATGAGGGTTCCTGGCCAGGGTTTGGCTGGTGGTGTTTTATGCAGACTTGTGGCGTGTGTGACCTATTCATCCCCAGCGTCTTTTCATGATTTCTTCATGAGCAGGGAGTTGGAAAGTTTACTACCATAGGTCGTTGTTGCTGATGGTGTTTGGCCAATTGATTTGGAGGATTTTCCTCAGACAGGCGTTGATGAAGGTCTGGACTATGTTGGTGGTGGTCACTGTTGTCTTCCAAGTTTCTGCTCTATACACAAGCACCAATTTTATATTGGTGTTACAAAGCCTGTTCTTGGTTTCCAGGGTTAGGTCCTTGGAGCTCCAGTTCTTCTTTAGCTGAATGAAGGTGTAGTGTTTTCCCCTGCCAGGGAGCATGCAAATAGAATACTCCACACACAGGAGCTGTGGTTTAACATATCTTTATTCTCCAACATGCATTCACACTCTGCTCATTATGTTATACTTCCCAGAACCACACCCTAACACCTCCCCCACATATCACATAGTTCCTGTTCAGAGTCCGCCCAGAACCACAAGGGTCCTGGTGCATATATATCCAATATGCTGCATCTCCCCCTTTCTTAAATAAAAAGTGACAGGCATCATTTGAAATAACATCTCAATCAGCCTGCAAGGAGCTTGCACTTGTCTGCCAGCTCGGGTGATCTGAGTTGATCAAGGTTCACCCCTGTCAGGCAATGGAAGAACAGGCTCAGGCTCTAGAGCCAGATCTGCAGGTGTGGTCACCACCGACATAGTTTCAGGAGCTGGCGAGTGTCGAGGTAGGATTTTAAAGTGTGATGTGTCCCAAGTGATGGACTTCCCAGGAGGATATGCTGTCACCATGTGTCCCTTGCATGCCACCACCTGTAAAAAGATGATGGTGAAAGGGGTGTCTGCCTTTCATGTATATCTCTGCTTTCCCGGTACCCAGTCTCCTTTGTCAAAGACTGTTTCCTGGGCGAGCTGCGCTGATCAGCATACGCTTTCATTTTGCTCTTATGAGTAGCATTGGTGTCACAAAGTTTGTCAGTATTCACTGATCAATTTGATGTCCATGAGGTCGTTTTGTTCTGATGGCTCTCCCAAACAACAAGGTAGCTGGGCTCTCACCCATTGTGGAGTGAGGAGTTGATCGATAGGCCCAGAGGGCCTGGACCATAGCTTGGCTCAAGTCAATTCCATCCATGGACGCTTGTTGAATTGCCCTCCTGCAGGTGTCCAAAAATCTTTCGACTACACCATTGGCTTGGGGCTAGAGGGGTGTACTCTTTTGGTGTTTGACTTTGAGTTGTACAAGAAATTTGTTGGACTCTTTGCTGTTGAAGGGTGGGCATTTATCGGATTTGAGGATCTCAGGGATACCCCAAGTTACAAAGATGTCATCAAGCCTTTCTATGACTTGTCAAGGACAGTGTTTTCACCAAAGGAAAACGAAAATATTCGTCAATGACTGCCATGAGATGCTGTTCCTCTCCTAATGGTCTGAAGAAATCAACTGCGACTCTCTCCCAGGCATGGGCAGGAAGGTCAGACATAGTCACTGGGTGCTGCGTCACCTTGGGGGACAGGCAATTGCAGATGTGGCATGCTTTCAATTCCGTTTCTACTTGTTCATCTAGTCGAGGGAACTAAACTCTGTTTCGCAATACTCTTTTGGTGGTTACAAGCCACGATGTTCTTCATGGACTAAATCAATTACCTGTTGCCTTAGGCTCTCATGTGTGATGATTTTTGAGCCTCTCAGCATTATGCCTTCTTGTGTGATTGCTAACTCATCCTGTACATTTTTGAACTTATGGAATTCAGCATTATCAGCTGAAGGCTGTGCATGTCTGCTCCAAGATTGTATCTCAATGAGTTCTTTGACGATGGTCATGTCTTGGTCTGTATTGGTGGCAGCAATGACTTGGTCCACAGACAGAGCTGCTGGTGTGCTGGATCTCACAATATAATTGCGATATTCTTTAGCTGTCCTGGATGTCAAAAATAGGATGACATAGCTTAGCTGCGCTCGTTAAAAAGAATCTGCTGGGTTCTGATCCATCCCAGGTTTCTGCAGTCTCATGGTCGCACTTTTGCAGCATCAACCCCCACCTTTCGATGCGAGGGGCATCATTGACTTTGGGTTTCCAAAAATAGTGAGCAACACCTGGTGGTCCGTGATGACAGTAAATCGTTTTCCATGGAGGAATACATGAAAATGTTCACAGGCCCAGACCACAGCCAGACTCTCCTTCTTCGAGTAGGCACATTCTGTTTCAGACAGGCTGCAACTGGCATAGGCCACAATGTGTCTCTGAGTATTTGGATGGCTGTTGTGTTGAGCAAGGATTTCCCCCAGCCCCACCGGGCTTTCATCTACCATGACGATGGTGTGTAGCTTTGGGTAGAAGTAGGTCATTTCAGTTGCATTTTTTATTTCTTTGAAACTTTGAGCGCATTCAGGATACCACTGAAAAGGAAAATTTTGCTTTGTCAACTCTCTCATTGGGGCGTTTACTGTGGCAAAATTGCGAATGCATCTTGAGCAGTAACTGGCCATGCTTAGAAAGGATCACAGCATGGTAACATCTGGAGGGGGGGGGGCAAGTGGATGACAGTGCTTGCACCTTGTCTGGATCTGTAATCATTCCCCCACCAGAGAATATGTGCCCAAAAAACGTAAGTTTGGTTTTGTGAAATTCACATTTTGTTGCATTCAAAGTGAGACCTGTATCACCAAGTAACTGGCATACTTGAGTGAGGGCTTTTTTCGTGTTCTTTCTGGGTTCTCCCAAACACCAGTATGCCGTCACTGTTATTGAAAGTATGTGCAACAGGTTGTATTACTCTGCGGATAACATCCTGAAATATCTCAGCAGCCGAAGATACGCCAAAGCTCAATCTCTTGTATCTGAACAAACCAACATGAGTGGGAAAAGTGGTACAATATCTGCAGTTTTCTTCTAACTTGAGTCAGTGGTACCCTTTCTTTAGGTCAAGACGGAAAAAGGCTTTAGCTCCGTTCAGTTGAATGACCATGTCTGCTATATGGGGACCAGGGTGTCTCTCCCTCTCTATTGCTCTGTTTGGCTGGTGCATATCAACACAAATGCACACTGCTCTACTACTGTTCTTGTTTGGTACAACTACTATGGGCAAAACCCATGGCGTGGAGCCTGTGGAATGTTCAATGATGTCATATTTCAAAAGTGCTGCCAACTCATTCTCTACAGCTTCTTGCAGATGAAAAGCAACCCTAATGTGTGGCTGGGCAACCGGATGAACGTCTTCATTGATATGAAGCTGTACTTAAATTTTCTTGAGTTTTCCCAAACCATGAAAGAACGACGGGAATTGGCTCGTAATCTCAGGCTGAGCACAGAGGTTGTAGTTGAGAGATATTATTCCCATATCAGCTCATGTGACAAAACTGAGCAAACATGCACTAGATGAGGTTCCTTGTAGAACATGAATGATGGCTCATACTGACGTCGTTTTGTGTTGCATTACCACTGTGAATGACCTTTGTAGTGGTTTAGAAGTTGCCCAGGAGTATACCTTTGTGTCTGAAGGAGTGAGGCATGGCACAGGTGAAAGACTGTTGAGCCTTCCACTGGCATGAAATCAATTGACTCCCCACTGTCGATGTTGAAGTATATGGGGTTACCGTTCACCTTCAATGTAATTCTGGGACAGTGTCTGAAAAAATTTCAGCGCTTTGTTTGGTGAGTTGTTTTTCAACTTCTTCACATGTAGCTAACCCCACATGTGAGATGCCGTCTTTTGGTAGACATCATCAGCATGCACCCATCTTCTTAGCTGGTACTCGATAGCAGGTGAAGAACTTTTGTACGAAGAACTTGACGATGATTGATTTTGCCTTGTCTCTTCTTGTCGTAGCTGGTGTTGCTTTTTGGTTTTGTGGGCATAGCTAGAGTGCTTCTGGTACTTTATCGTGTCCATCTTTTCTTTTCAACGTGATGCACTTGATTTTTCCTTAGCTCGACACACAGTTTTGAAGCGGTTCTCTTTCCCACAAACCTTACAGATTTGTCCTAAGGCTGGACATTTGCCTTCATTGAAAACAAGAATCCACATCAGAAGCATAGTTCTGTTTTCTTCATATTTTTTACGATTTTTTGTTTTTAGGATACATATTATGTTTCTTTCTATATCAGGGGTTGTTTTATCCACAATATTAGTGGAAGGATGTTCAATTACCAGTCTACTTTAATAGATCGACCTTAGGTGAGTTTTTTGTGATATAAGTGGTGATGCTTGCATGGGGATCTATTCACGCTGTGTCCATCTAATCACAACTATAAGACTCTTGGGAGCGATGGAGCGTTTTTATTATGGAATCCTTTCTTGTTCACGAAGTGCATGAGATAAAACATAAATGGGGCTATTGCAGTAGATTTGAGTGTGATGTGCCAATGTTGGCAATCTGACAAAGCACCAATGCAGCAGAATTTTGGTTTTGGGAACTTTATGAGCACATTGGGTGTTTTTAATTAGAATACCTTATAGAATAAATTATTTTCCAAGTTATTGGCTGACTTTTCTTTCTCTGGTGGAGGGTAGACTTGATATGAAATTGAAAGAGTGGGTTAGAACATAACATGGTTATATATATCTGTTTGTTCTAGCCCTGATGAAGTCTTTGTAAATTATCAAAAGACGAAACACGTGTTGGCAAAGAACTGTGACTGGCAAGAATTGTGATTATTGAAAAGAACTGTAATTACAAATTGTATCATCAAAGAGTCCAAGCAAGTCTTCACAGGATACAAGACCTGGAATTAAAGAGCAAGGACGAACATTGGATACCATTGTGCTGTATATTTTGGAGTTGATATTGTGCTCAGGGGACTGATTTTGTGTACATGTAAATAGATTACACCACACACAGGAACTGCGGTTGACCGTATCTTTATTCTCCAACATGCATCCACACTCTGCCCATTATGTAATACTTCCCAGAACCGCACCCTAACACACCTACTGCATATCATGTTGTTCCTGTTCAGAGTCTGCCCAGAGCCACAAGGGTCCTAGTGCAAACAGCATCAGTTTTGCTAAAGAAGGCAGTCCTTGCTTTGCCGATTCTTGCCTTGATGTCAGCGTCTGTGCCGCCCTGCTTGTCTATGACACTGCCCAGGTTGGTGAAGGCCTCAACCTCTTCCAGTGCATCGCCTGCAATGGTTGACTGCGGTTGTGCTGACCTTGTTAGCCTTCAGGATCTTGGTTTGGATCCTGTGGATGCTGAGGCCAAATTGTGCTTGCTGATGTGGCTGCCACATTGTCAGTCTTCTGTTGCATCTGCAGATGGGTATGAAAGAGTAGGGCCAGGTCGTCTGCAAAGTCCAGGTTGTCCCATGATAGGCTTCCCAGTTTTGTCTTTAACAGGTCTTTCTGGCTTACTGTATCTGCCTGAGAGTTTCCTTGTTATCTTGTAGAGGTCTTACAAGCTTCCGTGGCTTGCTGCTTCCTGGGCTTCTGTGGCAATACCATTGATGAATCTTTGCCTATCAGCTTTTAAGCTTCCCTTTGTTGCCTTGTTGTCTTTGGTGTATTCACCTTCAGCTTTTGCTTTTTCTGCTCTTGTTCAGCTGGTGTTGACTGCAGCTTTATTTTCCTTTCTTTCTTGGATTTTGTGGAGAGTCTTGGTGGAGATCAAGTCTTTATGTGGTGTTTCTTGGGACCCAGTACCTCCTGGCAGGTTCATGTCACTGTTTCTTTGATCTTCTCCCACTGACTTGCTACTGGGTTTTTGTCGTCTTCTAGTTCTTGCAGGACTTGAAACATGTTACTAAGGGTGTTTTAATTTGATTTGTTTTCACAGTAGCTACACCTCACAAGGGAGCTTGTGAGTGTAACCGGGGGTAGCTGGACCTTAGTCTTATCTTTGCTTGGCCCTCACTTTGCCCTCAAGTTTGCAATCCCATCTGCGCCCGTCCGTGCCCGGATCGCGTTCAGCGCCAGCCATGCTGCTGGTTTCGTCCCAGATCCTCCCCCCCTCAAACATCTGCTGCAGTACTCCAAAGACACCTTGAAGAATATTCAAAATTCTGATAAGAAGTACCCCAGCATGATCTTCGACCCGTGCTCAGCCCAGGGCAAAACGCACTGCAACCTCTGTAGTCTTAACTTTCTCTTTGCCCCGTTGCCCACCTGCCCTAGGGAATCACTCGCAAAAGTGGTACCCAGGCTGTCATTATCATGCGTGTTGATAAACACCAGGTCGTTAGTCAAGCACGCCATCTTATTTCAGGAATTCTTAGAGTCCCATGAGATTGATCTAGCATTCGTAACAGAAACCTGGGCAGAGGCAGCAACTGACCTTGACTTTATCCTGTCTATTCCGGCAGGTTTTAATATCCACAGAGTGGACAGAGTGGGTAAAAAAGGCAGGCGGTCTAGCACTTATCCTTAAATCTAACCTCAAAGCAAATACCTCAAAGCTACCTGGAAGTCTTAGCTGTGAAGCCATGAGCTTCAAAGTTGAGTTAGACGAACATCACTCTTTAAATGGTATCCTCTTTTACAGACCACCCAATCCCAAGGCCCCTTTCATCGACAGTCTTGATCAGCTTATAACCTATAAAGCGGATTATCCCGATTTCCTCTTTCTAGGCTATTCCAATTTTCCCCTAGAAAATAACTCAGATCCGGATACCATGGCACTTCTTGATCAGATGGCCAGTATAGACTCTCACCAACTGGTGGAAGGTGCGACGCACACCGCAGGCCACTGTTTGGATGGGATCTTCACTAACAATCCGCACATAAGCTGGACTGATGCTGACCTGGTCGGACCACTATGCAGTCCTCTTTAAAATAGCACTACCACAAAGACCACGTCCAAACAGTCAGGAGAATCCTTTATTAGTCGACCCTGGAACAAAATAGAGGCCAATCAGCTAGTATCCCAGTTATCAAATACTCAAATAGGCACGCCACCAGACGTGGATTTAGCGGCTGCCAACAATCACTCCTGGCTAGATTTAGCCATGACAGACTTGGCTCCTCCAAAAAAAAGGAGTCGCTCCAGATGCACCCCTTCCGAACCATGGTTCAACGACACGCTCAAATCACAAAAACAACTGTGCTGCAGGCTCGAGAGGAAGTGGAAACTGGACAATAATGGCGTCACAAAAAAGGAATATAAAGAATCCCTTCAGGGGTACAAAAGCCTCATTGTCAGGGAAAAAGACGCCTATTTCACAGAGCAAATTAGAGCGGCGAACAGTTGCCCCAAAACCCTGTTTAACATGGTAAAATGCCTAAGTTGTCCACCCCGCAGGATACTGTCACCAGCCAGGAATTTTGTAACACCTTAGCGGACACCTTTCAAAATAAGGTTAAAGCTGTTTATGATTCCTTCCTTCAACATTCCGTCGGCCAGGCTCAGACCCTTATCCAACTTAACAAAATTAAACCTTCAATGGAGGGAATATCCTCCACCTTGTCATCCTTTACTGCCTTAACTGCCGTCAAAACATCTCAAATAATTAGAACTATTAAATCGGGCTCACCGTCAGATCCCTGCCCCCCCAAAATCTTACACCTATCACCTGAGACCTTTGCACCTCCCCTGACAGCAATTTTCAACTCCATGTTCATTTCCGGGAGTTTTCCTTTAGAATGGAAAAAAGCGCCCATACTCCCTTAATTAAAAAACCCTCACTAGACATCAAAGATCCACTTAACTACAGGCCTATCTCCAGATTCCCCGTCCCTTCTAAAGTGGTGGAAAAGGCCATTAATTCGGAACTGTCTGCTTTTATCAAGCAAAACAAAATTTTGGATCCCTCTCAGTTCAGTTTTCGTGCACACTACAGCACAGAACTGGCCCTAATCACGGCCACTGAGGAGCTTAGATGAACACTGGACAGAGGGGGAAGCACTGCCCTGATCCTGCTAGATCTATCGGCAGCATTTGACACAGTCAATCATAGGCTGCTGATGGACCGTTTGGCTACCATCGGGATCAGGGACAAAGCGCTCTCCCTGCTAGGCGCCTTCCTGTCAAAGCGACCACAGTGGGTCTCTTTAGGCGACTACATATTTTCCTTTTTCCCTGCCATATGGGGTAGCTCAGGGATCCTCCCTGAGTCCCACTCTTTTTAACCTTTACGTCACTCCACTGGCCTGATTAATAAAAAGCTACAGTTTTTCCCTTGTATCGTACGCGGACGATACACAAATAATTGTCTCTATAAGTGGATCATCCAGCTCCAGAGCAAACAGTTTCCAAGACTGCATGAGTCACATCGGGAACTAGATGTCAGACAATTGTCTGAAACTAAACTCCTCCAAAACAGAGGTCTTGCTTTTGGTAGCAATCCTCAGTTCTGGACTAGTAACTGGTGGCAAGCCCAGCTCGGTTCCCTACCCGTGCCTGTTCCTAAAGCAAAAAATCTGGGAGTCATTATGGACACTAAGTTGTCCTTTGAAGCTCAGATTAACTCCACTACATCATGCTGCTTTTTTATCCTAAAAATCGTGAGGAAAGTACTACCATCAATTCCGCTTAAAATATCCTCAAGACTTGATTACTGCAATGCCTTACTTACCAGCGCACCAAAACGCAGCATTCGAAAACTGCAGCCTGTACAAAACACAGCAGCCAGGGTTCTCCTTGAATATTCCCAAAACAGAGTCGGCCACAGCCGCTCTCTTCCAACTCCACTGGTTGCCGGTAGCAAAGCACATTCAAGTTAAATCCCTTTGTATTGCTTTTAAATCTCTCAATCAAACGGGCCCTACCCAGTTAGCTAGTCATCTCAAACGCTATGTCCCGGCCAGGTCACTAAGATCAGCTGATCTTGGAAATCTGGTCGTTCCCAGAATTAAAAAGACCAAGTGGGGTGGCAAGAGTTTCATCATGACTACAGCCAAATTGTGGAACTCATTGCCAACCTCTCTTAAGAAAGAGACCAACTTGCTAACTTTCAGGAGGAGACTAAAAATCTGGCTATTCAGGGCATAAAACACATATCCCCCTTGTGCTCAGATGCATGTGCTTTGCAGGCAGCGACTAGACACCTCAGGGTATTGTTGCGCTTTATAAATTCAATCATTCATTCACAGTATAAATGAGATGTGTGGCAAATGCAGCATACCTGCAGCATTTATCTAAGTCACTACAGAAGTAATTGATAGTAGCAGTGCAACTAGTACGTACATATAGTAGAGGTAATCATTGGTAGTCTTATAAAGATTAGTAAATAGTGCAACATAACCCCAAAAGAGAGGAAAAACATAGAGCTAGGAGAAGTAGGGTAGACAAATGAAAAACACCTGAAGGATACAAATGATGCAGAAAAGGGAGAATTTCAGTTTTGTTTCCTGGACTAGGGGTGTGAAGAGGCTTCCTAAAGAGGGGAGGCTCTAGGTCTATATAAAGCTGGTGATAAAAACCAGTAAAAAACATAACAGCTTTAAATAATTGGAGGACGGAGGTTTTATGGAATTGTACCCTACAAAGGGAGAGAAATCTACAAGTGTGATGCGGAGCTGGAACACAAATCACATATTTGTTTACTGAATTAAGAACAGTATAGACAATGGAAAACAGTTCCGCCATGCAGGTGAATGGCAATAGCCACTAAGGGCCTCATTTGTGATCTTTTGACGTAGGGCAGCGCCGCAAGGAATCTTGCTGCGCTGCCCTACGTCAAAACAAAAGGGCAGGAATGTGCTGCGTATATGAGGTAACGTGCATTCCTGTCCTTTTCCCCTGCGCTGGCGCACAATGGGCTGCCATGCGCCAACGCAGGCATCCTTGCACCATGGTACAAGGGTGCCTGCGTTGGGGGCTGATTAATTTTGTGCAGGAAGGGGCACAAATTCAATGAATTAAGGCGATTTCCTCTTTCTATGTGTGATAACATTTCTCCTCGTTGCGCCTCTCTAACGCCGCCACCCCTCGGGTGTCGTTAGATTCTGACGCATTCCCAGGTTTACAATTTCTCGTAAATCTGGGAGTTCTTCAGATTCCAGGGGTGTTGCGTGGGAACACCCAAAGCAACACCCATGGAACGCCCCTTTCACGCAGTGTTCTGCGTGAAAGGGGCACATATTAACAAGGCTATGAAAAGCCTCATAAAGTGACATTACGTGGCTTTGTAAATATGCCTGGGCACATTGCGCCACTGGAACGTCAAAAAAGTGACATTCCAGCGGCGCAAAATTGCTCATAAATGAGACCCAAGGTTTGCGCAAAGGTGCATAATTTTTCCTATTTGTAAAATTCAGTTTGTGCAAGAATTATCGCTATTTTACAATGCTTGATAAGATTGTTTTTGCATAAACACTAGAGGGCTTATTTATGGGCCCTTGCGTCACTTTTGGGCCACCGGTGCGTCACTTATTGTGACGCACCAGCGGTGTGAAAAATGCGCCATGTTGCACCATATTTACAAAGTGATGCATCTAGGTAGATGCGTCACTTTGTAAACCCCTGCACCACATTATACCTGCGCCAGGTATAATGTATGCAGGGGGGGTTCCGACGCAAGAAAGGGCCGTAGAAGTGACGCAGTGAAATCTGTAAGATTTCACTGCGCCACTTCTAGGACGCAAATGCGTCAATATCTTATGCCTGCCTCATGGCAGGCGTAAGACTGACGCAGGCACATTTAACATGGGACTTGCCCATGTGTAATGACCCATTGCTGGAGTTGCGTCACTTTTGTGACACACTCCAGCAATGCGTCATTTTTGCGCCTACAGATACGTCAGAAATACTGACGTATCTGTAACTCCTTGCGACATGATGCGTCATACTGTAAATATGACGCATCATTGGTGTCGCAAGGAGGGCGCAATGAAAAGTGACGCATCGCTGTTTTCTCGCAGCGATGCGTCACTTTTCATAAATGAGGGCCTAGGATTTTACAATGTTTTTATTTGCAAAATTCGGATTTTAACCATTATTTTGCATCAAAATGTCACCTTGCGGACATTTTGTCCGTTACTGTTTTTTTACCCTGTATTTTGTGTGAACAACACATGCAAAGTAGTGCTTGTATACAAAAATTGTGCAGTAAAGTAGTTATATGACATTTACCATGGATGGGTATTTATTAATTTTTTGGGCATAAATATCAATTGAAAAGCAACACTAGTCGAAGAAAAGTATGCAAGTGCAGTGTAGGCCTCACACCAATTCTTCCACAAAAAAAATCCAAAGAACCAATAAGCTGAACAGTTGATGCACAATAAAATATAAAAAAAGTGATGGATGGAATGCTTGAATTGATGTCAGCCACTGCTAATTACTTAGGCATGCATCCCAGACCATTGTTTTTATGTACACCATGCCACCTCATGTTGGACCCAACCATAAGCAAATCAGTCTTGACCCTACTCCAATAGTAACAGTCCAGCATGAACTGCCACAACAGGTCTTTCCTGAACCAGAGCACAAACAACCCAAGACCGGTTTTGCCCTCAATAGGGCCCATCGGTCGAGTGCAGCTTGGTTCCAGGAGAGAAAGCAGTCTTGGGTTGCCTGTGTTCCAGTTCAGAGTAGTCCTGGCCTACTTTGTTAGATAATATTGCTGCCAGAGTAGTGTAGTATATTGACCAATAATACTGATATAGGTATTATGGGGCAGATTTACAAGCCCCTTGCGACACTTTTGCGCCGCCCTTGCATCACTTTTTGTGACGCAGCTGCGTAAACAATGCGCCACGTTGCGGCCCATTTACAGCGTGACGCATCTAGGGAGATGAGTCACCTTGTAAAGGCCTGCGCCACATTATACCTGCGTCAGGTATAATGTATGCAGGGTGGGCGTTCCCACGCAGGAAAGCCTCGTAGAAGTGACGCAGTGAAATCTACAAGATTTCACTGCGCCACTTCTAGGACGCCACTGCGTCAAAACCCTATGTCTGCTTGGAGCAGGCTTAAGGAGTGACGCAGTGTATTGGGAATAGGTCTCCCCGTGCATTGCTGGAGTTGCGTCGTGCTTGCGACACGACTCCAGCAATGCGTGACTTTTGCGCCAACAGATGTGTCAGAATTTCTGACGCACCTGTCAATCCTTGCGCCATGGTGCGCCGTATTGTAAATACGGTGCATCCATGGTGGCACAAGGGTTTCGCATGGAGGCGCAGGGAAACTGACACATCTGTACACATGCGTCCGTTTCTTGTAAATCTGCCCCTATATGTTTTATTGCACTATTTATTTTTATTATAAATAGGTTATCTGATATAACTTGAACATATATCATGGAAATATTAATGGACTCTAATGAATCCCATGCCTTCTACTGGGAGTTGACATTTTTGGCAAAAAATAAGAAACTTCTGCATCCTCAATGGGCCCGATTCACAGAACTAACTTAAGATAAAATCCTAACTTACTACCATTTTAGTATTCACAGAAGGCACTTACTCATTTTGGTATTCACAGAAGGCACTTACTCATTTTTGTATTCACATAAGGCACTTACTCATTTTGGTATTCACAGAAGGCACTTACTCATTGATGAGTAAGTGCCTTCTGTGAATACTAAAATGAGTAAGTGCTCAGAAGGCACTTACTCATTGATGAGTAAGTGCCTTCTGTGAATACCAAAATGAGTAAGTGCCTTCTGTGAATACCAAAATGAGTAAGTGCCTTCTCTGAATACCAAAATGAGTATGTGCCTTCTGTGAATACCAAAATGGTAGTAAGTTTAGGATTTTGTCTTAAGTTAGTTCTGTGAATGGGGCCCTATGTTGCTGCATTGTATATTACATTGAATGCATTTAATAAACCTATTAAAATGTAATTACATATAAATGACTCCATGTCGGAGGCACACAGTTTCCAGGGGTGGGGTTTCTTTTACAAGTCATTGTCTTCAGGCCTGATAGTTCAATGGATTCAAATGAACAAGACAAGTCCCAGGAAGCTGAAAGGCCCAACCTGAAAGGCCTCTCTGGAAACATGGTCCTTGGCCATTGAGTGGTAACTCTGTTGGTAAAACATTACTGTTTGATGAGTCTACAGTCGAAAAAAACAACAACAGATACTTTATTAAGATATAATTCCACTTCCTGAAACATCCAATAAAATCATTTCTATAACATCACAAAATTATATAAATGCACGCTACTACTCACATAAATCATAGACCACACAAAGGTCCTCGTTACCATTGCGCCAGTTCAGGGTGTGTTAATTCTACACTACACCCTCCAGATTTACAAATAGCCAAAGTCCAGGTAACGCTTGCTGTATCGAAATAACGGGGATTATGGATTCAGCCCTGGGAATCCTCAGAGTAATGAGAATTACTGGGGCAATCATTCATTTTCATTTCATTTACTAACTTTATTCGGTTTACACAGGGAAACCATAAAAGAACACAGTAAAAAGTAACATTTTAAAACAATATCTCATTTCTCAGTGCCCGTTCCCAATAGTAAAACATGAGAATTTTGAATTGGGCAGTGCAGGCTCTTTTAACCTAAAAACAAAAACCCACTTGATGGTCCGCCATCTTAATGATAAAAACAACCTGACGCTACACTCACGTATACAATTCAGTTTACTATTTTCTGCTATGGAGGTGTCCTTAAAAATATATTTTAAAATCCCTCAAAACATTCAAAACTAAACATTCTATATAAAATATTATAATTAAAATGTATGACCATATACTTTAAACCAACTATAGACCACTGCTAGTCTGTGTTCATTGACATAAGTGCCCGAACTGCAGTTTTTAAAAACATTCCCACAGAAAAAATGCTCTTGTCATCAGTTGAGTTGAATCAACATCCTGTATACTTCTCTATAGTCACTGGTGGCAAAACTTTTAATTAGGGGAAGTAAGATTCTTTTAGTGTAAATAGAGTAAAAACCACCAAAAAATAAAAAGTGTAGCAGTGATTGGCCTGAACTCCCGTTACATGGGCAGGGGTTGGAGTCCAAATTTTCCTGAGATCGTAAGAGGAAGCATTGCATATAATTCACAGTGTCAGCCCTAAATCGAAACAACAAACATCTCCCATATCGCCCTAAAGGGTTTGTTAAATACATCACCAGTAGTCTATCTGCTCCTAAATTCATATATGCTGCTACGCTTGACTTTAAAACCTCCGTTGCCAATCTGTCCGATTGTAAAGGGCCCTTCCCAGAATTTTTAGTGTAGTGTCAATTAATGAGATTGGCCTGTAACAGCTTGGCTCCGAGCGATTTCCCTTTTTAAAGATTGGTACTATTATGAGGAGGACCATGTACTTGGTATGGGAGAGTATCCCAAACTATTAAAAACATTCTATAGCAGCGGGGCCCAAAAGCCTGGGTTATATTTAAAAAGATCAATCAGGACCTGGGGCCTTTACCCCGATACTCTGATTTATAGCCTCCTCAACTTCCCACAGAGTTAACTCTATTGGGATAATATTTGTGGGCGGCGTATATTCTGAGTCTGTGGAGACTAGTGCATAGATGTTTGAGAAGTGCTGTTCCCAGGCCTCACTGGTTATGTTACAGTTAATTTTTACCTCTGCCTGCTTAAACTGTTTCATTTCTTTTTCTGCTGCCCAAAAAAGTTTGCTATTCTTATTCTTGGCAGTCAAGGCTAGGGAATCCCATTGCTGGTCTAGAACTTCCTTTTTTCTGGCAACGGTTACTTGCTTATAAGTCTTCCGTGGGCCTCTCACCTCCTGCATATTCCTGGGGGAGGCATTAAGAGCGTGATGTAATTGGTGGTTGGCAATAGAGCCTTTTTGGATAAACCATTTTGGTTTACTGCTGTGGGGTTTTATAGGTCTCACAAGCTCTATCTTAATGAGGAAGCAGAGTTGTTCAAAGGCCGTAATCACTGGATGGGCCTTATGCTCTTCGCTAAGGCATGCCATAACCACTGGGAAATTCTCTTTAATAACTTTCTGGAATAGAGTAGCAGGTGCAACTGCCTTCCATATTAGTCTAAGACCATCCGATGAGGGTTCAAATCTACTTGCTCCAATTTCCATCAATTAGTGTGGTCTGGGGGCCAGGGAGAAGACAACCTCAATCGGGTTGTGATCTCCAAAACCAGACGCAATAACTTTTCCTGTTAGCAGCAAGCCCTCCAGATTTGGGGATACAAAAAGATAGTCAATTGTAGACATGAAGCCTCGGCCCTTGAAAGTAGGTACTCCTTCTGAGCAGTTACCTATCAAATCCATAACGTTGGTTAATTTACAAGTGGCTAAAAACTATGCGAGCTCAAGTCCCCTATTGCCGGATCTGGTCTGTACACAAGATGGAGTATTGATGTAAACAGTAGTATTCGGGGAATAGGAATGGATGCGTGCGGAACTCAAACTAGCATTAAAATCACAGCCCAAACAAAAACCAGCCAATTGGCCGCTATCCCCTAAGGCACTCTGTAAGGACAAAATGTATTCAAACAAAATTGGAAAATTAGTGTTCAGTACATTCGTAAAATCATTGTTATAAAAGTTGATTAAATATATAGCTGGCCTCTCTGATACTTCACTTCCTGGATGTTGTTATTGAATGGCTCTAAAGCCTTCACACAGCCTCCTGTTTTGATATTCATCCAGATAGCTGGTCCTCCTACTGCACGGCCTGATTTCGAGGGTATTGCTAAGTTATAATAGCAAGCAAAACCATCGACAAATATTTCATGGGTAGTCCAGGTCTCTTGAAACATTAAAATATCTAACTGGCTAATAAAGGTATGCCATTCCGAGCTCAGTAGTTCAGAGTGGAGACCAGCAACATTCCAACTCAGGATTTGTAATGTTTGGTTATCATTGCATGTGCGCTGGGTTGGTGAAACTATAGGGAATGACTCAGTTGCCATATTAGTAAATGCGGGCCCACCCTCATCTATTGGGTTAGATCTCAGTCAGTCTAGCCCATCAAGGCCTTCTAAAATAGAGAACCTATTACTGTGTGTGATCTTCTGTGGGGAATAAAGGCTTCCTAATACTACTGGTTTGTGGAAGTAACCCAGGGAGGCCACAGATTTTGGAATTAGGACCACCACAATCCTCCTGCTGTTTTAACTGGGGCAATCAGTAGTTGAGGGCCTGATTCTCCCACTAATTTCCTCAATTTCCCCTGGAGATTTTGTTTTTCGTGATTACTGGGTACAAATGAAAGTTCTACGAAATAATTGGCCACATCACTATCTATTCAAATGACTAGTCCTTCAAAAAGGTTGAGGGTAAACTGAGTTCCGGTTTTGGACAGCAGATGTTCTCTGTAGGATTGTACAAAGGTGAAAGTAAATGGGCATGATTTAGATATAGATCTCTTGACTGTGGTGTGGCCATATATGTCTGCCTTTTACTTGGGCATTTTAACCTCTAAAAGGTTCTCGGGTACATGACTGTGTACATGGTGGGAGGCGCATCACAGAAAGAAAGATCCATTCCAGCAGTTCCGCCCTGCGGCGCGAGTATTGCTGACCTGTTGAGAATTATGTTGTTCTAAAACAAGCCCCCAACAGGCAGGGTTTTCCTTAAAACCATAACTAATGCTCCCCATGGACTAGGGGTTTTTGCCTAGCACATGGAGAGCATTTCTTGAATATTTTCAGTAAACAACCACCATGATCTATATGGTTCTAGGGAAAACAGATGCAGGTAAAAAAGGTTTCTACCTATATCTTCTCTGCCGAAAGAGTAGCTCCTCTGCTGTTGTAAATGCTACCTTCTATTACACTCTAAATGACAAAGGATGAAGACGGAGGCAGATAGTCATGACATCTGCATGTTTTGGTCTACATCAGACAGAGACAGAGGCGGTGGCTGAGGTAGAGGCAGAGGAAGATGGTCAAGTAGGGTTGCCACCAGTCTTACTGGCCACACGACTAAAAAATTGCCAGGTGACAACCCAGAAGGCAAGACATCTGCATTTGTTTGGCCTAAGCCACTGAGGGGCATATTTACAAAAGAAGTGGTGGAGTACGGCGTTAGCCTCCTTGGATTAAAGCCGCGCTCTGCCACTTCTGAAATGCAGGGCTGCACCATATTTAGAACAATATGGTGCAGCCCTGCATTTCCCCCTGCGCTGGCGCTAAATTTAGCTGCCTAGCGCCAACGCAGGCACCCTTGCACCATAGTGCAAGGGTGTGTGCGTTGCAGGGGAAGATTGTTTAAGTGCAGGAAGGGACTCCTTCCTGTACATAAACAGCCAATGGTGTTTTGCTGTTTCCATGTGTGCTGCACAACGCAGCACACATGGAAGCAGCAAAAACGAGGAGGAATTAAACATTTTCCTCGTTGCGCCAGGGTAAGACCAGGTTTTAATTTTGGCACTGCCCCATATTTACGCCACCCTTGTAAATATGGGGCAGGGTCAAAATCAATGGGTGTGGCAGTGGAACGCCCACCGCAACACCCATTGCCCTTTCCTTTCACGCTAAGTATAGCGTGAAAGGGTGCCTTATTTACAAGGCCGCGTTTATTTACAACAGAGCAAGAGAACGGACGTGCATGCAGTCTCAAGATTATGGGAACATCTTTAACCCCTTCTGTGCGCGCGGAATTTCTGCGCTGTGGGGGCGTTTCTATTAGTGGGCGGGGATTCGGACGCCCGGGGGCCGTCCTGCGCACACGCCCACCGTGACGCGTGACGGCTCCCGGCCGTCACGAGCATGGAAGAGGTTAATTTATCATGCCCTTTTTCTCAACATGTTAGAAATGCTTTTAAGCCATCAACTCTTTCACACGGAATCCGTCCCTCTCTGACCCTGGAGCATGCGGGCCCTTCATGTGATTCTCTCCAATGCATACCCTGGTGGACATAGGGTGCCCCCCACGGTCCTGATGAAGACCCTTCTGTAAGGACTAGAATTCCCTACACCAACCTTGGGTTGAAACGTCGACAGCCCTATACTTTGTGTACCAAATATAGACAACAATGATAGATTCACTGTGTCTTTTCAAAACATTATGATTGTGTAAATAATTTAGCCTTGTTTAAGGCTGGACAGGCCTTTTACGCTCTGGTCATATATATTGTTCACTGCCCTTCCACTCTCTCTTACCCTCACGTTTGCACTTTGCTGCACCATTCCTTCCCTTCCCTTTTGGGGCACCTCAATGCAGTTTTACTGATAAATGTGCAGTTTTTGAACATGATATTGATAACGCTGATTCTTATCTTATCACCTCTAAGAATCCTCAGGTCGCCAGGATCTTTTTACCTGCTGAATAGTGTGAAGGGAAGAAAATCCTTTTCGGTTATGCAACAACCTAGAATCCAGTTTACCTTAAAAGACCACTGACTCCAAATTCAATTTTGTGGGTTTATTACAGCCAAGAACAACTGCACATGCAAGCACCTCAACACGAGGTTAAAGAAATAGATGGGCACTAATACAAACATCATCCTACGCAGGAGTCTCATCCGACTCAGAATAAGAAGAATCGTTAGCTCCAGAAGTATTAAACAAACAATAACTGCTCCAATCTCTAGGTTATTCTTCATTTACCTAAATAAGCGTAAAACCATTAGCTGTCCCTACTCTATCACTAAGGTGACATACCTACTTAAGGAATTTCCCAGGCAAGAGTAAAAGAAAAGGTGTCAGCTGTGAAGACTTCCTAAGAAGTGCACTCACTTAACATTTCGAGCTCGTTCTAAGATACTCCTTCCTAAAGATCTCTCTCTCTCTCTCTCTCTGCCCTTCTCTCTGGTCTCCTCTACCTCTTCTCTCTCCTCCTCCCTCGGGGCACTGTCCCTAATACAAAATCCATATACAATTGAACACGCCCTTGTAACGCCTCTTCGGCCAGGTCTTCCTTCTCGTACTTTTCCATCAAAACTCTTACTTCATCCAGGACGGTTGCGATGACCTTGAGTCCCAGGCATCTTCTCCGCTGAAAGAATCATCCCTACATTCCAGTACACTCCCATCTCAATTCCTCCCACCACCCTAACTCCTGAAACAAAGAGCCAGTCTTTCGCTAACGAGGCATGTGTCCTTGCACCTGCAACAGAAGATACATTTCAGCAGACTTTCCCTCTGTACGAATCTACCAACTGTGCCCAGAGAGCCTTTCCAAGAGAAAACCTTCTCTGCCTACCAAATAAGCCAACATAAGAACGAACAGGCCTTTCCTTGGCGTATATGCAGTCAGGCCTTTACACAATTTAAACACACAATTCTTAATTACTTCTTTAAGCATAGGCTCGTACATTTCATATGCAAACATAAACTACACATGCAATTTAATATCATACACGTTAACTATTGCATCTCAACTACACCTAAACTAAATCATCTATGCATCATTTTAAACACATTTCAATACTGCACTACATTTGCATAGTTCTAATAACACAACTACTCTCTTATTTTCTCTAATAATGCGGTTTAAGACTACATTTTACTGGCTATTCATTAGTACATAACTGGATATATGCGGGTGCAGATTATGATGCACCCCTACAAATTTTACGAGAGCATGGCGCTCTATCAGTTCCCCCCTTTGATGACTCCTGTCATCACATCTTTTCAACTCCCTTGGAGAAAGAACCGACCTAAACAGAACTTGTTGCCATTCTCCCCTGTCGGAATCTCTCCAAACTCTTAATATTTCGATAGCGACTGTCCTGCAGTCTAGCCATTCTCGTCTCATTTTCTCTCAAAGCCCTCTCAGCTCTGCCTGCTCGATACCACTTGTATGCTCTGATCAGACCCCACAGACAAACCACACAAACCACCACAATAATGAGAGGTCTCAGAACATAGCCAAGGAATCCCTTTCCCAAATTCGCAAACCAGCTTCCCACTTGACCAAATCCTTTGCCAACTTTCTCCCAAACCCCCTCTTCAGTCAGATCCGCTATTTTCGTATGGATCGTAGTGATGTTACTTATATATTTCTCCAGATCCTTGCTGTGGTCTGGTATATAAGTGCAGCACTCTTGAACCTTCAACATTTTACAGACTCCGCCCTCTTTTGCCAATAAGACATCCAAAGCAAGACGATTCTGTAAAACCATTGTCCTTATCGACAACATCTCTCCATCCACAAGTATCAACGACTTTGCTGTATTCATTGATAATTCATCAACCACAGTCGCCAATCTCCGGATCTTCACGTCATTCAAGATCACTCCCAAACTTGGTATCATTGCTCCAAAGATATCTCCTACTACAGCTCCTGCACTCGTACCTCTCCTCACTCTTGAATGCTTTCCACCTTCCAAAAGCTCCAAATCCTCTGCATGGTAGATCTTTGGAAATATTATTCCCAAATAACATGTACCATACCAGTTTGCTGGCAACCTCACATAAGCATTCCTTCCACACACAAAATACACCGTAGGTATCACTTGTACAGGACCTTGCAGAAAATTCTTTGCTGAATCCTCCATAGTGAAAACATGATCACACTAGCTCTGTCCCACAGAGACCTTATCATAATAGGTCTGCACACGTCTCACACACAACTTTCCCCTTTGGCCCAAATCCAATGCTATAGGACCATAACTTCCTTTTGTTCGGTGCAATCTCTCCTCGTCTGTCCAATCTACAGGACTATCTCCAGTGTGACGTGTTTTTGTTAACATTCTATATCTATCTTCTACCTGATCTACAAACTTCTTCTCTACTTCTGTTAATGCACATGTTAAATTGTGTCTATGGACATAAGCTGTATCTAAAGTCGAAGTCGGTATGAAGTACTTTCCAAGTCTATCTTCCGCCTTGTAATAATCATACTTGTTCAAATGTTTATGGGCAGGAACCTCTGAAAGCACGGCGTCATAGTTGGAAAAGAAGTACTCATAGTGACCTCTCCCATAAAACACACTCAGCAACAAACTACACGAAATTCCATAAGTCAGTGGAAGATGGTAATATCTAATACCCTCATCCACTGAAGCTGGCAACTGCATACACACATAACAATCTTTCGCATCCATCGCATCTACATACTCATATAGCAGCTTGGCATACGCGTTAATCTTAAAATCACTTCTAGACAAATCTACATGCAATCTACGACTCTCTTCTATTAGCAAAGCTCTGTCAGCTCCTATGTTTCCCTCCTTTTTGCTAGGGGTAGTGGGTGTAGGAGTCCCTGGCACCCCCTCCACTGCTAGCTCGTGTGGAACCGCATATGAAACTACAACTACTATAATTATAGAAACTATCACACCCCCTATAAATGTGCCTACAATCAATTTGGATCTACGATTTGGATCTCCAGCCTCCATGATCTCGAAAGTTCTCAAAGTTCTTGGGTTCAGCAATGAACACTCAAAAGTCTGTCTTCTCCGCACGTGACTTGCTTAACCAGTTCGAGCAACACTCCGAAACTTCTGGAAATCCCCTTTTCAACTACAGTTTTCTTATTTACATAGTCCAGAAAAAGACTTCCCTAAGCTCTCGTTCCTCTTCGGCGGAAAGTCCCTAAGTTTATTCTTCTTCCACTCGGACCTAGGTTATTTTCTTCTTTAGGCTTTTATTTATAACAGTTTATACTCAATCCACAATAAGATCAGCTGCAAGCACTTCTAGAACATGATACGAAAGTTCAAGGCGAAGAATTATCATTTCATGTGAAGGTGGCTCAAATCCAAATGACGGAAATTCGAGTCGATGCAGAACCAGTTCTCGGACTTTACTCAGAAGCAGGGGATTCGGAACCGTGAGGGTCAGTATTCCTTCGACTTCGAGCCCTGGCACTAACAGCACCACCTTCAACACCATGTTCGGGCTCTTGCTGACCACCTGCACGGACCTCAGTCTCCCTGAACTCACTACCCCCTGCATCAGTCACTGCGTAAGTCCACTCCGGGGTAGCGTATCTCTGGCAGGGTACTCTCGTTCTTTTCGACCTCCTCCGACCCTCTTGAGTCTGCTCTCCGTCACTTGCTTCTGATTCAGACGTTTCGGACACTGGAGCAAGATCTCTTTCGGGTGCCAACCTCAGGTTCAGTCGCCTCTGTCTCTCAGGCCAAGCCTCCTCAGTTCTGGTTGTTCTTCCGCTTTCCCCCTCTATACCCTGTGCACCACTTCCTTCGGCTGAATTTGACTCTACTCCACCCACTGCAACACCTCCGTCATCCGAGCCAGAGTCGAGGTTCTGGTTGTCGGAACCCTCTTCAGCTTTATCTGGTGCACAACCAGCTGCATCAGCGGCCCTCACAGCTTGACTTGTTCTCTCATGTGGCCCTGCCACATCAGCTGGATTTTCATTCACAAGAGGAGCTGTTTCTTCCGAGGGTGCTGAAACTCTGCGGGTATGGGAAGCATGCACCCAGTTCGGCAATCCTCCACACTTCACTGCTGTGTTCGTTACCAGTATTACCTGGTACGGGCCTCGCCACCGAACGTCCAGACAGCTCTTCCTCACGTGCTTTCGGACAAGCACCCAGTCGCCTGGACACAGGTCGTGGCACAGATCACTCGAGGCCGGAACAGCTGCAGCTTGCACCTGCTGGGACAGAGAACGGACCACATCAGATAGTCCTTTACAGTAATCGAGAATCAAGTCATCAGGGATGTTTATCAAAGCTGTAGCTGGTACTGCTGGCAACCGCTTTGCCCTCCCCATCAAGATCTCATGGGGGGACAACCCAGTTCTCCTGTCGGGGACACTGAGAATACTCATAAGTACAAGCAGCAGGGCGTCAGGCCACTTCAGAGACGTTGACAAACACATTTTTGCCATTCTTGCCTTCAAGGTTCCATTAACCTGTTCCACTATCCCAGAAGCCTCTGGTCGATAACTGCAATGTAATCTTTGATCAACATTCAATGCCGCACAAAGCAGCTTCATGATTTCACTGTGGAAGTGTGTTCCTCTATCCGATTCCAGAGAGGTCGGAAAACCAAACCTCGGGATGAGTTCCCTCAACAATAACTTAGCCACTGTGAGGGTGTCACACCTGCGTGTTGGGTAAGCCTCCGCCCACCGTGAGAATACACACACCACCACCAAAATGTACCTCAACCCATTGCACTTGGGCATTTCTACAAAATCTAGCTGCATCCTATTGAAGGGTCCTTCTGACCTTCCAATGTGACTCAATGTGACCACAGTCTTCTTTCCAGCATTCATCTGTTGACACGTAACACACCTCTGACAAACTGCTTCAGCAATCGCACGAAATCGTGGGTTATACCACGTCTGTCTAAACACACGCATCATTGCATCTCTACCAAGATGTATCGGTCCATGTATTAGTCTCGCCATTGGGCTCAGCAGATTTTCTGGCAATACCGCTCTCCCATCACTGGAAACCCAAACATCCACAGCCCCTCTTTCACATCCTGCTCTGACCCATCCACTCCGTTCTTGGTCTGAGACTTCAACCTGCAGGCGCCTGAGTTCCTCCCAAGTGTCTGCCATGGCCAACATCATGTTGAGCTTGGTTCTTTCTTGGCTCTCTCCTGTGTAACCCTCTGTAAATATGCATCCTTGTTCTGCACAGAAGCAGGCAACTTCGTCCGCGTAATTATTTCCCAAAGACACAAAATCATCCCCCTTTCCATGCGCAGTGCACTTGACAACTGCGATTTCCTTCGGACTTTGCAATGCATCTAGCAGTTGTCTTACATGTTCTCCATTCCTAATGGGTGAGCCAGATGACGTCAAGAATCCCCTCTGTGACCATAACTGTCCGAAGTCATGAACCACACCGAACCCATACTTGCTGTCCGTGTAGATCGTGATTCGAATTTGATCAGCGGCCAAACAGGCACGAGTCAAGGCAATGATCTCAGCTACCTGTGCGGAGTGTACTCCTTCTAGGCAAGCAGCCTCAACCACTCCTGAAATGGTACATACAGCAAACGCTGCTCTTAGTTGGCCAACACTGTCTCTTAGGCATGAACCATCGACAAAGAAAATTTCATCTGGGTCAGTCAGTGGTTCATCGATAATGTCAGGTCTCGGTTTGGTGCACAGTTCAGTCACATCAAGACAATGATGGTCCGCACAATCTTCATCATCTGTATTCGGTATGGGCATTAATGTCGCAGGGTTTAAGACGGAGCACCTTTTCAGAGTCACATTCTCTGCGGAAAGTATGACTTGCTCATACCTCGTTAACCTGTTATTCGTTAGGTGCTGAGTCTTGGTTCTGGTCATTAACAATTCAACAGAGTGTGGCACATAAACTGTAAAGGATGACCCATTACAATGCTTTCACATCTTTCAATGCTGACACTTGTTGCAGCAACGGATCTTAGACATCCGGGCAACGCAGAAGCTACTGGATCTAGAGTAGCTGAAAAATAGGCAACTGGTCTACGGACACCTCCATGATTCTGAGCTTAGACTGCTAATGC
Source organism: Calotriton arnoldi (assembly GCA_963921515.1). NCBI lineage: Eukaryota > Metazoa > Chordata > Amphibia > Caudata > Salamandridae > Calotriton > Calotriton arnoldi. Next base: position 798,741 of record CAWUFW010001936.1, on the reverse strand, counting down.
ACAACCCTCTCTCTCGCAACAGAACAGTGAGAAAGCCTTGTTGTAATCGGGCATTCCCAAAGCTGGTGCACTGCACAAATCTTCTCTCAGTCTTAGTAATGACACCATGCACTCTTCGTCCCATGGTACCGGATCACTCACATCCTTGTGCGTGAGCCTCTGTAAAGGCTTTGCTCTCAAGGAAAAATTGGGAATCCACTGACGACAATAGCCGACCATTCCCAAAAACATCCTGACTTCCCTCTGAGTGGTGGGCACTGCCATGTCCATTATTGCCTCAATTCGATCTGGTGGCACCTTCCTCTTGCCTTTTTCTAATCTGTGACCCAAGTACTGTACTTCGTTCAGACAGTACTGCAATTTGTTCGGGGACACCTTGTGTCCATTCTCTGCCAAATGGTTCAGTAGGGCTATCGTGTCTATCCTGCAAGCATCTTCTGTCTCTGATGCCACAAGTAGATCATCTATGTACTGCACAAGAACTGAGTTCTGTGGCAATACAAGACTCTCAAGATTCTTCTTCAAGATCTGATTAAAGATCGATGGACTCTCTGTATACCCTTGAGGGATACGACACCACGTTAACACACGATTTTCCAGCCGGAAAGCAAAAAGAAATTGGCTTTCCTCGTGGAGCGGTATCGAGAAGAATGCTTGACACAAATCAATGACAGTAAACCACTCGGCTTCGCATGGGATCTGAAACAGTATCACTGATGGATTCGGTACCACTGGACAACAGGGGACAACTATCGTGTTGACCTTTCGCAGGTCTTGCACGATCCTGAACTTCCCGCTCGGTTTCTGTAGTCCCATGATGGGTGAATTACATGGACTACCTATTATCTCCTTCAGAATGCCCTGCTTGATCATAGACTCGATTACAGGCCTAATCCCTGCAATCGTCTCAGGCGACAAATTGTACTGGGGCGTCCTAGGGAATTCAGCATTCTGCTTCACCTGGATCTGTACAGGTTCAACCCCCTTGATCAGTCCGATCTCTTCTCCCGTGAAATCCCACACCTCTTGTGACACAGAATCTCTCAAGTCTAGTGGAAGTTCCTCCACTGTCACCACTGGATACATTTCTATACACAAGTGCTGATTAGCATCCTTGAAGGTGGCATTGTCATCCTTCATCTGAACCTCCACTCCCCTAGGTGTGCAATAGATAGTGCAGTTCAATTTACACAATAGATCTCTTCCTAACAGACAAACTGGACTCGTATCGCACACCACAAACTGGTGTCGAGCTCGGAAAGAGCCTATCCTCACTGGAATTGGTTCGGTCAATGGGCTAGTTATCCTCTTGTTCACCACTCCAATAACTTGGATCGATTGTCCCGAGATGGGTAGGTTGGGGACCACTGCTGATCTTACAATGGACCGGGTAGCAGCAGTGTCAACCAAAAGAGTGGTAGGATGACCATCAATGTCTGCCTCCACAAAAGGTCCTCTCTGGTCTACCTCCAAGACTGCTCCAAGTGTGCAATCTTCCTCCCCCCTCAGGCACTGTCAGGCTAACGGGTCTGGACTGTACTCATCATACCCTTCGAAAAGGGGCATCTGCTGGTAGGTCCGCATTCCTTGCGAAATTCTCGGTGGCTGGGGGACCTGCACCTGTGGGTTATACGTCCCCCCTTTCATTGATCTGGGCCTTATCACAGTATTGACTACCTCCAGCATGGGTGCCTGAACCACTTCTACTTCCTGTTGCACCTGATTGGCTGGGTTCAAGGGACACTCGCGCTTCCAATGTCCAATCTGATGACAAAGATGACACGCAGTGGTCTTCTTCAATGTCGCCACATCCATCCCCGTCTTGGGATCTATAGGTTTCCCTTTTCCCTGACCTTGCCCATTTTGGTTCCCTTGGTAGTTTCCCTGTCTTCTGCCCAACGTCCCTCCATTAGGCTGGACCTGAGCTGTTTGCATCTGAACAAGCATCAGTTTGTCCTTTAGCTTCCGGTGCTTCGAGTCTACTTCATCACTACAGTACCTCGCATACCGCAAGATTTCATCTACCAGCTTGTTCTGCCAGCAGATCAAATGGAGCTGTATCATGAGGCTAACCTCTGGTCTCAATCCTAAGACAAACTTTGAGACAAACTGTCCCATGTCCTTGGGGTCTAAGGTATCTAGTCCACTATACTGTTTAAAAGCTTGCAAGAGTCTTTCATAATACTCATGCACTGTCTCCTTCGGTTCCTGCACAGTTCGATCTATCTTAAACCAATCGATGTCTTGAGGCGAGATCTTCAACTTCAACCATGTAATCACTTGCTCTAATTTTTTCATAACAATAGGTGACGGACCATTTGTAACAGCATCCCTTTCAGGTTCGAAGGTCGGCCACTCAACTGCAATTTTACAAGCTGTCCACAAATCTCCTGGTACCACTATATCAAACAAGGTGTTCAAATCAATCCACAATACCTTCGAAATTTTAACAAAACGCTCGACCTGTTTGTACCACTCTACGGGTTTTTCCTCAGCCGAGGAAAATCATTTGTAAACGCAGCCAAGTCACCTCTACTCCATGGCACATGCACGTACCCTCCATTCTGTACTTCCCATAAAGGATAGTTCCCTACGCCCGTCATCCCTCCCCCCTGAGGCGGCGTTTCTCCTACAATATTTTTGGCAATCTTCTTCTTTGACCACCTTTCCTCCCATTTATTCAACATTATCCATATACGCATCCCTACAATCAGGTCTTTAGTATGCGTCCTTAATCCTGTGACCCTTTTCTCCTCCAGTTCTTGATCACTATATTGCAACCTATGTGATCCTTGCAACGATTTTGTTTTATTCGGATCCACCTCATATTTCTTGGCCAATTCTGTCAATTTCTCATGTGCGGCCCTTGCTTTACGAGTCACATCCTTTGCTACAAAAAGCAGCTCGTCTGGCTCATAGATCTCTACTCTCTCCACAGGCAGGTTCCCACTAATCATTTCATCTACCTCTGCCTTTAGTCTCACTATATCCAGCAACTTTGCCTTCACGGCACTCCTCAACATTTCTCGACAAGCAGCGCCATTCCGCTCGTCATAATCACTGCTTTGTTCTCGTGGCTTGCTCTCTTCCATCGTATTCCTGGAACCTGGTCTGCTTCCTAAGTTGTCTCGTTCCATATCTCCTGGCATTCTATCGCTCTGATTCCTTACAGGTGGTGCCCACATTCTCAAAGCTGACTTGGACTCGACCAAAGACCCTGGTCTCACCGGTCTCTCATCCACCTGTCCACTGGAGGAGTCTGCGGTGGCTGGCAGTGGCGTGCTCGCTTCTATGGGCGTCGGAGAACGGACCAATTGTACCTCTACGCCATTCCCTCCAATGCTGATCCCCTCTCTCCCTGTCGTCTGCATTAGACTTCCTTCACTTACTCGATCTGGGTCATACACTGATACTATAGGACCAATGGTAACAGGTACCGTCAGGGAGTCCGGCAACCGCATATTCCCCATGGGAGACTGGATTCCTACTCCCTCCGTTCCTGTGGAGATTTTTCCCACTACTCCCATATTTGTCTGATTGTGTGACTCGTCCATCCCTCCTGCCGCAATCGAATTTCCTTCGCTATAATCTGGATTTAATGGAGGTGGTCTCTCTGACAGCAGCCTGTCTAACAAGCTGTCATCCGTATCACTGTCATCTTCCTCTGCACTTTTTCCCTGCGTGCCTCCCGTTTTCTCTATCAACGGATATAATCTGTCCCCCTCAATTGTTTCCACTCTCCACCTTTTCTCCAGTGCATCCCATCTCGCATCTTGAAATGCCCTGATCGACTTCTTCACCCTTTCCTGGCTTTTGTCTCTCTTCCTGTCGAACGCTGCTCTAAACCATGCATGTAGCACCTCAAACTGTGTAGATCTAGGTAGTGGTCGCAAGGAAGACATCACAGATTTCAACTGGTATAACACTTCCAACCTGAAAGTACCATAGCGTGGGAAAGTCAATTCTTCTTCTCCTTCTGTCATTTTATGCCAATTCTCAAGCCAAATTATAGTATGTAATCCTACATTCTTAGCCATGTAATGTGCTGGCGTATCCTCGGGAGGGGCTTCCTCTCCTCCCCGAGTAACCACATGTCTATCACCTCTACAGAGTTCTCGTAAAACTTTAAAACATTTCATGATGAAGCAGATTTCCGTTCGCACACAAAATTTAGTTTTTACTTCCTGATTTCAATCCACCAATGCCAGCGCGGCTCCCACCAACCGGCCTATCGCAGCGCGGCACTGTCTGACGTCACTCTTCCTCTGCTCGCAGCAGTTCCCCTCCTTCTCAATTCGCCCTTTCTCGCTCACACGTGTCCCAATCACACTCCGAAGTAACTGTCTATCCTACCGGACAATCACCTCTCTGACTGTCGGTCCACCAATGACCAAACAGCCTCTCGAAACTGTTGACCTCAATCTGGCAACTGTCTGTCCGCGAACGACCGAACAATCACCTCTGACACAATCGATAGGATCCAAACGCTCAATGTTCTGTACACAACAACCTACGACCAGCTTCGGTTATTCACACACTCACACATATGCTCCCTATCTTCAGTGGTTAATCAACGACGTGTCATGACTCCCACAACCTCTGGTCAACAAATCTCAGCTCTGGGTGTCTTCTACACCACAATCTATTATCCCGGGATATCGAATCAAATCTCTCGGCCCCGCGCGCGCTCACGGTCCGATCCCCAATCACACAACTCTCATTCCAACTCCGCAAGACATCACACAACAATTAAACACCGCAATCTAACAAGCATCACCATGTTCATACTCACTCTACCACGAACTGCTACTTCCGCCGCACCGTCACTCTCCATCAGTTCTCATCGACCGCCGTCGTCCTCCTCTTACGATCCACTGGATCCCCATCTCTCGGGCTCTATGGGGCAAATAATCTCTTATCCTAATCTAGATCTCCCCTTACCATCAGAGGAAACCATCCTACTCTGCTACCAACTGATAACGCTGATTCTTATCTTATCACCTCTAAGAATCCTCAGGTCGCCAGGATCTTTTTACCTGCTGAATAGTGTGAAGGGAAGAAAATCCTTTTCGGTTATGCAACAACCTAGAATCCAGTTTACCTTAAAAGACCACTGACTCCGAATTCAATTTTGTGGGTTTATTACAGCCAAGAACAACTGCACATGCAAGCACCTCAACACGAGGTTAAAGAAATAGATGGGCACTAATACAAACATCATCCTACGCAGGAGTCTCATCCGACTCAGAATAAGAAGAATCGTTAGCTCCAGAAGTATTAAACAAACAATAACTGCTCCAATCTCTAGGTTGTTCTTCATTTACCTAAATAAGCTCAAAACCATTAGCTGTCCCTACTCTATCACTAAGGTGACATACCTACTTAACGAATTTCCCAGGCAAGAGTAAAAGAAAAGGTGTCAGCTGTGAAGACTTCCTAAGAAGTGCACTCACTTAACATTTCGAGCTCGTTCTAAGATGCTCCTTCCTAAAGATCTCTCTCTCGCTCTGCCCTTCTCTCTGGTCTCCTCTACCTCTTCTCTCTCCTCCTCCCTCGGGGCACTGTCCCTAATACAAAATCCACATACAATTGAACACGCCCTTGTCACGCCTCTTCGGCCAGGTCTTCCTTCTCATACTTTTTCATCGAAACTCTTACTTCATCCAGGACGGTTGCGATGACCTTGAGTCCCAGGCACCTTCTCCGCTGAAAGTATCATCCCTACATTCCAGTATACTCCCATCTCAATGCCTCCCACCACCCTAACTCCTGAAACAAAGAGCCAGTCTTTCGCTAACGAGGCATGTTGAAAAGAAGACACTACGCAGAAATGGGGTAAGTGTCCGGTTTATTCTGTCTGACGTCCTCCAGGTCCCGGCAGCAACTGCCTGCCTAAGGACTCCACATTCCAGAGTAGAATCCCCCCCGATGACACAAGCTCCTCACGAGCCAGCGTTCCACAGATCCCAACACACCCCCCTTCCTTCACAATGAAAACAAGAAAGTAAGGTTAGGCAAAGAAAAACAATAAGATGAAGATAACAGGAAACAGGATATGCAGAAGAACAACATCACTACATTTTGTAATCTTGGAATTTTACAGGAACAAATTTCAATCTGGTGGAAACAGCTCTGGAAGAAACATGATCGGAATGCACAGGTTCCATCCCGTGGGTATTGGTCGGCACTGATGTTGGGGAAGGAACAACACCAAGTCTCTTGTTGACATAGACCAGCATTGACTCAGGCACAATGGAAATAGCAGACTTGCTCCAAACTTTCCCATTCTCCAACACCACCACGTGATTTCTTACAGCTGACACTCTTTTGGGAGCAGAGAACCGAGACTCCCCTTGCGAAGAAAACCCGGTCTTTTGACCCTCACCCAATCCCCCACCTTAACAGAAATGGGATAACGAACTCCAGGCCTGGTGTCGTACTTGGCCTGAACAGCAGCCCTAACGTCAGTTACAACAGACAATTTCTTAGTGTCCACCACCCTCCTGGACATCCATTCCTTGTTTAATTTAGAGCCAGCAACCCTTCCCTAAGTAAGGTAAACGGGGCAATGCCGGTACTAACATGGGGAGTGGTCCTCACAGCCCAAAGCATGTTGCTGACCGCTTGCCGCCAATGCAACCCATTCACCAAAGCCAATTGCAGATGTTCCTTGATTACGCGGTTGAAGCGCTCAACCAGGCCATTGCTGCGGGGGTGATAAAGAGAAGTAAGAATGTGACTGACACCTATGTCCTTGAGGAATTTCTCCATCTCACAAGAAACTAACTGGGTACCATTATCCGACACCAACTCCTCAGGAAAACCCTCCTTGAGAAAAACATCTTGCAAAAAGTTGATAACAGATGAAGAATTAGCATTGTCAACGAATCTGACCTCTGGCCATTTTGACATGTAGTCAATTAGAACAAGGGCATACTTTGGAGAACTCCCAATGAGTCCAAAAGGACCCGCGATGTCAAAGGCCAATTTAGTCCAAGGAGTGTTTTTCACCACCACAGGTGTAATCGGGGAAGGATGAGTCACCTGGGATTTGTCACTCGTGACACATGCACAACAGTCACGAACATAATGCTCCACATCCTTATCCAGGGCAGGCCACCAAAAATCTTGTCTAACTCTACGTTTCATAGCTCGAATCCCAGGATGGCCCTCATGAGCTAAATTTAAGATCTTATCACGAATGGATGAAGGAACCACCAACAAACCCCTCTCCTTAATACTCCATCTACTAAGGATAGCTCATCCTTGATCCTATTGTAAGGCACCAACTCGGAAGGGCAATTTTTGTCGCTAGGCCACACACCGGCTAAGAGGTCAATCACCTTTACGACAACAGCATCATTAGACATGCTCTCCAACCATTCTTGTTCGGTGAGTGCACTACCAATGGTGCCCTCCAACGAGCACACAGCACAAACCATTTCCAAATCATCACACTCCAATACCTCATCCATGCCAGAAAGGGGTAACCTAGACAGGCAATCGGCAACATGGTTTTTGGCTCCAGCCACATACTCAAGCCGATAGCGGAACTCTTGTAATCTATACTGCCACTTGGAAATACGTGGCGTGGCTCTCCCACCACCTTTGGTTGTAAACAAATCAACTAAGGGCTTATGGTCGGTTCTTAAAATGAACTCATTGCCCCACAAAAATTCTTGAAGTGTTGAACACCCCACCACAAACCTAAAGCTTCCTTTTCTATGGTAGAATAGGTGCTCTCAGCACCCCTTAAAGTCCTTGAAGCAAAGGCAATGGTTTCTTCATGACCATCACTCCTCCTCTGAAGAAGTACTGCCCCCAAACCAACATTACTCGCATCAGTGGATACAATACATAAATCATTAATGTTGAAGTGTTTAAGGGGGTGAGCATGTATAATTTCCTGTTTGATACATTCAAAATTATTGTTGCAGTCAGCATCCCACACATACTTGACGTTTCTCTTTAACAAATTCCGCATGGAAGCAGTTTTAGTAGAGAAATTGCAAACAAACTTGGCGTAATATTCCACTAACCCTAAAAAGGAACAAGTTGGTCCTTGTTCACAGGAGTGGGTGCATTCTGAATGGCCTCAATGATCTTGAGTTTGGGTTCAATGCCCTTGTGTGAGATATGATGACCAAGATAATCAACACCCTCTTGAAGGAACTTGCACTTATCAGCCCTCAATGTTAAACCGCTTGACCTAATGATATTTAGCACATGCTTGACTCTCTCATCGTGTTCAGGCTCCGACTTCCCAAAAATGAGAATGTCGTCCTGAAAAAATACGACACCCGCTATGTCCTTAAACAAATTGTTCATTAATCTTTGAAACACAGCAGAAGCTGAAGCAAGACCAAAAGGCATGCGAATGTAGCGATAAGCACCCTCTGGAGTGACAAATGATGTTAAGTGCCTAGACTCCTTACTCAGCTCAATTTGGTGATACGCTGAGGAAATATCGAGTGAAGTGAAAAATTTGGCACCCTCCAGAGTAGCCAACATTTCATTGATGTTGGGTAAAGGTTGACGATCAACCCAAATGTTAGCGTTGAGATCTCTCAAGTCAACACACATCCTGAGAGATTTATCGGATTTTCGTGCTAAAACAATGGGGGCCAACCATTCAGAACCTTCGATAGGTTCAATCACCCCTGCAGTACACAATCGCTTCAACTCCCGCTTGAGTTCATCTCGTAGACTTAAAGGTACCTTGCGAACCTTATGAGCCACAGCTATCGCACTGTCCTTAAGTACGATGCGATGCTGAAAGCCCCTAAGCTTCCCAAGTTCCCCACTGAATACTTCAGGAAAGATGTGTGCCCACTTGTCATTAGCTGATTGAGTAACGGCATGAACAGGTGATATGTCGTGGGGAGTGAGACTGTAGAATTGCCAGAGGGCATTGCGGGACACCACCATATCAGGATGATTGGGGTCCAATATGATGTTGAGAGCACCTTGCTCGCCCCATCCCAACAAATTTGCGCCCTCCTTAACTACAAACACGATTCCCGTAGTTTGATCATCATTGAAAGCCAGTTTTGCTGAAAACTTTCCCAGCACTTCAACTCTTTTACCACCATATGCAAAAATTTTGATGTTGGATTGTACCAAATGGACATCAACGACCTTGTCAAAATCCTTAACATTGATGATGGTAAAAGGCGAACCTGAATCAGCAAGGAAACTAATACTAACCCCATTGACCTTAATGTTGCATGAAGGAGATTTCCTCTTGTGGGACCCCCAAGGAAGATAATTCAACTACACCTTCAGCGTGAGACGATGAAGGAGACAACATCAACAGTTCATAATTCTCATCATCAGAATATGTGAGGTCCTCTGCAATAGCCTTCACTACCTGAGATGAACTCTTCTTAACCATGACTGCTTTGCACATTCTGGAATAATGGCCTTGCTTACCACATTTGTAGCAGGTTTGATTCAGAGCAAAACAAAATTTGGCATTGCCTAGGTGTGACTTGCTTCCGCAACGAAAGCACACAACTTCATTTGGTTCAAATTTGGGTTTCGGGTAGAGTGTAGGACGTGAAGTGCTAGGAGAGGGAGCCTTTAGAATGGATGACCTAGATGATTTGGGGACAGATTTGGCATTTAACAGTTTGACCTCATTGGTTGAAACAGTGCTACTCATTTCTTTTACACAAAATTGGGAATGCTCAATAGACCTGGCCAAAGTGAGTGCAGTTTCTAAGTCAGGATCATCAGAGGATAACAATTTCTCTTGGATCTTCTTGTTGGATGTCCTTTCAATTAATTGGTCACGGATGATTTCATCACGAAACTCCCTGTAATTACAGGTGACAGCTAGAATTCGAAGAGCAGCAACGAAGTCATCAATAGACTCACCAGGAGTTTGAGCGCGTTGCAAGAATTTGTGACGTTCAAGAACTACATTCCTTTTGGACTGAATCTCTTGTCAAGAGTCTTGACTACAGAAGCATAGTCATCAACGAGAAGTGAATCTCCACTGTCACCACCACTTACAAGAGTACTTACAACCTCTAAGGGTAAAGTTTTCAAGATGTTTCTGCCTTCAGGGCCAAGATTGTAGATTAGAAGTGCTTTCTTCTTCTTAGGGGTAAAGGTTTCACCATCAATGGCTTCTAAATAAGCCTCGAACGTCTCTTTCCACTGTTCCCAGTGAACAGGTGGGGTACCTACAGATTGCAAAAAGGGTGGAGGCGCCGAAACGCGATCCATGGCAAAACGTGGGTGAGTTGCTGCCCAACGTCAATACAACTGTACTTTAATGGTGCCAACTAGATGCAGGGATGACTATATGTATACGGAAAATAAAGCATAATAAACAGTTAACAGGAGGTGTGCACAGATAAGACAAGCAGGTGTGCGCATCACCGAATGCACATCAAGGATGTAACAAACAGAAGTAATCACTCATGAGTAGTAGGGGTGTGCGCATCACCGGATGCACAATATGGCATAATCACAGCACATTGAGAGTTGCAACTTACGATGGAAGCTTGAGAAAACGAAGAAAAGGTGAGCACATCACCGATGTGCAACGTCGAAAAACAGAAGTCCTCAAAGTTGAGTTGAAGATGAGGAAAGTAGAAATGATGCTTGAAGCGGTGAAAACGAAACAGCCTGATCTTAAAATGGCCGCTGCCGCTGACGCGTGGTGACGTCAGGCGTCGTAGACGTAGAGCGACGTCGTAGGCGTAGAGGAAGAATGCCGACAATCTGTTGCGTGGCAACGGTAGGGAACGGTGCGCGAGCCTTCGCCGCACCACGGGGACACACCAACTGGCACAAAAGAAGAAGCGATTGCCCAGCAGGAAAACAAAACGGAACGAAACTTGCCAGACCACGGCGAACCTCGGCAACAGCACACTGAAGCAGGACAGCAGGATGAAGCAGGAGGAACAGGCAGACCGGAAAGCCAGGAAGACCGCCAGGGAATTCAAGCTCTCTCAGCAGAACACAGGATACGGCGTGGCACAGCTGGGGTACTTCGTGGGGATCCTGAGGCGTCAGACCAACTCGTCGCCACTGAAAAGAAGACACTACGCAGAAATGGGGTAAGTGTCCGGTTTATTCTGTCTGACGTCCTCCAGGTCCCGGCAGCAACTGCCTGCCTAAGGACTCCACATTCCAGAGTAGAATCCCCCCGATGACACAAGCTCCTCACGAGCCAGCGTTCCACAGATCCCAACACATGTGTCCTTGCACCTGCAACAGAAGATACATTTCAGCAGACTTTCCCTCTGTACGAATCTACCAACTGTGCCCAGAGAGCCTTTCCAAGAGAACACCTTCTCTGCCTACCAAATAAGCCAACATAAGAACGAACAGGCCTTTCCTTGGCGTATATGCAGTCAGGCCTTTACACAATTTAAACACACAATTCTTAATTACTTCTTTAAGCATAGGCTCGTACATTTCATATGCAAACATAAACTACACATGCAATTTAATATCATACACGTTAACTATTGCATCTCAACTACACATAAACTAAATCATCTATGCATCATTTTAAACACATTTCAATACTGCACTACATTTGCATAATTCTAATAACACAACTACTCTCTTATTTTCTCTAATAATGCGGTTTAAGACTACATTTTACTGGCTATTCATTAGTACATAACTGGATATATGCGGGTGCAGACTAACGGTGATTATGATGCACCCCTACAAATTTTACGAGAGCATGGCGCTCTATCAATATTATATGTTCAAACTTGATTAAATATGTTCAAACATGAATATGCATTGTTTGTAATTAATTTAACAGGTGATGTTTTCCTTTTGATATTGTATTTCCACTGGGACCACCCCCTTTTTGTACCGCGTTTATTTACAAGGCAGCGTTAAACCACGTCAAGTGCCTTGTAAATAAGGCAAAGCCCCTATCACCACCAAAACGTCGTGAAAAGTGACTTTGTGGTGGCAATAGGGGCTTGTAAATATGCCCCTTAGAGTCAGCGGCAGTGGTCAGGTAGAGGTGGATATTCAGACCATCTGCACTTTTTTTACCTAAATCTGTCGGAGACAGAGGCGATGGTCGAGGTAGAGACAGAGGTGGGTAGTCAGGACATTCACAAAGCCTGGCTGAGAGAGCAGTGGTAACATATACTCCTCTAAAAACCAGAGGTAGCATAATTTCCACCATAAGTGTCATTTCCACAAGAAGATGAGGTGACCGAGGAACTAACTTTTTTTGTACAATTACACGTCATTACCCTTATCTAAATCTGGCCTTAAATAATTAGCATTTTCCTGCTTGAAGGTACTGATGAGCCTGAACGATGTTAGATGTATATTATTACTTGGAAACACATCACTTAGAGAAGCATTAAGGTTAAGGCTCACAAAAGTAAATGTCAGGAAATGTAAATAGTGCGGTAAAAAGCGACACACTAAGTGGTGTTTGATTGATCAGCTCAGTTAAAGGTTGTTGCGGGGTTACCAGGTGAATACATGCGCATTAATCTTTAGGTCGTCTATTACAGCATATGCGGAGCTAGTGCTTGTCTGAAGGGGTTTTGTAATTTCTTTGACATTTAATGTCCCTTATTCGGGGCTCCAAGAAGTAAACATTCAGGAGATTCAGAGGGAGGCATGTGAGATGAAAGGAGTGAAAAGAACAGCTTGCAGAATATGTTCTTTGAAAATGTTTCTGAAATGTAACACTTTGGTCTTGATTACCCACTGAGCAGTTGAATTCGGATCACTGTGCAAACTGGAGTTGGTGCAAGGATCCGAATTTGACCATGCACCTTGATGTTTTCCCTTTACAGATTTCTACTGGTAAAACTGGTTAAATCTAACAGAGGAAAATACCAACATGTTGAATTTGGTGCATTACAAACTCATTTCACTCATTATGCCTCTTTTCCAAGTGACAAATCTGGATTAGAAAGGTATTTACTACAACCATTAAATACCTCATCACCATCATGCACCCTTTTAATCGGGCCTTATTAGCAGCAGAGACCCTTGAGATGAATACACTTATCAGCAATTGGGCAACTTGTCAAAATTGGTCGCTAAGTAACCAGGGCTGTATACCGAGGTGGGATCCCAGGGATAGATTGAGGATAGACCGTGCCTACCATTTTTTATGGTCTGGCTTGACAGCACAGCTGTTGTCACAGATTTTTGTGAGAAGCACCAGAAGAGGGGCTTTGGCGCCGCCCACACGTTGGGAACCATGTTTATACAATCGGATTGGGAAAACATTCTGTTCTTCCTCATAAAGAGTGCTTGCACTGCATTCCTATCAGCTGTCGGAGGGTTGCATGGGATTTGCAGTCCCAATGTGGTTCAGCCTTTGTTTCATCCCCACACCATGCAGTGAGCAGGCTACATCCCCATGATGCCCAGAGGTTCGATATCTCGGAAAGAAGATTTTTTTTTTCAGTTTTCTATACCTCGATCTTGATCCAAAGGTATTGGACCAACTGGTTACGTTACATAATGTCACATTCATTTTTTTTTTTTGTTAGGCACAGGAGATTAAGTGATTTATAAAAAAGAAAGATTTTCCCTTGGTACCTATTGACTAAAACGAGGCAAAACTATACCTATTATCTCATCATTCAATCAGAGAATCACGTGAGCATCTTCATGCTACCCACACATCCACAGAAAAAGAATAGGCTAACGAGGAAGCAGGTTCTGTGGCTCCACGAAGACGCTAATGCACGTATGAAAGATAGATAAGGGACGAGCGCTCCGTCTTGTGAACCAGTCGGCTGCCGTCCTACTTGGGATGTTGTATGTGTTCCCCAAACATTAGCCAACTTCAGAAATACACTCTTCACTAGCCAACAACTACGAAGGGAATTGCATTTTAAATATTGTGGCCCCACAAGTACAATTTACTCCTCTACCGCGTGGAATAAACGATATCGGGGGTAGGATGACCAAATCGTTGTAGGACTAAGTCAAGCAGGAAGCAGATTTGATTAAAGGCTCCCCGAAGCTTGCAAGTGTTTACCTTACATAGACGATTGCGAGGGGTAACAGTATAACATAGTATTTCAGGATCTATTTGTGGTACAACTACACAAGTGCAACATAAAGAGAGTTTTTATGAGGTTGTCTTGAGAAAGATGGGATATAAATTGTAACACCATCGAAACGCGTCGACGCTATATTTACACAATTCGTGAAGGCTACTGGATCTGTAGATAGTTCTAGGATTTTTCCTTCATCAGATTCCAGGACAAACTTGTCTAAACGAATGTGTATAAATCAATGACAAAATGTACTGTCTGTTTGTTTCTCTCTTTAATTTTATTATATGTGCTTTCCTTACTGTGTAAGGAGGTCTTGCTGTGTGTACAAAAGGGTTTTCTTATTTACTTTCTTGCACCAATTGGTACAGGATTTGTTTTTAGAACAAAAATTGATTTTATTGTATTTCTCTACAAATAAATTCCTTTTTTATAAAAAATATTTTTCTTATAATTACTTCTTACCTTTATTCTTTTTCTGTGGATGTGTGGGTAGCATGCAGATGCTCACGTGATTCTCTGATTGAATGATGAGATAATAGGTATAGTTTTGCCTCGTTTTAGTCAATAGGTACCAAGGGAAAATCTTTCTTTTTTACTTGTGACAGTACCCTATTCCCCTTGTGTTTTGAAAGGGGTCCCTCTCATTTATTATACGATTAAGAGATTTGTCCAGAATCACAGGATGTTGACTCGACGCCAAGACTCGAGCCTGGTTCTCCCGGCTCCTAAGTCGGCATCTCTGGCCGTAACGCCACAACCTCTTCCCCCATCCTCTTCCCTGCTCTCTTTTTCTCAATTATTTTAGCACTTGTCTCGGGGGCCCAACCTCCTAAGGGGTGATTGGATGGTAGAAGAACCCATCATGCACAGACATCCACAGAAAGTGGTCGAGAACGCTGACGAGAACTCTCTGTTCAGCTGAAAGGAAAAGTTGCTGTTCCATTTGCACATACAGCTCAAGACAGAGGGTGAGTATTCCTACTAGTAAGTCTTTTCCATGTTGTGAACGCAGCACCACTACTGGGGCCCTTCGGTGCTAAGGGGTTTCTCCATATGGACTATCTCTTATAGATCTCGCCTCCGCTAATGGACTGTGCTTGCTGCTCTAGCTTGTAGTCTGCGCACTTCGGTTGACAAAGAGGGGCCAAGTTTCCACAACATTGGTGAAGAAACCTCCCTTTGGGAAAATGACATGGATCAGAATGATGACCCACCGAAGTTACAGAAGCTCAGTCTCCACTAGTGCTTCCAGTGCGAAGCAGAGCCTTTTGTGATCTTCCATGGGAAGCAAGTATATATACTGCAGTGTGCATGGATTCTGTTGCGAGGCCGGTCGATTGTTCTGCCCTCTTGGCGGAGCAGGGCTGTTGTTTTTTTTTAACAGGTTTTATTGCATTTTCTCTGAAATACAAACAGTAACTGAAACAAGACGGACCATACCCCAACATGCCACATCCCCAGGAGCGGCCCGTACAGGTAAGAACGGTGAGGCAGTAGGGCTGAGTTGGGGGCGGGGCGCGGGGATTTTGACAGATGACAACGAGGGAAAAATAAATAAATAATAAATTTTCCCTCGTCGTCATCTGTCAAACTCCCCCCCACCCGGCCCCCCCACCCATCCCTTTACTTGCCATAACAAAATAGTATACGCTAACAATGAGCAGCGTTATCATTGGGTAGCAGTGGAGGTATTCTGGCATTAGGTTGCCGGTTAATAGGTACAGGAGTGGCAACTGGCCTGAGGGAGGGTAGGAGTACTGGTGGGTTAAGTTTGGGGATTTGCCAAACTGAGGATAATCAGCGGGCAAGCAGTAGTGGTGAGGAAAGGATGGGGCGTGGGAGAAGGGCATGAGGAGAAGGGACCCCTTATGCCCAAAAGTATGGCGGTATAAATTAAGTGTTCCCTAGGGAGCTGGTAGAAAGGCCCTGGGAGGCTAACCGTTGCTGGGAGCAAGGAAGCCCGAATATCGGCCCTGGACCCATTCTAGTTTTCCTCTGTTTTATGTGGGTGCTGGGGGTGGGAATAGATCAGGGCTCTCAGCTAGTGAAGACGGTTCGGTAGGGTCTGGGGGGGTTTGTAAGCCAGGACAGTAGATTCTCCCAGATGTGGGCAATCGTTCAGCGTCAGAGGCCCCTCACCTCCTCCCACCAAATGACCCTCATCTCCATTCTCTCCCATCTAATAAAGGTGTGTTCCCAGGTCTCTATAGATGGGGGAAACAGGAGATGCCACCTCATCATGATGAATTGTTCGGCCTGAATGAGGGCTATATCGATCAATCAATCAATCAATCAATCAATCAATATTTGTAGAGCATGCTAATCACCCCGAGGGGTATCCAGGCACTGCGTGGGGTGGGGCTACTTCAACAGCCTGATTTCAGCGAGGGAGGTAGAGTTTCGGAGCTGGATGGGGAGGTCGTGCCAGGCCTTGGCAGCGAGGTGGGAGAAGGAGCGTCCTCCAGCTCGAGTACGATGGATGCAGGGGATGGTGGCGAGGGCCAGGGTGGCTGACTGCAGGTGTCTGGTGGGCTGGTGGAAGGTCAGGTGGTTGTTCAGGTATTCAGATTCCTTGTTGTGGAGGGCTTTGTAGGCGTCCCAGAGCAGCTTGAATTGGCATCTTTTCTTGACCGGGTGCCAGTGCAGGCTACGGAGGTAGAGGGTAATGTGGTATCGTCTGGGCAAGTCCAGGATTATTCTTGCTTCTGTGTTCTGGATTAATTAGAGGCTCTTGAAGAGGAGGGTGGTGGTTCTGGCGTAGAGGGCATTTCCATAGTCAAGACAATTGGGGATGAGGGCTTGTGTGACGGTTCTTCTGGTGTCAGTTGGTATCCATCTGAAGACTTTACAGAGCCTTCTGAGGGTGTTGAAGCAGGTGGATGCAACCGAGTTGACCTGTCATCTCATATAGAGCTCACTGACAAGGATGATGCCGAGGTTGTGGGTGTGGGTGGTGGGGATGGGTCCTTGTCCGAGGGCGGGAGTCCACCAGGAGTCATCCCACAGGGTGGGGAGCTTTCCGAAGAGGAGAACTTCGGTTTTGTCAGTGTTGAGTTTGAGGCAGTTGGCTCTCATCCAGTCAGCGAAGTCGGTCATGGCGTTCTGGAAATTCGATATAGCTGTGTCCATGTCTTCGGTGAGGGAGAGAATGAGTTGTGTGTCATTGGCGTAGGAGATGATGTTGAGACCGTGGCTGCGAGCGATGGGTGCCAGTCGAGTCATATAGACTTTCAACAGTGTGGGGCTGAGTGAGGAGCACTGGGGTACTCCGCAGATGATGCTCCTGTGGTCGAAGATGTACGGCGGGAGGCGGATTCTTTGAGTGCATCCGGTGAGAAAAGAGGATAGTAGCTTGAGAGTGTTGCCGTGGAAGCCAATGTGGTGAAGTCTTTGGATGAGGAGGTAGTGGGAGACTGTGTTGAAGGCCGCTGACAGGTCAAGGAGGATCAGGGCTGCTGACTTCCTGCTGTCGAGGATGGCCCTTATGTTGTCTGTGGTGGCTATAAGGGTGGATTCTGTGCTGTAGTTTGAGCGGAAACCGGATTGGGAGGGGTTGAACAGGTGGTTGGTTTCCAGGTAGTCTGTGAGTTGGTGGTTGATGGCTTTCTCCAGTACCTTGGCCAGGAAGGGGAGGAGCGAGATGGGGCTGTAGTTCTTGAGGTCAGATGGGTCAACTGTGGGCTTCTTCAGAAGTGGTTTGACTTCGGCGTGCTTCCAGGTTTCCGGGAATGTGGTGGATCTGAATGCTGAGTTGATGATGATGGTGAGCGGGGATCCGATTTCTTTGTGTCCGAGGTTGAAGGTTTGGTGGGAGCAAGGGTCGGTCAGAGCTCCAGAATGGATGGAGGGCACAATGGATGTTGTGGTTTCAGTGTCGAGAGGTGTCCAGGGCAGGTTGATGGTGGGAGGAGCGAGGAGGTCCGGGTGTGGTGGTTCGGGTTCTAAGTTCTGTAGAAGAAGTCAGTGAGTACGTTGCAGTGGAACTGGGAGGGCTGGATGGTGTTTTTGATGGCGTCTGGGGAGAAGAATTCTCTGATGATGTGGAATAGCTCTTTGGTGCACTTGGTGGACTGGAGGCGGGTGGCGAGTGCGGCTTTCTTTGCTTCTCTGATGGGGTGATGGTAAGATCTGAGGGCCATCTTGAAGGCTGTGCGGTCACCTGGGTCTTTGCTGGTGCTCCAGCATCCCTCCAGAGTTTTGTATTTGTGTTTTTCTGCTTTGAGTTCGGGGGTGAACCAGTTGGCGTGCTTGTTGGTTCTTCTGTTCCTGATGGTTTTGAAGGGTATGATGGCGTCGGCGCTGGTGGTGATCCATTCGGATAGGTCAGCGGAGGCTTGATTGACATTGGATGTGTGGAGGGTGGTGGTGTTGAGGGTGGTCAGCCATTGGGATTCGGTAATGGTGTTCCAGCTGCGGAGGGAGGTGGGGGCGGGGTGATGGCGGCCTGTCGGTTGACAGTGATGGTGAAATGGACGATGCTGTGGTCCATCCAAATGAGCTTGGTTGTGTGGCTAAACCAGATTTTGTCACTGTACGTGAATATCAGGTCAAGGGTGTGCCCAGGGTGTGCGTGGGGTTGGTGACAATCAGTTTGGGGACCAGGTTGTCCATGAAGTTTAGCAAGGTTGGTGTCTGAGGGGTCTTAATGGTGGAAGTTGAGGTTGCCTAGGAAGCAAGTCGCTAATCTTGCGGCACTTGGGGTGCTTGAGGATTCCTATGGCACAGGCCTTCCATTACCTAAACTCCCCTATTTCCGTGACTGCTTCGGGGTGAACGGACGAATCTGGGGGCAGTCCCATTAGATATGTTTTAGGCCTGCAGCTGTGGCTGAGCACCTGGCGCAGGAGCTACTGGAAATATCTGAGTGATTCACTTGGGGGTAGAAATAATCCCTACTGGATAAGTAGAATTGAATTAGTTGGTAGTGGGCGTTCCTGGAGACCTTCTTTGGGGAGGCTCACACCTGGGCCCATTCTTTCTTGTGAAGGACCCTATCACTTTCGACTTTCCATATTTCCCTGAGGGCCTGCAAGGAGACCTGGGACTGTTCTGTAAAGGCTCCAGCGTGCCAGCTGATCAAGTGGTGACTGCTACCCATGGTATATTGGGTGTGAAGGAGAGGGTGAGTTGTGGGTTTATCGCCCTGAACTCCCAAAGGTCATGAAGTGTGCCAGCCAGTGTGGTGTAAAGCAGGAATTGGTCTTCATGAAGAACAAATTGGTCTGTCAGAGCTGTAAAGGTCAGGAGCTGGCAATTTTAAAACAGGCCCCCAAGTGTGGTCAGAGCAACTTGGTTCCAAGGGTGTAATCAGGGGGTGGTAATGTGGGCATCATGGGTGCTGCTGCTCAGCAGGGGGATGGCTGGTGTGTATGGTGTCGTTGGGCGAGTGAGCTGTAATGCTTTATAGAGACACTGGATGGCCACCCAAGGCAGGCATGGAGGTTGGGTCCTCAGGAGCAGCTGTCAGGGATAGTGTGGACAAACTGCACCTATGTCCTCAAGGTAGCAGCCCAGCAGCCAATGCAACCGCCACTGTAATTGGGCTGTAAAAAAGTAATGTTCAAAGTTGGGAGCTCCCAGGTCTCCTCGTTCTAGAGGAATCTGGAGCTTTGATAGGGTCACTCTTCTGCGTGGATTGTGCCATATAAGACCCCCTCAAGAGAGCGTGTAGTCCCCAGAAGAATGCTCGGGGGATAGTGATCTGGAGGTTTGCGAAATAGTAAAGGAGGTGGAGGAGTATCACCTTCTTAGAGATGGCAATACTACCCATCACAGATATTGGAAGCGACATCCAGAACATTACCTGGGAGCGGAGGGTCATGACTACTGCTGACAAGTTGGTGTCTAGTAAGTCGGAGGTTGTATGGAATATTTGGATACCTAGATATCTGAAGGACATGGGTTCCCAGCGAATGGGGCCCGCTCCCAGGTCGATGTGTTCTGGGGGCGCCACCAGGGATAGGGGAAATATATAAGATTTTTGCTAACTGACACGGAGGCCCAAGTGATCTCCAAACTCAGTCAAGAGTTGAGCATTCGAGGAGTGATTGGCTGAGATGTCTTTGAGGTAGAATAGAATGTCATCCGCACACAGTAAAATAGTATGCTTAGCATTTGGAAGCGGTATACCCCACTCCCCGCCATGCTCCCAGGCGGGTAGGGGTTGCATTGCAAGGACATAGAGCAGGGGGGGCAGTTGTCACAGCTGTCTCGTGCTTCTGGCCACAGGTATAGACACAGAGAGCTCTTTTCTGTATCGCAACCGGACTGTGGGAGCCATACAGAGTAAGGAATGAGGTGAGTGATACTGAGCCAACACCCTGAAAAAGAAGTCCAAGTGTAAAATTTCGAAGGCCTTGCGGAGGTCCAGGAAGTCAGAAGCCATCCCGAGCCAGGACCCCCAAATCAGCCCTTCATGATCCTCTAGAAGTGGCAGAGGTTGACGGGGACAAACCCATTTTAGTCCATGTGAATAAGGTGTGGTAGTACTTGTTGGATGTGGTCAGCCAGGATACTACTGAGGATCTTGTCGTCCGTATTTAATATGGCAATTGGGTGGTAGGAGGCGAGGTTGGTGGAATCCCACCCAGGTTTTGGCAGGGACACCAGGAATGCTTTCTGAAGAGTGGGAGGAAGCTAGCCCTCACCTGAGGCAGTGTCATAAAGCTTTGTCAGCTTAGGTGACAGGGTACCTACAAATGTTTTGTAGAAATCCTCCGAGAGGCCATCCGTCCCGGGGGGTCTTCTCCGTAGCCAGTCCCGCAATGGCCACACGCACCCCCTGTTCTGTGATGGGGCATCAGGATCTGCTGCTCGACCAGGCAGAGGTGGGGGAGAGGTGTGTCCTCCAGGTAGTCCTTGCCGCCTCGGGAAGCCCATTGGGAGGAGCGCATGGAGTGAAATAATAAGTGGTGAAGGCACTATGGATCTTTGTGTGGGTGTGAAGCAAGAGGCCTTGAGGAGTCGCGGACTGAAACGATCTATGGGAGTTGTGATTCATTGTTCGCCAACCACAGAAGACGTCCTGACTTGTCACCCTCTGAGTGCATGCGGGCCGCATATAAAGTGTCATCCAGGCACTGCAGGCGTTCCAAGAGGGTCTCGGTTTCCCGAAACTAAAGAAGTCAGGGGAGCGGGGAGGTGTCTCCAGCCACACCCTGCTTCCGCTCTATGTATTCTTTTTCAACAGTGTCCAGGGTCCGGAGTAGAGATCTCCATTTCCCAGACACCGCCCAAATACAAAATACCATGACCACTACCTTGAAGGCCTTCCATTTGACTAAGCGCAAAGAGGTTGAGCCCTCATTATGGTCCAAATAGTTGGTATTACTGTTAGAAACTGCGTTTATGAAGGTTGGGTCCTCAAGAGTATAGGGTTATACTCGCCAGGATGGGATAGGGGAGAGGAGTCTTGACCAGTCCATAACTGCCACCAGGGGCTGGGATCTGATATTTCCCGACCCAAATAGCACAGTGAGGAGACAAAGGGGTATAGTCCCCGGGATCCTACCAATCGGTCCAGATAGGCATAAACGCCATGTCCTGGGGAGTAGTATGAGTAGAGGCAGATTGCTGAATTATGATGGCGCCAGATGTCTGCCAGGGACCATTGGTCGAGCCACGCCATCACGCAATGGGCGTTAGTGATGGTTGGGTGGTTAAGAAGAGGGGAGTGGGAGCGGTCTAATGTGGGGTACAGGACACAAATAATGTTGCCTGCTGATAGCCAAAGCAGGTGAATCCAGGAGGCCAGGTGGGAGGAAAGGCGGTGAAGCAATTGTGGTTAGTCGGAGTTTGGGGCATATATTCTTCTCTGAAACAGAGGGGAACCATTCAAGACAGCCTCAAAGGAGACAAAGTGACCTTCCGGGTTTGTGACTTGTGACACCGCCCTGAGAGGGGTTCCGCCTGCACCCAGATCAAGACACCCGGGCACATGTAGAGAGGTTAGTAGTGAAGATCTCACCTCATTTCTGAAGCCTGAGGCCTTTAACTTAAGTTGTATGAGCCTCTTGAAGTAGAATTATCTGAATTCTGCACTGCTTAAGATATGTGTTGGACATGGCCCTTTATGCAGGGTCATCCCAGAACTTTTTGCCTTCCTCTAGTATTTTTTCTGACCTGTTGTTGGTGGTTTTAGGACTCTGTGCACTTTATCACTGCTGTTCAGTGCTAAAGTGCATGTGCTCTCTATGGTAAACTTGGTAAGATTGGTCTACACCTGTTTGGCATATTTAATTTACCTATCAGTCCCTTGGACAGTCGTATCTCATATACTCAGGGCCAGTAATTTAAATGTTAATGGTGGGCTTACAGCGTTGCTTGCGCCACCCACCAAAGTGGCCTTTCAAACCTGTCTCAGGCCTCTGCCATTGTAGGGCCTGCGCACACAGTTTACTGCCGCTGTGACGTGTCACATAAAGTGGTTGCCACGTCTGTGACTCCCCTTTTACTACATATCAGTCACCCTAAGGTAGGCCCTAGCTAGCCCTATGGGCAGGGTGCAGCCTATTTGGTTTCTCACTGCTGTGAGGCTGCCCTCTCATAGGAATGCATTGGGGATTCCCTGATTATTGTTTCAATGGTAATTCCTGACATGAGAAGACATGCCTTCCACAATGCCGGCTCCGCCCCTGTGGTGTGTCTGGGGCCAGAGCCCACACTTTTAATGGGGAGTGTTGTTCACTTGATAAGTGCCCCCCAGAACTGGTTTGGACTGGGTCCAGGACCCAGTACCAGGGCAGAACAAAGACTTTATGGCATATAAATATTGGGGCTGTGACCCCATGTCTGTGTACTTACTTGGATCTGAAGGAAGGACACTGCCAGGAGGTACCGCCGTGGGACCCAGCTGCTGTCTTCTGCTGGGAGGCCCTACGTGCTGGCCTGCCTTTGCCCAGCTCTGCCCTATGGGACTTTGGACTTAGCGCCGGGCTGAGGGCTCTATCTTTATTGCCTCTTTAATGCAGCGCTGATGAGCGCCCCGCTTTTCCCGCACTCTGTGGTCTAGAGCAGGCGGGGGGCGCGTTGCTTATCGTAGTGCCAAGGCGCTTGGTGATGTGTGGGCAGACTGTGGTGTCCCCTTACCCGAAGCATGTCGTGAGCGCTTCACCTTTTGTCCTTTGAGCTCGAGAAGTGGGCTCCTGCTTCAAAGCACGGCGAAAGAAGCTGCACCGCGAACCGGAACTCAGGCAAAGCAAGCCTCACTGTGGGCAGAGCTCACCCCCGGGAAGAGGAAGCCAGGCAGAGAGAACGGGCTGCGTGGCTGGGCCTGGTTGAGGGCGGGTCCACCGCCCACGAGCAAAGCCGGCAGAGACTTCACTCCGCGTGGTGACCGGGGAGGCCCTAGCCCAGCGGAGGCTTCTTATCAGGCAAAACCCGCAAAGGCACAGGGAGACGGCGCCCGTGTCTACCCGGCCCCACAGGGCAGGACCGCCATTGACCGCCTCCCGCTGGGAGCCCAGGACCGGTGGTCGTCGGTTGCAGCGGTTGGCTGCAACATATCGCACT
This sequence comes from Calotriton arnoldi, assembly GCA_963921515.1. Classification (NCBI taxonomy): domain Eukaryota; kingdom Metazoa; phylum Chordata; class Amphibia; order Caudata; family Salamandridae; genus Calotriton; species Calotriton arnoldi. The sequence continues at coordinate 775,207 of CAWUFW010001936.1, read as the reverse complement.
CCGCCCCCAAGGAGTGGTGAGTGGGGCTGAGCCTCATGGTGATTAAACCCGGGCCACGGTGGTGACGGTCCCCGCAATTCTAACATTGTGCAGCTGCGCCGCATGGTCACGGTCAGCTGCACCCTTACCGGGTGTTGGGGGCATTTCTCTTTTCTCAGCTATCCAAGGCAAGCCCAGTAGGGGCCCCAGATTGAAAACTTGTTGCCGAGGAGGAGCTACACCGGACCTTAGTGTGAGGTCGGGGCGAGACCTCGGTCGGAGGCCTCGGTGCTCCACGCTGTGTGTGTGGAAAATCACTGTACCACGGGCAATGGGCTGTGTTATGCCCTGAGGTGCACGCTGAGGGGATTTCATGGCTGTGCCTCACTCTAATGGCCACATATGCGGTCTCTGCCATTATGATGTGCTGTTGGGGCTCATATCTTGCAATTGTCAGGAAGGGGCACCTTGGTGTGAAGTGATGATGTCTATGCATAATGTTTTTATGCTGTTGTGGTAATGTGTGCACCTTATGAGCAATTACGTTTATGCTTGAGAGGTGCTCATGAGATGGGTACTGTGAACAGTGTTCACTATGGTGCACTGTTGCTGATTATGTTTTGCATAATAATGTGCTAAGTGCAATGTTACCAGTAGTTACTGGTAGTCTTCACTAACTGTGAGTTGTGATGCTGTGACAGTGGCCCGATTGGCCCTGTGGTGTATATAATCCCTGTAAAGTCATGCCAGGTGCCAGATGGCAAAGTGTATATATGTGATTATGTTCTAATGTGATTTATGGATAATATAAAGGATATTTTTACATAACCTTGTGTGGAGTTTCTTTTGTGGTGTGCCTAGTGTGTCGCTGCTGTGTGTGTGTGTTGCGCAAACGCTCTATACATTGCCTCTGGGATAAGCCTGACTGCTCTGCCAAGCTACCAAGGGGGTGAGCAGGGGTTATCTTCAGCGTGTAACTCTCTTGCCCTGACTAGAGTGGTAGTTTCTTCCTGGCTTAGGCGCATGCCTTAGCCAACCAGAAATCCCATTTCTAACAATATGTATATATTTTTATTGCTTGGAGGGTGTATGCATGCCATGTAAATTCCAGGAAATTATCGGGTAGGATTGTCTACTGGTCATCATGTAAGGAGTGTTCTCTCCTGATGTTCCCATGAGAGGGAGGAGAGTCCTGGAAGGAGGCTGTGCTGGGGAGGAGCCCAGGGAGGAGGTAGATAGCATAAAGCTAGAGTTGCCCACCGGGCTGAGGTGGGGGTTTAACAAACCAGAACAAACAACAAAAACGACAACAGAAGGACTACCTCGGGCAGGAGGACAAGACCTGCTGCCCAAACTATCGAACCAGTGTTCCATTTAGAGACAAGGGTGGAGAGTCAGTACCACTAGTGAGAGGCTGTCTAGGTTCCATAATGAAAAATAAGGGGGAGTGGTCGTGTGGGCGATTCATGTAGTGGGGTGGAGGGGAAAGGAGAAGGCGGGGAAGAAAGTGAAAAAGAGATGGGAAATGTCATAGGAGTCTGGAAGCTGATCCCTTCAAATAAGGGTGGTACCCCATAGGTAATTGAAATTCCTTGAATGGATTTGGTTCCCTGTTATGGAGTCAGGCATGCGGTGTACTATGATGAGCGGAGCACGCCACATCAGATCGACAGCCGTTTGGGGGGTACTCTCGGGTGTGAGTCCTGGTCCCTGGGAAGAGTCGATGCGGAGGCCCTGGCATCTGTATCCTCTGAGGATGAACTCCAGGTTATCCCAGGAGGAGTACAGAAAGTTGCAGCTGCATCACGGGCTGGACTGCAGCCCCTGTGGACCTGGTCCAGAGAAGAAATCATAGTGTAGGAGATTAATGTCCTCGAACATGGCATCCATCTTTTCCTGGAGGCAAACCCTGGAGACCTCAATTGCTTTGAGGATAGTGTCCAATTTGTTCAGACAAACCCTGAAGGGGCCAGGCCAGCTTTGTCCGGTGGGGGTGGGAAGGTCCCAGGTTGTTGCTGGTTAGTGTGCTCCATGGTGTCCCTATACTGCAAGGTGGGACGTGTAGCATTGGGTGACTGGGGGTCCAGACTCACCTGCGTTTGCTGCCCCGCCAGTTGGTCTTGGGGGGAGAGCATCACACACAGCCTGGTCAACTCCTCACCTCAGGAAGGGATCCCAGATTCCAGCATGGTGGAGGCCTGATAGCCACAACAGTCCATTGAGCTGAAAGGGAGTCTCCCCTTCCTTAGTATGCCGGGTTCAGGATGGGGCCCAGAGCAATGCCTGGCGTGGGTGGGGGCCAGGGATTTAGGGCTGTAGATGATTTCTCAGGGCTCTACAGACAGCTCAACACAAGATGCCCTCCTTCCTGCTAGGCCCCAGATGTTGTTAGGGTGAGGACAATTATTAATTTCAGCATTCTCTGTAGGGAGGTGAAGTAAGGCATGACCGCGACTCGGGCTGGCACGTCAAAGTAGTCCGTGCACTGCAAAGGATTCTGTGCTATTTATGCAGAAACCAGCCCACCTCAGACAAGGGTGCTCCCAGCCCAGGCCACTTTTCTGTGGGGCAGCAGCCCTCATGGATGGCTCCAGCCCTCTGTTGGGATGGGGCCGCCGCCCCTCCAAGCTTCCACCCCAGGCACAAAGGGAAAAGGTGCAGATGCAATGTCAGCATCCTCACAGTGATGGCCTTGCTACCACCCAGTTCCAGGTGCTCCAGTTAGGCTCCAGAAGTCGTCAGTCTCCTCAGCAGGGGGGGGTGGAGTAAGGCACAACTGGGATTCGGGCATTCATGCTAAGGAACTCTTGTGCTGTAAAGGGCTGATCAGGTGAATCAGAGGGCCCCGCCTGTCCAGGAATGGAGCTCCTCGTGCCCAGGCCAAATTTTGTTGAGGCGGTTCCAATCCCCAGCACCAGGCATGAAGAAGGAGTGTGCTACCGCAATGCCAGTGGCCTCATGCCCATGGTCCTGCCAGGGTGCAGTTGGAGATCAGGCGGTCCCCGTCCAGGACGAGTCCACCCAAAATGGGTCCCCTCCGATGCGTAAGGTTCTGGGGTTACCAGCCCGCTGAGTGTCGTTATTAGGATCCCCTAATGAAGGGATAAATTAGCAGATTTGTAAGCCTGGAGCCCTCCATTCAGGCGGCCGCCATGTTGGGCTGCCATGGCTGTCTCTGGTTCTATTGATTTTTTTAACGCTTGTGTGGAGAACATGCTCCCTTTGTGCTGGACAGTGGTGTTCAGGTTTTTTGTGCTCGCTTATGGTGTAGCAAGAGTCATGGACCCTGGTGCATGACGGGGAAATGCCCCTCCCTATATGCTGTTTAGATAGAAAACTTTTCCGGAAACGTGGTGCAATGAGCACAATATCCTCAGAGTCTCAGTGACAGTCCTCCTGCTGAACATTTGATAACTACACCCATGGTACAGACTCATGAAAGGAAGGTCTGACGAGAAGTGCAACAAAGGTAGGGAGCTCCTAAGCCTTCTTGTGGCACAATGGCAGCTTGGCACCCCAGTCCCAGGCATCAGCTGGTCAAAATTCTCCTTGAACAAGCTATTCCGCAATAACGCAGCGCTCTCTACCAAGCCTGGTCTGCAAAAGGAGGGTGCCAAGTACCAAACGTACATGGTTTGGCGCCACAAAGATGCCACCCTCATTTTGCTGGGCTGTCATTCTGATATCTCTCTCTCTCTCTTTCTGTGTTAGTGCGCCTGCCAATTCACCAAACACTTGTATCCCCATGCGTCCCTTTTGTCTGTGCAACCTTGATAGTGCCATAACTTACTGGTTGTTCAGGCATGACTCTAGTGTTCCCCTTGGATAGAGGGCCTGGGTCTCCTTCATCCTTCAATTTGTAAAGGTGGGCTTTTTCATATAATAATTGAAGACACTAATGTTTCATGTCGGCGTGGTAGCTCAGTGAGTTCAACACTCACTGCAGAGATCTATGGGCAACTTGTCAGTGACACTGTCTATGCATCAAACTGCAATTGTGCGGCAGCAAGCGTTGGTTTATGCAAATTGTGTTATAATAATTCCTCCTTAGATGTGTTTGTGAAGGCACACCAGACAGCCAACCTGAAGGACAGCTACATTTATTTTTTTATTAATTATTGGGCCCCACCACTGATAGAAGAAAACTTTTATAGCCCCGGCCCTGTGAGATAAGCACCGAAACCACTGGCACAAATTAAGCACTTACCCCCAGTGGCTCTACCTTTTAACAGTTACCCTAACTGACCTTCAGTCTACTCACCAGGCTCAACAGAAGCCTGGAACACTCCACACAACCCCTGCCAAGAAATGAGACATCTTCTGCCTTTAAGAACGCGCACAGTTATAATGAAGACTCAGCACAGAAAAACTTCGGGGAAAGAACAGGTTTTAGCAACCAGTGTGCAAGAATACCCATTTCATATGCCACAGAGAAAGTCCTAGAACACTCACAACAAAAGCATGATATTTATATGAGAATGTGTGAGATGAACGGTTCACATGCACACACTTTTCTAATATTCAGTTATTTGGTCAATACCCATGCTGCACACGAGAACCAACCTCTATCTATGGTAGACTTCTTTACATTGCTCGAGGTCCCTCTTAACTTTAATTTCCTCTTTGACCGTATACCCTAGACTTGCTTTTCCCTGTCTTAATAAAATATCTATTAAACCGGTCCACTCCATCACATTCAATATCATTCTTCACATCACTCAAAGAGACATTACACACCAGAAGAGAAGAGATTCCATCACTACCTTGTGCAACCTTACAGAATTTTGGTTGTGTTGCGATTCGTTGAGGGAATGCCTATGGTGCACTCTTCTTGAGCCTTTATCTGAAGACAGCACCAATATTCAATACATGTTATAATCCACCATTGAAGTCTGTGGGGATTGTACCAACGTCCTTTACTATTCATTATAATGTCAAACCTTGCATTTTCAATCATCAATAAAGCATTGAAATGGATAACATGTAGCCCAGACTCTTATTACTACTTTTACTATGCTGCAGTTGCAACTGTGGAACCAATTAACAGGGGTCCCCAAACTACAGAGCATATGAACAAAAAGCTCCAGCTCCAGGAGTGCATCAAATCTTGGGCAGCCTTTCTTGGAGTTTATGGATTCAATCCCATGAAAGAAAGCATTTTTAGGGGGGCTGCTGCACTCCATGCAACCCCCAAACATCCATTCAATAAAAATATTCATGCTCCCTGCTCTTTGTGGGACAGCACATGAGCAAATATGCAAACTCTTGTGCCTTCCACAGGAACCTATTGGACATTCCATTGCTGCGGGCTTGAATATGAAAGTAGCAGCTTTGCTGCAGGCAGGCGTAGTTTTTTTCTTCAAGTAGCTTTGCTCTTCGTTTCCATTTTTTAAGATGCTGGATGCTCGTCCTCAACTGGGAACCTGGCTCCTACCTGGGTTTGTGGCCACACAAGGAGTTCCTCCTTCACAGTCATCACTCTCAGGTCCAGTCTCTTCTCAAGGGTCTCTCTCTTGTGCAGGTGTTTTTAAGTGGGGTGGAAAGTTCTAAAAGGCAGGTACCCCCTTGCCAATCCTAGTGAGCCACATCATCATCTCTCCAACCCTATTCCAATAATCCTACATAGCATTCTGGGAATTTTAAGCATGGCAACTTCAAATGATCGTTGAAAAGCGCATCCCAGGGAGCCTCAGATCCACCTACAACTGACAGTTGCCTAATCCCTTCTCACGAAAACTTCAAAGGGGAGCCCTTCCTTTGTTTCTGAGGGCTTTCCCAGACCAGGTGCAGTGTAAGGAGGTAATTAGCTGATATCGATTTCCTGCACAACCCTTCCTTTCTCAGGAACTGGGTCAAGCAGTGTTATTGGCTCTATTGTGTCGGGAGTCCTTTGATCCTTTTGTTGGCCAGCAAAGTAATTAACTTGGCACATTAGGGAGGACAAATGCCTGAAATCTGTTTATGAGCTCAGCCAGGGAAATATGAATATTCTTAAAGTTTCATTAGAGTATAGATATGATGAAAGGGACTGTAGATCTGCACTCAAGACATGATGCATGTTTACCCTAAGATTGATACCTGACTGGACCATGTAGCCTAAGAAGTTGAAACTGTACTTTGGCGCATATATAATCTATAATGGTTAATTCAGTCAAGCACCACAGAATTCCAGTAAGCACTACAGAACTACACTATAAATGCCCATTCACATTTTAAGGCCTACCCCAGGTCAGCACCAATCCTTGATGGGTCTCTTCTGTGACAGGCTACATGTGCGCAGATGCCGAGCTGCACAAAACGATAGTATCACATACACAGCATGCATGCAAGCTCACGTGTTCATGTGTAACCAGCTGAGGGCCTCTTACCCTAGCTGCACATCATTAGCCTTGTTTGAAAAGGCTGACACTGGTGGTTAGCACTCTCAATCCATTTCTATAGAATTTACTCAAGTACTCAAGTAACGAGCCTTGCTCCCAGTAAAAGTAGAAAAAAACAGGTAGTTAAAAGAGAAAAATTAAGGGGAACTACATGGGCAGAACCCATTTGCTACGTTCAGGATGTCTTTATTGTTTTCAAATCTATGTAACAATTTATTTAGAAATGTATATGTACCTTATGCCTAACATACTTATTTCATGTTAAAGATTATATGGCAACATAGAGGCATGGCTAGAAATTGCACAGAGCCAATACTAATAGACCCCCATATCAGAAAAAATTAGGAATCGTGTACAGCTTTATGAATAACATGTGGTCTTTAGAATACAGTCAACTATTACTGGGCAGTGCTTGATGGCTACAGATTCTCCAACTAGTACACAAACACATAGGAGGTGGTCAAAATGGACCATAAAAACAGAAGAACATATACTCGTATTGTGCTGGCACATAAGCGCAAATTGTAAAGTATTGGCAAACATGTTCCCTCTGTCATCTCAACAATAAAGGTAATGTTTTGTTATAAATAGCAATGATACTTTGCCAAATTGCTGCTTTGGAGGACGTAGATCAAAGTGCCAATGGGGTGATTACACAACAAAATGATCATATCCTATGCTGTTGGTGGAGGTACCATCCTATAGAATCGACATGAATGTAATAACAACCCTAAACTACATAGAAGAGGCTACTGATACATATTTGTGTTTTCTACCAATGCCACTAGCAAACAATATATGTAATCACCTAAATCCACTATTAGTTTGCCCTGAAGAAATGTTCAATGACAAGGGAATAAGCTTTAAATTTGCCTTTTCAAATCAATTAGGTAAAAGGCAACTGAAAACATCAGTATATCATCCACATGTCCATGATCATTTATTTCAACCATTAACAATAATCCTCAGGAAGATGAGTGGTCCACAAGTGAAGAATTGAGACAAGATAATGCTTTTGTGCCATTTTGTCCTAGGCATCACCTTTCAACCATCAGCCAAATTAGGACCCTTCAGACTTCCACTCCAAGACAACGGCATGCCATACTAGACGTAGCATGGAAACAACTGAAAGACCAACCACATAATGAGCAGAACGTGCTTCATGATGCTTCAAGACCGTGTCCAGGTTATAAGGAAAATTGCAGTACAGTGCATCTCAAATGAGTGGCCTCGTTGTTCCATTGAGGCTGGTAACAGAATCAGAATGATCAGATCTGAGGGAGCAGAGAAGATCCCTTTTGGTTCACCTGAGATTTCAGAAGCTAGAAACATCTAGGTGAAACTAGAGATTAAAGAAAAAAATTACCAGAAGAGCAGAAACCAGAACTACTCATTTCCCCAGTGATTCCTCATTTGTATGGGTACCCACAGTGTCCTACGTGCAATCCCTGGTAGCTTTGCCCCTAGATTTTCCAGTAAGCTCAATGTTCGTAATATTTAGGGGCAGAGTTACCATGGTGGTTACAGGCCTAGAATCTTCAAGCAATGCAAAGCCAAGTTGAAAAGTATTGCAATGAGGAACAAAACCATGAGAAACTAAACCTAATGAAAAAATCCTAGTATTGTTGCCAACTTTCAGTGCTCACGAGCATGAACATATTTGTTGGAGTTAGTGGGAGAAGTGACCTTTTAGATATTGCGCAGCTAGATACAGAAAACTCCACGTTTACTGCATTAATTTGTTGAAGAAATGGAAAGATCTTGAACTGCCTGCAAAATGCTAATTCATATTCTACTGAAACACGTGACATTAAGGACCCGTTTCCATACAGGAACACAACTCTAATAGTGGATGAATTAACTTAATAGTATGGCCAAATGTAACCAAAAGTAAAGAACAACATGCAAAACATATGCAGGACAGAGCAAGGCCTGTTTTCTCAAATGCCATCTTGCCTGAGCACCTAGTCCTAGCAGAAGAGATACCAATGACCTACTTAATTCCCTAAGGCCAAAACAAAGCTGTTAAAAAAGGATGATTAGGGAGATGACACTCTTTGCAATTACAGACCCTTCAAAAAGCTACCTGTGATCACAAGCAGAAATTGTCCCTAACAGCGATGCCCTTAACAAATTTCTGCATAGACTGTCCGCCATCATATATCCTTGTTTCGCTCCTACCCTTTGACTCATGTAAATTACACTATTGAGCTTTTCGGTCAGGTCAAGTAATTTAGCCCTAAGGGTGGGTGGAATATTTCGCTCCACCCGTTGAATTGGCGGAATTTTGGTCACTCTGCGTTACACTTTAACGTGGAGTTCTGGCCAAATTCCGCCAATCACCACGTGGCAGAATTGTTTTCCGGTGATGCTCCAGAAAATGCCAGCTGGTGAGTGCGAGCGAGTTTGACATTCCCTAACACAATTTTCTAACGCGGGAGGTCACGGGCAATAGCGGTCACATGGCTGCCTTTAGAGTAGATTTGCTATGGCTCGAGTAGATTTTCTACTCGAGTGGCAACAAAATGAACTCGAATGGCCGCACACTCTTGCAAAATGCATGGTGCAGTTCGCACTGTTTTCAGCTCTGCTTGCTCCCTCTGGTGCTAAATTGCAGCACAAACAGTGCGAGCTGCATCATTTCTGGCCGCTGGCAGAACTCCGCAGAATTTCGCAGAGTTTTTATGTAACTCTGCAGAGTTATGCAGAGTGAAACTCAGCGAGATCCGCCCACCCCAGTTAGCACCTTGGAAAAACACAATGAGAATTGGCAAATCCCATTGAGGGAAAAGGAAAACAAAACAGTCTTCATCACTGCTTTTACCAAACTAGGATCTTCCCAAATGACTTAAACAAAGTCTCAGGCGCGTTCCATAGACTAATAAACCTGTTAAAATAAAATTAAGATTGTCCCTCAAGGTTTTTAAATAATTCAGTAATCTACAGTCTTGATCGAAAAAAAAAACATGTACAGAAATTGGAAAAGGTTCTGCTCATTTAAGGATAGTCTGACACAAAGAAAGCTTGATGTTACTTTCGGGTCTAACAGTATGACAGCTTCAACAGAAAAGAGGGAGGAAGGCTACGCTGGTCACCTACGGAGATCATCAGTTACTGTGGGGCATAGTTACAGTATGTGGCGTAGGGCAGCACCACAAGCCTTCTAGTTGTGCTGCCCTACGTCAATAGAAAAGGGTGGGAATGCGCTGTATCTACGAGATACAGTGCATTCCTGTCCTTTCTTCCTGCACACAAACTGCAGCCGAGTGCCAACGCAGGCACCCTTGCACCATAGTGCAAGGGTGTCTCTGTTGTTGGAATGATTGTTTTTGTGCACAAAAACAATCAAAGGAGGCGTTTTCCTCATTCTATGTGTGCTGCACAATGCAGCACACGTGGAAAGAGGAAAAAACTAAAAGAAATGTAAACATTTCTCCTCGTTACGCCTGCTTTGGGAAGGCGTTAGTTTTGGTGCTGCCCCAGATTTACGCTATGTTGTAAATCTGGGGCAGTGTCAACAGCCATGGGTGTTGTGTGGGAACACCCACAGCAACACCCATTGAATGCCCCTTCCATGCAGAGTAGGCATTTCCTTACTCCATATTTACAAGGCCATGAAAAGCCACACAGGGTGGCTTTGCGTGGCCTTGTAAATATGGGCCGGGACACTGCGCCTCCAGAGCGGCACAAAAGTGACACACCAGCGGCATAAAAGTGCTGCATGGGCATTGTAAATATGCCCCTTTCTCTTCCTCTCCCATCTAAAATGAGCCAGAAAGGATCTAGAAAACAGTCGGGTTTGACAGATTCCTCAAGCTGCAAAATGGCCCCTTTTTCAAGACGACTGGCATTGCATAAGAGAAGACTGCAGAGCAGGCACATATTTGGTAGTTCATTAGAATCTAACAAGGGATTATTTATCTATGGAGTCACCACTTGCTTTTGAAAATCCACCAAATAGATGAATAACAAGGAAGTACGGAGGGATGAATCTCAGATTTATTCACAGTTAGGGCACAATTAATTACCCTAACATTGCTATTTATTTTTACACAAATGTTACAAATGATTTAACTTCACACACATGCCATTGGACCAGTCTCTGACCCACAAATCATTTCAAAATAAATTGATCACAGGACATACAACAATATCTACAATAATCAACATAAAACATACAAATATGTATATATATACAAAACACAGTTTCTCCAATACCCTAAAAAGAAATTAGAAACACTAGTGTTCACCCATAATATCTGGGTGATACACTTAGAGGTAGTCCTTCTAGCACACGAGGTACCACACCTCTCTCTCCTTTCAGAAATGTGCTATTAAATAATTCAACAAATTTGCATTAGTGGTGACTCCTCTATCAACAAGCTGTCGACGCGGACGCGTTTCAGCCGTCAATTTCTTCAGGCCTCCTCAGGACAAGGGTAAAGAAATATCTAAAATATCAATAGAAGCCTATAATTACATATATACAAAAAACTATGTACATTTCTATCTAACCCATATTAATCCACACAGTGTGCCAGAACAGTGACACCGATCACCAAAAGTATTGAACAACCATCACCAAGTGCTATTCAAGAACTGAGATGTTACGGTAATCAAGGAATCCCACTCTGTGTTTAAACAGGGCACTTCTAGGTTTCTACCATCACCAAATGTGACTACAGACCTAAGGTGCTTGGGTCATTCATAATAACAGACACTCCGAGTCTAAACAGGATACCTTCATAAAATCAAAGGTTCCCGGGATTACTCATACGACTCCCTGTGCTCATAAACTCTGTTCATATCTAGGTGCTCCCCTCAATAAAATCAAAGACGGAACCACTTCACCCTACCTATGTACTTGCATCACAGCAATGGATCTGTATGGTATCTCAAAGTTGGTACCGATCCTCGAGTTTGGGCACCCTCAGCATTCTGGTGCTAGCACTCTTAATGGTGCTACCTATATATGTAGGAACAATGGAAAGTCAAAACCGGAGTTCACAAGGCTTTTTAAATCATACTCAGAGACTCCGGTAACGGGGCTCCAATACTATACTAAATACATACGCGTGTGGCGGTTACCTTAAACGATACACGCCATCTGGTCCACCGGGCCTCCGTTTCCCATTTCCAACAAGAAATAAATCGTTGTCTGTCCACCCTAACAAAAGCAAATACACACACATATCGGGTGTCAATGATACTATTCCACACCCTTGCTTTCTCATTCTGATGCAGTCCCCATATCCCATATTCAGCGGCCCTCGCTTACCTCCGGTTCAACAGTATGCCACTTCAATTAGCTCTGTGTGCTCCCCTCCTCGGAATCCACATATGGTGGTTACGGCCAAGCGCAAGCCTATACTACAACGGTCGGATGTCACGTGCACCCAATCACGTGCCGGCGTGTCAGTAAACATGGACGGCAGAATCAAAAGTGGTATGCCCTGACACTCCACGGACTCAACACCATGTCTCGTCTGTATAATCGGGAACAACGGAAAACAGACTAATCTGTAAAAGGTCTGCACTCCGAACCTGAAACTATAAAATAAGCTAAAGAACAAATAAATAAAATCTCCCAAGGGGCTTACTTCTGCAATCAAAAAATGTGTGTGTATAAAATTGCTCGACGTAACTCAAGGACATGTGGATGATCTTATCAAAAACTATAATTCTACACACCTAAATGACAAAGTTAGGCTGGGTGTGTTGATTATAGTCCAACCATGTTCTAAGTCCCATAAATCTCTATAAGGACGCGCACTGTGCATCTGAACACAGGACAAGAAAAAACAAGCAGCTATTACTCGGTCTCAATATTCCCGCGCACTGTGTGTGATATATGGGCTTCCATTCTAGTCATACCTATACAAAATGTACAACAAACCCACAAACAATAAATGAAAACAATCAATGGTCACCCCAACCACACCTGGGGGAATAAATTGAATAAACATTTCATATTTACAAGTTTAAGGGAAAAAATCGTCTAAATGTCTTCAGATCACTACTGCAGCTCATATATCCATAACATTGTCATCTGTCACCTTTAAATCAATGCCCATACTTCATCACGATCGTTTAAGCCCTCAATAGCTGTTTGATATCTTTCTATCAAACGGGCTTCTGTACGATTCAACGTCATTTCTAGTTGGACCTTCTTTTGTGCTTTCACCACTGTGAGTACTGACCAACTGAAGTCATTTTCACTATGCCCACATTCTATAAAGTGTTGTACTCCTTGTATTCTGCATCTTATGCGGGAATTATGTTGTAAAACACGCATTTTGACTGCCTGTGTTGTTTGTCCGATGTATGCCTTCCCACATGGACAAATCACTACATACACTACATTTTTAGTGTTACAATTTGACAGCGTCTGTAGTATGTGTTTCTTGTTATTAATCATCACAAACTTGGAGTCATTCGTATGTTGGCAAGCGGTACAATTATTGCAACGATAATGTCCTACAAGAGCAGGGAGACCCAGTAAGCCCCTTACATCCTTTTTAACAGGTGGTTCACGTACTGATCTCACTAGATATTGTCTTAGATTTTTTCCTTTTCGGAACGAAAAAAGAGGTTTGGGCATATTCAGATGTTCAACTAACCTCCAATTTCGGGAAAGGATTTGTTTCACTTTGTTTGCTTTTGGATTAAACGTAAGAACACAAGTCAGTTGTTCCGTTTCTTGTTTCTTCTTAGGTGTTAAAAGACTTTCCCTTGGTGTGTACCATGCCCGTTTAAGGGCCGCCCTTACCAATTTCTTTGGGTACCCCCTGTCACACAATTTGTGCTGTAAGGATTCTGCATTTTAAAGTAATCAGCTTTATTGGAGCAATTACGACGTATTCTTAAAAATTGCCCATAGGGCAAATTTTCTTTAAGACTTCTAGGATGTCCAGAGGTATACTCTAACAGCGTGTTTCTATCGGTGGGTTTAGTGTATAAACTCACTTCCAATTTACCCTTATTATCAAAAATCCATACATCCCAAAAATTTATTTGGACGTTACTTGCGGACTTTGTGAATCTCAAATCAGGGCTACGTGCATTCAACCATATATGGAACCGTTCCAACTCTTCTTGGTTCCCATTCCACATCAAAAAAATGTCATCAATAAACCGAACCCATTGGTGATATTTGATTTAAAAGGTGACATGTCGTGAAAAATGTATTGCCTTTCAAAATGGTCCATCACAAGGTTGGCTATTTCTGGGGCGAAGCAACACCCCATAGCCACACACTTCACTTGTAAAAACAGCTCATTTTTGAAGGAAAAAAAGTTGTTCTTGAAACAAATCCTTGCTAAATCTAATAGAAATTCAGTAGGTACCTGATGTGGTCTTACTCTCTGGTCCAGCACCATACTCATGACCATCAATGCTTCATCTTGAGGGATATTTGTGTATAAACTTTCAATGTCGAAGGAGACCAACAATTGTTGGTCCCCGTCAAACACCGAATGTTCAATTTTGGATATCAAATCCATAGTATCTCTTACGTACGCCTTAGTCTCACTCACGAATGGTTTTAAAAAAGTATCGATGTACTTAGCGAGGGATCAAGAATTGACCCACAGGCAGAAATAATCGGTCTGCCAGGTGGTTTTTGGGCATTTTTGTGTACCTTGGGCAGTACGTATATAGTGGGTACTTTTTGTGTAGTGAAATTTAAATAATCATATTCCTTTTTACATAGATAGCCAGATTCCACTGCCTCTGTAGTTAGATGTAAAATCTTAGCCTTCAGTTGAGGTGTGGGATTATCCGCAATAGCGCGATAATGTTCCAGATTACTTAGCTGTTTCATGATCTCTTTGTCATACTCTTCGCTATCCCATAGCACAATTCCACCTCCCTTATCGGCAGGTTTAATTACCGTCAGGGGATTATTTGCTAAGTTTTTTAATGCTGTAAGCTCATTTTTGGCAAAATTAGATTTAAAAGAAATATGTTTCACATTAAGTTTATCTATTTCCCTCAATATCTGATTTTCAAACAATAGAATCTCATTAGGCATAGTGGCACTTTCTGGACAAAAAGAAGACTTTTCTTGAGGCCACTAATGTTCCTTTCTAGAGGCACACTCTGGTTTGCAAAAACGTTTTAAGTCTGATTTTACGTAAAAATTGGAGAACCTCAGTTTTGGTATCTACCGGGTCCTGCACAACCAATGGGACAAATGACAAACCTTTCTATAAAATCTTTGTTTCCAATATTGTTAATGGATGCTTAGATAAATTATAAATTGGCATTAATTCATTGTTGGTTTGACCACTCAATTCGGAGTTGTAATCTACCGTTTGTATACTCTCTGTCGTGTTCGGAAGAAGTTCTGTTCCTGAGGTGGTTGGTGTATTGGGGCCCTCCATCCCCTTCCGTACCCCCTGCCCCTGTGTCCGCCTCTGTCTAAAAAAGGAGGAGGGGCACTCGGATATTGATAATAGGGTTGGTATGGTTGATAATATGCTCCAGACCCCTGATCTGAATCCGATGATGAGTCCGAGAAAGTCAAGAACTTAGTCCGAGACCTCCCTCTGTACTGCAGATTCAAAGAGCTCGGGTTATTGTTCTTAAAAAAGTCCTCTTTTAAATAAGGATACACCAAGTCCAGTTTAAAACTTTTTATATCCTTAGTCACTTTAGACGTCTTTAAATTGACAGTATGGGTTTTAAAATCTGTCAATGTTTTTTCAATGGTCTCCAACAATGCCTTAGCATCAACAATAGCAGTATCACTTTCTATTTCCTCCTCCAATTTTTTAATTTCTTTTAGTTCTTCTTCACTAATTCGCAACGCAGATATTGATAGAAAGGACAATCCAGTCTTGTGAACACTTAGTCCCCACTCCGCTAAAATCTAATAGGTATGGTTTATCATTCACAAAGATGACAGGAATATTTTTTACCTGTAATCCTGCTGGAATGGTGTTGGTTTTTAAGTATTCTAATAAGACTTGTGCGTGGAGTTGAGTTCTAGTATTTTTCTTTCTCAATTGAATCAATCGCTCTCCTTTATCGGAGCTCAAGGTACCTGCTCTCACAGTATCCCCACCTAATAAAGAAGGAATTTGTTTCAGTCTATTTATTTCTTCCTCCGAATAGCTAACCATATAAGGCTCTGACATTTTCCTTAACCCCGTATATGTGTGGATGACCAACTAAACCGTGCTACACAAAAAAAATATTTTTAAACAAACAACAAAAATGTTTTAAATTACTAGACATGAAATATTCAATGGTGTCAAGGGCTCGCACAATAGGCATGCATGCTCAACATACTACAATTATACACTGCCAAAAACTGATTTAAGCAATTAGATATTCAAAAGTACCCTCACACTTGACAAAGTGTAACTGAACAAAGGAAGAAAACAGGGGTCTGCCCAAATGACCCTCCTATACCTGGGCAAAGGACATCAAATAGATGAATAACAAGGAAGTACGGAGGGATGAATCTCAGATTTATTCACAGTTAGGGCACAATTAATTACCCATACATTGCTATTTAATTTTACACAAACGTTACAAATGATTTAACTTCTCACACACTTGCCATTGGACCAGTCTCTGACCCACAAATCATTTCAAAATAAATTGATCACAGGACATACAACAATATCTACAATAATCAACATAAAACATACAAATATGTATATATATACAAAACACAGTTTCTCCAATACCCTAAAAAGAAATTAGAAACACTAGTGTTCACCCATAATATCTGGGTGATACACTTAGAGGTAGTCCTTCTAGCACACGAGGTACCACACCTCTCTCTCCTTTCAGAAGTGTGCTATTAAATAATACAACAAATTTGCATTAGTGGTGACTCCTCTATCAACAAGCTGTCGACGCGGACGCGTTTCAGCCGTCAATTTCTTCAGGCCTCCTCAGGACAAGGGTAAAGAAATATCTAAAATATCAATAGAAGCCTATAATTACATATATACAAAAAACTATGTACATTTCTATCTAACCCATATTAATCCACACAGTGCGCCAGAACAGTGACACCGATCACCAAAAGTATTGAACAACCATCACCAAGTGCTATTCAAGAACTGAGATGTTACAGTAATCAAGGAATCCCACTCTGTGTTTAAACAGGGCACTTCTAGGTTTCTACCATCACCAAATGTGACTACAGACCTAAGGTGCTTGGGTCATTCATAATAACAGACACTCCGAGTCTAAACAGGATACCTTCATAAAATCAGAGGTTCCCGGGATTACTCATACAACTCCCTGTGCTCATAAACTCTGTTCATATCTAGGTGCTCCCCTCAATAAAATCAAAGACGGAACCACTTCACCCTACCTATGTACTTGCATCACAGCAATGGATCTGTATGGTATCTCAAAGTTGGTACCGATCCTTGAGTTTGGGCACCCTCAGCATTCTGGTGCTAGCACTCTTAATGGTGCTACCTATATATGTAGGAACAATGGAAATCCACCAGCATATAATCTGAAGTGAGTGAGATATGAAAGAGTGGATTGAGCACAAGGGTAACTGCTTCAAGTATCTTCTTGTGAGCAGATGCTAGAAGGCGAGCCTTGTTAGTGACTGATGCTGAAGAGTAATTTTCAATCACTTGCCATAGGAATAAAAGTTACCAGTGAATATTTTTGAGGTATTCCAGGCTTCACACATGTAACACTTGACCACAGAAAGGTGTCCCATCTTCTAACAGAAAAGGTTTTTGGTATGTTGCAGGCCTGTTCATGGACAAGGGACAATATGTAATAACTCCAATTCTTTCTGTACTGAGTTAACTGTGCATACTTAAAGCTCCAATCAGAATGAATGATGTACTCATCAGTGTATATTCACCCAAGGCATCAAGGCATTAGGACTGAAGTAGTGGGGGTAAATGAAAAAAGGTGGGAACGTGTTATCAAACAAGATGGGTCTTCTGGGTCTGCACAAAGGAAATGTGATTTGGGATGCAGCATTCAGATAGTGTCAGTTGGTTTCACAATTTTGGAGCCAGGACAGAAAAGGCTGTGCTTCAAGTTGGGAATGTCTGAAGTGTGGGAGCAACAGGCTTAAAGTGGTAGGCTGAGTGCAAAAGAAATACATGAATTTCTAGCCTGAATGACAGGAGAGCTAGAGCCATGCTGGGTTTGATGAACCAGGCAAATCATTGTTTATGATGGACTTCATTAATATGGTCAAAACTATGCAGCACAAAGACAACTGTGGTGGCCTCTTGCTCAGGAAATTGCATTTTGGCCAGAGTCTTTGAGGGGAGACCCAGATAAGAGGCATTAGAAGAGTCAAGTATGGGGCTTTCATTTGCTGAAGAATAACAGCAAGGACTTTTCTCAAGAATCTTGATTGGAAACAAAAACAGCATCTACTGGGCTGACACGATTTTCCTAAAAAAGATCCTTGTCAAGCTGATCCTCAGGGTTCTTAACCATGCCTACATGGCAGGAAGGAGCTTGCAGATGACTGCAATGGAATCTGGCACTCCACAGAATCTCTTCACCACAGATTAGCACGTTGGTTTTGTCAGCATTGACATTTAGCATGTGGACACTAATCGAAGTTTGACTGGCCAAAAGACAGAGCAGAAGTATTTGTTGGATTGATCCTGTGGGACAGTTGAGACTGAAGAGAAGTTGGGTATCATCAGCGCAGATCATAAAATCCAGGCTAAATGATCTGATGAGATTTATCAATGGCCTCACATACACATTCAAGGTACTGCACAACTGAGGACCCACCTACCTGAACAGTTGCATCCCTGCCCAACAACCACATAGACAGTTCTGTGCCGCAGAACTCCTATTCGCACACACCCCACGCATACACAGAGTCAGGTTAGGAAGATGGGTGTTCTCTTACAGCACTCCTAAAGCCTTGAACTGCCTTCCATTCCACATCAGAGGCCTCCTCCTATCTTCTTGAATTCCGCAAGAAACTGAAGACATGGCTTTTCAATTAACCAACCTACCGCAGGCAGGGCTAGGCAAACACACCTGCTCAGTGTCAGGATACTCTTGCGGACGATTATGTGCTTTACAAATGTATATAACATGTTGATAATGAATAGAATCAGTGGGAATGATGATCTTTGAGGACCTCTACACAATACTGGGTAAGACATAGAGACAGGAAATGGACAGAATCAGCGATCGGTTATGTGCTGGTAGAAAAGATGAAAACCAAGAAAGCGCAGCGCCACATAGTCCAACATTGGGTAATTGATCACGCAAGATGGAATGGTCAACCCCGTATAATGCAGAGAAGACTTCCAGCAAATAAGCCCTCTGATGTGCCTGGTATCCAGGTTCATCCTTAAGTAATCTAGAATCAAGCCCAGAGTGGTTTCTGTACCATTGCCTTGGAAGAATCCCATCCCAGATCGGCCTAATTGTTTGTGGCTTTCTAAGTGGTTAGACAGCCATTTGACCAGATACTTCTCCACCAATTTGGCATTATCTGGAACCATGGAAAATAATCTATAATTGCTCTCTACCCCTGCTGTGGGGAATAGGCTTTTTAGGTCTCGCCTGAGCCAGCACATGCGCTGCTCTGGCGAGACATTTAGTGAGTGGGCTTTAAAAAGCCAACCACAGCTTTTTGTGTGGCCTAGAGCGTGCGGTTATGCGCACAATTACGAGCAGAGGCACCATCTGGCTTTCCTCTCTCGTCATGGTGCACGCACACCACTCGCCAGACGTGCCTCCTTTTGTTTTTTAACTTGCAGCCGAGGCGCGCGCACTTGTTTTTTCATGCAGTCCCTCTGGCTTTCCGAGGCACTAGGTTGCCAAATTTGTTTGAACGGTTAAATTCGTCTCCGGAATTCCTTGCAAAACTGCAGACTCCCTTGGTTTTTCCTCTAAGTCTAGGTTTGCCATTTTTTGCACTATCGAACAGCCCCGTAGTAAGTGCTCTCAATCCCGACCACATGTTATGTTTTTACTGGGTTCTCTCTGCCCCAGAGGGGCTTCAGTAGCACCAATCAAGATTTATTTTTCTATTATGGAATTTTCCTGCTGGCTAAAACTTGGTCTCGACTATAAATCGCTGATGGCATTTTAATCACAGACTGTCCCAAAACGGGATGAAACTGGTGAAGTGCTTGCTGACTTTTCCGCCAGACCTTATCTGACAACGCTGTTTTTAAGCGGGTGTGTGGGGGGGGCTCATACTATATCCATTCTTAAAGTGCTTCTGAAGAGAGGAAGGGCAGTGATGAGGTCATTCGTGAACCTTTACACCTCCTATTATGAAGCAGTGCCGATATGCGAGTAATGATACTTCTTATTTTAACCCATACATACCTCAATATAGAGGCTGAACCATGAGTACTCGCGGTCAGTCGAGGTTTGACCAAACCCAGCATCGAGACTCATTCTTAAGAACATCGTGGTCTTTATTAGACCCTTGTATTGTGCTTTGTGATCTACTTTGTGTGTAGGTATCGTAAAATGTTGAAAATATTATGAAAAGCATGTGCCTAACCCGTGAGCCTGTGTGTTTCGCTCCTGTTCCTACATGTTGGTCGGTCATTTACTACAGCAGGGTATATGAAAGCATACCAGAGACGCGCATTCAAATCAGGGTGAGTTGTAATGGTACTGAATTTCTTTCTGAACTAGAGTGTAAATCGGGGTGTCTTGATTCATAGATTCTCGGATGTAAACAAGACTTCCTACCAATAAGGGGAGGAGGCATGGCAAATGTACCACTCTCTGTATTAACTTGGCAGTCTTTATGCTTAATGATATTGTAGTAATTTGAGTTCTGACCTTAATATGTGCAAAGATTAGTGCCCAATAAACTTTAGCACACTCCTCTATGATGGCTTACACTCTTTCCTATCAACAGTGACCCTGGGACGAATACTCACTCTTTGGAAATCAGAGCACCCTATCTATACTGGAGTTGCAGTACAAGGCTTTCAGTGCACCTGTGCCCTTTCTTTCTGGTTTTTGGCTGAATCATTATCGACATATGGTTAGGATTTTATGTTGGTACTTCCATACTGAATCTGATTAGCGGTCCTATTGGAGCTGCTAAACATGAGGTCTAGAGACCTTCTCTGCATATTTGGCACTATTTTAGAGAATAGCCTTTCCCGCTCATTAATATCCTCTTAAACTCCTCCGCTTTTTGTCCCTGGTCCTTACAGCCTTCGGTGAAGAGCCAAAAGTCTAGAAGATTATCAAAAAGTGGCTGGTCCTCTTCACCTTTTTTGTTTCTTTTTCTTCTGCAAGTCTTGGGTAGTACTAGAAACATGCACTCTACTTTTTGCTTTTGTTTCATTTGGTTCAGTCTCATATTTCATTGCTTTTTGCCAGCCTGCATTGTGTGGTTGTTGTAATTACTCTGACATCAGTTTCTTAGCCCTGCACAACAGACGGCAAGTACTATTAATCTCTTGTGTCATTAGTTCTTGATGTTTTTCTCTGTGAACATTAAGGGCCCGATTCTGATGCGGGTTGGAAAAGCTTCCCGACCGAGGGCCCAATTCTGATGCGGTTAGGAACAAATGTTCTCATTGAAGTCAATGGGAGTTCAACCAAATCGTATCTGGAAGCATCCGGATGCATCCTACTCCGCCGGTCGGACTTTCCCGATCCGAGTGGGTCGGACACCATTTCCCAACCGATTCGGTCGGGAAGCTTTTCCAACCCACATCAGAATCGGCCCCTAAGTTGTTGCTTGAATATTCACATAAGAAATGTGCCGAATCCACTCAGAGCTCAGTTTCTCGATACATTCAGTATTCTTTGCCAACCATTGTTAGCGACTCCAAGTGCAGTTTTGCTCTCGCTTGACAAGAAGGCACATTATGGCAGTGACAGTAAGTTTGACAAGTCTAAGTGAAAATCTACAACACATCACCTGCAGAGAAAACGGTCACACTAACCCGAGAAAAGGAAAATGACCAAACTTAGAAATATTTTGGTGTCCTAACAGGGCCAACCTAGTGAAAATCGGACATAAGAGCACGTATATTGATGCATGTGACTGGGCTCCAGGTTTTATGTTCTGGCACCCTGCATACATTTCCATCACAGATTGTTGCACCTTTGAAGGGGTGCTGGTAAGTGACTGTAGAGGGAACGGCTGGAGTGGACAGAAAGGTGAAATAAATGAGGTCATATGTTTACTTGATGCCACTTTCAATGTAGATCCGTGCTACATTTTCTGTTGCACACTGATCTTGAACACAGATCTGGTCAACTCCTCTAATTCTGGCATAATGCCCAGGATTCACAGAGAACTTCGTTTGAAAGTATTCTAAATGTCTGATTACCCAGCCCGCTTCTGATTTTTGCTTAAATGTACAATTTGTGCAAAGAAAGACGATTCTAATACCAAAGGTAAACAAGCATTGACATAGCCAATAGGTCTCGCCTTTGGGACCTTGTAAGTGTTTAGCCATGCAACAGTTTATGTTCTTGCACCAAGGATATTGTGCTGCATAACTAAATACTTATAAGGTCCCAAAAGCGAGACCTATTGGCTATGCCAATGCTTGTTTTTAGTAAGGTTTTAGCATCACTCTTCTTCTAGTATGTTATTTTAGCCTGATGGAACCAACCCTTATAGTGTTTATGCTGTAGTTTATAGGCTTGAAGTGACTCAAGGGAGTAGGACAGTCACCACTTCTTCACAAACTGAAGTTCCTTTGCCTTCAGTCCATGGTGTACAGGCAGTTGATAAATGCAGACAAAAGCTCTTCTGGGCCTATTGTTGGCCCACAGCTGTTTGAATTTCAAATAGGCCTCCTCAAGCTTGATTTTAGACCTGAGGTCAGATTGGCAAGAAAGAGTTAGCTCGAAGAGCAGGAATGGTAGCTTTGTTAGTAATTGTGCTATTGAATTGAATCAAGACAAGATCTGTCTAGAGTAGAGGTGGGTTGGAGCTAAACTTACAGGAGGCAAAAATAAGATCAACAGTATGTCCCTTTCGATAGGTGGCATTTTCGACCTCCTGCTTACGTTCAAAACATAGGGCAAGGTTGAAGAAAGTCTGAGTGGGACTAACCAAAAGGGGTTTGTACCATTGTAAGTCACTGAGCACAATCACATTAAGAAAATTGACATCTCCACAGCCAACCATCTCCGAAGGCTTTTCAGTAAACAGAGCTGGAGCATAAAGAGGTAGATAGACCAGCAGAAGGCAACTGATACAGAAAGGTGATAGTAATAAAGGTGATAGTAGAGTTAACATGCCAGGACCTCCTCCACCCGCTGTCATCAACTATCATGCTTAAATTAGATTTAAAGTCCACCGCATTTCCGCCTTCTAAACGCTCCTTTCTCTCATAGTATCAGATTTAAAGCACTCAGGAAGTGCATCTACAAAATCTGGTCCAGATGCCTCTTGCAGCTAAATCTCAGTCATTCATAGTACAATGCCCCTTTGCAAGGCGCAAAGGGGCTGAACACAATCAGGGCTGCATGGCGGGCTGCAATAGTATTAATGAGACAGCAATCAGGAGTGTGCCTCCTTATGTGCAACGACAAATATAGGAATGTAGACATGCACTTAGTAGTAGGCTGCCAGCCCTGCATTCACTTTAAAAAGTCCACAAAAAGACACTTTGTGAAATGGAAATTTGGGGAGCAGGAAGCCCACAACCTGCACCATTAGATTCCAGCAGTTTTCAAAAGGGAAGCTGTGCAAAATGGACAACCTCCAATTTGTAAGTGGTTATTACAAGGGTTCTCAATTAGAAGAGAACCTGCACACTCATCAATGTACTCTAATTTACATATAGTTAATCAAAATTCCACTGGTTAGTGTGCTTGTGGGTATCACCCTCCGCTCATGGGTGATACAAAGTCAAACACCATATGCATGTATAAAAAACTACACGCGTCTCCTTAAGCACTACTTCAGGTACTGCGAGGAATCTCCACTCTTAATCAATATTAATCAATCATCGTAGTTTCAATTAAATTTGAATGATAAAACAAGATAATAATTTATTCGCTATTGGGAGAGTGCCGAGAGGAGGAGGAAGTTTCCAAGCAGCCAGCCCGAGATAGAGAAACACCGAAGAACACGAACCCCGAGCCACCCATGCCAAGCAGGAAGACGCCAAGAGGTCAACAACCCCTGCGAAGACTCCCGCCACGCTCTTGGAGGAGCATGGCTTTCGCAGGTACATGTCCGTATACGGGCTATAGCAGGGTGGAGGGAAGGAGTAGTAGAAGCGCCCCACTGTGCCAGCACTATTAAAATTAAACAAAGCACACTGAAACACTTGTTGCCATAGGTATTCTACCTGGGAGCAGATTTAAACAACAAGCACTGGGTGGTGATCTTCCCCCACACCTCATCCTAAAACAGTGTCAAGTGTGAAGAAAACACTTACCTGTGCCACTTTTGTTTCTTTTTTTGAGGGAGAAGTGGCGTTGGCACTCCAGTGTGGCAAGACTGCTGCAGAACCTAGAAGAAGAAAGGAGAAAAGATTAGGAACCCTATAGCTATATAAAAGGAAAATAAAAGAAAGGAAATAAATCAATATTCCTGCCGTTGACTGTCCTGCCCCTTAAATCTCTCACACATGCTGAGGATGATTTGAAATTACAAGTCAATGAACTGTTCTACCTACACTCTCAAGACTCCTGAATATCGCTAACAAGCCGGAGATTGATTGTTCAGAGGGGGACAGAACCGTGCCTGGATTTGAGCTGCATCGCTGGGGACTACAACTCCCGCCATCCTCATGGTATTTCTAACGCGCTTAAAAGCGCAATGCAGCCCGGCGCCCATCGAAGTCTGAAAGAGGCTTGGCTGAGCCCCGTCTCTAATGTGTCACATCTCAAGACTGCATTCTTGAAATGGGTAAAAAAAAAAGATATTCCATCGGGCTCCGAGGGGGGGATTATATCGACGTTAGATTCTTTCCTGGTGAAAGCATCAACTGCTATTTCTAACGAGATTGCTTTGACGGAAAGAAGATTATTGCTGGGTGGGCCTAGTAGCACAATTGGTGCTCCTTTGGTGTTAGAAAATCTGCTGTTTGTGAAGAATGCGCTAGACATTGTTTCAAAAAGCCCCACTACAGTCCTACTCGCCTCACCTGACTCTAAGCTTAAAGTATTAACTTTGCCGGCTAAGAAAGCTCTTACTAAAAGGAAAACAGAGACCCTAAGAGAACCTCTGCGCACCAAACCAAAAAAGTCGAGGAGGGCATCACCCAAACAGCCAGCAACAGACCGTCAAATTCAATTCCAAGACTTGACTAGCCCTAACCCTACCTTGAACTGGGACGATTTAGGAGACAAACTATCACTTCTACTACAACCTGCACTGTCACGTCTGGCCACAATAGAATGCTTGTTGAAAGAAATGTTAAATAATAAGGCAGGTTATGCGAGAGCGGGGTCTGTCAGAACCAATCACCCATAATGCCACCTAGACCTTCTACAGTAAGGACACAAGTTCATGAGAAGGGTCCAACTGGGGGTGGAAGGGCAAAACCCGACCACAATTTTCCAAGACCAAGGTATTTCCACTATAGCGTGGGCCCCTGAGGCCTTAAGCTTAATTCAAGCCCCATCTGTCGATAATGCTATTTGCAGAGAATCACACAGGAGGGCTAGTGATGAAAGCGGAAAACGGTAGAGCGATGGCCACGAAGCCTCACTCAAGGCTAGATACGCGGGGAGGATCAAACAACTCCCATTATCGTAATCGCACTATTTATAACCCTTCCGATTTTTTAGATTTACCTCCAGCAGTGATACCTTAAGTGTGGATCTTGTGTGTATAAGTCATAAATCCATCAAGACTTGGTTGCTGGCAAGAGGGACTCACTTAGCCCCCAAAGAGTGGTTTTACTATACCACGTAATCATTCTTCATGATGGATTTAAGACTTATACACACAAGATCCACACTTAAGGTACGTGGAACTTCCTGTTGTCAGCTACGAATGGGGCGATAACAAGCCCTTACTTAAGTGGGGTGTACTCACAATTGTAACTGGGACTTTTCTGTCTGCCTTTCTCGTTTATCCCCAGAAAAGAATTCTGGACTACCCTAAATCTTGGACACAGTAATCACTGTTGCCCTTTACTGTGGAAATATCACTGGAGTACTAGAACCCATTCCGGGTCGGAAATACAACCGGAACTGAGGTTGGTTTCCCTACAATATCTTTCCACAATTATCACTATTCACCAGTCCTAGCGGATTAGTTATTTTAATACCACGTTATTTTCTTCCCTTGTACCTTTTCTCCATATAGGATCCATACAAAGAGATTAGAGGTACTTCTTAGATTATAAATATACTTTTTCTTGATCTGAGGCAACATTGTGGGGGTGCCGTGTTTCTTAAATCACTTTAGAAGAGTCACTGCTAAATGTTAGGAGATTGGATGTCACTAGATAAGTCACCAGAAACGGGCTTATTTTCATTTGCTGACAATTTTTGTTTGGAATAGCAATCATCTTTTAACTGCACAAGTCTTTCTAGAGACAGCAATGGTGATACGTTTTAGTAAAACAGCATGGGTTTCCACAGGCTCAAGGACTATACTTGAGCCGCTCTTTGCGATAAACATACTGTCACAAAGGGTAACGGACATCTGATGTTAGTGATGGATATCTTTTACTCCCAACTTCTATACACTTGTTTGTTTCTTAGCCCTGAAGAAGTCGCTGCGCACAACAATTAAGCGCGACGAAACACGTGTTGGCTAAGGATCTCAAGATTAAACTGAAGTGACTGTTTCAACAGAGGAACAAGAGTGTTTTTTATTATTGTCAATGATACATAATATATACTGTCGGCGTGTGCAAGGGACTGTTGTTTTGGTTTATTAGTGGTTATCCACACATTGGGGAGGAGGGTGGCTCTCCCCTCCCTTATGCACCACAATCATAATTGTACACTAGTATATACTCACTGCGTATTTCCCAGGAGCGCCATTACCCTGCACAATCCACCGACCAAGAAGTCTCACTTCTATGAATGTCACTGTTACCCACTTCTTACATACAGAGTATGGAGGGCAACTCAATGAATTACTTTTTAAATATGATCTGGGTTTCTGTAATGATATGAGTCATTGCCCAGTTGATGTAACTTGTACATTTAATGGGAGAGGTGGAAATAGTGTAATTGATCATCTATTGTTCCCAAACTGTTACTCTGCTATGGTAACCAAATTTATATAACATTATGTCGCTATGAGTGATCATTTTCCCCAGAGTATAGAGCTGGATACCAACTTAATTAATGATCAGGGGATCAGTCACCATATCACATCAGCTGAGAATATCGAAATCTCTTGCCTAAATGGCTACACTTTGCGTTGGTCTATGGTAGATCCTAATACATTTTTAGAACAACTGATCACCAAACAGAGCAGAGCTTTTGATATCTGTCTAGATGAGACAGCAGCTGCAACCAAAGTTATTGAAGCATTCAATCAGATTACTAAGGGTATTAAAGAAGGGTTAACTGCACACCAGAAGAGTGCTGTTGCAAAGATTAATGGTTGGTTTGATTCTGCTTGCTCTCGGGCACACAAGAATTTGAAATTAGCCCTAAAAAAGCAACCTAGGAATTCTATTGAAATTCAGAATTGTAGATACGCATATAGACTTGCTATCAAACATCTAAAAAGGGTTTGAAAGAGGAAATGTGGGTAAATGTACATGAGGCCTGCTGCAATAATGACAATATGGCCTTTTGGCATGTTGTCAACTCTCCTTTTTTAGGAGATGATGTTAGGCCCCGTATTGAAATTGCAATTACAGAGGAAGATTGGTTAGCTCTTTACTCTAAAGTATATTCTAAAGCAACGGAAGGCATTACCTCTATGTCCTTGGCTGATTCCCCCATGACCGCTTCTTCTCATACTTCGATTAATCTCAATTTTACTCTTGAAGAAGTCATAGTAGCTTTAAAGACGAGTAAGGGGATGAAGCTCCAGGACCAGATGGTATCCCGATTGATCTCTTTAAAGCAAATATCGATTTTTGGAGCCCTCTTTTAACCCTTGTTTTTAGATCCTGTCAGAGTACCGGTTTCTTAGATTCCTGGTCTGGGTCACATATTGTGCCTATCTTTAAGAAAGGCAATCACAACTGTCCTGCTCATTATAGACCTATTTATTTACTTGACTCTTTAGTTAAAGTGGTTGGTCGTATACTTTTGTGCAGACTACAGGATTGGGAGGACTCTAATAATATAATTTCGGACTTACAATATGGTTTTTGACCAGGAATTGGGACAACGGAACAAGCTTTTAATTTGAACTTACTAATAGGAAAATATGTACATATCAAACGTGGTAATTTGTTTACGGTATTTACTGATTTGTCCTCAGCTTTTGATTGCGTTATACATGAAAAACTTTGGACTATGATGCTTACTATGGGCCTAATACCACCATAGTTAACTTTCTCAGGTACCTATATTCGACAAGTACAGCAAGGGTACACTATGATCTTAAAGGTGAATGTACACGGCCATTTAGCATAAAGAGAGGGGTCCGCCAAGTGTGTGTACTTCCCCCTTTTTATTAAATTTGTATATCTTGCACCTCAGTGAGTAAATGGCAAGACCTTCTCCAAGTTGGGCTTCGACCCGTCCTGGACCTCCTCTACGCAGATGATGTGGTGCTTATGGCCCGTACTCTGATGGCACTACAGTGCCTACTCACTGAATGTGTCCACTATATGCAGAATCTGGGGCTGCAAACCAATTTAAGAAAAACCTTTTGTCATGAAAATGGGTAAAAAAGCTGCAAAATGTCGTACCATTTAAATCGATAACATCACTATAAATCATACACCAACTTTCTCTTTCTTAGGGATTTTATTTGATCGGGAGGGGAGCTGGAAAGACGCAATGAACTCTAGGCGACTTCAATTTGCCAAATCTATCACAGCCTTACTCAATTTTTCTCGGAAATCGAGCATTAAACATCCAAAAGAGATGATGATTATGTATAATTCTAAATGTCGATCTATTGCAATATACGGTTCCGAGCTTTGGGGCTATGTAAACGCTGATTCCTTGCAACTGATAGAAAATGCCTATTTTAGAAATCTTTTAGCTCTTCCTAAATGTTGCTCTACCTTCGTCTGCCACTAGGAACTGGGAGCTCCATTTTTGGTAGATCTGATAAAAGTCCAGCCAGTCTTGCTCTGGCATAAAATCTATACATCGGACCATATGGAGCTCAATCGAGCCATTGCAAAGGATTGCCTTAGATCAGATTGTGTTTCCAAAGTTCCTTGGCTGAAGTAAGTTAACTAATTTTTGACTGACATAGGTCATTCTGAATATTTCGATCAACCAGAAACGCTGAGCAGTACACCTAGAAAAGCGCTAAAACTGGAGTGCCTAGCATTGCTTGAGGAAACAAGATTGTCCACTGAAATTCTTAAACCATCCTTACTTAAAAATCAGATGACTTTAACCACCTTTGATTTACAACCCTATTTAGCAAGTGTACATAATGATTAACATAGATTTGTTTTGACACGATTCAGGCTGGACATTTTTCATCGTTTAACCAGCTTTCCTAACATTAACAATTGGTCACGTGAACTAGTGCATTGCCCTTGGGACAATTTATCTAAACAGTCTACTATTATTAACATGGGAACAGAGTACTGTTGGTCCTCTTTAAGCTTTATCTGCATCTGTATCTCATCTGATCTTTAAACAGCGTATTGTATTTTATCTTGCACATCGTATATTGCTTTTATTATGTATGCTTTTATGATTCACACTGTGATATCGAATAAAGCTTATTTTGATTTGATTCAATTAAGTTCCCAAACTATACTCCCACAAACCTAGCAGCCACACTTAAAATATAAATAAAATAAAGAAGTATAATACAATTAATTAACATATTTAATGATCAATTAAATATTTATTAGTAAATGAATAGTTAATTGTTAATTAATTATAGCCTAAATAACTTCACACCCTGTGCACCTACAAACACAACATCCCACACCTAATATATGACATAAAATATATAATTATTAAACAATGTACATAATTAATAATACATAAAATAATTAATAATAAATTAATAATTAATCGTTAATGAATTGTTACTTAATTACCTTCCGACCCTATATCCCTACAAACCCAACAACCTGCACATAAAAGAAAATGTGAAAAGTATACTACTCACACAATTTAAATAATTAATCAATTAAATAATTATTAATAAGTTAATAATTAATTAATAATCAATTATTACTTAATTAACTTCCCATCCTATAACCCTACAAACCCAACAACCTGCACCTTAAAAAAGACTTAACATTATAATAATTGCACAATTTACATAATTAATTACCAATTACACAATTAATACAAAATTAAAAATGTATTATTAATTAATTATACTTAACTAATGTCCCACCCTGTACCCCTACAAACCTCACAACCCACTATGACACTATAAATTACTATTAACAATTACATTAAAAATTATAAATAACTTAAAATTACGAACTATATTTAAAAATATTGTCAACAATTATACAAACAATATTGAACATATTAAATTAATATATGAACTAAAACACATAAAGATAACTTAAAAAGTATATTTTTAACAACTATATTATTGAAAACGATATGAAAAAGACAGATATTTTGGAAAACTATATTACTTACCAAAAAAATCAATATTCTTGTCAACAATATTTCTGCATAACAATATTTATGTGTCGCGATATTAAAATCTTGATATTTGTGTATACTTTTAATTCGATATTTTGTCCAAATACCATTTGAAATAGGCTTTCCAAACGCCAGCCTCATGAGCTTGTCCTTTACAAATAGTAAGACCTTTTGGTACGGGTGGCGGAAATAGATGTAAAAAAAGCCCAGTGTTTTTCAAAATTGAATGCATCCAACAAATGTTTTGTTTATCTGTGAGCAAATCCTCTGCCAAGTTGTTCCCATCAGAAGCAAGAATTATCTTCGGTTAAGTTGAACATCTTCATCCAGTTTACATCCCCTTTCCTAACATACTCCACGCGTGCTAGACGCAATCTCACATTTCTCTACCCAAGGATATAGTGGTCTCTCTCCACATTCATAAATCAGTGAGTTAGAAGATGAACCCTCCAGTGAGATTATATTTTCTCTGTTCTAAATTCGTGTCCCACAGATTGCATTGCCACAGATTGCACTCAATTGACTGGACTGCTGATGAGATGGAGGCGGAGTGTTCATAAGTTATATAACAAATTCTGGGAAATGCTAATGCTCTTCCAAATTCAGAACACTGTATTCTTTCCGCATGGCTGAGGTGTACTCCTCCGTGCATGACTGCACAACCAAACTCTGCCATCCCCGTCATATTTAAAGTGTCAAAGCCCTTGCACATTCATCCCAATCCATTGATGTTGTGCTCATTAGAAGTCGTTTTTTGTGAATAATGGAAGGATGTTTGGATATATGATGGATAAATCTATGAAAAAATGGTGCAGGATGAATGATTGGATGATTTGCACCTTGGTTAAAACTAGGGGTGGGCAGAATGTTCCTTTCCCACCAGCGTAATTGGTGGAATTTTGGTCACTCCTCGCTACTCTTTAACCCCTTGAGTGTTTATGACGGCACCCCGCCGTCATGAGTCACGGGCGGCGTGTGCTCATGACGGCGTGGTTCCGTCATGCCGCGGCCGCTCCGCCCACGCGGCATTAATTCCCCGACTGTGCGGGTGAATTAATGAGCGGGCGTGGTCATGACAGAACCACGCCGTCATGAGCACACGCCGCCCGTGACTCATGACGGCGTGGTGCTGTCATGAGCACCGAAGCGCCGCGCTCACCCACTAGCCGCGCCGCGGCGGAATTCGCGCCGCGGCAAGGGGTTAAGGTGGTTCTGGCCAAATTCCGCCATTCACAGCTTGGTTTATTTTTCTCCTGCGAGGCTCCAGAATATGCGAGCTGGCGCGCTTGAGTGAGATTTGGCGTAGCCTAGCACAATATTCTAACGTGGATGGTTGCCGGAGTTCATGAGCGGTCGCAGTCAGAGGGCTGCCATTCAAGTACTGCCACTCGAGTAGATTTTCTACTTGAGCGGCATCAAAATCAACTTCAACGGCTGTGCACTCTTGCGCAACGCATGTTGCCATCTGTGCTGATTTTCAGTGCTGTTCACACTCTTGGCTCTAAATCGCAGCACGAGCTGCATATTTTCTGCTTATTGGTGAAATTCCACAGAGTTTTTCTGTAACTCTGAAGAATGCCGCAGAGTGAAACTCCACAAGTTCCACCCACCCCTAATTAAAACTACAACGCTATCTCTGCTCTAAAACTTGACATGATAATCTGGAAACTGGGGAACCAAGTTTGAAACCTGGTCTGTGATTCTGGGCAAATCCCTTCTTCTGTGTACTATGCACTACGTTGCTCTCAGTGGGCGTAGTGGCAGACGAGTGCAGCAGGGAGGAGTGGCGAAGGGAGGCGGCTACAGGAGCAGTGCAGATGGGGGCTACCGTTGACTACTTAGGAGTTGGGGAGGCTGGGCAGCCAGTGGCTGAGCGACAGACAATGCGATCATTGGCCAGCAGTAAACAAATAAGCGGTGGGAGGGTAGCACCCGCTAATCTCATGCAGCGAGTGCTGTTTGTGCTGCTGTACTTCGAGTTGTGTGTGCTGTTGCTTGGTGCTGCCTGGTGTCTGGTGGCAGCAGTGACGTGGTGCCAATTCCAAAAAACCTCTACTAGGGACCCCACCACCGCCCCCAGTCCCGGACCTCAGACCCCAGACATTGTTGCTGCCCCAGCCCTCTTTTGCTGCACTCCTCAATGCCCACGCCTCACCCTCTGTAGCCACCCGCAGAGGGTGACGTCATCAACCCGCCAGCTGGCAAAATAAAAGTGAAAAGAGGGGAAAAAATGAAAAAATTGCCAGAGAGAGTGGACAAAACTCAGTGTGTGGAGCAGACAAGGGCATAGCACAGTATGCAGCAGTGCGTGGGTCAGTGGTGTTAGAACCTACTGTCTGGTTCATTTCAACCCCGTGTCACGGAAGTGGCTCGGCTAGGCCGGGTGTGGCTTGTGGCAGGGTATGCTCGTACCACCCTTAGGCACGAAACCTCACAACCCTACATCCTTCTAACTTTGCAGTCAGAAGAAGCGAACCAGCACAATTAGTACATTTCCCTATACATCGACTACACATCGGCTCATCGGTGGAGCTAGTGTGCTTATTCGACATCTCAATTAGTAACACACAAGCAAGTAAGCAAGTAAGTGTTACTCAGGGGGGTTGAGGAGGTGCTGGAAAGCTGAAGAACCTCCCTGCTGGGATATAAGCTGGAATATATATTATGGAGACAAGGAGAAGCTTCTGCCAGCACCTGCAACTCAATACTGGTCTTAAGAAACCTCAAACAAACCCACAAACTGCTCTCCAAAGTAACAAGCAGGAAAGTGCGGCTGTCATCCTTAAACAGAGATATATAAAAGAATAAGGATGAGGTCAGGCAAAACTAGGTCTCAGGCCTTGTCGGGGCCAAAGAAGCGGAAGCAGGAGTCAAACCCTGGGAAGGCAATGTCAAAAAGGATGATTAAAATCAAAAGCACAATGCCCAAGAACCCCTCCTTGCTTGAGTATAGCCCATTCCTTGACCAGGGCAGAGATGCAATGGGGAATACATCAGCCATGGAGAACCCAGACGCCAGACAAGCTGCTGGATGGCTCCAAGGATTTATTGCACCTTCAGCAATGTCAAAAATATCAGATTTCTTCCAGTCATTAGGTAGAACCACTGATGGAGCAGCCATTAACGGAGCAAACCATGGCCAGTGCCCGGGGACTAAGGGTAATCCTGAGGGCAATTTTGTCACCAACGCAATGTCACAATTCCCTGTTGCTTTTGGACCTGACGGGGAAGGAAACAGCGTAACCTTAACCCCCTCGATTTCTCTATCCCCCAATGTAGTGGTTATAATGAATCAACTACCTCCACTGTTCATTGTGAGCGAGCCCGCCTTAGAATGTAGGAATATCCCTAAGGTGGGAGAGACTACACTGGTTCAGCTAACAGCCCAGTCAGCCCTTGCACAAAAACATAAATCCGGCCCGGGAAGATCAAAGTGCTCTCAATTTGACTATTGCACATTCCCACTATTCAAGGATAGCCCAACTTCAGAGCTGTCCACGCTGGAGGGCAACCCCAGCCCTGCTGACCTAATGCAGGATCTGGATACCAGGACTGCAACCCCCTCCCCCCCTGGCCTGGCACGCAAAGGGCCTGGCTGGGATAGAAGACGTTAATGCTGACACTCCAGGCTTGTTGGACACAAACAAGCTGTGGGCAGCCCTTCTGAGCTCAATGCAAGCCACAGTCATGGCCCTTAACCATCATGCCAATAAAATGGCTATTCAAGTGGATCCATTGCAGTTTGCGTGTCAGGCATAGATGAGAAACTAGATAAATTAAGTATGCTTATTACGAGAGTGCAAGCAAATAAGGACACCAACTTCACTATATGCTAGTGTAAGGAGGTGGTTGATAAGCTAGTACAGCTTCCAGCAATCCTTGAAGAATTCCTGGGGGAAGTAAGAGGTAATTCCCCACCCTCCCAAAGATGTGCATCCAGGATCCCCAGGATGTTATGGGCCAAGTGAAATTGTAGCCCCTGGGAGCCTGTGACACCAGGACCCCCTGCACACAGAAGAAGAAAGCAGTGACTCCCACCCTGAGGAGCCTGAGGACAGTGGAACAAGGCAAACCCAGGAATCCATCCCACGCTCAAGCACTGTCGCTTTGGCACAGACTCGTATGACAAAGAGAGAAAGGAAGCATGCCAGGAAGGGTAGAAATAAGGTTTACCCGAGGATCTCTGGGAATTCAGTTTCAATTACATCCAGAACCCCCGCGGGATAAGAGCTCCCCCAAAGTTATTGAAGTCATTGATTTGCCAGTGGACAACCCTGGGCTGGGGACGGCAGGAAGCAATGTAATCCCACAAGGCACAGAGATCAGCA
This sequence comes from Calotriton arnoldi, assembly GCA_963921515.1. Taxonomy (NCBI): domain Eukaryota; kingdom Metazoa; phylum Chordata; class Amphibia; order Caudata; family Salamandridae; genus Calotriton; species Calotriton arnoldi. The sequence continues at coordinate 740,856 of CAWUFW010001936.1, read as the reverse complement.
GCCCGCCAATAATGCCCAGCAAATTGGAGAATCATGTCATAAATAGTGAAGATATTATCTCACACAAAGACCGCAGGCCACCATTATGGAAGGACGCTGCTCAATGTAGGTGTGGTGAGGCACCAAGGAGGCCACCGATTCAGCAGACCATAATCAAACTGTTTGGGAAGAGAAGTTGTCATCTCCCATATTCATGGTTCACGTCAACAGCCAGGTTGTGTTCCCCAGCCAAGGGGGGAGTCGGGGAGGGGGGGGGGGTTGGGCGACCAACCATAAGCCAGGGATGGCTCAAGCTGGGAAATAGTGTAGCAGAAAGAGCAGGCGCATCAGCTCCTATGGATTCCAGAATTAAAATCCAGAGGCATGCAGGATGTCCTAAACCATGCAAATGTCCTAAAACTGTGTGGGTCTCTCAGCAAACATTTTAGAGTTCAAAAAGTTGCTGAAAAGCTGGGCAATAGAAGTGGCAGTTTCCCATGGAGACCGATATCCCCATCTGTTTGCACAGCAACAACATTCTGCTATGGGAGTAGGTCCCACAAAATCAACTTTGAGAAATGTGCAGGGGGGGCCATCCACCCACTGCTCCACCACTGATTCCAGTCAAGCATTCCAACCTTACAATTCATGTAAAAACAGAGGGTGAGCCGGTGGAGCAGCAAAGGACCTTAAGGAGGCAAAATGTTCAGGAATGCTGGAGCTGGCTGCCATCTGTTCTATCTGTGACGACTTCTAAGGTTTGAATATCGGCGCTTTCTACTGCTACAGAGTGGAATGAATTAAGCATATGCTCATGGAACCTGAGAGGACTGCAGTCAAAAATTGAAGACCCTCCGTAGTAGAATACCTGAGTGCATCTGATGTAATAGATGTGCAGGAAACATAGGCTCAAGTTAACGTTCCTCTCATGGGGTTTGTGGAGTACAGCAGGCGAGCACAAAAAGCAGTCACTTTGGAAGGGCAAAGGGCGGCCTGGCAGTTTATATAAATTCAAATTTAACGTTAAAAGTTACAATTAGGCCCATACATGACCCCTGGTTACTGGTTTTCTGAATGGATAATTGGGCTAAGCAGCTGGTTAACATGCTGGTCTTTGTTAAAGTCTACATCAGCCCCAAAAGGAAATCCGAGACAGAGGATAAGTTCAATGCAAAGATGTTACAGCTAAAAAACATCCGCAAGATATCGTATCTGCTAATCACCGAGGGTTTCAACATAAATCTGTTCCATCAGCCAAGCAAAGAGCATGCAGATATAGTTGGGGCACCCCCAGATCAATGTCATCCATGCCATAAATGGCAAGATTAGACTGGGTAAAAATTAATAAGAGCATGAAAGCTAGCCGACCTCGTTGTTTTGAATGCCCACTTTCCGGGAGATGTCCCACCAGCATGGGCCAGGTCGTCAGACAAAGCTGTTTCATACTTGGATTACAGCATGACAAATTATCTCCTATACAGCTGGATAGTGAACAATAGCATCACCCACCGATCAGAGAGCGCCCACCATCCTCAAGTAATACTGATCGGAATTAATAAGAGCGAGCATGACTGTGCAAGTATCCAGCAGGAAGATGCCCCCTCGGAAAATTGAAAACGTCTGAAGTGGACTCCAAGTACCATCAATGACCTCTCAGATGTTGGGGTGGAGATCTTTAAGTTTTTCGCCTCCATGGAGTTCAAGCCGATAAATGCCTGGGAACAGTTCAATGATCATCTGACGGGCAAATATCCAGCCAAAGATGCAAGCAAGCCCCGGAACAGTGCAACCATGCTGAAATCCATCCGTCTGATGAAGTCCAAAATCGGTAGGACACGCAGGCAGCTACAACGTCACCCTCAAAACCCTGAGCTGCTACAGTCACTGTGGAGGGACAGGAAGGCGTTAAAAAAAGAGGTATGGATCTTCGAAGAAATAGGCAAGAAACCATAAGGGCTAAACTCCTAGACGCTTTAAAGCAAAAGGACTCAAGAACATGTTGGAAGCTGGTTGATGAAATTGCTAAAGGCACAAGGGCAGCAAGTAATGCAAATATCAGCGAGGATGACTAAGTAAAATATCTAAGATCCCATTAGAAATGATCATATAACTCCATTTGAGATCAGATGGGCTGGAAGGGGTAAGGCTGAGAGCCGCGCTTAGAGCGGGCTAAGGCTAACTCTTAAAATAATCTTATAGAGTCTGCTAGTAATGACTGTGTAAGTTTATCTGAGATCATAGTGGGCTGCTAGGGGTGGAGTCATTTCTGTCTCTTTCCTTGTACTCCAAACCCCTATCCCACCATGCCTAGCTTGGATTTACTATTAGGATTAAGCATGCACCTTGGCACTTTATATGTGGTAGTTACTCTGGGCTTTGATGGGGATTGATTTTTTAATGTGCAGGCATCTAAATGTTCATGGGCAGTGTTTAGTTAGCTCCTTAAGGCCAAGGTGGGCTGCTAGGGGTAGAGTAAGTGATTATTTCCTCTTTTTGCTGTTTAAACTCCTATCCTGCTTGGCTGAGCAGAGCCTTACCACTAGTATTTAACATGCACTTTGGCACTTTATGTGTGATATTTACCCTGGGCTATGACTAGGAGTGATTTGCACCCTTAAGACATAATAGGCAACTTGCACTTTATGTGTGGTAGCTACCCTGGGCTAATGATTATGAATGGTTGGTTCTCTTTTTTAATAATATGTTTTTTCCTCTTATGCCACTGGTGGTGTTTCTTTTAAATTATCGCATATTGTATTTTAATAACAGACACTGTGACATGTAAATGTTTATGGTTTTTATTGACTAATAAACTAAACTACTACTACTATAAGGAGAGAATCAGAAATAGGGACTCTCTTTTTTAGCATTCCTCCAAAGATGCTATCACTGCGACTTTTTAGTGGCTCGTTACTTGTGTTCTACTTAACCAGTTTAGAGTAAATTTCAATTACCTGCTCTGCAGATCAATTAAAAGGACTAAACTTGTAGAGAGAAGGGAATTCTGGCAAATGTGAAACCACCATAGGAAACTCATCATTAGTCATTCTGATGCCCTTTGCTTGGAAACTACTAAACTTTAAAGGCAATAAAGTTTAAGAGGTGAGAACAAAAAAGAAACAAATGACTGCTGGTGTGCATGTGACAAGGAAGTCAAGCAGTCAATCCGTTCTCCAGCTTAGGGAATGAAAAGCAGGAGAGATTAGAGTAAAAATCTGCTCCTGGAATATAAATGGCCTAGTCAACACCGTAGACGATTCCCACACTATACAATTGTGATGTCGCTTAAGTTCCATGTTCTAACATGGAGCGTGGAGCGTGGGTGTTCTCGGAGAGTCAGTTGACTCAAGTCCTCGATGGATGGGGTCGTTATAATAAACCCTCTACTTAATATAACATATCCAGTGTCTTATGCTTCATTACACTGGCGACGATCGCGTGCAGGAAGAGGGGGTTAATCGACCTCAACGTCGAGAAGAAGGAGAATAGTGCGGGACGTGAAATAAGGAAAGAAAAGAGAAAGGACGGAAAGCGGAAAGGCAGGATCGCGGAAACATCTCACCGGTGTAGCGGTCATCTGCGGACGTCGTACATTGCAGGGAAGAGTGGACCTGCTGGTGGATGGTGGTAAGCGCGAGGAAGAAGTGGCTGCTGGAACGCAGATCGCGCCTGCGCTTCACTGTAACTGAAGTTGTGAGTGGCATGCTCTATCGCCCATAGGAAAAGGCCTGAATGACACGCAAGGGCTGCGCTGACAAAACAAGCCCAATAAGCAATAAAAAGAAGACCGAGTGATTAAGTGGTGACGACGGCGGCGGCCATTTTAGAGTCAGGCATTGGGGAAAGGATACAAGCCCAATTTCCTAAAGATTTTGGACAGAGTGTTCGAGTGGCGATAGCGGCCATTTTTGAAAGGGAAAAGTGACTTCTTTTGGTTTGAGAAAAGGAGGAATTCAAAGGTGGATTTTGGTTGTTTTATTTTAAAAAAAAAATTTAAAGAGAAAAACAGAGAAATTAAAAAAGAGGAAAACAGAGAAATTAAACAGTTACAAGTTTGCCATCACGGTGACAAGCACACCTTAAAGTACTGCGGCAAGCTTGTCACATCTTAAAGTACAGCTGCAAGTTTGCCAACTTGGTGACAAACACACTTTAACATTTTTAATTTATGGTTTGATTATGGTTGTAGGATTTCGGGGTATTGTATTTTAGGTTAGCTTACAGTATAATAAGTCAAATATTATATGTGAAGTTAGTCTTTAATTGGTAGCCATACGATAAGTAGATAAAATGCTAAATGTAACTGCGCCACCATTTTTTATGACAAGTCCAGGGGAACCACCGGTGAAATGGCAGAAGTGGAAGAAATTTTTTGAGAATTATGCGAGGGTATGTGGTTCAAATTTAAGTGCGGAAAGAAAACAGGCACTTTTACTTCACTGTTTAGGTGGAGAGGGGCAAGAAGTTTTAGAAAATCTGCCTGCGTTAAGTCAGGTATGTCAAAGAGGATTGAATGAATATGAGGTATGTGTAAAACAGTTAGACCTACATTTTCTGCCAAAGGTGAGCACCATTATGGAGCGATATTATTTTGGTTTGAGAGAGCAAGGAAAGGAAGAAACCATGGAGGAGTTTGTGACTGCTCTTAGGAAACTGGCTTCAAGTTGCAAATTTGGGGAACTGGTAGAAGAAAGAATACGTGACCAGTTTGTGTTAAAATGTGGTAGTGACAAAATAAGAGAGGAACTTTGGTTAAAAGATGAACCACCTTTAAATGAAGTTATGATAATTGCTAAAAGGGTTGAACACATGCTGAAATGTGTGAGTGAATTGAGCAAGGTAGGGAAGTCTGCGGTTGCTCAAGAAAAGGTAGAAGAAGTTGTGTGTCAGGCGGTACATAAGACTGACACTGATAATAAGAAGAGTGGGGAGGATGAGAAAAGAAATAAGCCTGGTGAGGATATAAAAAGATATGTTTTGCCTTTCCAGGGGACTTGTTATCGTTGTGGGAGAAGTGGTCATAAAGCTAATGCAAATTTTTGTCCTGCACTCAGTGTGGTGTGTAACTATTGTGAAAAAAAAGGGCATTTCTCAAAGAACTGTCGTTTCCGCAACAAAAGAGATGGGAAGATTGATGTGAAAGAGGTCAGTTTTCAGGTGAATGAGGTGTGTGGTTTGGATTATCCTTCGGAATGGGTTAAGATAGAAAATGTGAAGATAAAGATGAAGTTTGATTCTTGTTCTCACCTCACATTTATCTCTAAAGATATTTTTGAACAGAATTTTAAAAACAAAGTAAAATTATTAAGAGCTGATGTAAGGCCAACAGGGTATGGGGAACTCCGATAAAAATGATGGGATACTTTCAGACTTGCCTGGAGTGCAAGAGAGATTTACTGATGCTAAGATCTATGTAGCAGAGAAAGGGGATAATCTACTGAGTTGGACACACCAAGCGAGGCTTGGAATTATTCTTGATCCTAATGGGAATCCTCCTGTACTGGTGCAGTCTATAGAGAATGTTGGTGACAGGTATGTGAAGATGTTTGGAGAGCTGTTCAAGAACTCTTTAGGACGTTTGAAGGGCTACAACCATAGTATCAAGTTGAAGTTAGGTGCAAAGCCCATTGCAGCAAAAGTGAGGAGGATTCCTCTGAGTGTACAAGTACCTGTACAAAAAGAGATTGACAGGTTATTGGATGCAGGTGTGATAGAGCCAGTAGAAGCAACAGAGTGGTTGGCTCCCATAGTGGTGGCTAGAAAGAGCAATAATGAAATTCGTCTTTGTGTGGATTTATGTGCACTCAATAAGGAGGTGGTTGTGGACAAATTTCTTTACCTAATATAGATGAGATGGTTTTGACTTTGGAAGGTGCGTGTTATTTTAGTACACTGGATTTAGCTTCGGCGTATCACCAGGTGCCTTTAGAAAAGAGTTCACAGGAGCTTAGTGCTTTCATTACACCTGTAGGAGCATTTAAGTTTTTAAGGATGCCTTTTGGACTGGTCTCAGCCGCATCTGTTTTTCAGAGAATTATGAACGATGTGGTTAAGGGAATTAAGGGCGTCAGGTGTTATCAGGATGACTTGTTAATTTACGGTAAGACCATAGAAGAACATGATGGGAGAGTTGAAAAAGTGTTGAACAGACTAATAAAAGCTGGCTTGACTCTACGTTTTGATAAGTGCAAGTTTGGGGTGACAGAAGTAGATTATCTGGGTCATCATATATCTGGTAGTGGTGTAAAACCAAAAAAAGAGTTGGTAGACACAATTGTAAATCTAAAAGAACCATGTTCGAAGGAAGAGCTGGCATAATTTTTGGGTATGGCTGAGTTTTATGGCAAGTTCATAAAAAAAATTGCGAATAAAACTTGTCATCTAAGAAGCTTGCTATGCAAGAAGACAGAGTTTGTGTGGGATGAGGTGTGTAAGGAAGAGTTCAAGAACGTTAAGCTGGATCTTAAAAATGCACCTGATTTACAAGCTTTCAAACCTGGTGATTTGACGTACATTGTGTCAGATGCGAGTAAGAAAGGACTAGGCGCATTGTTGATTCTGAAAAGAGATAGTCAGGAGTGTTTGGTCGCTTGTGCGTCAAGATGTTTAAGAGGAGCTGAAATAAACTACTCAGTCATTGAGAAGGAGGCGTTAGCCATCTTTTGGGCTTTGAATAAATTTAAGAAATTTGTTTGGGGTACTCAATTTATTGTTAGGTCGGATCATAAACTGCTGAAAGAGATTTTTGAGAAAAAAGGTTTGGACTCAATTTCTTCTAGAATCAGGAGGTGGGTGATTTCTCTTCAGGAATTTGATTTTGCTATGGAGTATATTCCAGGAGCAAGTAATGTTTCGGCAGATTGCCTCTCACGGTTGGTAGATACTGTAGAATGTCAAGATGTGAAAGGGTTGGAAGACATGGTTGATGAGTTTGATGTGAAAGTTTGTGAAATCACTTCAGGAGCCATCAAGGAAGATGAATGGAGGGAAGAAGTGGAAAAGGACAAGGAAATGCTAAAACTAATGGATATGATTGCACAAGATAAAGGGAGCAAGCTTGAGAAGCCTTGGTTAATGGTGTGTGACGAGTTAGCCATCGCTAATAACATTTTAACCAGAGGCACGAGGTTGGTTCCCCAGTGGGTTTGAGGGACAACATTATAAAAATGGCTCATGAGGGACACATGGGTATTTGTAAAACAAAAGAACGCATTAGGCAGGACTTTTGGTGGCCTGGCTTAGATTTGATGGTAGAACGCCTGGTGCGTGATTGTGTTCCTTGTTCCATGAGCGACAAGATTCTTAAGCCCAGACAAACTCCTATGGTCTGCAGGAAGTTACCCATGTGTCCTTGGGATGAAATAGCCATTGATATTGTTGGACCTCTTCATGGGGAGCACCAGACTCCGTATTTAATAGTTTTACTTGATTTATATTCACGTTGGATTGAAGTGAGTTCTGTACGTGACATTTCTACTCAAGCTGTGATTAAGTTTTTAGATGCTATTTTTAAACGTGAAAGCTTTCCAGGTTCTTTGTTATCAGACAATGGCCCACAATTTTGCTCAGGTGAAATGGAGAAATATTTGACTAAGTGTGGGATTGTACACAAAAAACATTGCTCTATCATCCAGAGACCAATGGGGCCATAGAAAGATTGAACAAGACTTTGAAAGAAAGTATTCAGTTAGCGAGAGTCAACAGTTTGAATTGGAGAGAGGAGCTGCAAAGGAGAATTACAGCTTACAGGTTTACGCCACACTCATCGACAGGGAAGACTCCTTTTGAATTATTCAAAGGAAGATCTGCAAAATACCATCATCTGCCCTGGATGGATGACTTTGGATAAAGGTATAAAGGATAATGACATTGGTCAGTGGAGGAACAAAGAATTGGATTTACAAAAGAAAAGGAAGAATTATTTTGACGCAAGAAAATCAGCGAAACTAGTGGAATTCAAAGTGGGAGACAAAGTTAGAGTTAAAGCACCTGTAGGTTGTCTCAACTGGTCGAAATTCACTGATGAAAAGAAAGTGGTAAAGATATTCAAGAATGCAGTGAAGACAGATGATGGTCGGATCTGGAATCTTAGCCGTGTTGTTCATGTAAAATCTAAATATGATGATGGAAATGGTGTAGAAAGTTCCAGTGGTTTCTCTTCACAAAAGCAGTGTTTTGAACCCATCCGCAAGAGTGTAAGATCTTGTAAAAGTCTGGTTTATCTTAAGGATTTTATAAGAAGTTAGTTATTTAATTATTATTATTGTTTGAAAACTCTTAGTTGGGTCTCAGTTTTGTTTTTGTTGTTCCATATCGATGGGAGGAAAGGTGTGGGCAATATATTTACATGTTTGTATACTTATGGTGTACTTAGAATCTGTATGTGCTTATTTCATGTTATGTCGTTTCAAATTGTAAAGAGGAAGAAGTGTGATGTCGCTTAAGTTCCATGTTCTAACATGGAGCGTGGAGCGTGGGTGTTCTCGGAGAGTCAGTTGACTCAAGTCATCGATGGATGGGGTCGTTATAATAAACCCTCTACTTAATATACCATATCCAGTGTCTTATGCTTCATTACAACAATATCTAAGCAAGTTTCATATGGTCTTGTTGCAGGAAACCTGACTAATGAAACGGTTCCGCTGGAAGGGTTTTCAAACTTTTTCTCTCCGGCGACTAAAAAATCAAAGTACGGCCTTCTAAAAGGGAGACTAGCAATTTATTTATCAACCTCCACCCATATGGAGGGAAAAGAGCTAGGCAATTGACACAAAGGTCTACAAATCGAGGAAGTAGCGGCAAAAACAGCAAATGGCCAAATGTTCACCCCACCGATCGTGAACATATACATCCACCCCTGTAAAGACGGCAAGAACAGAACTCTCGAATGCTCTAATGGAAGAAATCACAAACCTAAAAGTCGCAAGAGCAATCTGCTCTCTCATAGTATCAGGTGATTTCAGTATGAACTCTTGGAGGTACTCCGCTAAATGAAGTTACAACTACACAAAACCTAGCCAGGGGAGTACAGCTTCAAGGGTTTTAAATGGCCGCTTTGCTGAAGACCAACCGCCGGGACTCTCATATCACTGTAAAACCTGTGCAACCTTGATCGACTACATGTTGATGGACATATCCTTAATACAACGAGTATCTTCCTACACCTTGGGTGAGAGAATCGACAGTGATCATCACCCTCAGGAAATACCTTTATTAATCACACCATTAGAACATGAACCATCAAAGGACCAGGGGATAGCCGCATACACAATCCAAAATAAAAGAATAAAATGGACAACAAACACCCTGCCCACTCTTGTTCTGAGTGCAAAGGAACTATTCCACACTATAGACGAGTTACCTGACCCAGTAACAAGATGGGAGGTATTTACAGAAAAATATGTGGCACGCTTTGCAACTGTGTCAACGAATAAGCACAAAGAATCAGGAGCACATACAAACTCACGGGGGAACATGAAGAGAAATCATCTCATTAGGATAAAAACAAGACAGGTAAACCAACTGTGGAGACAACTGAGGAAAGCCCCTAGCGACTTGTCCCTTTGGTGTGAACTAAGGAAAGCAAAAAGACTTTAAAAAAACAAAAATGGGAGATCCAGAAAATTAAAAAAGAATCTTTTTGGGCCAAACTATTATATGACACCAAAAGAAATAACTCAGCGAATTTTTAGCAAACAATAAATAGCATCAACAAACCGCGCCATCAAGTGTCAGGTTCAAACATTTCAAAAATCACCTGGGCCAGTTATTTAACTATCCATTTTCAAACAAGGGAGACAATGCATATAAACGAAAAGGAGCCCATACTACTAACAAAACAACATGAACAAATTCTAAACCAATCTCTCCCAGACACACCAAATGAGAGGATTGCATATGGAAATTCAATTTTGGGAAAGAAAGCCGAACTCCCATCAGTAACCAACATACAGAACATTCAGAGGCAGATTTTAAAGGGCCGACATGAGGGAGTACCGTGCCCAGACAGGACAGCACCAGCAATCTTCAAAGAAGAAAAAATATATTGGGCAGAAAAGTTAAAGCCACTTTATAACTCCATTCTATGCGGTGGCAGAGCACCTGCATCTTGGAACGGCTCAGTGATCTCGCCCATTTTTAAGGGGGGAGACAGAAGCAAACCTGAAAATTACCACCTCATAGCACTAATTGATAACGAAGCGAAATATTTCACTGGACTAGTTCTGGAAGAGTTGCAGCTTTGGGCAGGGGAATATCACATTATACCGCCAAATCAAACATGTTTTACCAAAGGGACACGGTCAATAACAAATATCATGGCCCTGACCTTATTGAATGACTATGCAATAACATACAAAACAACCTGTACACCTATGCTATATAAATCAGCCTTTCGACAAAGTAAGTCGAAACAGCATATGGCAAAAACTGGCAGGCTGGAAAATAATAGAAGGCCTTTTAAAAGCCCTGCAAATGCTTCACACTGACATGTGGATAAGGATAAAGCTCGGCAATGGATCACAACTGTCTAGGCAAATAACAACAGTCAACGGCCTAAAGCAAGAATGCGTCCTCGCTCCAACACTTTTTAATTTGTTTTTCGTGGACCTCCCACCTCTGCTAAACACAGTGGGGCAGATTTACAAGCACCTTGCGCCACTTTTGCGTCATTTTTAACATGGGAAAAGTGACGTACGGGTGGCGCAAGGGGCTTGTAAATAAGCCCCAGTGAATCATCATGCCTCGAAATTGGGCGGCCTTACGATATCAAATCTTGTATATGCAGATGATTTAGTTCTGATAAGCAAGACAACAGTGGGATTGGAACGACTCCTCGACGTAACTGTGGCATACTCAAATAAAAACAGGTTAACTATCAATCTGACCAAAATTGAAACCCTCACGTTCCAGAAGAAAATACTGAGAACACATAGCTGGCGATTGTCAGGAGAAAAAGTGGATAAAACTGACATATACAAGTATCTGGGTGTACTATTTTTTCCAAATGCGAGTTTTGCAGCTCAAATTAAAGAGAAGAAGAGGAAAGGGCAGGCACTTGGAGCTGGCCTACGAACAGCCCATAAGAAAATAAAAGGATCGTCTTTCACCCCTATAATGCAGGTGGCCCAGGCCAAAATTCTACCTACATTAACTTATGGAAGTGAGGCTCTGAAAGGCCAGGACAGCAAATTACTAGATAACATAGTCTCAAAAATATACAAAGTAATTTTCAATCTACCAACGTACGTGTCGCCAGCGCAACTCAGACTAGAGTTCGAATTGGTTAAACAAACCGGCTTTTGTGAAATGCTGTCAAAACTTCAGATATGCGAAAAAGGGCTCCATAGATCATTACCTCGGGCTGGAAATACAGGGAAGAGAACGATCAGCCATGAGGGCATACTTACAAAGATCACTTGAAATCCTGGACCTTACAACTATATGTGACCAAAATCTGAGCAAAGATGCACTGAATGTTTAAAAAAAAATAAACACTAAAGCTCTATCTCAATTAGAGGACAAGCAGGCTCTGGCAAAAAGAAGGCATGACTGGATAATACTAAGCAATTATAACAAAACTATCCCCTCAAGGCTACTTAAAACCAACATACAATATTCAGACAAAGGACGAATTCCTCAAAATTAGGCTAGGAGTGATGCCAATATTGGAGTATTACCCTTCATGGCAAAGAAGAGAACATGGAGATCAATGCTGACTCTGCGGGAAAGCGTCTAAGACATCATCATGTAAACGTCCTTAGGAGATCGACAGACAATACTTCGCACAGAGTTCATCAGAAGGCAGATAAGAACGTGCAGGGAGGCAGTGATTGCATGGTTTCATCCAAAGGACCTGAAAATAAACTGTGCCTCAGTAAAGTTCCTTGGGAGAGTGGAGAAAAAGATCAAGGCTATAGACATAAGGAAATAAACAGGCCTGCCACTGCAAAAATATTTTTAAAAGACTTCCAAGCTTTCTATGCTTTTTTGATCTGAATCTATGTAATTTTGCACACACCACGTTTTTATATTATGATAATATTTTAAAACAGACTTTTCTGGCTTTTTTATGAGACATGTAGGACTTTTTTTGACTTTTTTTATTAATGCAAAGTACTGTATTGGTAGTAAAGGACAAAAAGAATTGCAATGGTTTTAATTAACTCCGCAAATAAAATTTGAAACCTGAATCTGAATGAAAAGCAGGATGCAGGAAGTTCATACAGGGTGTCAAGAATACAGCCACGGCTGCTGCAGGTAAGCAGTGGGGCCGGCTGGGGGATTTCGAGAGACGACCACGAGGAAAATTTTCCCTTGTGGTCGTCTCTCGAAATCCCCCCAGCCGGCCCCACCGCTCTTACCTGCAGCGGCTGCAAGAATGCACAAAGCATCTTGGTGACTAGTGAGAACAAGATCCTTGCCATTGTCTGGAGTTTTATTAGTTCCTATATAATAAGGCCATTCCTGTTTTTTAATGAATATGGTGAATGGGTCATTCTCCTATCTGTGTATACCAAAACGTTTTGAAGAAGGCAAGGTGCTTGTTCAATCTGTTAGTGTACAATAAAGATATTTCCTGAGTTGATTCGAGTATATTGGAGAAATTGCTTGGACCTGATGGGGCATATTTACAAGGCCCCTACGCCACCGGAGAGACACTTTTTTTTACACTCAGGTGGCGCACAATGCTGAGCCATATTTACAAGGCCATGCAAAGCCACCCTGCGTGACTTTTCATGGCCTTGTAAATATGGCCCCCTTTCACACATTACTCTGCGTGAAAGGGGAGTTCCCTGGGTGTTGGTGTAATTGTTACCACACAACACCAATGGATTCTGAAGCATTTCCAGATTTACAAGATTTTATAAACCTGGGAATGTGTCAGATTCTAACACATCCCCAAGGGATGCATTAAAGCGGTGCAACGAGGAGGAATACCTTTATCTCTCTTTGTTTTTTGCTCTTTCTATGTGTGCTGCATTCTATCAATTGTGCGCCAGGACACAGGAAAGCACAGGGATGCATCGTATAGCTGTAAATACGACACATCCCTGCATTTTCCTAATGACGCAGCTCGGTGCAGCGCCACGCCATTTTCTAGTAAATATGCCCCTATGTCTTCACAAATTTCTTTTACAAGTCAATCAGGACAGAGGTAGTAAAGGTGTTGGTAGAAATAAACAGAAAGCAATAGACAAAAAGTGATATCCTGACAAACGTATGCCACTACAGTGGTTCTCAGTCCAAAGCATGCAAATGGACTTCACTATCCTAAAATTTTGAAATGAAGAACACTAGCCTGAAGACTGGTAAATTTCCATTTGGGAGATACACTAATTTGGAGAAAAAAGTTTCTAGAGAAGTCAGATGATTCCCTTGTGATAAAAAACATTTAAAATCATTTCAAGAAGATCTGATGGTTTTCATAACAAGAATATGCAGGACTTATGTTGGATCCCTGATCCTGTGTACATATAAAATAAAATACAAATGAAATAATCTTACAATTGCTAAAATTATAGGAATAGTAAATAATAGAAAGAACAAATAATTTAAAGACAAATAAAAATAGAAATGGGTAAAAAATTAAAAGGAATCACTGTTCAAGGTAGGTGGTTGTTAGAAATTGTGTCTCTAGTTGGCAGACGCATGAACCCTGTCCAAGTAGGGACCACAATCCTAGTCAGGGAAAGCTGGATACACACTCGATGCGCCGACTCTGATTCACACAGGGTCGATGCGGCATCATCGAACCCCTAACGATACAGGTGTTGTGTCTTGTTGAACCTTGCAGATGGGTCCCTTGTCTTCATCAAGCTGTGCAGGTATGTCCTTGGATCGGCACTGCATCGGCATCAAAGGGCACTGCGTTGGTTCTGATTGGTGCAAAGTCGTCACTGCATCGATTCTGATGGTTCTGGACAGCAGAAATCACCTTTCAAGGGCCTTGAACTAGATTGGCACCACTTGGCAGGGCAGGACTCACAGATGGCAGAGTCCAGGTGTTGTTTCAGAGTTGCAGGAAGTCCCTATGACTTCAGAACAGGGGGCAAGGCAGCAAGTCCTTGGAGTCACTCTGGATTCAAGTGAGATGAGTCCAGTCCTTGTCCTCAGCATAGATCAGCAGGGCAGCTCAGCGACGCAGAAAGCAGGTCTTTCAGAGAAGCAGTCAGACAGAGTGGCAATGCTTGTAGCACAGCAGCCCTTACTCTTGGCAGAGTTCTTCACAGGTCCAGTAGTGTACTGTCTTGGTAGGTTTCAGACCCCAAATACTTATACCCAGTTGTGCCTTTGAAGTGGGGTGACGTCAGAGCAAGCCCTTGAAGTGCACAGGTCCCCCTTTCATCCCAGCCAAGTCTGCCAGATTATCAATGGGGGATGATCAGCCCTTTGTGTGGGAAACAGGACACAGTCTATTCAGGTGTAAGTGTCAGCTCCCCCTACCTCTTCCTGCCCAGGAAGAGCTATCATAATATAGATGAATGCAGATTGGTTTTCTGTCACACCCACTGTTCCTGTGTTTGTGGCTGTCTAGAGGGAATGCACAAAGTGTAGCTTTCACCCATCCCACATATGTATTGTAGACAGGCTGCAAGGCACACACAGCAGTAAGAGCAGAGAAACGTCCACTTTCCAAAAGTGGCAATTCTAAAACAGTAATGTTAAATCTAACCTTACCAGTAAAGAGGATTATCATTACCATTCCAAAGATATGAAACATGATGCAACTACTCCTTTCTAATCAGGAATTACAGCTTAAAAGTGTTTTAAGGAATTCCCAATGATAGCCTATGAGGGCATTAGACCTCACAGTAGTGGAAAACGAATTTAGCTGTTTTGTTCACTACCAGGACATGTAAAACGTACAAGTACATGCCCTACCTTTTACTTACATAGCACCCTGCCCATGGGGCTACTTAGGGCCTACCTTAGGGGTGACTTATGTGTAATAAAAGGGGAGTTTAAGGATTTGCAAGGGGTTTTAAATGCCAAGTCACAGTGGCCGTAAACTGTACACACAGGCCTTGCATGGCGGGCCTGACACAGGTTTGAAAGGCTACTTGTGTGGGTGGCACAACCAGTGCTGCAGGCCCACTAGTAGCATTTCGATTACAGGCCCTGGGTATATGGTATACCACTTTACAAGGGACTTATAAGTAAACTAAATATACCAGTCATGTATACACCAATGTCGCCATGTTTAGGAGAGAAACACATGCACTTTAGCACTGGTCAGCAGTGATAAGCGCTCAGAGTCCTAAGACCAACAAAAAGATACAGCAAAAAGAGGAGGTAAACAGGCAAAAAGCTTGGGTGAAGACCACCCTAAGGATGACAGGTCTAACAGTGGGCATGAGGAAAAGCAGCTAAAAATATGGAGGGAAAGTTGTAGAGAGGGAAAGATAGAGGAGCAGCATGACATTTCTAATAACTATTTTGTCTGCGATTTCCAGGATTTCTTGAAAGTAGAGGGCACCATGGTGTTGCTAACTAATAATAACTATTCTTGTCTGTGTATGAATGTGTGAGTGGATGTATGGGTGAGTTAGTGGGTGTGTGAGTAACTGCATGAGTGAATGTGTGGGTGTGTGAGTAGCTGTGTGGGTGAGTGAGTGGATGTGTCAGTGGCTGTATGGGTGATTGAGTGGGTATGTGAGTGGCTCGATGTGTCAATTAGTGAGTGCATGAGGGGCTGTATGGAAGAGTGAGTGTGTGTGTATGTGTGCTCTATCAGTGAGTGAGAGGGTGTGTGAGTAGAGTATGGGTGAGTAAATAGGTGTATCAGTGGCTGTATGGGTGAGTGAGTGCATGAGTGGTGTATGGGTGAGTAAGTGGGTGTGTGAGTAGCTGTGTGAGTGGGTGTGCCAGTAGCTATTTGGGTGAGTGAGTAGGTATGTGAGTGACTGTATGTGTGTGTGAGTGGGTGCATGAGTGGCTGCATGGGTGAGTGAGTGGATGTATGAGGGGCTGTATCAGTGAGTGAGTGGGTACAAGAGTATAGTATGGGTGAGTGAATGGGTGTGTCAGTAGCTGTATGTACCAGTGTGTGAGTGGGCATGTGAATGGTTGTTTCAGTGTGTGTCTCGATGTCTCAGTGGCTGTATCATTCTCTGCCTCGGTGAGTACCTTGACGATGTAAGTTTCTTGAAAAACACAAAAATAACTAATTAGGAGATTATATTACTCCAATAGATATTGGCATTCATCTGTTTAAAAAGAAATGAAACATAAATATAAGTTAGTATTACATTTTACAGAATCACACAATAAACTTTTAGTTTCTACAATGAAAATGTTGATATTATTACAAACTGTAGACATTTATTATACTGTAATAGTATCTCACATTAAATTAAAGCATTTTAATTTCCCTATTTTTACTGTTCTCAGCATTCACACTTCTTCAATATAAACTGTGGTATGTATGAAGCATTATCCTCAAACAGTGGGGAAAAAGCAATCAATAGATTGTAAAAAAACTGCACAGTATTTCATTATAAATAAGTGACACTATGCATTGCACTCAATACAATTCAGGAATCGGTTGTTTTAGCTAGAGTTACTATACTAATATAAACAAACCTATGTAAGAAATATTGTCTAAATTATTATATCTGGTACAATACTACAATTAAATTTAAACCGCTCCTTAATTTTGGAGATCCTCTTGAAAACATCACCCCTAGTAGGCCAAATGATGTGTAAACTGCTGATGATCCATGTAGACAAAATCCCTCACAATAGTATTTTTCCAAAAGTAATACGTAGAAGTTTGTTGAAGAAACAAAGGGGTCATTATTTTTTGGTTTTGCTTTCAACATAACACTGCTTTAATTGGATTATGTCAATCCAGTTTCAGATTTTAATTAGAGAGTTCAATATTTAGATGTCATATTAACTCCTTTCTGGAAGATAAAAGGATTCTTTAATTTGGAACAACTTTTTGAAGACATTACCCCCAATAGGCCGAATAATGTCTAAAACACAGATGAACCTCGCAGAAAAAACCCCGTCCACCACTTTTTTATCCAGAATTCCTCCAAAGAACTTCGGTTGAAAAAAAGAAAATATAAGAGTTTGGTAGTTTGAATGAAAGGTTTGTTTTGCATTTTACTTTATTTTTCCATTTTTATCTATATATAAACATTACAGTAGCCATAATTGCAGTAGCTTGACACTCAATAATTATGGAGAACATCGTAAAGTGAGAAAATATATTCACAGCAATATTAAGTGGGTCAATCAAGAGAATACCAGCGGAATACATCTGGCTGTTACAATGTGCCATACAAGGTAAGAGATGGTGGTTGTAAATGAACACATATCAACAATGCAGCATCATTGGGTAGTGCTCCTTAGAGCGTGCTTACTCTTCCTGCAATTTTGTGTAATAAGAGGTACCTGTGCGTTCCACACCCGGTCTAACCCACCCTGTTTTATCGTGTCTTTCCTGTTCCTCCTCATCTGCAGCCCTACGGGTAAGGTATGCCTGGTATGGTCCCAAATATTCCTTGGTCTGCAACGTGTCGGCATCAGGGCATTGTAATTATCAGACTGTGTATTGCAATAAGACAGATCAGCACACCACTCCACTAGTGTGGGCAGTAAGCCCTTGATCCAGAGCATGGCAATTCTCCTTTTTGCCAGTAAGATGCCAAGTGCTACCAATCAACGAGTTACCATTAGGCACTTCTTTATCATATCCGAAGAGAGTTACCAATGGTTTCTCGGGCACCGGAGTTTCGGCCATTTCCCGTAGAGCTGTGAACACTTCAGCCCAATACATGTGGATCCCAGGAAAGTCCCGTGCTAGATTGGTGAAATTTGTCTGGCCCCCCATTTTATGTATTTGTCATCTTCTCGCAGCCCATATTTGTGGAGTCGAGCAGGAGTGTAATACACTCTGTGAAGGTATTTAAAATGTATTAAGCGATGCCACCCATTCTGCGAAATGGACTTTATGCCCGAACAGCAGTGTGACCACTGCTCCCCGGTTATATCTATACCTAATTCGTCTTGCCATTTCTGGCATGACTTTGCCTGTGTCAAGGTGCTTCTTATCCTGGAAAGCGTATATAATATCGAAATCCCATGCTGTGGGGACTATGCTCACAATAAATATGTTAGTGAGGCTAGTTTCTGTGGTTCAGACATCTCTTCTCCCAGCAGCGCGAGTAGTGACTGTCTCACTCGATGGTAATGATACCTAGTGAGCAATGTTATTTTAGGTGGGTGTGCTTGCGTCTCTTCCCAGATGTTGATCACCCCATCCTGAAAGAAGTCCCCCATGAATCGTATATTTAACGTGTGCATTGCTTGTATGACCGCCTTCTCCTCACTCAATGAGAACCAGCTTCACCACTCTACAGGTAGTTTCGGGGAATAAAGAAGTGTCGCAGAGGCCGCCCCCGAAGGGGGCCTCGAGGGCCGGTGCCATAACCGACACCGAGCCCTGGAAGGATATGGATCTGACCCCCTAGAGCGCCTAGAACCGGAATGGTGTAGCCCCCCCCATGGTCGCCAGAGAGGCACCAGGCCCCCGACCAATGGGGAGGCCTGGCAAAGTACAAACCCCCCAATGGGGGGACACCGCCAGCAAGGCGGCAAAGTGTGGGGGGATATAAGTCGCCGCTCACCCTAGGTAGCTCCTATCATCGTGGAGTAGGGGAGCGGCACATAACGGCAATTTTGTCAATTTTTGTTACCTGTCGACGAGACGAGGAGGCGAAGCTCTGCGTGGGACACCCCCTTCGACCACGAAGCTCCACGAGTGTTACTGCCCAGTTTTGAGGACAGGTGTGGCCGCTCCGATTGACTGCAAGGCTCCGCTACAGTCTGCCGGTCGGCGTGATTCAGCGTCTGCGATCCCTCCAGAGCACGGGGTCGTGCCCTTTCCTCTCATTGCCCAACGCTCGTGGAAGATCGGCCCCGGGGTGCAGTGTCCGGCCCCACCTTGCTGCGTGCGGAATACCTCGCTGAGAGAGCCTCGCTACCAAAGTTTGTTCAGGCGTGGCTCGGGTCCCCGGGACTCCGGAAGTCCTTTCGGGTTGCCGACGTGTCTGGTGTTAACCCACCTAGGAGCCCCACCCCGGTGAAACGTAGGTCCAGCGCAGTGAAGGAACCACCCGCACACGCTGAGGAGCAGAAGTGTGCAGGCGCGCAGAATCAGGAAGTGTCGCGGCTCGCCCTTCCCTGGCGGCGGTGCGTCCCGTGAGTGGTGGAGCGCCAGAGAGGAGCGGGAGGTATTTGGCTGCCGCGCCCCCCTTTCTCCTGCAACGGTGTCCCCCAGCTGCAGCATAACACGGTAAGCCCTGCGGGACTCGCAATCGGTGGTCCGTGGCTTGAGCATGGTTGGGGGGCGGTAGGGGTGGTCCCAAGATAGCTGAAGGGATCGTGACTTGCGAGGCATTGTTTTTGTAGGCATTGGAGTCTCTGAGCGATTCACCACCCTCACTGAGCAAGTGTTTTTTTTTCTCATTTTCAAGTGCAAGGGTAGCGCGTGCAGCGCCAGAGGGCAACACCTACAACTAGTTGTTTACGAAGTGGAAAAATCAGTGCGTAGTGGTGCGACACTCGCCCCCAATTGAAAGCAGAGTGCATTAAAAACAAGCGAGAAGAACAGGAAGTGTGCAGGGCAGGTGCTGCTGCATCCTCCGCGTTTCTTGAAAACAATCAGTTGGGCTGGGGGATCCCAGTTCGAACCTCAGGAGTGCAATATCCTGTGATTCTGGCCAAGTCACTTGATTGCTCAGGGGACAAAGTTGTTAGATAAATCTGCTGCAGGACAAAACAGCAGAAGAAGCAAGCCGGTGGGCAGAGCCACGAGCTAGGGAAACACATGCAGTGTGCAGGCCCCGGCAAAGACCACCAGGTCCCACAGAAGTCGGGGGGGGTTAAAGGCACAAAGCGCTTGGTGCACAAGGGATGGTGGCAGCACCCCGCCAGGAAGAAGGAGTAGGAGCGGTGGGTACGTAGACCCAGACAGACTCCACATTTGGTAGGCTTGGTGCATAAGGAGTGCGGAGCGATGGAGGGCCAAGGCGGATTTTTTTTAAAATCAGCTCTACAACACCTAGAGGTAGTCAGCAAAAAGCTAGAAAAAGAGAAATCCATAGGTAGGATAGTAGGCCCCCTGCCTCCTCAGATGCAGAAAGGGTTGGTAATCTCTCCCCTAAGGATAGTTCCCAAGAAAGAACCAGGACAGTTCCATCTAATCCACCACCTCTCCTTTCCTGAGGGGACGTCAGAAAACGACGGAATCAGCGCTGAAGCTTGCACCGTAGGTTATGCTACAGTCGACGACGCCATCGACCTAGTTAGGTCCTCAGGCCATGGGGCCCTCATGGCTAAGGCAGACATAGAATCCGCCTTCCGCCTCCTCCCGCAGCATCCTTCAAGCTTGGTGCGAGGACCAATGGCCCAGCAGATGGCACAAACATGGCATCACCAACAACATTACATTTCTTGAACTGCTTCCCATTGTGGTAGCCCTAACAGGCTGGAAGCAGGAATTAAGGAACATGAAGCTGACACTATGGTCAGACAACTAAGGGGTGGTGCAAGCAATAAATAGAGGCTCAACCAGGTGCCCAGACATACTGAGAGTAATGCGTCAATTGGCTAAATTGCAGTTGGAGGGGAACATAGACCTGAAGGCACGGCACGTACCTGGGGTGGAGAACGTAGTGGCGGATGCCCTTTCACGAGCACAGATGAGCAGATTCAGGGAATTGGCCCCGCGGGCGGAGCAGGTAATGACCCCCTTTCCAGTTCAGCTTTGGGGCCTGGCAGGATAGACTTGTCAGCGCTACTAAACCAATCCCTTGCCCCGGAAGCGGCTACAAAAGGTATGCAGGGACAGTGATGCAAATAGGAGGAATTCAGACACTGGGAAACTTGGGGCGACACAAATGGACAGTTGAGAAGTTCATCCAGTGGGCATTTACCTGCAAAAAGTCCAGATCATGAGCACAAGCCCACCTGTCCGCGGTGGGTCATTATACAAAGATTGGGGTAGGCCAGGACCCCATGGCCTCCCACTACATCAAACAGCAATAAGAGGCTGGAAGTGCACAGACGGTGTAAGGACAAACAGCAGGCAACCAATAGACTTCACGAGATTGGGTCAGCTATTAGACACACTTGGGGATATAACAAGGGACAGCTTTGAGCTCTACCTTTTTAAGGCAGCATTCTCCACCGCATTCTTTGGGGCATTTCGCCTCAGCGAGCTAGTAGCACCCAGGAGGGCTGGGCCAGCGGGCGTTGCTTGCAGGAAGCCGATGTCAAACTCAAATCAGCGGAGATTGAGTTACTCCTGAGGCGGTCAAAGACAGATCAGGCTGGCAAAGGGGTGGCAGTGCGTTTGCAATGCATCAAGGATCAGAGGTACTATGCGGTGTGCTGCCTCCTTACATAAATGGCGGTGCGACCAGCAGGGGAGGGTCCTCTGTTCAAGCAGGGAGATGGGAGCCACCTAAGCAATTTTCAGTTCACAGCAGTGATGCGCCAGGCTCTCGCCAAAGCAGGGCTACCCCCAGCAGCTTTTGGCTCTCACTCATTCAGGATTGGGGCAGCAACCTCAGAAGCACAACAAGGGATGACCGAGGCAGGGATACAAGCAATATGCAGATGGCGGTCCCGAGCATACAGGACCTACGTGAGAACCCAACTTCTGTAAAATCGCCCGCTAAAGACACTAGGGCTGCCGCTTTTGGGGGAAGGGGCGCCGCCTCTAGCGCGAGAGGCCGTCTGACATTTGTGATCATTGCTTCAGCAGGAGGGAGACCGCGCCTGGTGTGGGTGGTTGGCCACTCCTTTGTATCCAGGATGCAGTCTTGGTGGCAGCAGGGGGGCCACAAGCAGACAGGAAGACCTTGTATGACCGCCTTCTCCTCACTCCATGGGAACCAGCTACACTACTCTACAGGTAGTTTCGGGGAATAAAGAAGTGTGATCTTCTGCTTATCTGCAGTCTTTCGCAATTGGTACCTAGTGTTCCCAACGGGGACTATGATATTTATTTATTTAGAGATTTATATAGCGCAAACGTGACCCGTTAGGGTGTCAGAGCACTTAACAGAGATATAGCAGTCCCGAATGCGACCAATAGCAAGCAACATAAACTTACGCATGAAGATAATATAAAACAGTATAAAAACATTGGACAGTAATGTTCTCAGGACTTGCAATAAAATCTGAGACTGAACGAATACGTCAAATTACAAATTATCTTTTACCATCAAAAGAAGCAGAGTTCAAAGTTTAGCTGAGCGATTCGTCTCAGTAGCTTAACGAGATAGGGGACCCAGGAAAGGACTGTGTAGATCCCAATATGAATCGGTTCATGAAGTCATTGTGGGGCCCTCTGATTTATAAATCTGTAGCGAACGGAAAGGTTATTCGATCGACAGATGAATTAGTTGATTCTTTGTAAAGAGTTATGGTAGGAATTTCCCCATTAGGAAGATCTTAGCTTCCTTCTTGAATTTTGAATGGAATGGTATTCTTCTAATGTTTGGCGGAAGCAAGTTCCAGATTCTGGGTGCGGCGCCTGAGAAAGCTCTGTTGTATGTTTTCTTCTTCTGGAAGCGCGGCGGTTTCAGCTCAAGCTCATTTGCGCCTCTGGAGTACCTGCCTCGTCCGGATATCATCACTTTCTGGGCAAGGTATGCTGGTGTATTTGAGTGTAGCTCCTTATGTGTGATACAGGCCAGTTTGAGTTGTACTCTGGCTTCGTATGGTAGCCAGTTCAGAGCTTTTAAGTGTGGAGAGATGTTATCAAATTTTCTAGATCCAGTTATGAGTCTTGCGGCTGCGTTGAGACAAGTTTTTAGCGGCGCTGTTGAGGTCTTGGGCAGGCCAGATAAAGTTGAACATACGTATTCGATCCTCGCAATGACCAACGCCTGACCCGCCATTTTGAGGTCTGACGTTTCTAGGAATGGTTTTAGTTTTCTAAGAAAACTCAGGTGGTATTGGGCGTTTTTAGCCATCAAGTTGATGTGGCTTTGCATGTTCAGGTTCTTGTCCAACGTGATTCCTAGTGATTTGGCTGAGTCCACTAAGGTCGGGTTGCAGTTAAGCGCGGTGATCAGTGTGGTCCATTCCTTTATTTCAGAAGAGATTTTGGGGGGGAAATTAATAAGAATTCAGTTTTTTGCTCGTTTAGTTTAAGCTGATTACTTGTTAGCCATTGAATGGTCATCTTTAGCGCTTCATTCATTGACTTGATCTCCTCCAGTGACGAGACTTTAATGTAGATCTGTGTGTCGTCAGCATACATATGAAACAAGATGTTGGCGTGTCATAGTCTCCCAGCCAGCGGTTCCATGTAGAGGTTAAAAGGAGTTAGGGAAAGAGTTGATCCTTGCAGTACACCAATCGTAATAGGGGACGTCGATGATAGCTTTTGATTAACTAAAAATCTTTGTGATCTATTCTCCAAGAAAAATGTAAACCATTCGAGGACAGTTCCCGACAAGCCCATCATGCTTCCGAGTCGATCTAGCAGTTTATCAAGGTTTACGGTGTCGAAAGCAGATGAAAGGTCTTGGGCTTTGTCTTGGTCTAGAGCTTGCAAGGCATCATCCACTATATGAAGTATTGTAGTTTCCGTACTATGGTCTGGTCTGAAACCTGATTGGCAGCCGTCCAGAAGATTAAATTTAGAGATATGTTGGCACAGTTGTTGATGCACACATTTTTCTAGAAATTTCTAAAAAGGGAATTTTGGATACTGGCCTGAAAATATTTGGGTCAGCAGCGTTCAATGTCAGTTTTTTTATGATGGGGATGACTTGCCCAGTTTTTAGGCAGTCTGATATGGAGCCTTGAGACAGAGAGGTGTTGATTATCGTGGTCCAGATGGGGACAACAAATTGGCTGGTTGTCTTCGAGAATTTCGAAGGTAGAGGATCGTTGAAGTGGTTATTTGGCTTTGTCGACGAGAGGATTTTGGAGATGTCGTTGTGGTCATATAACTTGAAAGAAGACCATAGAGCTTCATTTTTTGGCACTGCTTGGAGGGAGTGTGAAGGTTCATCGATTTGTGAAGCTGATAGGGAGGGTAGGTTTAAAGCGGCTGCTCTAAGCTCACTTCCCAATGAAATGATTTTGTCTGTGAAGAAGGACGAGAATTCCTCACAGTTTATTAGGGGTTTGTTGCTTCTTTAGAGGATTTGGCCAATTTATTCGACTGCAGCTTTACCATTTCAAAGAGTTTACGTGGTCTATTATGAGCATTCTCCAGTTCTAATCTAAAGAAATCTTTTTTTGATTTTAGAATGCTTTTGTGATATGCGTTTCTGGTCTTTCTTAGTAGTTTTAGTTGGGGGGGATGATGGGTGTTGTCTCCATTTCCGTTCGGTTAGTCTCAGCTCTCTTCTTTCCTCGTTCAGGGCACTACTAAACCAAGGATTTTTGTCTCTATCCATGATTCTTCTCAGTTTTCGAGGAGCAACTGAGTCGATTATGTCTGACATCGTTGCGTTGTAGTGTTCCGTGAGTTCGCAGACATTCGTAATGTTAGAGGGTGGGAGAAGATCCTTCTCGCAACGTGCAGCCAGTTTCTCATAGTCTAGGTCTTTTGTATCTCTAATCCATCTCTTTGGTTTGAAAAATTGTGTAGATCTTTCCTTTTCAACTCCTGGAATTTGGAAGGTAATAGAGTGGTGGTCTGACCAATCGCATGGAGAGATTGAGATTATATTGACTGCCTTTTCCCTGGAGATGATCCAGTCTAGAGTAGATCCTTTGCAGTGAGTTGGGAGAGTGCAGGCTTGGGTGAGATTTTGTTCAGCTAGGAATTCTTTAAAGACATTGACCTGGCTATCGTTAATATCCTCCCAATGCAGATTGAAGTCCCCCAGGAATAAATCATTGGATTGGGGGGAAGCATTTGCAGAGATGATTTCCATTAGGTTGTCTATGAAGGTGTTGTTGTTCTTACCTGGAGGGTGGTAAAAGGTGTGTAAAATGCATGGAAGATTCGCTTTATTTTTTATGGAAAGAGCGAGATATTTGCAGGAGTCAGATGTATTAGAGTTTAATTGCGTGATGGCGAGATCGGAGCGGTGAATGCAGGCGATACCTCCCCCTTTTTTTATTTGTCTGTCTAGTCTCACGATGCTGTAGTTTGGGGGAAATCGTCTTTGTGGCCTGCCTAGCAGGTACTGCGGGAGGGAGAGGGGGCTCACTTCGTCTCTCTCCATAGGCAAGTGTGGAAGCACGCGTGGGCGAAGCAACCAGTAATATGCATGAGATTGCTGCGCTGCCCTATAATATGCTTTGAGGCCTGGGGCATTGAGTCCGCTTCTGAGTATAGTTTTATTAAAATTTCCCATTGCACCCGGGGTTGTTTCCCAGCCCAGGCCAGTCTGATCATGAGGGTGCAAAGAGTACGGAACAGTGTCTTTGGTAATGGGATCGGCATATTCGCAAAGAAGAAAAGAAAACACGCAGGAGGATTATCATTTTCATTCGTGCAATACGTCCCAGTAACGATAATGGTAGACGGACCCATTTCTCGATAGCTTCCGTGCGGTCATAGTTTTCCCATATTACCATTTTCCCATATTACCACTTTGGGGTCAGTGTGGATTTAGATCCCCAGGTATCGCACTGGATCTGTAGGCCACGTTATTGGACGTTCCATCTGCGTTGGGGCTGTATTGGCAGTGAGAGGGAATATAATTGATTGACTCCAATTTATATGCAGACCCGAGTGACGTCCAAATTTCTCCACCTCTCGCAACATTGCCGATAGGTTGTGCTCTGGGTTGCGCACATATAATAGTGTATCGTCTGCATATGCGGATATTATTAGGTTGTAGTGTGGGAACCTTATACTACGATGTGCGTGATATTCTCGCATGGCACAAGCTAGAGGTTCTGCAACCAGAGCATACAATAACGGTGAGATCCGGCACCCCTGTCTAGTGCCTCTTGTAATCGCGATTGGCATTGAGAGCAGTCCATTCACGCGAACCCGGGCTAACGGCTCTGCGTATAGTACTTTAACCAGTTTGATAAACACCTCTCCCACTCCAACACGCCTCAACACCGCCAGTAGAAAGCTCCACTCCACCGAATCAAATGCTTTTTCAGCATCTAGAAGAAAGCAGCCGCTCGAACATTTGTCTCTATTCGTGTGATGGTGAAAAACATTTATGCAAATCACAAGTAAGGGAACGTCCAGGTACAAACCCCGACTGCTCTGGGCCCCACCACAATGGGGAGCAAGGGTGCAAGTCTATTCGCTAGGATTTTGGCAAACAGTTTAGAATCTGTATTAAGCATGGACAATGGTCTGTATGAGGAGCACTGTTCGGGTGGTTTACCTGGTTTTAGCAGCATTATCAAGACTGCCTCTCGCATCGGAGGGGGCTTAATGCCCTTTCTGGCCATTTCTTCAAAGAGGTTGACCAGGTGTGGAACTAGCCGCTCCTGGTAGGCCTTATTGAAAGAGACTGTCAAGCCATCAGAGCCAGGCACTTTGCCATTAGACATATCTTTTAATGCTGCTGTGATCTCTGTTGGGCGGAGTGGGGCCATCAACCTCTCCTTACGTGAATTAGGCAGTCACTTTATTGTAATGTGGGCTAGATATTCTTCCACAGATTCTTCTGCGCAGGAGCCACGCGAAGTATAAAATTCTGTGTAATAATTGCAGAATCTGCCCACTATCTGAGGTGCGCCACACACCTGCGCCCGCTATCATCATGCAACATTAATACGTCATTACCACCCCTTTCAAGTCTTGTCAGTGCTGCTAATGTAGTGCTGGGCATTTCGCCCTCACCATACACTCTGGCTATGGCATATTCCCCTAGGTGTGTTATCACGACATGTGCCAGATCATTGAATTCAGCTATCTTTTCCCTAATCTGTGCCAGCAACTCAGGCTCTGGCACTCCCTGTGTTGCACGCTCCAATACGATCAGTTATTTCTCCAATTTCTGCAATCGATCTTTGATGGAGCGAAGCACCCCCGCAAGTTTCAAGATTGTTATGCCTTGGATATATGCCTTGAATGCTTCCCAGATGGTAGCCATGCTGGAAACACTCCCTAGGTTAGTGTGGAAATAGTCATCTATGGCTTGCACTAGTTCTTTGCGAAACGCTGTGTCCAGTAGTGAATATTGTGGGAACCGCCAGGTGATGTTCCTGGGTTGTATATCTCCGGTCATCAGTTTTAGTCTTACCGGGGGGTGATTAGAGTATGTGCGCGGTAAATGTTCACATTCAAGTATGAAGGGCAATAAGTCTCGTGAGGCTAACCAATAATCTATGCGTGTGTATATCATGCACTGATAAATAATGAGTGTATTCCTACCCTGAGGTGTGCAATAGTGCCAGACATCTACCAGCCCATCCGCTTCTGCTATTGCATCTATGGCTCTAGCTGCCGCTGACGGTCTTCTGGGGAGCCTCTAGATCTATCTAGCTCTGGAGATTGAATATAGTTCAAATCGCCACCCCAGAGCTGGGGTATATTATTGTATTTCGTAAGTTTATAGTGCAGGGTGTGATAAAATTGAGGGTCATCATAATTAAGTCCGTAAATACCTACTAATAGCATGCCAAAATTATCTTTGCGGCATTGGGCTACTACACATCTTCCCCCAGGGTCTATATCTACTTCATGGATATGTACCCCTGCACCTCAGCGTGCCCACACCAATTCTCCCTGTGCATGTGTCATGAATACTGCTGCAATGCAAGTGCCTTTCTTTCTACATTGTGATAGTAGCCCGGAATGGGGCGTCAAGTGTGTTTCCTGCAATATGGCAAAGTCTATGTGATGTCTCTACAAATACAATACCACCTTTCGAATTTTCCGCTGGTCATTTAGGCCCCTGACGTTCCATGACATAAAATTTAGTGAAGCACCGCCCATTACTAGTGGTGCCGTATTAACACTACCTTTGCTCATGATAGATTCCCAAAAGTATGATGTCATAGATGTTACTCAATCTCCTCTTACTTCAATTTTTTTGGCTACAAGTGTCAAATAATTTCATAACTAGAAGTCCCCTGTCCCCCTCCCATGCCACATCCACAAACATATGACATGGCATAACAATTCCTCCCCATTTGTCCTTCCCCCCAACTGACCAACATTCCCTCCCCAAACATTGTGTGTTACACATGAGGGCAGTGATTACCTGTGAGTTGCCCCCAGCTCTGTTACTTTTTATGACCATCTGTCAGCTTATGCATCATATCCATGGCAACCAACTACCATTGTGCATACCTGATTATGGGCACTAGTCCCTACTACTGTGCACTTTCTTATTCGCTTTTCTAACTTCCTGCTTCATGTGGGTGACACGGATTCAATGTACAATCCCAGTTCCTCCTCCCTACTACACGTCTTGTTATATAATTCAGGTAGGTTTTATATAACAATCCCCCTTCCTACTGCCAATATTCATGTTCCTGATTGCTTTTGAAAATAATAGTACTGGTAACCTTACAGTAAAAAAAAAGGTCTTATGAATAGTTGCAGGTCAGTAGTAATGTACGATTCTCGGTCCGGCTGATCCAGTTCACTTTGAGTAGTGTTGTCCTCTAGGCTGGTGTCTTGTGCTTGTCTGCGGGGCTTAGTTTTGTTGTATGCCTTAAGCAGCTGTTGCAGGTTGTTAGGGTCCGTGTAAATCTTTGTTTTGCCATCCATCGTCACTCTCAATCATGCTGGGTAGAGCATGGCATAGTCTATGCTGAGCTCCCTCAGCTTTCGCTTCAGATGCGCAAACTGTCTCCGTGCCTCCTGCACCTGTCGAGTAAAGTCAAGTTAGAGTGAAAGTTCGAAACCTTCGTATTGGAGCGTCTGGAGTTTTCTGGCTCGTCGCAATGCAGCGTCTCTATCCCTGTAATTTATGAGCCGGGCAATCAATGGTCGAGGGGGCATACCAGCGGGCGGTCCGGGAGCCAGCGAACGATGTGAGCGCTACAATATGAATACTGATGAGAAGGTGTCACGGCCCAGCAAGGTTGTAAGTAGCTGCTCCACAAAGAGCTCCATATTCCCTGTCAGTGTAGATTCAGGCAGTCCCACTATGTGTTGGTTGTTGCACCTCGATCACGCTTCAAGGTCTTCGGCTTTACTCTGCATCGTCACCATTAGGTTTCCCACTTGTTTCTGTGCCTCTGTGGTCTCTACCTGCAATTCTTCGGCCTCTGACATCCTTCTCTTCACCATATCTAGTCTTTCTGTGTGTTTATCAATGTGCTCAGACATGCGATCCATATGATAGGAGAGGGAGTCAATCTTCCCATCTATTGTAGTGAAACTTTGCTGCATCGTTGCTAGTATTTGGCGTAGGTTCCCCCCCTAGCTTAGTAGCCGTGGTCCCCTGTTCTGTTATTGTTGTCTCTGCATCTTCCTCTCTCATTCTGGTGGATTTGCACTGCTCAAACTGCAGTAATGGCTGATTTTTATCTGGTTTCCCCCTTCTAATATAGACTGTGCACTCTATATGCTGCCTCCATATTTATAGAGTGTTCCGATGCCTTAGAGTGGTGTTCCCCGCACGGTGGTGCCCACTGCCTGATTTTGTACTCCCTCTCCCAAGATGTTAACACATTTGCCCATTACCCACTGTTGTTCCTCATGCAGGGCGGGACAATGGTGGTTACCTCTCTTGTCCCAGCTAGGCCAACATGCGCTTACATGCAGCACTCACCTCCTCCGGGGCTGCAAAGTCTCTAGCCGCTGTATTCCACTCTGCAGTTGTGCTCCGGCCTCACACAGCCTACGCGCTCCGTAAGTCACCCAGCACCCTCAGCAGCCAGGCGAGCCTCGCCTGCAGCACCCCAAGCCCCCGAAGAAGGTCAAGGCCGGGTGCAGCAGGCCGGTGATCCCTCCGCACACGTGGCTTGGCCGGTACCGTCCATGGGATCAACAGGCGAGGCTCCGCTAATGACACCGCCCGTGACAGAGGCGAGCCAACACCTTTATCGGTCCAATGATCAGCGAACGATGGTCTGACACAGACGGCATGCTAGTCTCTGTCAGGCGATCCCAGCAACCCAAGGCCCAACATGCAGCCAGTCAGGTGGCCACGCCATTGACATCACGGCCCGAGCGCTCAGGGGGGTTCTGACACCGCGATGAAAGTGGCGTTTGTTAGCAGATGACAAATGCTGTTCAGTGCCGCAGCATAAGCAAATTTTTGGCCACAAATGTACGGAATTCCTGCCGGATTGTTAAGACAGTCTACGGTGCTTGCCTAGGTTGTGGCCATCTTGAGGCCAGGCAAACTCCACCCCCCCAGGTTTAATTTGTATTAAAGGTTGATATCATTGCATTCTGTCCAGATTTGCTCTTTAAAAAGACAGTGTAGTGTACAGAGGTTGTATTCATTCTTTCCTGAAAGATGATTGCCAAAATAGTAAAAGTTCTTCCAGAAATTGATATATGTCCAGCTTTGAAGTTTGTAATTTGAGTTTCCAATTTAGAGCCATCTTCTCTGCATCATTGTAGCATTACTATAAGGTATTTTCCAGTTGTTCCTAGAAACAATGTAGACAAAACATCTGATCTGCAGTTTGGCCAGGTCATATTTGGTTAGCCTTTTTCATCAATTTCTCAAAAGGCACAGTTTTAGAATCCGATAATGTTAAGTAGATAAATCATTCAGAATTGATTTCAGTGCTCGATTTAAAAGAGAAGTCTTCACAGTTATGGTTCCATTTGTAGCTCAGTCCAAATAAATCATCAATATTTACTTCTTCATATTCTAAAACTCAAACAATGACCATAACAAATTCTTGTGCATCTTGTTGAGTGTTCAGAGTAAATATTAGTGGTCGCTACATATATCTAAAACATCTTGGATAGCTGAAGCAGTTCTGTCAGTCAGTAAACTGAGCTAATGATAAAGTGCAGAACACATTCTCTTATCTGATTTTTGTTGAATTTCGTTTACTAGATGTGGTAGATGGAACAGTACATTCAGAACAACATTCACCAAGCAGTTGACAGCTGAACTGCTTTCCAATTGATAACGTACAATCTCATTGTCATTTTCCAGTTTTCTCTTCTTAATACCCTCTGGATTGTCCTTGTGCCCTTTCTTTTCGTGACAATCCATACCCTGTTTTGTAAGTTTCCACTTTGGACAGATTATTTATTTCTCATAAACAGGGTACTGGCCTAAATGAGGAGCGTAAAGGACTTCTTATCCGATTGTACTCTTTTACACAGCTTGCATTAGCACTACATTTCTTATCATCAAAGTCAATGAAAAACAAACTGGTCAATGTTCAAATTCGCGACAAGGCTACATATGACATTCCTTCTTTAAATACAGTAGTTCCAATCTTTACAAAAGCTGCATCTTATCTTAAACCTTGTGATTTATGGATAGTTAAAGCATATGCTAGAGAGAGTGGGAACTGCTATGCTAGAGAGAGTGGGAACTGCTGGCACCCACATATTTCATTAGCAAAAAACGTACAACGCATCAACCAATCAGTTCAACACCCCTAATCTGATCAAATTTTACGGCCAAGTATTCAACCTCATCTCTATTTGGGAATTTAATTAAATCAATAACTTTATACATTGCACCTTTTACTAACTCTTCCTCAACATTTAAATTATGATGCAAAATTACTTGACAGGTTATGCTCACGCTTAAACGCTTTGCTAATCCTGCAGTTTTTGATACAGCTGTCTCCAAAGAATCCAATTTTGCTTGCAGTTTATCTGTGAGTAGTATTGTGATTCCCTGATGTTCCATTTTATCAATAACTGTAATTTCCAATATATTTTCTTTCTACAGTTGTAGTAATTGTTCATTAAAGTTGGAGCATTCTTGAAATGTTTGCATTAAACAATCTACAGATGCACATTCATTCTGCTGCTGTAATATGAGATGGAAATAGTCTTTTGATAAGGTGACTTTCCAAAGCACGTTTCCTCTCTTTTGTCAGAACTCCTACTGTAATGTCCTTCAATATATCTCCATCAGATGATTGACGCATATTTTTCACTAGGTCCTTCTATTGAAGATTTAATTAAATATTTGTGTTCCCAACACTTCCTAGACAATTTTGTGTTTTATTATGTACAACTGTTTTGAAAACAGGTTGTTCTTTTACTGTTGAAAATTGAAGTAGGACATCAAGTACCATTAAATGCTTTTCTCCAAAGAGTACATCGTAGTTTGTTCTTGAAGCCTGCTGCATTCTTAAGTGTATAAAGGCAAGCTTTTTGTTTGATAACATGCTCACTTCATCAATGATTAGAAGCTTCAGTTTTTTCAATACTCTTGATACCTCATGACAAGTGTCACCAGATAATTTCTGGTATTCCACTTTATTGTCATGTTCAAGAGGTAGCATTAATAGTCGATGAAGAGTAATTTCTTTGATGTTACGTGCAGCTAATCCTGTTGGTGCAGTAACTACACTTGACAAATTTGAATCTGTAGTCTTCTGTAGATAATCAGTGAGACGTTTATGTAGGAAGCTTTTTCCAGTGCCAGCTTGAACACTAATGTATAGTAGAATTAGTTTAAATGAAGAACATTCACACTGTTTCTTTTCGTGGAGAGATCCATGCTCAATTTTATCTTTAACATAGTTGTAAATTTCTTTTTGTTCATTGTTCAATTGTTCAACTAGCTCATCAAAATCCGCATTTTCCTCTCTTGCTTGCTGCATTGCATTTTTCACCTCATTCATAGTTATAGCTGCTTTATCTTGAATTATTGGTTCTCCAAGAAGATTTTGACTTGCTGGTGCACAACTTTGGCTGCTTTGTGAAGTCTCTCTTATTATCTCAGCAGCAATGGTTTCTTCCTGTTCAATCTCATCTTTCAACATTTGCAAGTAAGTTGGAAAGACAGAACACTAAATACTGTCTTTTACAGCATTGAAAGAGTCTTCATAACAGTCATACTGTCCAAGTAAGTCTGATTCAGCACGCTATGGCTTGAACTACTGCAAAAGTGCCAAGTAGAAAACCTTTTTCTCTCTGGAGTTTGGCAACTAAGCTTTCTGTGGTTAATTCGATTTCCTTTGTTATGTCTCACCAAACAACCATCACATCCAAGTACTGCATATCTCCCTTCTTCTATGTTTTCAGTTACATTACTTTGATATGTATAGTGCTGAAGTACTTCCTAGAGACACATGTTTTGAAGATAGGGACTCCTTTTAGGGTACTATGTATCCAACATATTAGTTTTCAAAATGTCTCAACTTTCTGGATCAAAATCTGCTAGGTACTGTATTTCTGTGTAACACTTTAATACTCTGTTTCAACTGCTTGCAAGGCCTAGGCTTACCCATACAATTCCTCTTGACTTGGAGAACAAACTAGCCAAGCTCAATCCATCCGAGCACTCAGAGGATCCTATTTCTCTGTGAGAAAGCATTTTCAAACTGAAGCTGTACAATTTCTTGGAATGACTCTTTTCTGCAGAAATCTCCTCTCACACCTCTTTTGTTTCTGTTTTCTCTGATTGTGTTATATATGAAGTCATGTAGCGAGCTACAGCGATGGAGTTGTCTGCAACAAATTGTAGATCCATATTTGCATTCCACATCTTCAGATTCACAGGATTGTAGTCATTGATAAACTTGGAAGCATCTGTTTTTCTGGGATTGTATTTCTTTTTGGGTGATTTCTGTGTCAATGTATGTCTGACTGCAGACAAAAAGCTGTTGACTCTTCCTTCTGAGATGATAGGTCTTGGGAATCCAAAACAACATTTTGTGTAAAATTTTCCTTTCCACCTGTATTTTCGAAGATCGAACTTCCCACATCTATGAGTTTGAAACCGTAGAACTTGTTATCTCAAGCCCTTGTCAGCACTGTCTTTTGCGATGGTGCATGTCACATCCTGTTGTATTAAAGACAAGGCTGACTCATCAGTGTCTGTTCCAAATTTCGGGGCATCTTTTACCCATAACAGCATGGGAATATGTGGAGCACCTCTAGCTTGGTACTCTTTACGCCAAAAGAAATCAGTCACTTCACCAAGAGGGGAATTACTTTTGTTGCAGATAAAATACATCATGGCTTGAAATTTTTGGTTGAAATATCTGCAAACAGTAGCAAAGTTCTCTAGCTGTCTTCACTTTGATGCCCTTTGTGTTTGAGTTTGCTACTCGCAAGAATTCAAGCAGGTCATCCAATGCATACTCAGCACAACTGAGTGTTAGAAACCAAGAAAATATTCCTAGGTTTCCCAACATTCATTTCAGCTCACCGTGTTGATGATACCAATACTCGTTGGTGCCACATTGGCACGCCATCAAATTAATCAAGTTGTACTCCAGGTTTTCGTCTTTTCCTTGCACTTTATCAACAAATTCCCTTTGCTGTGAGATTTTGCAGATTCACTCTTGTTTTGAGAATGTGATTTACGGTATCATAGAGCCCTGACAAGTCGCTCTCAAATTGTAGATGAAATATATAGGGAATACACTGGTGAAATCTAGAATCATTTGAATATAGTCTAGTTGATCTGTACTTAGCTGCTGGTATTTGTACCGGCCGGTCATCATATCTACCACCTACTCCAGTAGGAAACAGATGCAGAAAACAGCGATATTCTAAATTTTTCTCCAACACACTCATGGGAGCTCCTTTCACTTCTTTAATTTGAAAGCGATCAATAGCATCACCAATAATCTCTTTAGAATGCAGATAATGAATACTGCGTGTTCATAAATTTCTTCTGATCTGGACTGATCCACCTTTTTAATCTAACCTCTTGATGATGAAGTGTCATCCTCCATATGTATTATATCTTGAAGAAGAGGTATATTTTTATAATACATTTTATTTTGTCCCAGATATAATGTTGCTTTTTTCTCTTCACTAATATCCACTAACTCTTGCCATATTCTTTTGCTCTTGGTAGGGACACCATTCACTAGAATAATAAGTGCTTCTTCAAAATCTCTCTCCACCCCTACAGTTTTACTATTCTGCTTGAAATCTAACGGCAAGTACACAGTTCTACCTTTAAGACCATTCTGGAGCTCAGTTGGAGGTAGCTTCCCTGTGTTTGGCTCCATATGACCTATAGCTTGGAATAGATGTATACATTGTATTAGAATTGATTCATAAACATTTAAATCTTTAAGTTCTTGTGGGATTGGAACTAATTCTAACTTGTTGTGGACTGCTCTAACTGGTATTTTATTAGCCTCCAACTTATTATAACAGTACTTACATATAATTTGTCGTGTGGAACAATGAAAGCATTCCTCTACAAATAAATAAGCTGCAAATCCTTGCCACTTATCTCTGTTGTCTTTTTTAGATTTTGAAGACACAATAACATAACGAGTTTGACTTTTGTAGTGAGTGCGTCAACAACATATACGAACACAGTTCGATTTCTCTGAACAGACTGTGTTAAACTTTCTAGTCTCTTATTGAAAGTTATCACCAGTAATACCTGTGTCCTGTTCCGCTTCAACTGCAGATACCAAGTCCTCATTTTCCCCTACACTCCTTTTCAGCGCCAAAGAAACAAAACTGAACATAATCACAAATCTTTTCTACCTCTCCTACTGTACCATGCAAAAGAGCTCTATTCATTACTCCTAAACATAGAGCAGGAATTTTGACATAGTAAAGCCTCCTAACTAAAGTTTGTACATGCAAGTGGTGTACAGCTAACATTCTGAAATGATGAAAGGTGCTTTGGCACACTTTCTTTGATTAACATGCTAGTGAGTGTCCCTGTAAATTAGTATACTTCCTTACTTTGCATGGCTCTAAACCTTGCAAAGCCACAATTTTCTGTTTTAGACTTTTGCTTGGAAGCATACGTAGGAAACTTCTCAATATATCAATAGTTCCCTGTCAAACAATGCAAATACTGCTATAATTCCATTCATATAGAGGGGCCTGTCTACGCCTTCCCTGTACCTCTTCAGCTATGACTTCCTCTACATTTCTAGGTACCATTACCTCTTTTGAAATAGGAGAACGATCTTTTATCTCATAACATCGTCCAGATTTTTCAACTGCATACACTAATGTGTTCTCTTGGAAGTAGCTTTCTTCATTCAAAAAAGGCTCACTACTAGAACTATGTATCCGTTCACTGCTGAAAACTTTGCAAAAGTTAGTTCTATTGACAAGTCTTTTCTTTTGACTTTTTCTCCTCATGCACAACAGTATTTTATCCAGTGTCTTCATTCTGTTTAGAATCAAAATAAATAGCTTCCTTTTGAGAGCAAAGGCCTTATCGACTACAACATCAACACGTTCCTTTTATCTGACAGCTTCTCTCCTTCTTTATACTTAGTCATACTTCTTATTAGATTCTGAATTACTCTACTACGGAACATTCTAACTCTGATTTCCTTAATCTGCCTCTGCCTTTTGGTTAAACTCTGTACTCTGTACTTTTTAGTAGGATTGTTTACTGTACTTATCATGGACTTTATGTGCTTTCTTGGTTGATCTCAAACTTTGTTTTTTATTTACTTGATTTTGCTGTTTTTTTAAGTTGTCCACATAGTATTTTAAGAAATGTCTTTGTTCTCTTACCAGCAGCTCTTTTCTTTCACCATTTTCTCTGCATGTGTCTCTTTTGTTTCTCATTTGTAAGTAGATAGTATCCTTGCCTCTGTTTCTTTCTCCTCTCACTTTTTGATGGCATTGTAACTCTCTGTAGTTAACTAGATATTACAGTACATTTACCTTTTCATTATCTACTATCACGTTACATATTTTAAGTATTTAACTATCATCGTAAACAGTTCTCTTATTATAATATAGCTAACATTACTCTATTAATTTTCATGTTTATGTCTCTGTGGGTATGCAGACAGAATATCGAGTTGGAAATGTCGACTTACACAAATATCGAGTTGGAAATATCGTGACACAGAAATATTGACATCAAGAATATCGTGGTCAAGAATATCGACTTTAAGGTAAGAAATATCGTTTTTAACAATATCGAAGTCATTAATATCGTTTGCAAAAATATAGTTGTTATGTATTTTAGTATGTATTTTAAATGTATGTAATCTATTTTTTTGTATAAGTATTGTTTTTGTTTTTTAATATATGTGTTAAAAGTTTAGTAGTTATCAATTTTATTTTAATTAAATTTTGCGTTTTTAAGTTCCGTAGCGGTGTTATAGGGTAGGAAATAAAAAAGATTAAATGTATGTAATAATTAATGTTTTTGATTATAAATAAATTCTAATTAAAAATAGTTATTTGTTTGTAAATTATTTTTAAATTTATTTAATATAATATTTCTAGGTATTTGTCATATCTATTTAACATTATAA
Organism: Calotriton arnoldi; assembly: GCA_963921515.1. Classification (NCBI taxonomy): domain Eukaryota; kingdom Metazoa; phylum Chordata; class Amphibia; order Caudata; family Salamandridae; genus Calotriton; species Calotriton arnoldi. Next base: position 703,590 of record CAWUFW010001936.1, on the reverse strand, counting down.
TATGTTTTTATTTTTTAGATTTTTGTGTAATATGTTTATATATTTTTCATTTTATTGTATTTTTTATTATTTTGTGTTAGTGATTTTTTGTTTTGGAATTTTGAACTGACTGTAGTGGGAATATTAATATTTACCCTCCGCTATCCAACACTTTCCCGATTGTTGCACTAACTGGAGTGGGAATAGTATTTTTTACCCCTCTGCTATCCAACACTTTCCCTACTGTTGCACTCACTGGAGTGGGAATAGTCATTTTTATTCCTCTGCTATCCAACACTTTCCCTACTGTTGCACTCACTGGAATGGGAATAGTAATTTTTACCCCTCCGCTATTCAACACTTTCCCTACTGTTGCACTCACTGGATTGGGAATAGTAATTTTTACCCCTCCGCTATCCAACAGTTTCCCTACTGTTGCACTTATTGGAGTGGGAATAGTCATCTTTATTCCTCTGCTATCCAAAACTTTCCCAACTCTTGCACTCACTGGAGTGGGAATAGTCATTTTTCCCTCCGCTAACCAACACTTTCTCTACTGTTGCACTCACTGGAGTGGGAATAGTAATTTTTACCCCTCCGCTATCCAACACTTTCCCTACTGTTGCACTCACTGGAGTGGGAATAGTAATTTTTACCCCTCCGTAATCCAACACTTTCCCTACTGTTGCACTCACTGGAGTGGGAATAGAATTTTTTACCCCTCCGCTATCCAACACTTTCTCCACTGTTGCACTCACTGGAGTGGGAATAGAATTTTTTACCCCTCTGCTATCCAACACTTTCCCCACTGTTGCACTCACTGGAGTGAGAATAGTAATTTTTACCCCTCCGCTATCCAACACTTTACCTACTGTTGCACTCACTGAAGTGGAAAATTTAAGTTTAAAGACTTTTAAATAGTTTAATGTTTTAATTTATAATATAATGTTTTTTTATTAGATTTTATGTTATTGGTGTATGTATATATATATATTAATCTGTACATTTTCATATATACAATTATAAAATAAATTAAAATTAATAGTTTATTAATTGTTTTAAAGTAAATATATATATATATATATATATATATATATATTACATTTTATATACGTGTGTTTAAATTTTTTAAATTAAATTTATTTGTTATATTTGTTAAAATGTATATTAAATCGAATTTATTTTTGTTATTATTTAATATATTTAATATTACTTTTTATACATATATTAAAATCGATGTTTTGTACAACTATATTTTTTACATGGATATTTTTGTATTTACCATTATAAATATAGGATATCGATATTTTTGACATAGATATTTATAACTTGATATTTGTGTATGGGGATATTTTGGGGGTCGATATTCTATCAGTGAACTGTCTCTGTGTCTTTCTATGTGTCACTGTATGCATTAGTCTCTCACTGGGTATACTAGCATATCCATTACTGAGCTGCTCTGTATCAACTTATGTTTAAAGGACTACTTGTCTGGATGAGAAACTAGGGTTTGTCAGCACATGGCTAAATATGTGAGTGAGTGTATGAGTGCAGTTGTGGAAGTGCTATGAGATGTTTAAGTAAGTGTGCCAGTATATGACTCTCTGTTTTAGTAACACTATGGCTTCATAAATATATATGTGAGCGGCTGAAGGAATACCCCTGTGCCTCTGTTAGGGATTATAGGGGTATGTAGGTATATCTGTAAGTGTCTTCGATACTGCTGCATACATAAATAGTTTCTGAGTATGTGAGTGAATGCATAACTCCCTCTGTCGCTCTGTGACTGGGTCACAGAGAGGCTCTATGTTTTGAGAAAACTGTTGTCAGTTGCATTATGGATGGTGTACTCTATGTAGAGCTTGGCATAGGGGTCTGCAAGTGCATGAGTAACTTACTAAAACTGAAAAGGACATCTCTCAATCTTTTTAGGCACAAAGCACCATGCTTTATGGCATACCTACAGCGTATCTTAGAGGTCAGTTATGTGTACTAAAACCTGGATTTAAGACTTGACAAATGGCTTTTATATGCCAAATGAAGCTGGCAGTGATAGTACACAAATAGGGTCTACACTAGTAGACCTGACCCATGTTTAAACACTGCGGGGCAGATTTACAAGCCCCTTGCGCCACTTTTGCGTCACTTTTCCCATGTTAAAAGTGACGCAAAAGTGGCGCAAGGGGCTTGTAAATCTGCCCCTGCATATTTAACCATGCCTAGAACTCTCATACTACACATGTGACTCATTATTAGTTTAAAGAGTATGTCTTAATATCTAAGCACATACAGACCTGCCCTATAATTTATCAACACCTACACTGAAGGGTATATAATACATAGCTGTCACGTTTCTCATGTTCACACATTATATACACCTACTGTGTTTGTTTTTTCCTTTCAATTCTGAGATTTGTAGTCCTCTTTTAAAATATAATAAATAGAACTACAAGTCCAGGAATTCAATGAGCAGCACATCAAGTTTAGATGTGTAAAACTTGGCAGATCTTTTAATACATTGTTAAGTATAAGTTTAACCCTTAACAGTTTTTTTCTAGCAGTTAGAGCATGCAATAAAACAGTGGATGCACAATATACAGTTCCATGACAACGCACTGTGAACCAATTTCTCACACACTTTGGGGCCGATTCCGATTCGGGCCAGAAAAAATACCGACCGACTCGGAGCCGGAATAAATACCGACCGACACGTACAGGTGCAGCCCGACCCGCAAAGTACAATGAAAAGCGTGCTAAATCCGACCGACTCGTACGGAACACAAGCCGAACGACCGAGCCGCGCAAAAAACAGCCATCCGGCCGGAAAACCACGCAAATCGAACCGACCGACACGCAGCAGGAAGAATCCCGAACGAAACGTACCCGCGAACTCCGACCCGCCAAGTACGATGCAACGCGTGGAAAACACGACCGAGTCGCACGGAGCCCAAGCCGCACGACCGACACGCATTCAAAACAGCGAGCCTAAGCAACCCAAAACCCCGCGACCGACGCGTATGCAGCACAGAAAACAGCACAAACACAGCGTGAACGAATCGGAGAGGCTCGCACGAGACAACTGAAGGGTCCGACTCGTTCAGAAGAACGTCTCCTACACGCACAAAAAGAACCAAGGAAAAAAAAACACAAAAAAAGGCCAAACAAGCAATCACAAAGCAAATAAATACTGGGTGGGGAAACAGGGAACAAAGACACACCCACAACTCCACCCATATAAAGGACACAAATCCCTACCATGATCCTTTGCAAATTCAAATTACCTGCCAGCACTCAACAAACAGCAACCACACCCCCACAGCTCATCCATCACACAAGCCACACACCATCAGCACCTCAACAAATAGCACCTTCACATACACCCAGCAAAACACACACTCACACACCCTCACTTGCACACCAACACACACATCACTCACCACCACCACCCATCACCATGCCCCCCAAGAAGAATCCAAAGTTCCTAGATAGTGAATTGGAAGTCCTGGTAGATGAGATCCTCAGGGTAGAGTCACAGCTGTTTGGTACACTGGTCCAACAGACCCCCATGTCGCAGAAAACCAAGATGTGGGCGAGGATCGTTGACAGGGTGAACGCACAATCACCATGTTTGCGCACAAAGGAAGACATCCAGAACAGGTGGTATGACGTGCGCAGGAGGGTCAAGGAGCTGTTGAAGAAGGACTACCTCTTGAGTCAACACACCGGCAGTGGCCCTCCTGCCAAACCACTATACCTCAGGCCCTGGGAGGAGAAGGTGCGGGCCATCCTACCACCAGTGAGCGTCTATGGACTAGAAAACATCCCAGAGCCTGGTGAGTACACAACAAATGTACACAATATTGTGCCACAATACACACACATCACTGTCAAGGGGAGAGTCAAACCATGCACCCTAAGCAAATACACACCAACCAGAACAGAATCATCCCAAAATGTGTATGTCAGTCAGATAAACACAACACATGCCATCTCATAGTGATACGTAACTTTGTCATCACATGTACAAACACAACTACAACTACAGCTAGGCAGTGGCACAAAAATAACTAACAAACACATCCAGACATGTAGCCACCACTACAACACCACCTCACAGTGAAGCCCACTGAAAGGAAGGAATCCTGTGTATGCTGGGCAAGTCAGTGTAGCCAATAGCATCATGGGAGTCGTAGTCACAGATATTGCCCACCCTCACAATGCGCACATCAATACCACCATGAACCATGCTCACATCACAGGGAGTGGAAAACAACTGACAAGATGGCTGACACTGGCTACTGCTGTGGGGAGCACATGGCCCTGCTGGGAACTGGGCACCAAGCAACAGCAGGACACCACTGTCAGCCATCTTGCCATTGCTCTCACACTCACACACAGTGAAGTCCACCCAAAAGCAAGTAAGTATGGGCATGCTGGGAAGGGGGGTGGAGGCAATAGCATGATGGGAGTGGTAGTCACAGATATTGGTCACCCCCACAACTGTCCCATCAACACCACCCTGAACCATGCGCACATCACAGGGAGTGGAAAACAATCGACAAGATGTCTGACACTGGCTACTGCTGTGGGGAGCACATGGCCCTGCTGGGAACTGGGCACCAAGCAACAGCAGGACACCACTGTCAGCCATCTTGCCATTGCTCTCACACTCACACACAGTGAAGTCCACCCAAACAGCAAGTAAGTATGGGCATGCTGGGAAGTGGGGTGGAGGCAATAGAATGATGGTAGTGGTAGTCACAGATATTGGTCAGCCCCACAACTGTCCCATCAACACCACCCTGACCCATGCCCACATCACAGGGAGTGGAAAACAACTGACAAGATGGCTGACACTGGCTACTGCTGTGGGGAGCACAAGGCCCTGCTGGCAACTGTGCACCAACCAACAGCAGGACACCACTGACTGACATCCTGAAAGACAACTTGCACTCCCTGCAATGGAAGCACGTTCCATGGTGGATATCTGGCTGGGTGTGAAGGAGGACTCACAGCACTGACCATAGTTACAAGGACCTCCCCTCACACACCCCCTCAACACCAACTCCACATAACCCACCTGGGAGAATGCAATGCCTCACATCCTAACTGAAGATCCCACAAAGAACCACCACCCTGGGTTATGCTGTGTGAAGCACAGGGACACACTTGGGACTTGTAGCCAAACAACTGCCAGGACAACACTCCCAGCCATCCTGTCAGCACAGGCACCCCACCCCACAGGGAAGCAGAGTCAAAAGGAAGGAAGGATGGGCATGCTGGGAAGGGGGTGGAGGCAATAGCATGATGGGAGTTGTAGGCACAGATATTGCTCACCCTCACAATTGGCCCATCAACACCACTCTCAACCATGCTCACATCACAGGGAGTGGAAAAGGACTCACAAGATGGCTGACACTGGCTACTGCTGTGGGGAGCACAAGGCCCTGCTGGCAACTGGGCACCAACCAACAGCAGGACACCACTGACTGACATCCTGAAAGACAACTTGCACTCCCTGCAAAGGAAGCACGTTCCATGGTGGAGAATCTGGCTGGGTGGGAAGGAGGACTCACAGCACTGACCATAGTTACCAGCAGCACCACTCACACACACCCCTAACACAAACTCCACACAACTCACCTGGGAGAATGCATTGCCTCACACTCAAATCAAATATCCCACAAAGAACCACAACCCTGGGTCATGCAGTGTGAAGGACAGGGACACACATGGGACGTGTAGCAAAACCAACCCCAGGATAACACTGTCAGCCATCTTGTCAGCACAGGCACACAACCCCACAGGGAAGCAGAGTCAAAAGGAAGGAAGCATGGGCATGCTGGGAAGTGGGGTGGAGGCAATAGCATGATGGGAGTGGTAGTCACAGCCCAACATCCCCCACCCACATGGCCCATCAAGAACACACCCAAGCATGCACACCTCACAGGGAGTCAAAAGCCACTTCAAAGATGTCTGACACTGGTGCTCTTTTGTGGGGAGCACAAGGCCATGCTGGGAACTGGGCACCAACCAACAGCAGGACACCACTGTCAGCCATCTTGCCATTGCTGTCACACCCACACACAGTGAAGTACACTAAAAAGGAAGGAAGTATGGGCATGCTGGGAAGGGGGTGGAGGCAATAGCATGATGGGAGTGGTAGTCACAGATATTGGTCACCCCCACAACTGTCCCATCAACACCACCCTGAACCATGCGCACATCACAGGGAGTGGAAAACAACTGACAAGATGGCTGACACTGGCTACTGCTGTGGGGAGCACAAGGCCCTGCTGGCAACTGTGCACCAACCAACAGCAGGACACCACTGACTGACATCCTGAAAGACAACTTGCACTCCCTGCAATGGAAGCACGTTCCATGGTGGGATATCTGGCTGGGTGGGAAGGAGGGCCGGATGTCAACCATATACAACCGATGCAGACCATGTACACACCCCAACATTCACATAGAAATGCCCAAATAATGCAGGACAATGTGCTACACCAATTTCAACCCCTGACTGTGACAACTTAGGACAATGCAATGTACAGGCCCGCATCCAGAGGCACAGTCACAACTGTCAGGTGTGTCAAACATTGATGCCTGCAGAAACATAACATACATTGTGTGTGTCTCCCAAAAACAGGTGATGATGGGGACACAGCAGCAGACGCTGAGGAGTCCCCGACCCAGGCTCAAGAGGATACGGAGCTCACTGGTGTGGAACAGCCTCTGCCCTCCTCGGATGAAGAAGACCAACCTGGCACCTCCGGAGCAAGTCATCATCCAGCACCAGCAGGACCACCAGCTGCACCCCCTGCACCCACCCCTCCAACGACTGTCAACACACATACCACCCCTGCCGACATGGAAAGACCAAGGAGCACCACCACCACCAGCACAGGGACCCTGGACCAACGTGGGGCCATGGACACCAACACCACCAACAACCCCCAAAGGGGCCCAGGGTCACCTGTGCGTGCCACCTCAGGTACTGCACGTGTCACCAGGGGTGGTGGGAGGGGTGGGAGACAAAGGTCGCTGCTTGCAGAGGGGACTGGACTGCATGATGACCCACAACTGGCACGCATAGCCGATACGTACCAGTCCAGCACCGGAGAGCTCAGCCAGGTAGTGGGGCTCCTCAGGGACATTAAACAGCAGCAGGCTGCCCATCATGCCCGCTTGGACTCACACATGTCCCGCGTGGAATCCAAGTGGGACACACTGCAAGAGATGACGGTGGTGCATAGGGACATATTACAATGCCTCCGCCAGATGAGCAGCAACCAGTCAACACCTCCCTGTGTGCCCACAACATCTGCTGCTGAAACAACTGCAACTGCCACAGGGAGGGAGGATGACTCTGGCGGAGAGTCCCCTGCACCGCAGCAGCCTGCACTTGAGGGTCCCCCAAAGAAGAGGGGTCGTCCGAGGAGGGGCAAGTGAGAGGCGATGGCCATGTGCAACCCCCAGGAAGCCAAAACCTGTTCTGGATAATCACCTTTGTGCGCAAACTGTTCACCCTGTCGACTGCAACACAACTCTCCCACATGACATGGGGAGCTCAAGTTGGACCAATGTCTCAGATGACTGTGGACTCTACTCTGGACATTTCTGCTACCAGGACTTCCAAATCATCTAGGAACTTTGGATTACAATCACAATGTACAGCACTCACCATCCTGTGCACTATACTCACACATGTATGTCAATAAACTCACTAATACACCATACTTGCCTCTGTTGTGATTCCTACGTTGTCTCTGAAGTGGCGATGATGATCTGGGAAATGACACTGTGCATGCTAACTGCTACAGCAAGTACAACACCGGCATGTGAGTCATGGTGACGTCACACATATGAGGGAGGCACACCACCAGGGCTACACAACACATACACACCATGGCCATCTGACTCATCGCCTACACTGATGTTGCCAGGAAATATGTTGCATTGCACAGACCCAACACCTATTCACAGTCTGTGTCAACTAGCCCACTGATGCAGTAAGCAAATGTCAGTCAGATGTGTGACCACAGACAACGCACATCCCAAAGTGAAGCACAGGTTTATTACACATTTGCAACATGTTGTAACCACCACAGATGCAAGGTAATCCCACCTGGCAGCGGGCACACTGTCAACAAGTGTAGAAGGAAGGAAGTCCATGGGTGTGGTGCACATCACCTGTAGGGACACGACAGCTACCACCCTGGAAGTCGAATCACGGTGTTGGGGATCACAGTTGACCAAACGACTCAGAAAGTACCCTGTGAAGGACAGAAATGACACACAGTCAAAAGCACTGAAGAACAGCACAGAACTGCAATACTCATGCCCAATACATGTCACAAGATACCCACCCAGAACCAAGTTAGCATGTCAACACTGTTGGGGAGTACAGACTACCTGTAAGGACACATCGCTACACACATACAGTCATGTAGCACATGGACACACTCAAACAGCACCAGAGCACCACCAACACATATCATGCATACTCACATCATTGACATGACATCTCTGGATACTCACATTCAGCTGAAGAAGTTGGTGATGAGCTGTGTGCGGACATCACCATCATCATCATCATCATCACTGGCATCGTGGTCCAGGCCAGGATCCTCCACAGGTGGCGGACGTTGGTCATCGTCATCCAGGATGAGAGGCAACTCCTTCCGCACTGCCAGGTTGTGTAGCATGCAGCAGACGATGACAATCTTGCACACCTTTGCCGGGGCATATGGGAGGGACCCTCCTGTCTTGTCCAGGCAGCGGAAGCGGCTCTTCAGGAGACCAAATGTCCGCTCAATCACTCTCCTCGTCCGACCATGTGCCTCATTGTAGCGCATCTGGGCTGGTGTCACAGGGTTCCTGAGGGGCGTCAGCAACCATGGCATGTTGGGATATCCGGAGTCACCTACAGACAGACAATTGCACATTAGCTGAGTTGGAAAAGAGGGTGGAACACTACATTGCAGAACACACACAATGGTACAAAGTCAGTACACACCAACAAGCCAGGCACGCTGGTTCCGCATCTGTGACATCATCCTCGGGATGCGACTACTCCTCATCACGTAGGCATCGTGTGCAGAACCGGGGAAACGGGCACACACGTGTGTGATGGTCATATCTGTAAGACAGACCACCAGTGCATTGACCGAGTGGTAGTGCTTGCGGTTCCTGTATGCCTGCTCCTGGGCCTGTGGTGGTACCAAAGCCACATGTGTCCCATCAATGGAGCCAATGACATGCGGCATCCTCCCCAGGGCATAGAAGTCACTCTTCACATCAGTGAGTTGCTGGAGTCTTGGGAAATAGATGTACTGGTTCAGGTATATCAACATAGCCTCCAATACATCGCGGAGCACACGGCTGAACATGGTCTGTGACATCCCACCAGCAGTCGCCAGAGTGTGTTGAAAGGTACCGGTGGCAAAGAAGTGTAGGGCTGCCATCACCTTCACCTTGGGGGTCAGCGCTGTAGGGTACGGCCGGCCAGGTTGCAGGTGTGGTGCCAAGCGCACTGCCAAATCATCAATCAGCTGCCTGGTGAAGCGGTACCGTCGGATGCTGTCACGTTCCACCATCGTTGCCAGGTCAGGGAATGGTCTATGGACAGCTGGTGCCCTGCAGTGCATAGGTGAAGAAAGAAAGATTGTCACTCACCCCACATATGTGGCGTTGTACACACTCAATATCACACGATACATCATTATGAGGCACAAGTACATGATGTGTGCAGTTCCGTAAGGACATGTATAGCACATACATGGCCAACATCCAACATCACAGTTCAACAAGTGGCATCCATAAGTCCCAGGTTGTGCCATTGGGTATCATGAGGACGTGTCACATTTCCCATCTCCTGCTGACACGTTACAAACACACCCCACAGTGACATGTGAGGACAGATGTGCCCCAGGCATCACAGCTCAACAACAGGTAGATTTCCAGGGACCCTGTTTTGCCACATGGACACTGGCATGACATGGCGTATCATGTATACACCACAGCAAACAACCATGACCCCCACAGGTAGTGGTCCCTGTTGCCTCGGCAGGACAGACATGGACGTCTGTGACACACACACGCACAACATCAAAGTCCATGCACAAACAACGTGGGTGTGGAGACTGTCTCCCATTGTGCACATGAAATCAGAGACATTGTAAACACAACATGCACACAGACTGTGGAGGACCATCACTATTGTGCCAATGGGTCACCCTGGGTTAAACATACCGTCCCACATGGGACACAGGGGGCATGTGACATGACATACACATACACCACAGTGAAATGTGACCATGCCACATGCTCAGATATGAACAGTTGCACATCACAGTGGTCATGTACACGAAACACCAAGGATACTGTCCCCATGAACACGTGCACAGCCTGGGGGTGGCTGCCCCAAGTGACACCCACAGAACAACATGTTCACCCCCATACACGGAATAGGTAATGCAGCCTTACATGCCTTAGGATACAGTTTGGACAGGCTGTGGTGTTGTAGGTGTGCCCCTCACTCCCTGGGAAGTATATGTGGCTGGCATATGTTCACCTGTGACAGGCATGGTGACATATGCCAGTGACATGTACAGGGATGCGTTGGACAGCAATGGACCGATCGGTGCGCACACATTGTCCCTTGCATTCAATGTGTGCTGGTACGCGTTGTATTCGCAATACGCGTTGGACAGCAATGGGCCGATCGGTGCACACACATTGGCCATTGCATTCAATGTGTGCTGGTACGCGTTGTATTCGCAATACGCGTTGGACAGCAATGGGCCGATCGGTGCGCACACATTGGCCATTGCATTCAATGTGTGCTGGTACGCGTTGTATTCGCAATACGCGTTGGACAGCAATGGGCCGATCGGTGTGCCCGGCCCATTGCATTCAATGTGTGCGGGTACGCGTTGCATCCCGGGTACGCGTTGAACAGCAATGGACCGATCGGTGTGCCCGGCCGGCCCATTGCATTCAATGTGTGCGGGTACGCGTTGCATCCCGGGTACGCGTTGAACAGCAATGGACCGATCGGTGTGCCCGGCCGGCCCATTGCATTCAATGTGTGCGGGTACGCGTTGTATCCTCGGTACGCGTTGAACAGCAATGGACCGATCGGTGTGCCCGGCCGGCCCATTGCATTCAATGTGTGCGGGTACGCGTTGTATCCCGGGTACGCGTTGAACAGCAATGGACCGATCGGTGTGCACCCATTGGCTATGGCCTGGCCTGGCAACGGACGCGTTTTCAAATTTTGAACGAGTCTGATGCTGGAAATTCAGTTGGTCACCCACAACAATGTTGCAAATTCATGGGTGTCATGAAGTTGAACATTTGAAGGATGCTGTGGGCGTGTGTAAGTGGTGCAATTCCATGAATTGGCCAGATTCAGAAGATGCTAACGACTTGGACCTATCACTTTGGACACAATGGACAGTAACTGCCTCTGCAGCACACATATAATGCTGGCTGTTCCCCTGAGAGCTCACTTGCCTGCACTACATGCTCCAGGACGACATCTGCCACCACCACTGCTGCTGTATCTGCACCCTCTGGACCCTGCAATGGCACGTACTGTGGAGAGAGCCCCAGCCTTCAGCACTGAGGAGAACCAGGCCCTGCTGGACAGCCTCCTTCCACAGTACAGCAAGCTGTATGGGAAAGCAGGGGAGCAGGTGAGTGTTCTGTCCACTGCCTTCCTAAATGTGCATGTTGTCTGACTAGCAAGGCTAACAGTCTGCACGCCACTGGCTAGCAGGCTCACTGAGTAGTTGTCACCCCCCATAGTGTGTAGTCACATGCACTGGACAGGTATAGTGCAGTGACAGTGCATTTAAACAAGGTTTTACTTCCCAGGCAATGATACCATGTAGTTACTGCTGGCATACTGTCCATGGCCATCGTTGCACTGCCTGTGTACATCATGTGCCCCTGTGATTGAGACATGTATACACAACTGTGTCATGCACGGATATGTTGCATGTGTAGTAATAGCATTCTCACTTTGTCATCCTCACAGGTTGATGCCCACCAGAAGCAGAAGACCTGACCATCGTCCGGGCAGTGAGATCCATGGGGGACTACAAGCGCCGGATCCGCAACTGCCAGAAGAGGTGGCAGGACCTTCGGGGCTGGACCCGGAGGATCGCACGGGTCCAGCTGAAGCTGTCGCCTCCTCGCAGGAGGGGCGGACACCGGACCCTGACCCCCACATGCTCAGGATCCTGGCGGTGGTCTTCCCTGATCTGGATGGGCAGCTGAAGGCCAGGGAGCAGCACGGAGGGGGTGAGTCCATGACTGCATTGTGTACTCTGTCTGCCATGCTATGTGCCCTCCTCTGGCCTGGTTAAACTTCCACAGCACATCAGTCATGTGGTCCAGGACCCATATCCCTCGATTGTGCACTGCCCACTCCTCATCTGATACCCAGGTGTGGCCCTTGCAGTCAGGGAATTGTGTCACTTGGGTACTGTGTCCTAGCAGTTTGCTTGTCTCAAGGTGGGGGACAGCATCTGTTCCCCTAACTGTGGTGGGCATCATGGGTGGTTCCATTGCTTACACAATGCCTGTGTTCTGACATGTAATATGCGTGTTACTTTGATCTGTGGTCCAATTGCTGAGCTGATCCACCACATGTGCCTGGGGTAACTGGCACACACCCAAGCTGCGGGTGGGAACAATGTTTGGGCCCCAGGAGTGTGTATATTACGTGTGTCACACATACTCAGCCAGCTGCCTACTGTCCAGGGTTCATCCCTCATTCATGTGGGGCAGGACAGTCATGCCTACTCCAGGCCATGCAATGCACTCTGTATTCCCACTCCCGTGTATCAGCTGACACGTTGTGCTCAGTGATATGTCCCCTCAGGTGTCAGCCTCTGTGTCAGTGTGCTGTGGCTTCGATGTCAGGACTGCTGGGGTGTTTATCGGTTGGGGCTCAGCATGCCACCGGAGATGTGACCATAGGAGACGATACTTGTGTGACACATAGGTGTTTGAACACCTGACCGTGCAGACTGGGGTATGCAAATGTGAGATCCATGCAGCTGTTTCCCATTCACAGCAGATTGTGAGGTGCCCAGGTTCAGAGGCTTGTGTTACAGGTCACCCATATGTCCAATCAGTATGACCTGGACAGATAAGGGTTCAGATGATGTGGTGTGTGGGGGATGTACATGTGCACTTGTTCAGCTCCAGGACTTGCATTCCCCATGACCTACTATTGTGACACAGTGCAGACTGTTGTTGTGTGGCTGCCCTGCCCATGTGACTGGAGACAATGATGTATGACTTAGCAGGCATGCCTGTGCCATGGCATGTGACTTCCTATGAGTGATCCTGCAGGGGAGTGACATGTGCTACATGCACACCATAGTGGCAATGGCTATCTGCACATGGGTGCATCGTGGTGTCTGTCGCTGGTATGCATCACATGCATTTCATATATCTGACTCTGGGCATCACTTTAATCCGGGCACCTGTACTGACTCAGTGGCAAGAGATGTGATGTGTGCATGTTCACATGCTTCACCGTGTTCTCTGCACCGTCCAACTACTGTGTAGGTGGTGCATGTGTCCACACTGGGGTATTGCCAGCCAACGGACGCCAGACAGATGGGTGCAAGGCCAGGTGTGATGTGAGTGCCATGGTTGACGATCAGACTGACAATTGGCTTCTCCTATTCTGTTTGGGCAATTTTAGCAATGTTCAACTAAGGATGCCAGGCCTTGCTCTGTATTGTGCTGTACTTACTGTGGTGTGTGCGTTCGGTGCAGGTGACTGATGTCTGTCTGTCTTCCTATTGTTTGCAGATACATCCACGGCCACAGGAGGGGACAGCTCCACGGACCAGGAGGAGCCGCAGAGCCAGACTGGGTCAACAGCCGAGGAGTGGTCGGAAGGACCCAGTGGCACGGAGGGCGAGGGGAGCCACACCGAGGAGTCCTCAGCACCATCCACCTCAGCTGAGGACCACAGCAGCTCGGAGGATGACTCCCTTATGGAGGCGGGTGTCAGCAGCCACCACACCCCTGCTAGTGTTGCTGTCCCCGCCACCACCACCACCACCGCCCTCCCATCGGCTCCCATTCCCGAGGTCCGTGGAGGCTCCCATGTACGGGAGCGTGTCTCCTTCGGGCCAGGCACCACACCCCCTGCCCCTGTGTCCCCTGCTGCCCTGAGTGAGGAGTCTGTGTACCTCCTTCGGCAGCTCCATGTAGGGCAGACAGCGATGCTGAGTGTCCTCCATGCACACACCACTCTGTTGACTCAGCTGGTGTCGTTCATGGAGGGCATCTCATCGGGCATGTCTGCCCTACAGAGGGGCAATAGGTCCATGGACTCCTCCCTGACGGCAGCAGTGTCCCTCCTCCAACAGTCCCTCACCCCTCCTGTCTCTGCCCCATCCACACTCCCCAGCACCCCCACTGTCCCAAGCACACACACACCGGCACAGGCACACACCAGCACAGACACGAGCAGCACACACACACACACGCCACAGACAAGACGCACACGCACGCACAGTCAGGGGACTGAAACCACACTCACAGGGGATGGGGCCCAGTCACACACACACGCATCCACGAGCACTGCGCAGTCCACAGTTGCCTCTCCCTCCAAAGCCCCCTCCGTTGCTTCACCTGCAACCCCAAAGACCCAGCGGCTCGTCCTCAGTGACCTCGGCATCTTCCCCTCCAATCCAGCTGATCCAGCATTCAGGGGGAAGAGGAAGCTCACCCACACGGAGCAGAGTGCCCCTCGCCACCGGACACCCTCCCCCAGGCGCAGACCGACTGATGCCCCCCGGACCCGGAAGAGCAAGACCCCGCCGCCGCCCTGCAGCTCAGGCACCAAGTCTCCTTCCTCCATCCCTCAGGCCCCCACTCCACAGGTGCCCCCACCACACCCTGCCCCAGGTTCCCCCACCCACAGATACACCATCCCCAAAAGGATCAGGCCTTTTCCCCTGCCACTTGCTCTTCCGGCCCCACACCCCCGCTGCGCTTGTCTGTGCCACTGGTGTGGAGACGGTGTCCTACCCCTCTGTCCTGCCCACCTTACCTGATCCCCATTCTCCTCCCCTGGAGGTAGGCACTGCAGTGGAGTCCACTACCACCCTGTCTGACTTGGGCACTGCAGTGGGGAACCTGTCCACTCCATCTGCACGGTCCCCTGCAGTCTTGCCGGCACCCACACCATCAGAGTCATGCCCCCAGTTGTGCCGGCACACACCATGTCAGACACCTCCACTGCAGTTGTCAGTGGCTCTCCAGCACCCACCACCCCTTCCCTGCCTCCTTCTGGTGAGCCATGATCCTGTCCCTGCGGTGCCTGGCCTGCCCCCCGTATGCCCCTCCGAGGGGATTGTCCCTGGCTTTCATCAGTGCAGGCATGTGTAGGGTGACATCTGCCACTGTCACCCTGTTTTGACTTTCAAGTTGGACTGGCCATTGGCCTTTGCTAATTTTTTGCTGGACATCAACTTTTAGTCCCACATATGCTGAATAAAGCACCTTTCTGTTCTCTAGTGCTTTTGCTTCTGATGTACATGTTGTTGATGATGCTAACCGTGCCCTTGCTGCAGTGATGGTGATATTTGGTCTCATGATAATGAAGTGTTACTGTGCAGGTACACATGTGGTCCAGGGGGAATGTGTCCTATCCTGTGGTGTATCCATGTCATCCTTAGCAGCATCTGAGGGTGTCATGTGTTCAATATTTGGCAATGGGATTTCCTACTTACATTAGCAATTTCACATCTGTGGCTTCCACCCCTGCACATCTGTTGTGCCTGCCATTGTTCAATTCGTCTACTTCCCTGACCGTGTGGCCATCTCCACTGGACATGCAGGTGTGGGCATCAATGGGGAAGGACTCATCTGTGTTGTCAGTGCAACATTGCTATACAAGTGTGTTGGATCTGTGCTGATGATTTCGTTGGCACTCCCATGACCAGGCTGATGTGACGGGAGCATTCATTTGGTGCTAATTGTTGACTGTGTGACCAAGTGCTCAGCTGACATGATGGAGCCCTACTGAGGCAACATATGGCACAGCTTTCCTCACACAGGAGTGGAGTCCCCTCATGGCAGTGTGTACTCCTGTGACATTGCCTGCGCCCAAGGTGTGTGTTATATGAGCATGTCTGTGTGTTCACTTCCGTTTTGCTGTGCATGCTGGGATCCCTAGTGTTGTACCTGTTTGTGTTGCTTGCTGAGTTGACCTATGTTCCCCCCAAGTCTTCTCCCTGGATTCTCTGTGATGTGGGTGCATGGCACATTACTGGTCATCAGGGTGTCACCCATAGGTGTGTTTGCTGTCAGGGCTGAGTTTGTGTGCAGACGCAGATGGGTCACAGTCAGGATTCCCCTTGGCACTTGTTGTTTACACCTGTCATGTGATTTCCAGTTTGTGTTATCTTTCAGAGATTGTGACACGTTGTGTGTGTGACTGCTGGCACTCCTCAGGGTCCGGGCTGCAATGTTGGTAGTTGTGTATGTGTGTTTCTTGTGGGTGTCCTTGGCTTCTTCATTGGTGTGTGACTGTGGCTGGGATCCCATTGGTTGTTGTGGTATTGCCGTCATGTCCATGTACAGCGTAGTGTGCAGTGTGTCAGACATTCAGGAGTCTTGTTGAGTGGCCATGTGTGATGTGTTTCTGCACCTTGGTTCCCACCCACCAGCCTGGGATTGTCATGGGTGCATGTGCAATGTCACCAGTGCATGTGTGCTTCACTGCTGCACATTGTTGGAGGTCGAGGTGTGTGGTGTTGAGTGTGTGCAGATGAGTGTTCTTGCATGGCTAGACCCCTGCCTCCATGTTGGCCTTGGCTTACTGGCTGTGCTGATTGATTTGGTCTTGTGTAGGTGTGATGGTAGTTTGTTGCTCAGGACACATGACTGTGGTTCACAGTGTGAACGACATTTGGCTTTGTCATCACAGTGGGTTTGTAATGCAGCCCAGGGTCACCACATTGTGGGGGCCCTGGGGGTAGTGCTGTGGTGTGTCTGTGTCTTGCTGTGTCAGTTGCTGTTCCTGCATGCTTGTGTGACATGTGTGATTTGTGCTCCCTCTCATCTGACAATGCCTGATTGCCCCCATAGGGGATTTGGATCCATGAGTTACCTTTGTGTGGCACTGTATGCACATCTGTGTAATTGGTATTCAGGCATCCTCATGTGTTGTGTGGTTGCCTGGGGACACTGGCACCCCCCCCTCACCTGTTGTGTATGATGTGCAGTGTGGGTCTGCCTGTTTGTGTTTGTGCATCTGCACCACTGCATTGGCATTTCTTTGGTGTGCCATTGGCTGTATGTTGTTTGGTGGGTTTCCCCTGCTGTCCCTGGGACTCCTAGGTCATCGGTCAGCACAATGAACATGGTTTGTGTGTCCCATTGCTGCCATGGTATGGTATCTGTTCACCTCACATCTACAGTCTCCACAGGGTATCTGCATTTGTGTGCCCATTGGTGCAAATATGTGGGTCTGCATTCTGATGGTCACTTCTGTCATTGTGTCATTGATGAATGTTGACAGTGTCAGCCCCCATGAGTGTTGTTTGTCTGCACATGGCCAAAGGTATGTCTTATTTGCACTGCAGTATTTGCCTCCCCCAATCTATGTTGCAATGGGACACATGCACTACTTTGCCACTGATGTGTTTTATGTTCTGTGACCAGGAATCATCCATGCAGTTTGGCAGATGCAGCTTTTTCTTTGTCAACACTTGCATTTTGGTCACTGTGATGATGGGGGTTTAGGCCCCATTGCCACAATGTTCAAAATGTGCTTCAGCTATGGAACCCACACTTACCTTTTGGTCCCTGTGATGATGGGGGTTTAGGCCCCATTGCCACAATGTTCAAAATGTGCTTCAGCTATGGTCCCCACACTTACCTTTTGGTCACTGTGATGATGGGGGTTTAGACCCCATTGCCACAATGTTCAAAATGTGCTTCAGCTATGGTCCCCACACTTACCTTTTGGTCACTGTGATGATGGGGTTTAGACCCCATTGCCACAATGTTCTGAATGTGCTTCAGCTATGGACCCCACACTAACATTTTGGTCACTGTGATGATGGGGTTTTGGACCCCATTGTCACAATGGTCATGGCCTGCTTGCATTGTGGGGGCCACACACATATATGTGTGGCACAGGTGATAGGGGGTCACATTGTATGTTCAAAGTCATGTTCAGTGTTGTAGGCATTTGACACAGTCTACTCACGCTTGTCATGGTGTTGGGGGATGTCTTTTCTTGCATTCCCTAGGTTGTGGTGTGCTGGTTGTGTCATGCATTGTCCATCCTATGAGTGGGGGTGGTGTTGGTGGTAGGCATCCATCCCCCCATGGGTAGGGGTGGCAGTAGTGGTAGGCATACAGGCCACCATGGGTAGAGGTGGTAGTAGTGACAGGCATCTGGCACCCCATGGGTAAGGGTGGTAGTAGTGGTAGGCATCCAGCCCCCCATGGGTAGAGGTGGTAGTAGTGACAGTCATCTGGCACCACATGGGTAAGGGTGGTAGTAGTGGTAGGCATCCAGCCCCCCATGGGTAGAGGTGGTAGTAGTGACAGGCATCTGGCACCCCCTGGGTAAGGGTGGTAGTAGTGGTAGGCATCTGGCACCCCCTGGGTAAGGGTGGTAGTAGTGGTAGGCATCTGGCACCCCCTGGGTAAGGGTGGTAGTAGTGACAGGCATCCAACACCCCATGGGTGGGGTGGCAGTAGTGGTAGGCATACAGGCCCCCATGGGTAGAGGTGGTAGTAGAGACAGGCATCTGGCACCCCCTGGGTAGTGGTGGTAGTAGTGGCAGGCATCTGGCACCCCCTGGGTAAGGGTGGTAGTAGTGGTAGGCATCTGGCACCCCCTGGGTAAGGGTGGTAGTAGTGACAGGCATCCAGCACCCCATGGGTAGGGGTGGCAGTAGTGGTAGGCATACAGGCCCCTATGTGTATGTGTGGCATTGGTGAGGGCCATCCCGCCCCTATGGTGCTGCTGTTGCTGGTGTAGGTATTTCTGCATCCCTCTGTGTGTGATGTGTCGGGTACGTGTAGTTTGTTTTTGTTGTTGGTGTCTGACTTACCTTCTGCGCCGTACGCGTCCGTGCCTGTTCCGGTAATAGAGGTAGAATATTGGTAGGATCGGCACGAAGGGATTCATGGTTGGTTCGTCTCGTTCGTCTTTCTCTTTGCTTCGCCTCGTCCTCGTCGCTGGCGTGTTCGTCTCGTAGCCGTGGATCGTGTTGTGGCGCGAATCGGAGCTTATGTGCGCCTCGCCCGGATGCTTTGACGTGCCGTGCGTAGCGACGGGTTCGGCGCGTACGGAAAGCGCATCGTACTTGTCCGGCCGGACGGGGCTGCGTTTTTGCTTCCGTGCGGCTCGATTCTACGATTCCGGATCCGGCTCGGTCGGGGAACAGGACCTGGATTGGGTGAGTACGACTGGGTCGGAATCTATGCTGTTGTGCGCATCGTACTTGCTCGTTCGGAATGATGTGCGGATCGGTCGGGAAACAGGCATTCGCATGGCTTTTTTCCCGACCGAATGGTGTTAGGTGCGCCTCCGACCGAGATCGGAATCGGCCCCTTTGTGTACACCTCACACAAACAGTTACATACTCTCACAGTCACAAAGCTTCTTACTCACCTATTAATATATATTTAAAAACACTCACACTACCACTAATAGATCATCTGATAAAGTTTCAAAACTTTTCTACATATTTCATACTCACTGGTATCAGCCTCACATACACATGTACCTTTTTAATAATTTTTTGTCTGAATACAATGTAATTCACATACCTTCAAATTGAGTTTGTTGGTGAAATAGTGTTTTCTTTGCTTTTATCAGAAAGATTCAATACCCTCAGGAAATATGAAAACTGAGCATAAGAATGGTACACCACTCTCATACAAAACAACCATTAGTGGCAACCTTTTCAACTTTGCACTCTCTGTTAAATGCGGAAGGCAGCAAATAAAACATATCTTTCATTTTTAAGTTTTGTAACCTCACTTCTAAATAGTTAGTATGTATTAAACCTTTTATACACTTTTATAAAGAAGCCCAATATGGTAGGGTATTTGTGCATATTCACAACTTATTTGCAATCATCGCAACGGATTCGCAAAGAAAACAGGAGTGCAAAAACATATTTAACATGTTAGTTTAAGACTTTAAAACTACAGTATACTTTATTAGCATGCCCTCATTAGGAAATTAAACCATTATTATGCAACAATCAGTATAAACACCTCTAATTCCTAAAAACAGACAACTCTCTCGGTAACACCCTTCCCCCAATGCACTCTTAGCACAGTCTCCATAGCAACCCACTAGAACCAATAGGTCAAAAGTTTGCAGCACATTCTAGAAGGACCATACTAGTTACAAAATGAGCTCCAGCAGGTGTGGTTTACTGTACAGAATAAAAAGCATTTCCAACTCTGCATTACACTTTTTATTTTTACCTGAGCCAATCATAGATCTAGTTACTTATCCTTTTAAGGCACTACCTAATTTTATTCCCCTTTATATTCACAGCATCCATTCAACTATTTAAAAAAAAATAGGAACACACTTCATTTTAACTGCCTTTTATTTTCCAAACTGTCTTATTCTGCTCCAGCCTTCGTCTGTCTCCTACTGCTGCTTCACTTCAAAATGGTCAGAGTGTGGATTGTGGGCCACAGCTATTGCAGATTGTCAACCCCCTGAGCTTCATGATTGTGCACTGTGGTGGCAATGACCTAGGCACAGTGACTGGGATAGGACTGGAAATCCTAATGAAGGATACCTTTGCACAATTGATGACACTTTTCCCCCACACTTTCTCAATGTACTCCAACATATGCCAAGGGCAGAAATGGAAGTGGTCCACTCAATTCTGTCCACAGATTGACAAAGCCAGGAAACATGTTAAAAAAACGTTTTCTGCATTCCTCAGCGACCATAACATGGGCTTTATCTACAACAATAACATGCACTTTGACATGCATGGAATCTGTAGAAGTGATGGAGTTCACTTCACAGACGAAGGCAACAGGGTGTTTCTCAGCAACCTCAAACTCTGCATCCTGTCTTATGTGTAGCTTTCACGTACTCACAATGAACACAAAGGCTCTTTTCAGAGCCACCTACCTAAAATGTTGTTCATTTTCCTTATAAATATCTTTTTTTCAATTTTTTGAAATATTTGCAACGATGTTGCAAATATGCAAAACAAATGTAGAAAATCAATAGACACCAGCACATTAAAAAATCCTCAACTTTATAGGTGATTCTATCCATTACACTGGGTACATCGCTATCTAAATAACTCTATTAAAACATGAAAGAGACTGCGAGTGGATCTGTGAGTGGGTGCATGACTGTGAGTGGGTGTGTGAGTGGATGCGTGAATCTCTGAGTGGGTCTGTGAGTGGGTGCATGAGTGTCTGAGTGATCTGTGAGTGGGTGCATGAGTCTCTGAGTAGAACTGTGAGTGGGTCCATGAGTCTCTCAGTTGGTCTGTGAATGGGCATGAGACTCTAAGTGGGTCTGTGAGTGGCTCTTTCAATCTCTAAGTGGGTCTGTGAGTGGGTGTGTGAGTGGATCTGTGAGTGGGAGTGTCTGAGTGGGAGTGTGAGTGGATGCATGAGTCTCTGAGTGGGTCTGTGTGTGGGTGCATGAATCTCTAAGTGGTCTGTCAGTGGGTATGTAAGTCCGTCAGTGAATCTGGGAGTGGGTGCATGAGTGCCAGAGTGAGCCCGTGACTGGGTGAATGAATGAGTAGATATGTGAGTGTGTACATGAGTGTCTGAGTGGGTATGTGAGTGGGTTCATGAGTCTCTGAGTGGGTCTGTGAGTGGATGCATGAGTATCTGATTGGGCCTGTGAGTAGGTCAATGAGTCTGTGAGTGGGTCTGTGAGTGGGTGTGAGTCTCTTTGGGGCAGATGTATCAAGGATTGCATTTGCGATTCCTTAATAGCGAATTTTAGCGAATTGCTATTAAGGAATCGCAAAATGCTATGTATGTAGGAATCGCAATAATAATTGCGATTCCTAAATATTCCTTAATTGCGAATTGCAAATTGCGATTCGCAATTAAGGAATACCTTCCCATTCATTCCTATTGGCGTAGAGGCCCATAGGAATGAATTGGAAGACATTCTCAATTTGCGAATCGCAATTAGAGAATCGCAAATTGAGAATGCAATTTCAAGGGTGCCAGGGTGTCCTTTTGACACCCTGTTGCACCCCTGAAATATGTATGTGTGGATATGTGGCGCACATACATGCCCTAAGGGCATGTATGTGCGCCACATGGCACTTTGAAAAATGCTAAAAGTGCATTTTTCAAAGAAATCGCATATTACCAACAACTTGAAGTTGGTGGTAATTTACGATTCCTTAAGGCCAAATTGCACTTTTTGGTGCTTCTTACATTGGATTTAAGGAATCGCAATTTGCGATTCCTTAAATGCAATCGCAAAATAGGGAATCGCAAATTTTGCGATTCCTTATTTTGCGAGGCAGTTTTGCCTTAATACATACCACTAAGCAAAATTGCGTTCGCAAACGCCGAAATTCGCATCTGGCCCTAAGTGGCTCTGTGAGTGTCTGAGTGGGTCTCTGAGTGAGTGTGTAAATCTCTAAGTGGGTCTGTGAGTGGGTGCATGAGGCTGTGAGTGGGTCTGTGAGTAGGTATATGAGTGCCTGAGAGTGTCTGTGAGTGGGTGTGTGAGTGCCTGAGTGGATTTGAGTGGGTGCGTGGGTCTCTGATTAGGACTGTGAGTGGGCTCCTGAGTCTCTGAGTGTATCTATGAGTGGGTACGTGGGTCACAGACTGGTACTATGAGTGGGTGTGTAAGTGTGTGAGTGGGACTGTGAGTGGGTGTATGAGCCTCTGAGTGGGTCTATGAGTGTCTGCATGAGTCTATGAGTGGGTCTATAAGTGAATACATTAGTGTCTGAATGAGTCAGTGAATGTATTTTCTAAAAATGTTATCTCCACTATTCTCAAATTCATCCCAATGAATTCGCGAACATTGTAAGTGGAAAAAAAACTGGTTTTCAACATATTATACACATCCGGGGTTCCTCAAAGACCCCTATATTCCCCTCATGGGGTCAGGTCACATCCAACCTGATCCCTTATTCCACTTTCTGCCATTTCGTTTGAGACTGTTCTGATGAAATAAAATGGTGGCCACAACTCTCTGCTCAGGTTGCGGCCATCCAATCTCGGCATTTATTTTGGCGCGTGCATTCGCGATTCATCACAAAATCGTTGTGAAGTATTCAGATATAAAAATTAGGATTTCCTTTCATTTCTCAACAACTATTGAACAGATTTACACCGGATAATTGAAATCGTGAACTGCAAACCAAAAGCTACCTTTCTGCCAAATTTGGTGTAACACACACACACCCTTTTCAGGCATAGAGTGACACATAAATTATGCAAAAAAGAAGAGGAGAACTCAGGTTAGTTCCCAAGTTTAGGTGGAGAGTAGCTCCTGTAGAGAGCACCCTCAACACCAGCGACACTCTAAATTTGCTCACCTCAAATGGCTGCTTTTCAATCAAAATCTTTAATCATAGGATTAGCACAGTGCCATCCACGCCAAGATAGAAAGGGACAAAGTATTTTTCCCTTTCTACAGCACAGATTTAAAGCATAGGATTAGCACAGTGCTATTCATGCCGAGCTGTAAAATAACAAAAGCCTTTTACCACTCCAGGCACAGTATTCCGACTTTGGATTGGTAAAATACCATCCAAGCCAATCTGAAATGAATAAAAGCAACCCTGACGTGTTTTACTATCATTATGGCTCTTCAGAGAGATTTAGCTTTGTCCAGAAACAAGGGAGCACCAAGTATAAGTCAAAACAATACCCTTTCAGGCATAGAGTGATGCATAAATTATGCAAAAAAAGAAGCAGAGAACTCTGGGTAGTTCCCAAGTTTAGGTGGAGAGCAGCTCCTTTATAGAGCACCCTACAACACCAGCAACACTCTGAGATTGATCACCTTAAATGTCTGCTTTTCTATCAAAGTTTTTAAGCATAGGACTAGCACAGTACCATCCACGCCGAGATAAAAAGGGGCAAAGTCTTTTGCCATTTTTACAGCAAAGTCTTTAGGCATAGGATTAGCACAGTGCTATCCATGCCAAGCTGTACAATGACCAATGCCTTTAACCACTCCAGGCACAGTATTACAGCTTTGGATTGGTAACATAGCATCCAAGCCAACCTGAAATGAATAAAAGCAACCCTTGACATGTGTTTCACTATCATTATAGCTCTTCAGAGAGGTTTAGCTTTGTCCAGATATAAGGGAGCACCCTTGTATAAGTCAAAACAATACCCTTTCAGACATAGAGTGACACATAAATTATGCAAAAAAGAAGCAGAGAACTCTGGGTAGTTCCCAAATTTAGGTGGGGAGCAGCTCTTGTATACAGCACCCTTCAACATGAGCGACACTATCAGGGGCATATGTACAAAGAAGTGATGGAGCCTTCTTGGCTTAACGCTGTGCTCCGCCACTTTTGAAATGCAGGGCTGCGCAGTATTTACAACAATACGGTGCAGCCCTGCGTTTCCCCCTGCGCTGGCGCTAAATTTAGCTGCACATAAATAATCTTAAATGGTGATTTGTAACTTCTATGTGTGCTGCTTTGTGCAGCACACATAGATGTTGCAACTCGTCATTTTCAAAATTATTGCTTATGTACAGGAAGGGACACCTTCCTGCACATAAACAATCATGCATGGTTTTTTGCTATTTTTCTGTGTGCTGTGTTGAAGTTGCTCTATACAGGAGCTGCTCTCCACTTAAACTTGGGAACTACCCAGAGTTCTCTGCTTTTTTTTGGGCATAATTTATGCACCACTCTATGCCTGAAAGGGAAGTGTTTTGACTTATACTGGGTGCTCCCTTGTGTCTGGACAAAGCTAAATCTCTCTGAAGAGCTATAATGATAACAAAACATGTGTCAGGGGTTTGCGTTTATTCATTTCAGGTTGGCTTAGTTGGAATTTTACCAATTCAAAGCCGCAATACTGTGTCTGAAGTGGTAAAATGCTTTTGGTATTTTACACCTCAGCATGGATAGCACTGTGCTAATCCTATACTTAAAATCTTTGCTGTAGAAATGGCAAAATACTTTGTCCCTGTTATGTCCCTTTTATGGTACCTAAATATGAAGTCATGTATGGTTAACCTGTACATATGTACCATGTTGATGTGTTGTTAGTCCAGAATCTGGCTACAATATATTTGTAGGACAATATTAAACCCCCCATATTCTGGTACAATACCACATCCCTTTTGCTTGGGCCAAAAGAACCATTAAACACCGTTTCAGAGCAACACAGTTTTTCTGAACTACAAATTTTGATTTTCTATTAATACATTTCTCCTACTCCAGATGCAATTTTGTGATGGCACAGGCATGTATTTGTTGGTGAGGAGGAATAATGTTATTAGGTACTGTGGCGTAAGATTGAAGGACATGGACACGCCATGAGTGGCTCTTTTGAACTGTATATAAGGCTAATGTTTTTAATCCAAAGTATTCGGATATATTACAAAGGCCTTCTTTGAGCCTATATATTCATCAATTCCTCATTCATAAAATGTCCGAAAAACCACACTGGAAACAACATTCGACTTGGTCCATGCACTATATTGATCATTAACATACGGGCGGTTCTCAACCCCAATTACTTTGTTAATATGCTGTCTGTGGGCCATACTAGTTTCCCAGGAACAAATGGGTCAGACCCAACACAATCCACAGATAGGGATAAATCCATGAGTTGTCAAGCGCTAAACATTTGTCTACTGGCTCGTTGTGGTAAATACGCCGTGCAGAGCTCGCAACCATGTTTGTAGTACTACTGAATTTCTTTTAGGTTTCTCTATGTAAAGAGGAGTGGCAAAATCCGTGCATATGCAATATACTAAGTAATGGAAGTCAGGTGTTGGTGTTTGCCTAGCTCCTGTCATCAGCCTTTTCTTTTACAAGGAGGCTAATTGCCTAGGCCTCCTTGGGGCCCATCAAAGGTTTTTGTAAAGAAAGAAAGAAAGAAAGAAAGCAGAGGAGGATGGAGAAAAGAAGGGAACCAAACGAGAGAAAGAACTGAATGACAAACAGAATTTTTTTTAAAACCATCCAAAACATGAGGCAACTGGAAAGGGTTATCACTAATTATTAATAAAATGCATGATAATGCGAAGTGATCAGTGGAATAAATATGAATTCACTGATGAATCAAATCAAAATTTGAGAAAATTAAATTGCCTTTATAACAACAGATCTCACCCCACAGTCATGCAATGTGCAAAAGAAACGTTGCTCTCTTGATTTTCATTTCACAAGAACTGAAACTTTTATATCACACCTCCAAAAGCTGTAGAAAATGCATTTGTAAAACACCTTGGAACCTGGAAAAGCTTTTCTTGAATATTTGCTCAAATTAGTCTGGTTAAATCAGCAATTATGGATTTCAGAGTGTGCAAGAGTTGAAACTTAAGGTTTTTGTTTGAAAACGCATCCTTAAAACAGCAAGTGTAGATTTTAGATGTAACAGTTGAAAACAGGGCACTGAAATCTGAAAAAAATCATACCATACTATACTAATACAGAACTACGGTTGTACAAATAAAACAAAACTACAAAAGAGCTTATGTATTTTTAGCCAAACGATTACATTTATCTGTGAACGACCCGCCTTTCATCTTAATAACAATCTCTGTAATCCATATTCCTGTGACATACAAAGCAGGACACTGTGCTTCTATTGGCCCTTTATTTATAATAACCAAATCCCCACCAGCAAACAGCGAGTACAGGGCTGGAAGATATTGCATAAATATTCCAGGCGGATTGAAAGTGGACCGGCTTGCTATTAAAGGAGTTTATTACTTTGTTTCCCTGGGACTCTGTGTCCCAGGGCTTTACGTAGGAACTTAAGCCTGCGTAAAGCACACTGTTTGTTTTATATCATGTCGGTCTGACATTGTTAGGTTTTAGTTTGTCTCTGCATCTGTAATGCGTCTTCTGCAATTTACATATGTGAAGCTGTATGATTCCATAGTGGCATCTTTGTGATTTATAAAGTACAAAATACGGGTCAATTTCTCTAGATTAACTAACATTGAAGTAGCTCAGCAATGCGGGTAAATCAGCAGCGATACATTGTGTGAATAAAAAAACAACAACACTTTTTTAAGCAAAGTTGTTTGCATACCGATGAATCCGCTGATCATGCTCAGGTTAAAAAACAATGCTGCGGCAAAAAATGAAGGATGGAATGCTAAATAAATCAAACATTCGCCCACAGCCAAGAGATCTGGGTTAAATCCATAGTTCTTTTGCTCACCATGCCACCCCAGTTTAACCCAGCCATATGCAAATCGGTCTTGACCCTGCTCCTCATGGGAACAGTCCTGCCCGAACTGCCAAGCCACGCCCTTCCTCGACTGGAAACAAGCATCCTGAGACCGGTTTCGGGGTATTAACGCTCATCAGCCAGGCTAGCTAGAATCCAGAGGCACATTGAGCAAGGGACCCACGTCTAGGCATACCCATCCCACTTAGGGCAAAACGTGCTGTGGCAACAAGCGATGTACGGAATGCTGAATAATTCAAACATTCACCCCCAGTCAAGAGATCTGGGCTAAATCCTTTGGGGCTTATTTATGAGCCTTTGCGTCACTTTTACGCTGCCGGTGCGTCACTTTTTGTGACGCACCAGCATTGTAAAAAATGCGCCATGGTGCGTCACATTTACAAAGTGACGCATCTAGGTAGATGCATCACTTTGTAAACCCCTGCGCCACATTATACCTGCGCCAGGTATAATGTATGCAGGGGGGGCGTTCCGACGCAAGAAAGGGCCGTAGAAGTGACGCGAGTGAAATCTATAAGATTTCACTGCGCCATTTCTTTGACCCTAATGCGTCCATATCTTACGCCTGCCTCATGGCAGGCGTAAGACTGACGCAGAGCCCTTTCACATGGGGCTTGCCCCATGTGAAAGGACACATTGCTGGAGTTGCATCACTTTTGTGACACACTCCAGCAATGCGTCATTTCGCGCCTACAGATACGTCAGAAATACTGACGTATCTGTAACTCCTGCGACATGATGCGTCATACTGTAAATATGACGCATCATTGGTGTCGCAAGGAGGGCGCAATGAAAAGTGACGCATCGCTGTTTTCACGCAGCGATGCGTCACTTTTCATAAATAAGCCCCTTTGTTCTTTTGCTCACTACGCCGTTCCAGTTTGGACCCAGCCATATGCAAAACAGTCTTGACCCTGCTCCTCGTGGGAACAGTCTGGTCCGAACTGCCAAGCTGATTCCTTCCTGGACTGGAAACAAGCAGCCTGGGACCGATTTCGGGTATCACCCTATATCAGCCAGGAGAGCTCAAATCCAGTAGCACAGCGAGCAAGGGACCCACGTCTGGGCATGCCCATCCCACTTAGGGCGAAAAGTGCTGTGGGAAGAAGTGATGGACGGAATATTGAATAAATCAAACATTCACCTTGAGTCAAGAGATCTGGATTAAATACATTGCTCTTTTGCTCACTACGCCACCCCTGTTTGGACCCAGCCATATGCAAATCAATTTTGACCCTGATCCTCAATCCAGTGACACAGCGAGCAAGGGACCCACATCCATCATTTGTGTGTCTTTTGCTTTCACACGCTAAGTGTGCCGGGTATGCCCAGACGTGAGTCCCGGTCTCACTGTGCCACTGGATTCAAGCTAGCCTGGCTGATGAGGTGTGATACCCAGAAACCGGTCTCAGGATGCTTGCTTCTGGTCCAGGGAGGACCTGGCTTGGCAGATCAGGCTGGACTGTTCCCATGAGGAGCAGGATCAAGACTGATTTGCATAATATATGGGGCGACACAGATCTGAAAAGTAAAGAAAAGACCTGGGTGACACTGGGATTGATGATAGCCAAGCATAACATTGCTAGAACATGGGGATCCCCCGCAACACCAACAATACAGGCTTGGATGAAAGATATGGACTGTTGTATGTCCACCGAAAAGACTGTATACGAAAGCCGGGGCTGCCCAAAGAAATGGGAACAGGTGTGGGGCAAATGAAATTTGTATAGGGGAGGGAAATGTACGCCTCCTCTAGGTAATACCCGTTCCCGAGAAAGGGAACATTAGATTAGCACAGCTAAGAAGTGATAAATGTAAGTGATTAAAAGGTTGCGACAACTGTGATGCTTGCTAATATTGTGAATGCTCTCTGCACCTTTATCAAGACACAACAGATGTATCATTGTTCATTTTGTTTGTCATTAATAAAAAAGTTTTAAAAAAAAGACTAATTTGCATATGGCTGGGTCTAAACTGGGGTGGCATGGCGAGCAAAAGAGCGATGGATTTAACCCAGCTCTCTTGCCTGGGGGTGAATGTTTGATTTGTTCAGCATTCCACCCATCATTTGTGTGTGTTTTGCAGGCTACAAAACAGGCAGTGTGCTTCCAGACCAGCCTACTTCTAAACATTTTTCATCATGTGAGAGGAAGGAGTCCTTGCAGTTGCGGTACTTAGGGGCTGATTACGATGGTGGGCGGAAAAGCACTCTGACCGCCGTGGTAGCAGAAATTAACCGTCCGCATGTACAGCAGGAAAACCGGCGGTCAGATTAGGATGAACCGCCAGAAAAATCCGACCGCGGCAGTCGGACCTGCAGCGGAAACACCCAAAACCGCCGCACGGCCAGCGGAGTGACCGCATGTTGAATTACAATACCATTGCGGTGACAGCGGAACGATCAGCTTTTTCCGACTCCCCGATCACAACCATTGGTGAATGGGAGAGCCGGCAAAAGGGCTGTTGCATTCCGACCGCCGCGATCGCAAGCACTGATGAATGGGAGAGCTGGCGGAAGAGCGGTTGTATACACACCGCCGCGCTCGCTCCGGAACAGCAATGGCGGACGACAAAAAAACACACAACAAGGCTACCAAGTGTGGCTATTAACCTGGCTCAGCCTCCAAAAACACCTAACACACCCCAATGACTTCCCCATGGCAACAAAAAATACAAATCCCAGGTCAACCCACACAACACACCTGACAGGAATACACCTTTTGACCCACCCACATAGCTGAGTATAAAACCAGCCCCTTCCCTGACCAGAATCCTTTGCACTACTCCACTACTGAAGGGCCCAACCCTACAGCACAAAGGATAGGCAAATCTGCACACATCACACCATCACAACAACACACACCACACACATCACCACCACCACCACCTTCACACCTGCACCTTTAACCCATTTGCACATCAGACACCATGGCACAGAAGAAAATGCCCAAATTCACTGCCAATGAGTTGTCAGTGATGGTAGATGAGGTAATCAGAGTAGAACCACATTTGTTTGGAAACCTGGTCCAACAGACACCATTAGCCACCAGAATGCAAATATGGGCAAGGATAGTCAGCAGGGTCAATGCAGTAGGGACCATCCCGCGCACCAAGAAGGAGATCATGAAGCGGTGGCATGACCTCAAGAGCAAGGTGAAAGAGAAGAACAACAAGAACCGTGAGCTGGCTCAGAGGACTGGCGGTGGCCCTCCCATTCCACTACGAACATTCACGGTATGGGAGGAGAAGGTGCTTGGCATACTGCATCCAGAGAGTCTCACAGGAATACCCGGGGGAGTGGAGGCTGGTAAGTACCAACAATTGTCTACCATCACACTGCTATGTACTGTCTTGCACAACTACAAAGCTACACCTCCTAGGTCAAAATGCATGCATGTGCACCACACTCTCCCCAACACATGTCTCACAGTTCCATCCACTCCCTCTGATTCACCCCAAAGGTAGCTAGCAACATTACCATGGGGGCAGGTGTATAGGCAGCCAGCACTACAAATCCCACCATGCCCCCTTGTCCCAAAGCTCACCAGGATGGAGCACTGCCCCCCCGGAGCAAGTGGCAGCCATTACATCCCCCTCATCAAACTAACAGGTAGGAAGCCATCTCAACAGGGAGGTTGTGTTTGTGGGTGGGAAGCCTGCACTACAACTCCCACCATGCCCCCTTGTCCCACCCCTGAGCAGGATGGAGCACTCCCCACACCCACAACCATGTGTCAGCCATTGCATTGCCCACCTTCACCTAACAGGTAGGTAGCCATCTTAACAGGGAGGGGGTGGTTGTATTTGGGAAGCCTGCACTACAAGTCCCACCAGGCCCCCTTGTCCCAAAGCTCACCAGGATGGAGTACTCCCCCACCCCACCCAGAAGCAAGTGGCAGACATTGCATTCCTCTCATCAAATTAACAGCTAGGTAGCCATCTTAACAGGGAGGGGGGTGGTTGTATTTGGGAAGACTGCACTACAACTCCCACCAGGCCCCCTTGTCCCAAAGCTCACCAGGATGGAGTACACCCCCCACCCCACCCAGAAGCAATTGGCAGACATTGCATTCCCCTCATCAAACTAACAGGTAGGTAGCCATCTCAACAGGGAGGGGGTGGTTGTGTTTGGGAAGCCTGCACTACAACTCCCACCAGGCCCCCTTGTCCCAAAGCTCACCAGGATGGAGCACTCCCCCCACCCCCCCGGAGCAAGTGGCAGCCACTACATACCCCTCATCAAACTAACAGGCAGGTAGCCATCTTATGCTCTCTTGTCCCACCCCTGAGCAGGATGGAACACTCCCCATACCCACAAACATGTGTCAGCCATTGCATTGCCCACCTTCACCTAACAGGTAGGTAGCCATCTTAACAGAGAGGGGGAGGTTGTGTTTGGGAAGCCTGCACTACAACTCCCACCAGGCCCCCTTGTCCCAAAGCTCACCAGGATGGAGCACTTTCCCCCACCCAGAAGCAAGTGGCAGACATTGCATTCTCCTCATCAAACTAACAGGTAGGTAGCCATCTTAACAGGGAGGGGGTGGTTGTGTTTGGGAAGCCTGCACTACAACTCCCACCAGGCCCCCTTGCCCACAGCTCACCAGGATGGAGTACTCCCCCCACCCCACCAAGAAGCAAGTGGCAGACATTACATTCCCCTCATCAAACTAACAGCTAGGTAGCCATCTCAACAGGGAGGGGATGGTTGTGTTTGGGAAGCCTGCACTACAACTCCCACCAGGCTCCCTTGTCCCAAAGCTCACCAGGATGGAGTACTCCCCCCATCCCCACCCAGAAGCAAGTGGCAGACATTGCATTCCCCTCATCAAACTAACAGGTAGGTAGCCATCTCAATAGGGAGGAGGTGGTTGTATTTGGGAAGCATGCACTACAACTCCCACCAGGCCCCCTTGTCCGAAAGCTCACCAGGATGGAGTACTCCCCCACCCCACCCAGAAGCAAGTGGCAGACATTGCATTCCCCTCATCAAACTAACAGGTAGGTAGCCATCTCAACAGGGAGGGGGTGGTTGTGTTTGGGAAGCCTGCACTACAACTCCCACCAGGCCCCCTTGTCCCAAAGCTCACCAGGATGGAGCACTCCCCCCAACCCCCGGAGCAAGTGGCAGCCACTACATTCACCTCATCAAACTAACAGGTAGGTAGCCATCGTATGCTCTCTTGTCCCACCCCTGAGCAGGATGGAGCACTCCCCACACCCACAACCATGTGTCAGCCATTGCATTGCCCACCTTCACCTAACAGGTAGGTAGCCATCTTAACAGGGAGGGGGTGGTTGTGTTTGGGAAGCCTGCACTACAACTCCCACCAGGCCCCCTTGTCCCAAAGCTCACCAGGATGGAGTACTCCCCCCACCCCACCCAGAAGCAAGTGGCAGACACTGCATTCCCTTCATCAAACTAACAGCTAGGTAGCCATCTCAACAGGGAGGGGGTGGTTGTGTTTGGGAAGCCTGCACTACAACTCCCACCAGGCTCCCTTGTCCCAAAGCTCACCAGGATGGAGCACTCCCCACACCCACAACCATGTGGCAGCAATTCCCCTCAATTGTGTCACAGTACAGGCAGGTAGACAGTGCATGCACCCTGCCATTCCTTGCAAAAAGCATGGAGCCATATGACCACACCACCCCTCACATGTCACTCAACATGGCATACATCCAATAGTCACTTCCTGTGTGCAGACAGCCAAGTGTACGTAACTGTCACAGAAATGTAACGTTAAGCCAGCAAGTCACATTGTGAAGACATTCAGGGCACAATCATGTCCAGCACTGAATGCTATGTGTAAGTGCCATGGTGGCAGAGCATGAAGGCCCATATGAACACAAAACATGCATGGTCAGTTGTTTAAAGAAAGTAAAGTACATGATATTACAAAGGTATGCAGAATATTACAATGGCTAGTACTTGCTCAGATGTAACGTCTTCATTGCAGAGCAAACCAAAAAGACGAATCACATAAAGTTGATGGGCTGAAAGTCGGTAGATGACGACATGTCCTTGTAATCACACAATTTGTACGTGGAACATGGTATCTATTTACATGTCACACCATGGACAAGTAATGCAGTACCTTGCAGCCATACAAAGTGAAAACAATGTAAACTGTGTGGTGTAACACATGTAACATCCAAACATTTAACACCATGCTTGTGGGGTGCACTTTAATGACCATTTCACCTCTGTTCAACAGGAGATCAACAACTGACTGCTGCAAAAGACAACACCAACCTGCAGAGCCAGTCTCCACACTCGGAACATGGACTCTCGGATGCAGACTCCATAAGTTTCTCGAATGAGGAGCACCGACCTGGCCCGTCCGGACTGCCAGGGCGCACCACGTCCCAGGCCCCCACTGTCCCCACCACCACAGCAACAATAACCGCGCTGACCCCTGCTGCAACGACCTGTGCGGCCTCAACTACCACCACCGCTGCCTGCAACACTCGCCCTGCCTCAGTGGTTACCAACACCATCACACAATCAGAGGAGGGCAAGGAGAGTCTGCGGGAGCGTCGAGTGGCAACGCCACATGTCCGGGACAGCAGGGCAGGTGGGAGGGCAACTGGGGGACAAAATCGAGAGGACACTGGGACCGAAGCCCTGGCCAACATCGCCAGAGTCCTTGGGGCATACGAACAAGCCCAGGGACACACGGGCCAGCCTCTGGAAGAATCTCGTGAGCTCCGCCTGCTGCTGAGGTCCATAGACACGCGTATGGGCCAAATCGTGGACCTCTTGGGCCAGCTTGTGGGTGTTCTGAGGGACAGACCTGTGGCCCAAACTATGGCTCAACCCCCCTCCAGTGGTCCGCAGGATGATCCCCCCACCAGCCCAGCTGCGGCCACAGAGAGGGGTGAGCAGCAACAGGATGACTCCTCAGACACCGCTGATCCCGCAGCAGGAGCCTCCCCTGGAAAACGCAAGTGGAGCCGTCCGAGAAACACCACAGGAGGATCACGTGGCAAAGCACCAGCCAAACGCAAGTCAAAGAGACAGCCATGATAGCACCTCTGTACACCTTCACATTGACTTTGATGACTATCCTTACCCACACTGCCATGTTGATGGCAGGTGTCTGTTGGACTGTGCCACCTCATCAATGTGGTGACTACTCTATTGTCTTGTTTGCCATCACTGACAACTCATTGATTCACTTAACACCATTTCTTGAAACATCACTTGTCTGTCACAACCACTCAATGTAAATAAACACTCTTTACACACCTATGTCTTTGTGTCAGCTCCATGTTTATCACAATATGTACAATGTTGACTCAGAACACAATGCACCGGAAGCTCAGATTGTGACGAGGCATTGAGAGTCTGAAGGGACCTAGAGAGACGCAAGAGAACGACATTTACTCGTCAGGTGTTGGCATCACAGCCAGTACACAACACTAAGCGATACCAAAGGGGATGATGGACGGAGCGTTAGAGCAAATCAAACACTCACCCTCAGTCAACTGATCTGGGTTTAATCCATCATCATTCTTTAGCTCACTCCACCACCCCAGTTCAGACATGGCCATTATGCAAATCAGTCTGACCCTGTGCCTCATGGGAACA
Source organism: Calotriton arnoldi (assembly GCA_963921515.1). Classification (NCBI taxonomy): domain Eukaryota; kingdom Metazoa; phylum Chordata; class Amphibia; order Caudata; family Salamandridae; genus Calotriton; species Calotriton arnoldi. The sequence goes on along the minus strand of CAWUFW010001936.1, from coordinate 668,570 downwards.
GTCCAGCCCGAACTGCCAAGCCATGTCTTCCTGGACCGGAAACAAGCATCCTGGGACCGGTCTCGGGTTCAAAACCCTCATCAGCCAGGCTATCTTGAATCCAGTGGCAAAGTGAGCAAGGGACCCACGTCTGGGCATACCCTGCCAACTTAGGGCGAACTTTGCCACTGGATTCAAGATCGCCTGGCTGATGAGGGTTTTGAACCCGACAACGGTCCCAGGATGCTTGTTTCCGGTCCAGAGAAGACATGGCTTGGCAGTTTGGGCTGGACTGTTCCCATGAGGCACAGAGGTCAGACTGATTTGCATATGGCCATGTCTGAACTGGGGTGGTGGAGTGAGCTAAAGAATGATGATGGATTAAACCCAGATCAGTTGACTGGGGATGAGTGTTTGATTTGTTCTAACGCTCCGTCCATCATCCCCTTTGGTATCGCTTTGTTCGCCCTAAGTTGGCAGGGTATGCCCAGAGCGTGGGTCCCTTGCTCACTTTGCCACTGGATTCAAGATAGCCTGGCTGATGAGGGTTTTGAACCCGAAACCGGTCCCAGGATGCTTGTTTCCGGTCCAGGGAAGACATGGCTTGGCAGTTCGGGCTGGACTGTTCCCATGAGGCACAGGGTCAGACTGATTTGCATATGGCCATGTCTGAACTGGGGTGGTGGAGTGAGCTAAAGAATGATGATGGATTAAACCCAGATCAGTTGACTGGGGGTGAGTGTTTGATTTGTTCTAACGCTCCGTCTATCATCCCCTTTGGTATCGCTTTGTTCGCCCTAAGTTGGCAGGGTATGCCCAGACGTGGGTCCCTTGCTCACTTTGCCACTGGATTCAAGATAGCCTGGCTGATGAGGGTTTGAACCCGAAACCGGTCCCAGGATGCTTGTTTCCGGTCCAGGGAAGACATGGCTTGGCAGTTCGGGCTGGACTGTTCCCATGAGGCACAGGGTCAGACTGATTTGCATATGGCCATGTCTGAACTGGGGTGGTGGAGTGAGCTAAAGAATGATGATGGATTAAACCCAGATCAGTTGACTGGGGGTGAGTGTTTGATTTGTTCTAACGCTCCGTCCATCATCCCCTTTGGTATCGCTTAGTACACAACACTAGTCATCAAGGTACACAAACCAGCACACATCACAAGGAGAAACAATCTCAACATAGACATCATGTAGCTGGTCAGGACTACACTGTGCCACAAACATCAGCCATCAGCACAGAGCCAACAACAGGCAGCAGTCAAAAAGCTCCTCTCGGCCTCATCACCACCATCAAAGTCAGCAGACAATGGCACTGTTGTACAATGTTACTCACACTCAAGGGAAGTAGCGGTTGATGATCTGTTGGCGCAGGTCGACACCTTCCTCCTCTCCACTATCCTCGTCACTGGACATGTGTGGGCTTGCAGGGGGGGGCGTCTGCGGCGCATCATCGTCCAGGAGCAGGGGTATCTCCTTGCGCAAGGCCAGGTTGTTGAGCATGCAGCATGCAACAATTATCTGGCACACCTTTTGGGGAGAGTACATCAGTGCACCTCCGGTCCTGTCCCGGCACCGAAACCGAGACTTCAGAAGCCCAAAAGTACGCTCCACCACACGACGTGTCCTCCCATGGGCCTCATTGTAGCTGACTTCACCCGGGGTCCTGGGATTCCGCAGTGGGCTCAGCAACCAAGGCCGGTTGGGATATGCAGAGTCACCTAGGTGTCAGATACACAGAACAATTTTGTAATATGACTGTAGCAGCAGACAGCATGTCACACATACAGCACAATACTTGACTCAGCTAACTCACCTACAAGCCACGCACAGTCAGGATGCAGATTTGCCATCATCTGTGGTACGATGCTGTTACGCAGGAAGTAGGAGTCGTGGGCTGAGCCAGGGAATCTGGCACACACATGTGAGATGATCATTTCTGCCTGGCATTCAACCTGCACATTAATGGAATGGAAATGCTTCCTATTCCTATAGATGTGCTCCCGTGCCTGTGGCGGAACCAGGCCAACATGGGTGCAGTCAATGGCACCAACAACATTAGGGATGTGGGCAAGGGCATAAAAATCACCCTTCACAGCTGCCAAATCCTGTCTTCGTGGAAAATGGATGTAGGTGTCCTTGTATACCATCATAGCGGACATTGCGACATCCCACCTGCGCTGGCCACCATGTACTGAAACAAACCAGTTGCGAAGAAATGCAGGGCCGCCATCACCTTACATGTTGGTGACACAGCAGTTGGATATGTCCTGCGAGGCATCAGATGGGGCTCCAACTGAGCACATAGGTCTTGGAGGGTTTGCCGATCCAAACGGAACTTACGGATGATGTCCACATCCTCCATGTCCGCCAGCAAGGTGAATGGACGATGCACATTTGGTCGTCTCCTACATAAGATAAAAGGGGACACTTGTCAATTCAATTCCCCTATGAGATGTGTCCAACATCTTACGTCTTGACTGAATCAGTGCCAACAATGACTGGCCTGAAACAACAGCTTACAGCACAAGTCACATGCAGAGACAACTTGACCCCAAGTAGTTGCACACGTGATCAGTATGTACAAACTGAGTACACCCGAGACAGATTCAGACTACGTGAATGTAAAATGGGACATTCCGACATCTTGTGCCACCAGCCCTGAGAGTACTTGACACAGCACATGTTTGAAACAGCAACACTGCTGTCTCCTACGTCTGTGCGTGAGTCAGACAGGGCACACATTAACAACACAATGAGCACAGTGTGTGCATAAAGATCAAGTATCAACATGAGCTCAGCAATCTACACAGTGAAGAAGGCACATTAAGTAGTCAGTCCATCATTACTGTGTGTTGCTTAGCCATCTCCCACATTGACATGTTTCCATATTTGAGAGTCCATCACACAACAGATCTGTGTACATGCACAACAACATCATGAGTGACATGTGAGGGACTACATACCAATGCATGTAATCCAGTGCACTGGCATGGCATGTGTAGACATCAGTGAGTTAAATGTCACACTAGCATTCAAATTAACTATCTGGTGGCATGATTCATTGTAAGTGTGGAGTGTTCAATGATGAGAACTGGCCATTGCCATTGCTACAGCATGATGTGTCCATAGGTGCCCTAAGCGTGCACCGCCACCGCAATCACGGTCATTGGCACCAATAGAAAATTGACAAATCGCGGTAGCGACCGCCTGGGCCCCGCAGTGTGACACCGCCAATGCTCATGCCCATTCAGCCAATGGGAACCGCAATCGCGCCAGTGGAATACTTTTGAAAATCACGGTAGGCGTGCTCCGCTACCGCGGGGCTGGTCATTGGATGTAATTGTAAGATGCACGATTGCGGTAGCGACCGCCTGGGCCCTGCAGTGTGACACCGCCAATGCTCATGCCCATTCAGCCAATGGGAACCGCAATCGCGCTAGTGGAATACACTTTTGAAAATCGCGGTAGGCGTGCACCGGCACCGCGGGGCCGGTCATTGGTTACATTTGAAAAAAGCTGACCTGGAACACCAATTGCAGCAGCTGAGTACCACTGAAACAACCCCAGGGGGCTATATATGGCTGTGAGAGAGCCACACATTTCCACTGCATCCAGACACTGCTGCCTGCCATTCTTCATCCCCAACTGCTGCTGTTCCTGTCTCCTGGACCCAGTGATGGCGAGAACTGAGAACATCAGGGCCCGTCCCTTCACCATAGAGGAGCTGGAGGTCCTGGTGGACGAGGTGCTTACACACTATGGGAGGCTATATGGTGCTCCTGATGTAATGGTAAGTGTTTCAGAGTGAAATTTGGAGAGTGCAAAGAGTGCTCACATGATGTTGCTCTGCTGTAGTATGTGCCTGTAAGTGCAAGTTTGTGTGATACACTGCCTAGCATGCTGACTTCATGTCAATGGGGTGTGTAGCCTTATTACCGCAGATCCATGGCTGCATTGAAGGATGGGAGGGACATGCAGTGTCTTTGCGGCCATACAGTAATACTGCTGGTTTGGAAAGTGGAAGTCAGAACAAACATTGCCTGTGCTAATGGATGTCAGAGTCCATTCGCCTTTCACATGCTCATTTGGGACATTACAAATGTGTTTCGTCCAGAGGGTAATGAAGGATGTGTGTACACTTCTCATATTGACACCATGGATATGTGAGCATTATGCACAAGATTGGAATGCCTGAGCGTGACACTCTTGGTGGAAAATCGCCTATGACGCATCAGAGTGATGTACTTCTGAAACATCCTCCTTCCATTGATTTCATGATGTGTACTGACTCGCATGTGTAGGCACTGTTTGACCTCTCATATTGTACATGCATGTGATTGTTCAGATGGGCGAAGTTTAACCTCAGTGTGAGTCCCACTGGCCTGCACAGATACTGCCCAATTAGACAGGGACCCATCAGTAAATGGACAGTGAGCGACATATGTGTTGTCTGCCACCCTGTTTCTCAATGAGCTATCATAGGCCTGATGATTGCACAAGACAGACCTTGTGAGAAGGGTGTGAGAATGTAAGATCATGTCCCTAGATGTGACATCCACGACACAGTGAACGACTCACAGGACAAGGACATTGAGGGGTGTGTAGTGTTGGACATAGTGAGTCTTCCCCAACACATCATTTCCTACATGATGTATGTCTTGCTCCCTCACATACTGCATCACAGATGAGGGCCTTCTTCACATTGCTTTGTGTGCTGCCATTCTGCATGTGAATGAGATGGCCAGGTCCTGTGTCCATCCTCATACCTAAATGCATTTCAATCCGATTATCTGATGCAAATGTACTACGTCTCAAGCTGTATGGCCTCTGCTCAAGGTTTCTGTACAGCTGTGCTAAGTGTTTGCATGCTCCTGTACTGAGACACAGTGGAACATGACCCAGTGTCCCTGAAACTTCCTCTTCTTGTCTCCCATGCCTGCAGCTTAAAGTCCGCCAGCGTAAGGCCTTATGGAGGGCCATTGCACGCAAGGTGCGGGCTCTGGGTGTCTCTAACCGACGGCACCCACACTGTCACAAGAGGTGGGATGACATCTGCCGGCTGAGCAAAAACGTGGCAGAGATGACGCTGGGGCTGCTCCCTCGGACTGGAAGGTTGTCGCGCAGGATCATGACACCACTAATGGCCCGCATCTTGGCTGTGACACAGCCAGAGCTGGCTGGACATTTGATGGCCCATCAGCAGCAAGTTGGGGGTGAGTATTCTGCGAAGGGTGACTTTGGGTGTGAGTAACTGCATGTATCCCAACCCTGCGCCAGTGTTGAGCTCTGTGATGTTTCTAGTGTGAGGCAATGGCTTGTAAGTGGCCTCTGTGTTGAGTGCAGCTGCCATGCATTTTTGCTACATGTACTTTCTCATGTGTTTTGAATAATGGCCCTTGACATTGCAAGATGAGATGTGGCCTCATGCCATCTGTTGCATTATGGGTGTCATAGACATCACCGGGGAGTGAACAGCTGTGTTCCTCATCTTAGTGTGCTTTCGTCGATGTGTGCAGTGCCTGACTTTGAAATTGTGAGAACTACACATCTGACAACAATGTGCAAGAGTCGTTGCGCTTCAAAGCACAACATGGTGGACATCAGTAGCTCATGGCCATAGTATAAGGACATTCTGGAGTCAGTATCTGTGTTGTCCCCTTAAAGTGACTCCGTATGTGACTGTGACAACATGTTGAGATGTACATCTATCTCACCTACAGGCACGTAGGTATGCTTACAGGAATCAGTATGTCAGGTAACAAGGAGGCACGGGCCAGCTATTTGGCAGTGTGAATGTCACATGGGTCATTAATGCCAACTATGCATGTTTCCATGCATCTTCAGACTTTTGTATAAAGCTTGCACATGCAGACTCCACAGGGTGGTGTGCAACATGGGGGTATCATATTCGAGTTTTTTGCTTTGGTTGCATATGATGTTTGTGAGTATGGCACTATACTGAACCTACGTCTCTGTCTTTTGCAGCATCTACCGAGGGCACAGAAGGACAGGGGATGGACACCAGTGGTGAGGCATCTGGCATGACTGCTACACATGAGCTCACTGACACTGATGTGACCAGCGCCTCGGAGGGGGACAGGAGTGTCCTGGAAGAATCACGCCCAGAAACACCAACCTCAACATCATCTGACTCTAGCGGTGACTCCTCGATGTTGGCGGGCACAGGGAGTGGGAAATCTGCCTCTTCTTCCACCACACATCGTCCTGTGCCCACCCACCCGGCTACTACCACTAGTGCTGCCTGTTCCCGCAGCAGTAAGAAGGGTAGAGTGTCCTTCCCCCCAGGCACCGCTGCCCCTGTCTCCCCTGCTGCCCTAAGTGTTGAGGCGGTGGACCTTTTGCGCCAGCTGTGTGTGGGTCAGACTACTCTCCTGAATGCCTTCCAGGATCATGACAGGAAGTTGGCACAGGTAGTTGCCTTCATGGAGGGCATTCATTCTGACGTGGGTGGGCTGCACAGAACTGTCCAGTCTTTGTCCTCCACAGTGACGGCAGCCATTCTGCTGTCACAGGCTCTGAGTCCAGCTCCAGTCCCTTCGGCAACCATCCTGCCAGTGGCAACATCTGACGAGAGTGACAGCACACCACAGCCCTCAGGCTCCAAGTACTCAACACGCAGCACACAACAGCAGCACTCCAAGTGGCCCAGAGCACAGACACCATCCCCCAAACCAAAAACAGGCACACAGGAGCGCAAAGGCACTTCTGGTGACACTCAGCAGCATCAGGCCAAGAAGCAGTCCTCAGGCTCACATGCATCCAAATCACCCCCATCCAAGGACACTCCCATCCCCAAAACTGCTCCCAAAGGCAAACAAACAGTTGCCCTGCCTGCTGTGAAGCTGGTGCCTGCAAAGAGTCCACACAAACAGCTATCTGGGGCAGATTCACCCACAACCTCAACTCCCACCCACACCCCTGTGAAGCTGGGACAGGAGAGTAGTGAGGGGGGTTCACCTGGTCAACAGGGGATGGAGGGGAAAAGGCAAGGCCAGCCCAAGCGTAACACCAGATCCAGCAAATCCCCACAGAGAGATCCACCTGCACCTGATGCACCTTTGGTTGTGAGTGAGGCTGTTGTGCCCGCCCCACTTCCCACTCCTACCAAGACAATTCTTACATATCAAATCTCCAAGAAGTGGAAAGGCAGCCCTCCACATTCTCCCTCACACACTGTGTCTCACGGCAGCATGTCTCCGCCTCCCCGTGCCAAACTGCCACCCGGTCCAAGCAGCCCTCCGGCTCACAAAGCCACTGATGCCTCTACCTCAGCTGGTCCTCTCTCTCCCAGGTCCAGTCCTCCAACTGGCCCCGACAATCAGCCACCTCCCAGTTCAACTGACAGCCAAATGTGAGGCAAAGTCCCCCTCCCACACCCATCGCTCCCAGAGCAGTGCCTGGACTGCCCATTTGTATCCCCAGAGCTGTGCTGATTCCTATGGCAGTGTACGGTGTTACCCATTCCCTGTGCAGGTTCTCATGCACACATGTACATACTTTGAACTATGGACTAGCGACTGGCCTTGCTGTTTGTCACTTTGGATGCCCATTCCCTGTGCAGGTTCTCATGCACACGTGTACATACTTTGAACTATGGACTGGCCACTGGCCTTGCTGTTTGTCACTTTGGATGTCCATTCCCTGTGCAGGTTCTCATGCACACGTGTACATACTTTGAACTATGGACTGGTCACTGGCCTTGCTGTCTGTCACTTTGGATGCCCATTCCCTGTGCAGGTTCTCATGCACACGTGTACATACTTTGAACTATGGACTGGCCTCTGGCCTTGCTGTTTGTCACTTTGGATGCCCATTCCCTGTGCAGGTTCTCATGCACACGTGTACATACTTTGAACTATGGACTGGCCACTGGCCTTGCTGTTTGTCACTTTGGATGCCCATTCCCTGTGCAGGTTCTCATGCACACGTGTACATACTTTGAACTATGGACTGGCCACTGGCCTTGCTGTTTGTCACTTTGGATGCCCATTCCCTGTGCAGGTTCTCATGCACACGTGTACATACTTTGAACTATGGACTGGCCACTGGCCTTGCTGTTTGTCACTTTGGATGCCCATTCCCTGTGCAGGTTCTCATGCACACATGTACATACTTTGAACTATGGACTGGCCACTGGCCTTGCTGTTTGTCACTTTGGATGCCCATTGTCTGTGCAGGTTCTCATGCACACATGTACATACTTTGAACTATGGACTGGCCAATGGCCTTGCTGTTTTCTACTTTTGGTGCCTATCTGAGTAATATGTAATAAATCCAGTTACTCCTGTTGTCTGCTTTGTCTGTGTCCTTGCTAAATAAGAGGTTTTCTGTATGGGTATGGTTTCATGTGACACATGCTCTGTATGCCACTTCAACATTGCCAATTGGTTGTTTTACTTTTTCAGAGTTTGGCAGAGGTGACAGGCACTTTAGTTCTTCAAGACTGTGAGGCCTGAGGGTGCAATGATGGTTGTTTGTGATGATCTACTCTTATCCTAATCACTCTATGGTCAGGTTTGCCTCATTGTACACATGTCATGTTATGATGCAATACCACAACAGAGGTGATTTCTATCCACAGGATTACTTGCAGGGTGGCCATGGTCCATCATATCTGTGTGATCTTTCTTGATGTGTGAACAGCAGTGTTGATGTGTGGTCATCTTGTGTAGGCCTGTCTTCCTAGTCACACGGGGTACATTTGAATATGTGAACTTCAGTGGTCATACAGTGTGAATGGGCTGTCATTGTCAGTAGTGTTGATGTGTGTGTGCCCCTGCAATGCCAACTGCACACATGTATGATCCAGGTAATGAGTGCCTGTTTGTTTCAATTGTCTGCCATGTGCTTCAGATTGTGGGCACATGTAGGAGTTGTAGGTTGGGCACTGTGCAGTGTGTTGGTGTGTCCTTGCACTCCTGGGGGATACCTACTTGTTGTCGCTGCCAGTTGTGAGTATGCAGTGTGTATGCCTGCCAAGTCTGTGTTATGTTTTGTTGATCAGCCATGTGTCTTGTTACTGTTTGTGCTCACTGTGCATACCTGCTCAGCCACACTGACATTATTTATGAGTTTTCTCATGCATTGCTGTCACTTGACCCATTTTTGGCTCCAGTATGGTATGTGGTATGTGGAGTCATGCCATCCCCTATATGTGCTTCTGATGCCTACACATTGTGAGTAACTCCTCTATGTGTTTGTGTACTGTTCACTCCTCACCTGTCCACTACTGACGTACACACCACTCCAATCTCATGTCTTCCACCCCATGGCTTGCCAGTGTGTGAGCCTCCCCACCACTTCATAGTGTGACACTATGCTGTGTGGGGCTGAAATGTGTACAGGACCAATGTGCCACTCAGGACAGTTGCCCAAATTAGTTATGTGTTGTTTTCTTCAACTGTTTTGCAGTCATGGTTGCTTATGTGCAGTGCATATGTTTGAGCAGCACAGTCCTCTAGTCATGTTGTATGCCCCTGGGTTTCCCTTAGTTGTGCATCTGTGGGTGATGGTTAAGCTGTATGTGTGTTTGCTGAGGTACTGCTACCCTTCCTGAGTGTGATGTTCTCTGTGTGCTGGGATGATTTGTGTTGTGGGAGTTCATGGTGTGGCACTCAGATATATGTGCTACTGGTTTGGTTGGTGTGCACACAATGCTTGGTGTGCTTGCAGTGCTGTTAGTGTGTGTTGCCTTGTACTTGCCTGGTGTGCATCCCCCTGATGTCCAGCTGAGTTTGCTATGTGATGGATTGGTATGTGCATCTGTTGTGTTTTTGTTGTGGATGTATGCAGTGTTTGACCTGTGTTGGCTCTTTCAACTGACAGATGCTATGTGTGTGTGATGTTCTATTTGCATGAGATTGTGTGTGAGTAGTTGTTGCTGTGTGATACATGCAGATGTGTGTTGCAAGTGTAGTGTGCATTACTTGAGTGTCTGGCACATGCAGCAAGGTGGATTCTTGTTCCTGAGCTTGTTTTGAGTGCACATTGGTGGGTTCTCCTCCTATTTTTGACCTGTCACTTGTCAGGATTGTGCATGGGCATGCTTGTGGTACACTGTAACACCATGTTCACTTGATGAGTGGTGTGGTGTCTCAGTCTGTGTCAGCTGATTGTCCCATTGATCCCAGTTATTGTTCATGTTTTTTTTGGATGATGCGATTCTTGTTTGTATTGGGGTATGGTGTCTGGGCATTGGCCCTGAGTGACAGTGTTGTGTACTCCTGTTCTGTCTGTGGTTACATTGCCTTTCCACTATTTGGCTGCACATGTCTGGGCTTGTTGAACTTCTGTGGATGTTGTTTGTGAGTTTTGTGTGTGGCTATTGTTTTTGTGTCAGCATTGGTTCAGGCATCCCTGAGTGCGGGTGTGAAATTTGTGGATGCACCACAGGGAGTGTGATTGGTTGTCATTGGACTCACAGGACATCATTTGGACCATTCTGTGTGTTTCTCACAGGTGTTGTGTGCTGCAGGTGTGAGGTGGGTAGAGGAGGGGTATTTGTGAAGGTCCTACTTGTGTTTGACAGTCAAGGAGTGTGACAATGAGCCATGTGTGTTGTGCTGATGATATACACATGTCAAGTAAGTGGAGACAGATGTGTGGCTGGTCACTGTATGACTTCAGACACTTCCTATCATTCCTGTGCCTATGCATGGCCTGCCTTGATGTCTCCCTGAGTTGTTGCACAGAGATCACTTTGGCTTAATTTCACTCACTGTGCCAGCCATGTCTGATTTGATGGCCTAAGGGTGGTGTGATATGTTCCTTCTCTTGCATGTGATGTGCAGATGCTATGTGGCTTGCTCCATGGTTTTCCAGCACTGTCCACTTCACTTTTGGCTGGCCCTTTATTGTCCTCCATTGCTGCTGGCCTATGGTATGGGTATGTGGCTGGGTGTCAGTGTGGGGTGTTTGTGAGTGACTTGACAGGCAGTGTGAACAGTTCATTGGTTGTTCATAGGCAGTGTGAGTCTTCATTTTGTGATCATACTCAGTTTGCTTCACAGGAGTGGAAAGTTGGTGTGAGGAGGAGGGTTGTCCAGCCCCTGAGCTTCTGTGCAGCGTGTTCCTCTTCACCCCCACCTTCCCAGTCAATCTCCCTTGTCCTTTGATGTGTGAGGTGCAAGGTCTGGCTACACCTGGCAGATTAATTGTGCAGGGGGGCACAGGAGGAGCACACAGCATGTTCCCAAGTGGGTGTGGGAAGAGTAGTGTGGGAAGGGTGAAGGTGGAGCCCTGTGAATCTTTGCGGACTGCCCATGCCTGGCGAAGGCCCTGCCTACTGCATTGTGCGCAGGTTTTCCTGCGTCTTCACCGCTGCGGTGACGTGACCGGGACATTGCTGTGATTTCGCGGTTGATGGGTGACGCGGAGGGGTGAGTTTCTGGCAGGTGGGAGATGTGTGGGTACACTGGGGGATGTGTTCCTGTCCCCACCAGAGTGTCTGATGTGGACAGGAACCCTGTGTCGGCACAGGAGTTGTGTGTTGTGGTTGTGTGCGGAGATGTGTATTTGCGTACCTGCGGCGTTGTCCGTGACGCTGCATTATTTGCTGGTAGTGGAGGAGGTACAGCACCGGAAGGGCTTGGAGAGCTGGATCCATTGCGATCAGGACCGGGAGTCTGGTTTCGCGCTCCGCTGTCGTGCTTCTGCCGTCTCTGGGTGGGTGGATTCTCCGCTGCGGTGTGATGGGCTGTTTGCGGCATCGTGATTTGAACGGCGGACGGAACGTCATTCCGCATGGCGGTGAGTCTCTATTGGCTCCCTCCGCCACGGTGGCGGGCGCAAAAATCTGGCGGTTCACCTGACTCCCCAGCGGACAGAAAATGGGCTATGTTTACCCATCGTAATATGGCGGGCGGGAGGACCGCTGCTGGAGTGCGGAAAAGGGCATTTTCCGCCACTGCCAGCACCGCGGATGTGCCTCAGCCTGCCATCGTAATCGGGCCTTAGTGTGGAGCGCTGTTTGTGAAGCAAAGCACTCCACCCTTCCCCGTCGAAAAATAACTAAAATAAAAAACAAACGGTTCTCAGTCTGTCAAGGGCTGGAATGGGGGACAAAAAGTAGCCCTGGCAAAAATGTTCAAACCAACCCTGCTCCCTTTGCCTCCTCACACCAGTACCGGTACTGGCAGGGGGCCAGTTGGGCCAGGTCCTCCCAAGGTAGCCCCTGACCCTCCCAAGGTCCTTATAGAAGTAAAACAAATGTATTTTGATTTTTTTTTCTTAATTTTTCATATGGGCCTACAGCCTCCATTTCAGAGCCTAATTGGTAAACTTCCTGACAAACTCCAAAGCGGTGGGCTACTTGAAGTCCCTGGGATAGGTGTGAAGTCCATGGGACTGCGGCTGTTAACATGTTACATGAAAAGCAGAGGTACTTGTGACATGTCTATTGTCTCAAAAGAGGCCAGAAGCTCCAATTGCACAGTACTTGAGAGATAACATATGGCTAGAGCCGCTGGGATTTTGTGATTCTGTGGATGTGGTGATTTCAGCATAATTATGGATTGGCCGCATTTGTCACATAGTGCCGCTGATTTGCAGATTTTAACAACAAAAAAATTCTAGTTCAAACGGATCAAAAGTTACTACAAACACTACCACATGTGCTCCCATACAGTGGCAGGCCTTTTGTCACGAACAGACAACTCACTTCCCTGTTGCAGGCTGCTGTATTTAGGTGCTAAACTGATATTAGTGAGGTAAAAAGTTTGCTCACATGGAGTTCTTGTATAAAAATTAGAAAATGCTTCAAAATATGCCACATTAGGCCGCATAATTTGCCTTTTCTTTTCACATAATTTAGTACACCATGCTGCATTATTTGGTTCTCCCTTGCCAGGTAATTACATTTAGCCCTGCACATGGCATAAACAATCTGAAAGAATTTTGCCATCCTAAGAAAAGTAACAAAAAAATTATATAAAACAAATTTATATCTTAATAGTGGTTTGTTTTAGTTTTTTCCTGCTATCATCCTATTCTTAACTTGTGTTACTACATGAAAAAAGCGTTGACAATGCCACTCGTTTTGACTTTTCTGAATTGAAAAGCCTTATCCAAGTTTCACTAACACATACCAGATATAGCATGGGCAGGAGCAGTACAAATTCCTGTTATACAAAGAACAGTTGTGGCAGCTATTTTGTGGCAGCAGTGGTACATCATGTACTACCACTGTCCTACCTACTCCCAATCGCCAGAGGTTCTAGCTGAATTTAACGTAATTAGAAGGACCTTAAGGCAGAGACAGAACCATTTGGGGTGCAGGAATCTGTGTATTTATTCTCTCCCAACAAATTCTCTCTTTATGTCACATGCATAAAATGTATTATAGGGCTTCTGTAACCCCTCGGTCCTAAACCAATGAGATAGGCTAATGCACTTGCTGCCGAAATGTTCCTAAAATCAGAAGTTAAAATATTGGTACTCAACTTTTTCATTTTCGACTAAAGATTGGGAAAGCAGACACTGTAAACAAGTTTAAGTCCTGCCATCAATATAAACAGTCTGAGCTTCTGGGTGTCCTTGATAAACAACACACGTATTTGAGCTGCAAATAATTGTGTTTTGGTGCATTTTGGAAGGCTGAGCACATAACCCGCTTTGACCACTAATGTTATTAACTATCAGTCAACTCGCAACTTTGGATGTTGTGGTATCCTTTCCTCAGAATTCCTGAAAAACCTAGGTCTACAGCTTCCACATCTGTGGCTCTATAGGGAGAGAACTTAATTAAACATTCTAGGTTCTTGACAAGAGGAAATGGTGATGGGAATGGTGCAGAGATGAGAAATGCAGATTAATTAGACAGTGTAAGGATAGAAGAGATGAGGGTAAGGGAAAAAAGGAAGGATAACAAAAAGAATGGTAAGGAAAAGAGGTGGATGAAGGAAGAGTAAAGAAGTGAAATGGGGAGAGAAAAATATGATAGAAGGACTGGTTAGAGAGCAGTAGTAGAGTGGCATGTCATAGAGAATGTGATGAAGAGGTGTTAGGGGTGGATGAATAAGGATATAGCAGGAGAAGGATAAGCAAAGTGAGTGACGGGAATAGGGTGATTACTAGATGTGAACTGAGAAAGGGATGAGGTGTGACTAGAGGGAGAAGACTAGGGAAGGATGAAGGTGGTAGAAGAGACTGATAAAGGATTAGGATGATGAGAAATGAAGGTAATCAGTAAGGAGCCTTATGAGCAAATGCTAAATTGTGTTGGGGGAGAGAAAGAGTGTTAAGAGGAGAGTGGTAGAACAGAAGGGAGAGGAGAGTGATGGGTGTTGAGGGTGATGGAGACGGAGAGGGTGATGGAATAGAAGAAACTAGAGGGAGAAAAGAAGAAGAGTGGGGGAACATGCCAATCACAATTTAGAAAAGACTGTTCATTCTGGAGGCATTCACATGAACTATACATTTCCACTTCGTCTCCCTTAAAATACTTACTACTCAAAGGACTGACAGCCAAATATTGGTAGAAAAACTAACCACCAAATTACAATTCCAGTTGTAATCCTCAAAATGATTGCTTTTGGCACAGAGTGCAGCTAAGGGAAGAAGAAGGCTCACATATGATGTTTGGCCAGTTGCCAACTTTGACTGCTTTTTCAATTGTTATTACATTTATTTGAAGTAAATGAACAGCAGTATGAGCTTCAAAAAGTCGTGCATCCCTTTACAATCTCTTTAAAATATGCAGGTCTCTCAAGTGTGTGTAGATCTTCTGCATATATACACTGTAGAATCCAGGCCTTGGTGCTGCTGCTGTGTGAAATGTTGAGAGCTGCCAGTGGAGAACAGGTACAGGGCACCTCGATTACAATGTCCATTTATGCATACCCACAGAAGCACAAATGTTTGAGCGGAAACAGCTCAAGCTTCCTTGACATGCACAAAATGATTACCCCGTAGGCAGCAGCAGTGAAGGTAAGGCTGACAGAAGAGGTTGTGGTGGAGAGATTCAAGGTTGAGATGGAGAGAGAGGAGGTTGTGTTTCAAAGAGAGGATGTTGAAGCAGAAAGAGGGGATGGAGATAGGCAGGAGTGTGCGAGGGGAGAGGAAGGTGATTCAAAGAGAGTAAGATATTGTGGAGGAGAGAGTGATGCTGGAGAGGTGAAGAGAAGAAAGAGGCGGCTGAGAGAGATAATGAGAGAAAGGCATTGCAGAGAAAGAAAGGTGTAGCGAGAGAGGAGAATGAAGTAAAGACATAAGAATAAGGTGGAATAGTAAGCACAGTGAGAGGATAGTGAGGTAAAGAGAGGAGCTTGAGGCAGAAAAAGACGAGGGTGAAAGAGAGAAAGATTAGGGTGAGGTGGAGAGAGAAAGAAAAAGTCACTGCAGTGAGACAAGATGGCAAAAGATGGGTGAAGGTGAGAAAGAGGATGGTGAGGTGAAGAGAGACAACACGGAGGCAGGAAGACGCAGAGGGTGAGAAGAGCAGGGTGAGGTGATGGTAGAGGAGGATGATGCATAGAGTAGAGAAGTGTAGAGAATATAGGGTGTGGAGGAGAGAAAAGAGGGTGAGACAGAGAGAAATGAGAGTGACTGAGAGAAAGCAAAAGAGATAAAGAACTTAGGTACAAAACAAACCCTTAGAAATAGAAGTAAAACTAGTAAGTATAACCACCACAGTATGCGGAGTATGCAGCTTATTCCCCTGCAAGACTATCCAGCATGTTCAGACACAGGTCTGAGACACCCAGGAGATGTTATGCAAATCCATTCATCATTATGGTCCACCCATGCTTCTTCATGACCCTCTCAGATTTCGAATCCTGGAGCCGGGCCTGCCTCACACAATCTCTCTTTCCATCCATCCATTCTCTCCTGTCTCTCTCTCTTCTACCTCTCTGATCACTTATTTTCTACCTAGCACCTACCTCTCTTTCCCTCTCTCTCTCTCTCTCTCTCTCTCTCTCTCTTGAAGCCTCCCAGTGCCTGCTGCAATTAACCACAGGGAACTGGGGAAAGTGGTAAAGGCACCAGCAGTGGTCCTGGGAATTTAAAATCGGCCTAGCAGGGCTCTAGCCCATCGGGGAAATGCCTGGTGGGATAAATGCCTGCCCAGCCTTGAGTCTGCCGCTGATGTTCTGAGGTGTTTTTACACCCCGTAATCGACAACGGCTTTGCAGAGGTTTCATACAAGATCTGGAAACCCACTATATGCAAGGGTTTCCAGCCCACATTTTGACCCACCCTGTGATATCGCCTCCTCACCCGGTGATCGTGTGAAGGGAACCGATAATGTTTGACACACTGAGGCACTGTGTGTGTTGGCAGGTCTAGCCAACACAGAGGTGTATGATTTTGGTATTTTTTTTTAGAACTCCTTAATAGCTGCTTCAGTATTGAGGTCTCTATTTCATTATTTCACACATTGGGACTATGTCTTGTTGCTCTAATTTGGTGTTTCTTTTGAGGGCCTAGTTGGAAATGTTAAGTCCAGAAGGGGATGCATATGTGAAATCACATTTTGCCCTGGTTAAGATGTCCAGCTCAGGGTTCCAGAGCACAGATATCTTGTTTTTATGGTGTCTCTGTACAAGAAGATCCCTTTGCCACAACACTTGATTTGAGTGGACAGGCTTGGACTGCTATCTCTCAAGACCTAAGGAACCTTTGTCAATATAAGAAGCATAGTTATCATTATTGCAGCAGGTGAACTTGCATCGGGGCCAGAGGTGTGAGGGGACACTGTACCACAATTACCGCTTTCATTTGCTACCATAAGGGGTCGGTTTGGTCAATCTCCTTGCTTGTATAAGGGCTGCAGGTACCCTAGACACAACACTGGTCAACAAGGTGAAGGCTAATGGGTATTTGGAGTGGAAGAATAGGACACAGCGGGCGCAATGATGTTGCACGCTTGAATGGAAACTAGGGAAGAAGGGCTCCTATTTCCTGAAAGTGAAACAGGAGCAAGAATCCTGTAACTCAGGACTGGAATTGATGACACATCTGCCTGATATCAGTGAAGCAAACAGTTGTTACTGTGCTCCCTTAGAAATCCCTCATGGTGCCTCCTTACATCATTAGTTTAGGGAAGAGTACTTGCCATAGAGCTCGAGGACACCTGGAGGTAGGTGTAAGAGAAAGTGAGGCGGCGATAAAAAGGAACAGTAACCCAATGCATCACAACACATTTGAAAGACAAAGCAAAGTCCAGTGTTAAATCCACCTTCACCCAGGATGACAAAGACAGTATTGAAACAAGCAATGCTGAAAAAAATGATAAGAACACAATGACAAACATAACACACCTTGAATACCACAGCAAAATTTGTTATTTTCTGTTTGTACTGCATAACTGTACCATGGCACCCAGAAATTGGTATTTTCAGAATAGGTCATTCAAGGATAAGAACATGAGAGGTTGAGATTCTAACATAAGCTTGTGAGTCTTGGTAACAGTAGTTTCTTATTAAAAGGAGTTGAAACTTCAATACCCCAAAATAGGTGTGACTGCAAGGAGGATGTGCTCAATAGTGTTGGTGATGGAAGCATTCTTGGTCAATGCACCCAAACCTCAATAACCACAATGCCTGCAATACTGCAGCCTCACGATTTGTAGGACAGCAGACATCACCATAACCAGCTCAAACTATGTTTCCACTGCTGTGAACCAGGCGTGCCTCAGAGGCCACCTCATACAGTGAGCATGCTTGTGAGTCTGATTTTGGCTAGGTTGTGTCCTTCAGGAGCCACTAAGAAGAGGCTCACTGTCAGAACATGGACTTTGAAAGCAATCCATGGAGGGTAACTGCAGAAAAGTGTGCTACAATTGATACATTGAACAGAGTGACAGAGCTTCAGTTTGAAAGAAGTGGTGGCCACACTGGGGCAGGACATAACTTAGGAAAGCATGTGTCAGGAGCATAGCAATATACTTTCAATCTTGGATCAATTCATTTTCAAATTGTTTTTTTATTCAACTCTTTATGGTTAAACCCTTAGATACTGCCACAAAGTGGTCGTTATGTCTCACACGGTCAGGTAATTATATATTTAATAAAGCACTATATCATCTTACAGCATCTGCAATGTGATAGGATACACGGTTGAAGTAAACGTTAACAATACAGGAACCAAATAATGGGTGCATTGTGTCCAAATGGACGCATGGGATGGAACCTCCATCATTCATCTCTCAGTCACTTCCCCTAACATTCAAAACAGTGGGATTTTAATCACCTAATATTTCTCAAAACAGAGGTGCTTAGGCGCTGTGCTAAGGTTGATGATCATTGTGATCCAGTTTTTCATGGACTGGACACCCAGTTCTCTGTTTTCATGTTTCTGCCTCCTAGTTTTTGTCATCTGAAGGTACGCTGGTGGATAAGGTGCACATTGGTTGAGTGTTGACTCCTACCTAGGGTGTAGTTTAAGGCAGTGTTAGACTGGGCTTTTTCAGCGGGTTCACCCCCAGAGTTTTTGCTTTTTGGCCTCCTGTTTTTGACCCTGTTTTTGTTGGTTTTAGGACTCTGGGCACTTTACCCCTGCTAATCAGTGCTAAAGTGCATATGCTCTCTGTGTAAATTGTGTTATGGATGGGTGTTTCCATAATTGGATATTTGATTTACCTGTTAGCCCCTAGTAAAGTGCACTGCGTGTGCCAGGGCTGGTGAATCAAATGCTACTCGGAGGCCTGCAGCACTGGTTGTGCCACCCCCGTGAGTAGCCCTGAAAACGGTAACTCAGACCTGCCATTGCAGAAGTCTGCGCGCAGTTTGTAACTGCCATGTCGACTTAGCCAGTGCACACACTGGCCGGTCCCTAACCTTCCCTTTTCTTACATGTCAGACACCCCTCAGGTAGGCCCAAGGTACCCCGGTGGGCAGGGTGCAGTGTATGTGAAAGGTGGGACAGGCCCTGGTGTGTGTGGCATGTCCTGATGGTGAATTACAGCCAATTTCGTTTTTCACTATTGCAAGGCTACCAGTTCCCCATAGGATAGAATGGGAGGTTTGTTTATAACACCTTATAAACCTAACTGGCCCAGGGAATTCGGTAAGAAAATAGAATTTAGTATGCCCGAACTCAGAATCTAAAGATGCATCTTTTAGTGAAGGTGATTTTTACATTCTGTGTTTGAAAATACCACTTTTAGAAAGTAGGTATTTTCTTGCCCAATCATTCCGTGTGCCTCTCTTGGAATGTGGATTGCCTGTCTGGGTTTTGGATGACAGAAGGCTGGGGGAGCGGGAGGGGCGCCAGATGGTCTAGGTAGGTCAGGAAAGGGCTGAAGAGACCTGGGCTGCGATGGGGGAAGGGGGAGGAGATTTCCTTGCACCTCAAAGGGCCTGCTCTGTCTCTGACAAATGCCGTCTCCACCTCCTGCCAGGAATTCATACCAGAGAAGGCAGAACTGGCCTGACCGGGCACAGGCCCTCTCTGCCTAAGAGATCAAAGGATTTTCGGACATAAATGCTGGGTCCCAGACCCCTGAACTTCAGAACTCATCTGGACAAGAAGACTGCCAAGAAGAAGAGCCGGAGAAGCTGCGAAAAGGAACGACTGCTTTGCTGGGTGCTTTGCTGGGCTGACCTGCAGTGGCTGCTTCTGTCTTGGGCAGTGAAAGGACTGGACTGGACTTTCTGCAACCTAATTTGTGAGTCTCTCCAAGGGCTTGAGGTAGAGCTTGCCCCCTGTTCACGAAGTCTCAAGAACAGCAAAGACTTCAAGTTCTTCGACCCGCAGCACTGGGGACTGTGTGTTTTGTGCTGCCACCCGAAGAACACCAACTCGACGACGTCTACGACGCCACTGCCGACTCCGAGTCCTGAAGGCACTGCAGAGGGCACCGCCGCAATGCCGCACCGCAACCCTGGTCTCACCGACGATGCCTGTTGTCGCCGCCACCGAGCCGCTGCTTGCACCGCGACCTGTGGGCACTGCACTCCGCACCGCCTCGCTTCACGCCGAAGCTGTGGCACCGCAGAGGGCACCGCCGCAAAGCAACCCTGGTCTCACCGACGATGCCTGTTGATGCCGCCACCGAGCCGCTGCTTGCACAGCGAGCTGTGGGCACCACACTCCGCACCGCCTCGCTTCATGCCGAAGCTTTGGCACCGCAGAGGGCACCGCCGCACCGCGACCCTGGTCTCACCGACGACGCCTGTTGACGACGCCACCGAGCCGCTGCTCGCACCGCGACCTGTGGGCACCGCACTCTGCACCGCCTTGCTTCACGAGGACGCCTTGGCCTGCCTGACGCCACCACTTCCCGCCGAGATCGATGCCGCTGCTTGCACCGTGGTTCGGGGGCAACGCTCGTAAGTTACACGACGCACCGCCCTCATCCCACACCGCAGCCTTGGCCTACCAACGCCGGTGCCATCGACTCCAGTTCGTCAGCCGACGACAGCGCTTCAGCAACGACGACGACGCTGCTTGCACCGTGACCTGCCAGCACCGTGAATGGCACCGCGATCCTGGTCTCACTGACGACGCCATCTGGCGCCGCCACCGAGCCGCTGCTCGCACCGCGACCTGAGGGCACCGCACGCCGCACCGCTGCACTTCGCACCGCAGCACCCGGTGCCTGCCGATGCCAGCGCTCCTGACTTTAACAGAGAGGAGATCGATCTGCAACGCGTGTGACTTCGAGGGCCCCGACGACTCCTGCACCGACCTCCGGAACCGACGCCTGCGGACGCCGTGCTTTCGGAAGCCCAGCGAGAGGTCGCCGACGCCCTGCATTTCTAAAAGGTACTGTTTGCGGGTCTTCCCGACACCGTAGCTGGCCCGCGACGCCGCGGTCAGCCAGAACTGTTTGTATTTGTTTGCTCACGATGCCGTGATAGCCCCGGACGGAGCTATCGACATCAAGGAACTGTTTTTAAAGCATATTTTGATAACTGAAGATATTTAAGTACTGTATTGTGGATTTTTATCGTTTTGGGTCTTGTCTTAAGTATATAAAAATATTGGATATTTTTCTAAACTGGTGTGGTGTCCTTTTGTAGTGCTTACGCTGTATTACTGTTGGTTATGTGCAAATGCTTTACACACTGCCTCTAAGATAAGCCTGGCTGCTCGTGCCAAGCTACCTAGGGGGTGAGCAGGGGTTATTTTAGATGTGTAACTGCCTTATCCTGACTAGAGTGGTGGTTTTTGCCTGGCTTTGGCCCACGCCCAAGCCTACCAAAAATCCCATTTCTAACATTGGTTGTCAGCGGTGAGGATAGGACTTGCGTTTGCACTTGACTTACAGTGATTGGTGTGCACTACTACCATATCGCAGACCATTATGTACCACATACTGGTTCTTTTTCTTTTTTGCCTATTTTTGATCTTGCCAATTTGAACTTGCTACTGCATCATGCCTGAATCAATTGCATCATCTGTTGCATCCCTGGAAGTTGCCTTTGAGGAGGATAGGTTGGAATCCTACAATGTAAAAGAATTGAAAGCGATTTGCAAAACCTGAAAGTCCAAGTCAGAGGCCTCACTAGGAAAGAGGAGCTACAAAAGGCGCTGAGGGCCTGGGTAGCAGCCAGACGTGCCAGTGGGCAGTCTGGTGATCTCAGGGAGAGGCGGAGGAGCCTACTCCTAGGGTGGATGTGCTTTTGGGAGGGGGACCCTCCAGGCCAGGCAGCAGTGGTCTGTCCCCAGAGGAGCTGGAGGACAGGCGGGAAGCAAGGAAGTTCGAATTAGAGAAACTCAGGATGGAAAGTGAGAGGGAAGACAAAAGAATAGCCATGGAGGAAAAGAAGATGATCTTAGACCATGAGTTTAAAATGAGAGAGCTGGACTGGGAAGCCAGTAGGGCTATGCCCAGCCCAGATGGTGGCAGCAAAAGTGTTAGGTCCAGTACTGAGGATGAGGTACACACACACACAGATTTGAGGCCCTGCTTCAAGGAGGGGGTTGACATACACCAGGGGGTTCAGGATTGTGAGGTTACTCCAGTGGTGCGTAGTGTCCCTGAGGTGAATTGGGGAACTGGCACAGGGGATCATTTTCCTGGTAGTGGGAGGGACACTCTACTGACTCTAGATGAGAGGTGCAGGGAGAGGGGTTCCCCCATAATAGAAGCCCTGGTAAGTGAGTATGAAGACCAGCCAGAAGAGTATGGGTTGAGAGACAGCAACAGTCAGACTCTGTCTCACCGGTTTTGTGAGAATGATGTGGGGTACTTGTCTGAGGCACTGGATGGTTGGGTGAAGGGTAGTTTGGTTAACACCTGTGTGGGGCAGTGTGATTCAATTGTTGGAGAGCATATTTTAAGTCCCTGTTTTCCAGAGCTATGCCAACACCCAGTGGAGTGTGAGTTTTCTGACCCCAGGGAGCTTGCCCTGGAGGCAGACCTTTTGGTGGATTCCAGAGGGTCTGGAGAAGCATCTGGGGGTGACCCGGAAGGAAGTGGCTTAGGTATTTCCCAACCAAGGGTGGTGGGAAAGGTTCGTGGTAGCCCAGATAGGTCTCGGTGTCGTGGGAAGGGTGTAGGGGCTCACGTCCTGTCTCCGTGGAGAAGGAGTGGGAAGGGGCTGCGGCCCAAGGTGTCTGAAACCCGGTCCCAGAGCCTGGGTGGTTCCAGGAGGGAACACCAGGTGGGGAGCCTAGGCTGTACTGATAGGCCATCCGTTGAGGTGGATCTCCTAGAGTCAGGAGAACCTGGAGCATCTGTAAGCAGAGCTCCAGTGGTTCTGGTGTCTGGCGGTGCCGCTCCTAAGTAGAGGGTGCAGAAGTCCAGAGTGACGGGTGAGAGGGGGATGTGTTCCCCAGTGGGAGAACCAGTGGGTCAGGGGCCAGCTAGAAGGGCTGAGCCTCCTAGGAGTGACCATGGTGACACCACTTCTGTCCTGGGGGATCTTCGCGTACTGTCAGCCCGACAGGGGGCGGGTGATCTGCACCAGGCAGACTGTCACAGAACACATGAGTCATGTGTTACCCTCAGGGGGGGCATGCGTGCTCCCAAGGAAATCCTGGTGTGCCAGGCAAGTGTTCAACCACAGGGTTTAGTCCCTGGGTTGGGAGGCCAGGTTCAGGTCCTGCCTGACCTGGAGGGAGGACGACTGTGAGCAGTGTCCTGACCTGGTTGTCTGCTGGGGGTACCGCTCCAGGTGGGAGGGTACAGAACCCCATGGGGAAGGAGTGGGTGTGGGAGAGCCCACCCCAGTCTCCTGTCCAGCTGCAGGGTACAGACCCAGGGCTGGTGCACCAGTTGCAGGATAGCACCCCTGAACTGGTGGGCAAATTGTGCAGGACACCTACCCCAGGTGCCCTGACAATTCTGGAAGGGGGTACCGCTCCAGGTGGGAGGGTACAGAGCCCCAGGGAGAAGGAGTGGGTGTGGGAGAGCCTACCCCAGTCTCCTGTCCAGCCGCAGGGTACAGGCCCTGGGCTGGTGAGCCAGTGTCAGGATGCCATACCTGACTTGGCAGCGGGGAGAGTGGAGAAAGGGTGCCAGGCACCTGGGGCTACCGCCCCCCACTCTAGTAAGTAAGTAAGTAAGTCCCTTTTTATTTAGCGCAGCTACTCACCCTTACGGGTCTCAAGGCGCTGGGGGCCGTCGTGGAAATTAAGTGAGCTATTGCCCAGAGTCACATGGTGCTGAGCTGAGCTGCCGCCGGAGCCGGGGATCGAACCGTGAACCCTGTGCTCCGAAGTCAGCTGCCCTGGCCGCTGCACCACACCTCTCCACTCTCTGACGCCACCGTGGTTGGAGTGGCCGGAAAGGCGTAAGGCCTGGCTCTCATCACTGACAGTTGTCAGTGGCCACTATGGCTGCCTGTCCTGGTGGACAGAGTTGCCCCTGGGAGGGGGACATGAGTCACACCCCGGGGGTGGACTGGGCCACGCCACTGTGTTGGCCATGTGGGTACTGTCTGCCTGTTGGGACACATCTGCGAGCAAAGTAAGTTTAGGTGCTGCACAGAAAGGGTCCACAGGTGAGGAGAAGGGTTCCCCATGGGTCAGCTTATTGGGCCCTGACAGTGAGGACAGAGGGATCCAACTGGGTTTGGAAAGGCGTAGAATCAGAACGTGCCCCCGCTGTTGTGGGCCAGGTCTATGTTCTATCGCTCAAGCAGGGAAGTCCATCAAGGGATTGATTAGTCTACCCTGGCTTTAGGCTAGGAGGGGGTTGTGTTAGACTTGGCTTTTTCAGCGGGTTCACCCCCAGACTTTTTGCTTTTTGGCCTCCTGTTTTTGACCCTGTTTTTGTTGGTTTTAGGACTCTGGGCACTTTACCCCTGCTAATCAGTGCTAAAGTGCATATGCTCTCTGTGTAAATTGTGTTATGGATGGGTGTTTCCATAATTGGATATTTGATTTACCTGTTAGCCCCTAGTAAAGTGCACTGCGTGTGCCAGGGCTGGTGAATCAAATGCGACTCGGGGGCCTGCAGCACTGGTTGTGCCACCCCCGTGAGTAGCCCTGAAAATGGTAACTCAGACCTGCCATTGCAGAAGTCTGCACGCAGTTTGTAACTGCCATGTCGACTTGGCCAGTGCACACACTGGCCGATCCCTAACCTTCCCTTTTCTTACATGTCAGACACCCCTCAGGTAGGCCCAAGGTACCCCGGTGGGCAGGGTGCAGTGTATGTGAAAGGTGGGACAGGCCCTGGTGTGTGTGGCATGTCCTGATGGTGAATTACAGCCAATTTCGTTTTTCACTATTGCAAGGCTACCAGTTCCCCATAGGATATAATGGGAGGTTTGTTTATAACACCTTATAAACCTAACTGGCCCAGGGAATTCGGTAAGAAAATAGAATTTAGTATGCCCGAACTCAGAATCTAAAGATGCATCTTTTAGTGAAGGTGATTTTTACATTCTGTGTTTAAAAATACCACTTTTAGAAAGTAGGTATTTTCTTGCCCAGTCATTCCGTGTGCCTCTGCTGGAATGTGGATTGCCTGTCCGGGTTTTGGATGACAGAAGGCTGGGGGAGCGGGAGGGGCGCCAGATGGTCTAGGTAGGTCAGGAAAGGGCTGAAGAGACCTGAGCTGCGATGGGGGAAGGGGGAGGAGATTTCCGTGCACCTCAAAGGGCCTCCTCTGTCTCTGACAAATGCCGTCTCCACCTCCTGCCAGGAATTCACACCAGAGAAGGCAGAACTGGCCTGACCGGGCACAGGCCCTCTCTGCCTAAGAGATCAAAGGATTTTCGGACATAAATGCTGGGTCCCAGACCCCTGAACTTCAGAACTCATCTGGACAAGAAGACTGCCAAGAAGAAGAGCCGGAGAGGCTGCGAAAAGGAACGACTGCTTTGCTGGGTGCTTTGCTGGGCTGACCTGCAGTGGCTGCTTCTGTCTTGGGCAGTGAAAGGCCTGGACTGGACTTTCTGCAACCTAATTTGTGAGTCTCTCCAAGGGCTTGAGGTAGAGCTTGCCCCCCTGTTCACGAAGTCTCAGGAACAGCAAAGACTTCAAGTTCTTCGACCCGCAGCACTGGGGACTGTGTGTTTTGTGCTGCCACCCGAAGAACACCAACTCGACGACGTCTACGACGCCACTGCCGACTCCGTGTCCTGAAGGCACTGCAGAGGGCACCGCCGCACCGCAACCCTGGTCTCACCGACGATGCCTGTTGACGCCGCCACCGAGCCGCTGCTTGCACCGCGACCTGTGGGCACCGCACTCCACACCACCTCACTTCACGCCGAAGCTTTGGCACCACAGAGGGCACCACCGCAACGCAACCCTGGTCTCACCGACGACGCCTGTTGACGCCGCCACCGAGCCGCTGCTTGCACCACGACCTGTGGGCACCGCACTCCGCACCGCCTCGCTTTACGCCGAAGCTTTGGCACCGCAGAGGGCACCGCCGCACCGCGACCCTGGTCTCACCGACGACGCCTATTGACGCCGCTGCTCGCACTGTGACCTGTGGGCACCGCACTCTGCACCGCCTTGCTTCACGAGGACGCCTTGGCCTGCCTGACGCTGCCACTTCCCGACGAGATCGACGCCGCTGCTTGCACCGTGGTTCGGGGGCACCGCTCGTAAGTTACACGATGCACCGCCCTCATCCCACACCGCAGCCTTGGCCTACCGACGCCGGTGCCATCGACTCCAGTTCGGCAGCCGACGACAGCGCTTCAGCAACGACGACGACGCTGCTTGCACCGTGACCTGCCAGCACCGTGACGAGCACCGCCTTCATCTCGCACCGCGATCCGGGTCTCACTGACGACGCCATCTGACGCCGCCACCGAGCCGCTGCTCGCACCGTTAGCTGAGGGCACTGCACGCCGCACTGCTGCACTTCGCACTGCAGCACCCGGCGCCTGCCGACGCCAGCGCTCCTGACTTCAACAGAGAGGAGATCGATCTGCAACGCGTGTGACTTCGAGGGCCCCGATGACTCCTGCACCGACCTCCGGAACCGACGCCTGCAGACGCCGTGCTTTCGGAAGCCCAACGAGAGGTCGCCGACGCCCTGCATTTCTAAAAGGTACTGTTTGGATTTGTTTGCTCACGACGCCGTGATAGCCCCGGACGGAGCTATCGACATCAAGGAACTGTTTTTAAAGCATATTTTGATAACTGAAGATTTTTAAGTACTGTATGGTGGATTTTTATCATTTTTGGTCTTGTCTTAAGTATATAAAAATATTGGATATTTTTCTAAACTGGTGTGGTGTCCTTTTGTAGTGCTTACGCTGTATTACTGTTGGTTATGTGCAAATGCTTTACACACTGCCTCTCAGATAAGCCTGGCTGCTCGTGCCAAGCTACCAAGGGGGTGAGCAGGGGTTATTTTAGACGTGTAACTCCCTTATCCTGACTAGAGTAGTGGTTTTTGCCTGGCTTTGGCCCGCGCCCAAGCCTACCAAAAGTCCCATTTCTAACAGGCAGGAATAGGGAAGTAATTATACATATGTTTCACTATACCTAGCAGAAGGAGCAATGGATTTTGAACTTTTCCATTGATTACACAAGAGTCAGTGGTGTGTTTTTAAGGTCCGCTTTGCATTAGTGAATATTGAGACATCTTTTGGCTACTTGATATTTTAGTCTCCACAGTTTGTATATGTACTTTTTTTTTAAATGGCAGTAAAGGCTTTGTTGCAGTAGTCCACCAGTTGCATCACTGGTCAGCTCCAAATCATTGTTGGTTTACAAGAGCAAGAGCATTGTCCTGTGGATTGATAGTTGTAGACTTAAAACTTTAACTATGTTAGTGTTATGGGTATACTAGTGCTAGCTCTCTCCCGCCCTTTGCATTCCTGTTTTTGTGTAGCAGTTTATAGCTGGATGGGTTAAATTCATGATGAATGATAATTACATCACTGATTAGGGATCCAGATAATATATCTGTGTTGAATATAATAATCTAATTTCTTGCTTTTGGAAAGATGGCTTGGGCATCCACAAGCTAGTGGGCTACATGAAAAGACGCTTGTGGTGGCTCCATTTCCTAGCACCCGGATCTCCATTTTAACTCTGTTCAGAGAATGAAATATTTCATCCAGTGGGGCATCAATGCATCTATGCATTGTCTGATGCTTGCCTGGCAATCCAAATATTTATTATCTTGGCTATAGGATGCCATCAAAATATAGCTGTATATGAGCATGGTGTGTATGCTAATGCTGCACGTGAATGTTGGACAGTAGGGGTAAAAAAGAATATCTCTGTCAAACCACAGAAAGCATCCTTCTTGTCGATGAGTTCCCAATCTGATGCTCAGTTGTGCGCTTCTGTTGTGGATGAAGAAATGGATCCACTCATTCATTCATTGAGTCTTTTGAGTAAGATCTAGCGGCTCACATTTTTATGGCCTGCTGAGAGGTTGAGGAGTATCTGTGGAGCTAATTTGCTTTCTCTGTGGGTGATGAAGTGGGCTTCCCTCATGTTCGCAAGTGCAGCTTTTGTTTCTCACATGGGCTTTCATATCAAGTCATGAAGAAGATGTTTTGATCTATGTATTCCAGTAGATAGTACCTTCTTTCTCCTTGATTCTGTGATGATAAGGTAGGTGAGAATTGGCTGGTATCTAGACACGTCTTCTGAGTTTGAAATAGATTTTACAGGCGGCACTAAAATTGAGAATTCCTGATGATCCAGGATAGTTCCATTAGAGATGGATGTTGATCTAAGCAAAGGTAGAATTGCTTCATGGGTACTGGAGGCCATCATCCCACTTCCATGTTAAACGCTTAGATTTTTGCCATAGGATCATCACCCAGACTTTACTTACTTGTCTGAAGAAATAGAAAGAAGCTTTGAAAGAGGCTAGGCATGTATTGCAAGAATAGAGTAATGGTTTCTTGCTGAGTGAGAAAGAGTCCAAATCTTTTATATTTTAGTCACCTAAGGCCCTCAGAAGACTCTTGTAATATTCCAGAGAACACAAGGTAAGGTTTCAGGACTTCTAGGCAGACCATTTCCTAGTAGATGCTGGAGATTTCCTTTTGTGCGCTTTGGTGCCTTTTTGATTTCTTTGTTGATTTGTGATATCTGTCTGTTTTGAATACTCAGTGGTAGCTCCTCTTCTGCATTTTGCAGCATACCTTATTCCCCTTGGTCAATGCATTGCACCATTGGCCTACTATGTGGTGGCAAATCCCTTACTGAAAGGTTTAGTGTAAGTTTTGTTCTTTTATTTGTAGGAGGCCAGCTTATCCGTAGATACTTTAGGGCTGAGTTGCATTGGTGTTTGGTGACTTTAGCTATCTGGCCAATACATGTTCCAAGCATTGGTTCCTATTTAGTTGAATACTTTCTCATTTGTTTCAGGTACTCGCCCACCAGAAATGGATTGCCTTTTGGTCTGTTGTAGTGAATCGGTTGATGAATCATATCTGAGAGAAGGAAGATGATTGGTAAGGGATATAACCATATCTGTGGTTTCCCCACTTGAACTGTGGATTAAACTGGTGCCAAAACGCAAAGTCCAGTGTTTAGCCTGGCTAATGTCTTTCGAGACTTGATTAGCTGGCAGATTCCCATAGCATCTAGTTGTCCAATGAGGAAGATAAATGGTTTTGAATCAGGACAGTTGAAACATACATTAACGTCTGAGGTGGGATCTGAATATGTAAGGCCAGATTAAGCTTTTACCCTGAAACAATGATTGCACTTTAAAGTCAATATATCAATTCTGTGATAAAGAAGATGGATTTAAGGTAGTTAATCTACAGCTCACTGCCAGTAATTCAAACAATTAGTTCAATCTGTCATGCATTTCCATGCCTGTGAGTTTTGTGGTGTATACTGCTATTATTTCTCTTCCTACCTTTGCATTCCTGCTGTTGCGTTGTAGTTGAACGCTGGATTGGACAACCCATCATGGCAGATACTGGAGTCTCTAACGCATGTCTCTCGTATGGTGATCTTGCAATAGTGATTTTTTTTTTATTAGCTCTCACATGTAAAGGATGTATTTGTGAGCTGAATGCATGTTGATGAGATTCATTCTTAGTGGAGGGAAGACCTCCTTAAACGATGTGGACTAATCAGTTATTAAGAATGGGTAGGGAATTAGAAAGGGGATTCTGAATTTAAACTGTTGTACTTCTGGTGAGCAAAGGTTTGATGAAGAAGTTGAGTATTTGACGATTGGGTGGTTCTCTTCACAGAATAGCTGATGTTTTCTTGGTTATGTTATAATTGGCTTATTCCAAGTTACCACCAGTAGGAGTCTGTACAGTGCTGTGTGGAGTACTTTGGCAGGTTCAGTGTTTTCTCTGCAATATAAGATGCCTGGGTGATTCAAGAAGAGGGGTAGGCACTGCGTAGGTTCACCCTAACATCAATTGTACTGGAGTGGATGAATATGTGTTTTTGGGCTGCTCAGGCAATATGGGGTCCATAGCCGTGTGTTTTCAGGTTAGGGTGGAAGCTTATAAGATCATAGTGTGCCATCCTGGCTGTCTGTTGATGAACATTGCCTTTATAGAACTCTGGCACATTCTGTCAGAGATAAAAGGATTCTTCTGGGTCATACAATACTTCTAGGTTACGGGAGTGAGGCTCATTGGGAGATACTTATGGCAACTGGTGTATGTCTCCTGCTGGTTGCATTAGTAAGTTTTTAACTCTAGTGTGATATTTGTGCTGTTGGGGTACCAGAAAACAAGGTCAAAACGACATCTGTTATTTACAGTGTTTAGAAGGGCATATCTTTATTATTCATAGGTATTAATATAGAACAAACATAACAATTAAACGTTATTGGTATGATGCAATTCCTAGATTGCGAATCAGTGATGATACGAGGGTTGATCAATTTCCTTGCAGTGCCACTGGCTCAGGCTGTATACTGTATCTATGGGAGTAGGCCCGTAAATGTCTTGTGGAAGAGGGGTCAGACAGTTTTTAAAATCAACAGTGTCCCAAAGAGGTTTAAATTAAATAATTGTTTAAATGACCTCCTGATACAAATTATTTATAAAACAATAAATGATTGGAAGAAAGTAAGAATACTGTATCACAAAAATAAGGATTGATTTACTCATACATTATATATAAATACAGGTGAACATACAAAGTGATGTCCGACCTCGATTCCAAAAGGGGTTTACAGGTCTGCTCCTGTAGATACAGTATATCGAGAACAGTCATTAGATTGTGAGAGTGTGACATAGCAATCCATATCCCAATTAATTTCTTTCTGGGGGTATTTTTAGCAGTAGGCATGGTAGGGAAGCCCCCGTATATTTCAACGACTATATAGAAAAGTTGGTAGGAGGGTCCTTATCATTAGGACCAAACACCACTGCCACACCAACCATTAACACTTCCCAGACAATGTTTAATAAACTAGAAAAACACAAGAAAAAACAAAATCACACAAGCTTGCATGCTCACATGCTAACAGACTACTTAAAAGCTAGGGTAATCTCACTAGAGTTACCAATCAGGAATGTACCAGGAGAGGTGTGGTGCAGCGGCCAGGGCAGCTGACTTCGGAGCACAGGGTTCACGGTTCGATCCCCGGCTCCGGTGACAGCTCAGCTCAGCACTATGTGACTCTGGGCAATAGCTCACTTAATTTCCACTACGGCCCCCAGCGCCTTGAGACCCGTAAGGGTGAGTAGCTGCGCTATATAAAAACGGACTTACATTTACATATCTTCACCGACGACCCAAAATTCCCAAGGACTTTAGCCATCTGGCCAATACTTGTTC
Source organism: Calotriton arnoldi (assembly GCA_963921515.1). NCBI lineage: Eukaryota > Metazoa > Chordata > Amphibia > Caudata > Salamandridae > Calotriton > Calotriton arnoldi. The sequence continues at coordinate 637,482 of CAWUFW010001936.1, read as the reverse complement.
CAAACATTGGATAGTACTGGGCATTGATACAGCATTTGAGTACAGTAATAAGGAGCCGGGAGAAATAACCAAACTTGAAAAACAGATCTCATAATCTGCTGCCATTTGAGTGGTAAAAATGCTCTTGAGAAACTGCAAAAAACTATATCCGATGTTAATATCCACTCCGCAGGCCTCATCCTACTCGACCTGTCAGTGGCCTTCGACACCGTCTCTCACCGCACACTAGCCGCCAGACTGCACGACGCCGGCATACAAGGAACAGCCCTGGACTGGATCCGATCGTTCCTCACCGGAAGAAGCCAAAGAATCAGACTACCACCCTTCCTCTCCGATCCCACGGAAATCACCTGCGGAATCCCACAGGGGTCATCACTGAGCCCGACCCTCTTCAACATCTACATGGCCCCACTCGCAGCCATCGTCCGACAACATGGCCTCAACATCGTATCCTACGCCGACGACACCCAGCTCATCCTCTCCCTCACCAGAGACCCCACCACCGCCAAACTCAACTTCCAGAAAGGAATGCAAGACATCGCAGTCTGGATGACCAACAGCTGCCTGAAGCTCAACGCTGAGAAGACAGAAGTCCTCGTCCTTGGAACCACCCCTTCAGCATGGGACAACACCTGGTGGCCGACCGCCCTCGGAAGCCCACCTACCCCCTCAGACCAGGCCAAAAACCTCGGCATCATACTCGACTCATCACTCACCATGAACCGACAGGTCAACGCAGTCACCTCCAGCTGCTTCAACACCCTCCGCATCCTTCGCAAGACCTTCAAATGGATCCCCCCTGAGTCAAGAAAGACAGTCACCCACGCACTCGTCACCAGCAGACTGGACTATGGAAACGCACTCTACGCCGGCATCAACAACTCCCTACTCCGCTAACTCCAGACAATACAGAACACCGCCGCCAGACTCGTCCTCGGCCTCCCCCGGCACGAACACATCAGCCAACACCTACAAAGACTCCACTGGCTCCCTGTGGAGAAAAGAGTCACCTTCAAAATCCTCATTCACGCCTACAAATGCCTACACAACAACGGACCCAAATACCTCAATGACAGAATCAACTTCCACATACCCAAAAGAAACCTCCGATCTTCCAACCTCGCATTGACCGAAACCCAGAGTGCCAGAGCAGGCGGAAGATCCTTCTCTCACATCGCAGCCAAGACCTGGAATGAGCTACCAGCAGACATCAGACACGCCCCCTCCCTGAACACCTTCAGGAAGACTCTCAAGACCTGGCTCTTCGGCTAAACAGATCTGCTGACCCCCCCCCCCCAGCGCCTTGAGACCCTCACGGGTGAGTAGCATGCTTACAATTCCCCTGATTGATTGATTGATTGAATATCATTTAACAGCATAAAAAACACGAGAAGATACAGAGAGGCATTAAAAATTACTGTAAAGAGAAGGTATACAGACTATCAGACAAATTCTACGCACACAACAGACATAGCTCAGAATCTCCGGGTTTCTTGACATCTTATAATAACAAGAAATTGGTTGCCTTCTCAGAATCCTCAGACACTTACACTGAAGTAACAGACCCTTCTTCATTTTCCCTCACCTTGCCCTCACGCCTCCTCCCTTCCCAAACCTGGATGAAAAGCACAGTCTCGATATACCCGTGAACCTACACAAACACCAGCGGTTCAAACACAGAGCCGACAACCCGGTATACCACAACACACCGAATACATCAACCAACCGACCCCATAGGTCTGTCCAGCAATCTCAAATGGCACACAATGATTGTAAGAGTGTTATAACTCAAGTTTGCAAAGTTCGCAATGTTTAATAATGTTGTAGCAGATTGTTACGGGTTAGCCAACAGCTATATATATTTGACAAATGTAGAAATTGTAATACTGCTTAAGCTGTCGTGGCATACTATGTATACATTCCACTGCCTAACAGGCCGCCAGTGTTAAAGGAAAAATTAATAAACACTATTTTAAAAAAAAACTGAAGTGACAGACCCTGTAGAAGGCACTGTCTCAGGACCAGCATACACTCCCATTTTTTTAGAACAAGAGAGACAAGGGGCTCAGAGAAGAAACAGGGTCAAGGGCTGTGCTCAGCCCTCCGACAACCGTGGCGTGTGACAAACTTGCAGGTAATTTTACCGATGGAGAGCCCTACAATCAGTCAACCTACTTCTTTGACCACATAAAATATGTGCTCATTCTTATTTTCACTATATCCCAAAATGTACTTAAGGAATCAGGGGCATATCTACAAGAAAGTGCCGCAGCGTGGCGCTGCAAGCCCTTTTGCTGCGCCACGCTGCGGCACTTTCAGAGCACAGGAATGCGACATATTTACAAGAATATGTCGCATTCCTGTGCTCTCCCCTGCGCTGGCGCACAAACAGCTGCCAAGCGCCGGCGCAGGCACCCTTGCACCATGGTGCAAGGATGCCTGCGCCATGGGGAGATTGTTTTTGTGCAGGAAGGGCACCTTTCTGCACAAAAACAATCAGTACAGGCTTCTTCCTCTTTCAATGTGTGCTGTAGAATGCAGCACGCATTGAAAGAGGAAAAACGAGGAGAAATCCTCGGTGCGCCTTGCTACGCCACCTCTAGGGTGGCGTAGCTTTCAGACGCATCTCCAGATTTACGATTTCTCGTAAATCTGGAGATGTGTCTTGTTCCATGGGTGTTGCGTGGGAACACCCACAGCAACACCCATGGAACGCCCCTTCAACGCAAAGTGCTGCGTGTGAAGGGACGGTATTTACAAGGAGAGGAAAAGTCACGCATGGTGGCTTTTCCTCTCCTTGTAAATATCGAGGAGCCCCTGCGCCACCAGTACGTCACGAAAAGTGACGTACTGGTGGCGCAGAAAGCTTGTAAATCTGCCCCTCAGAGTTTACACTTCTAAGCAAGATTCTTTCCCTTGTGCATACAGAACAGATGGATTTTTTCGATCTACATTATGAATTAGCCCACTTTTTCAGGCAGATAACACTTAAGGTTTTCTCTGAAAATAGAGCTTGTGCTGTTGCGGTTAAGAACATGGGAATCCATCCCAACTGAACCTATAATTCTCTAACTTAATCAATGCCACCTGATGTATTGGCCTTTGAGAAACTGATTTTAAATTAATTAACCACATTGAAAATTGAAAACTCCCTTTTCAGTCAATAACCTTGCATCTCTGTGGTAAATGAAGATGCAGGGTAGCCAGTAGTAAGGGGAAACAGGATCAAGGTTTATTCATAAAGTAGTAGTCTCAGGCTACAGGATAAGTAGGTATGAAGGTAGCCCCACTGGGAGCAGCATCCTTGCTGCTCAACCCACGCACTCAACTGACACTCTCTCAGACCATGCACACAGCAGCATTCTAACTACTTGACAGTCACTCTGGCTGAGCAGCAGGGGACATAACACTAAGGGAAGGCTGCATGGCAAGATGAAGATACCACATACCTCCCTCCTTTATGGAAAAAATAGAAAATATAAATCTAAGTAAGACAGTAATACACAACATCAATAAAGATGAGAAAGAAGCAAGGGAGTACAAATTTAATCACACAATACACAAAAATAAAAGTACCAGATAAGAGACCAATGATACAAGGGTCAGACTAACACATATAAACATCACTCGGGAGAAAGAATCACCCACACTCTCCTCCTTTCACAGACAATAAAATATGGAGGAGCAACAAAAGTGACACCTAATAATAGAGTCACCGACTCCGCAGCATAGTACATTGGTGCAATATGTGTGCCCCTATGGGTGTCACACATTTGCGCAATATTAAAGTGCAAGATATATGACCCTGCAGGTGCAACACATATGCCCCATACACAAGGGTGCAATACGTGTGCCACTACGGGTGTCATACACTTGCCCAATGTTAAAGTGCAAAATATATGCCCCTGCAGGTGCAACACATATGCCCCATACACAAGTGTGCAATACGTGTGCCCCTCGGGGTGCCATACATTTTCCCAATATTAAAGTGCAAAATATATGCCCCTACAGGTGCAACACATATGCCCCAAAATGTAACTGTAAAAATGATTTGAGCGTAATGCAAATGCCCACCACCATGAAATGTAAGTACAGTATGGGGTTATAATTAATATACCACACAACAAGTAAATGTAATAATGGTCTGAGTGTAACATAAATGCTCATCACCATGAAATATGAGTACCATTTTGGGTTATAACCAATATACCCCACAACAAGTGAATGTAAGAATGGTTTGAGCGTAATGCAAAAGCCCACCACCATGAAAAGTAAATGTAAGTACGGTTTGGTTTGCAAGATTCCTGCCCCATCACCAGACCTGTACGAAGTTGTAAAGTATGTATTTGTTTGGGTTGTAAATAATAAGCCCCATCACAAAGGAACACATAGATAATAAAATAAATCTAAACATGCAGTATATACCAACCATAATAGAACACAGTCAAGAGTAGTAAAATTAAACATGGCAGAAATGAAGGAAGAAATTCCGCATGACATATATAAATAGACAGAAAATCAAGAACGGCATTAATACAAATACAAGTATGGCATTAAAACGACCCGATGGGGAACAGAAGTACACCAGCAATATCCATAAATGTTCCTGGTGAGCAAAGTCTCACCCGCAATCCTTCTGAAGTATCAGATGCACATAGATGCTTCACTAGATCTTATAAAGCAAAAGAAAAGCCTCTTGTACTCTAAGGGGTGTGCCCATCACCGATGAATTCAAAGCATAGAAACAGGCACTAAGAAATGGAAGTTTCCGTCTTCAGATAACAAAGTGATTGCTTAATTGCGAGCACGTAGATAAGAACAAAAATGTGCAAATATAATAAGTAAGAGTACCCTGTTCTTTTAAAAAAGTTGATGTTAAAACTATACGCTTCAGCGTGAATGATCTGAGCGCTTCTCCCAGGCTGCTTTATTGAAGACAGGTGCACCTTACCAAAACATAACCTTGGCCTTTGCCTCACAAAACTATAACTAGCTATACAGGCTTCATCTACACATCCTCCTTCCCCCACCCCTAAGGTTTCCCCAAACACAATTGCAATTTATTTAACAGACCACCAACTTGATCAATAACTTTCGCCCCTTTAAAACCTTGTAACCTCTTCTCAACCTGTCTAAAGATCTATCTACTCGATCAATAACTGTTAACCCTTTAAACCCTTTAAACCCTGCAACCTCTTCTCTACCTGTCTAAAGATCTATCTACTAAGTATATCCTATCCTAACCTCATTACCTGCTTGTCCCCAACCATAAAATGCAACAGTAAAACTGGGCAGAAATAGCTACCCAACGCCACACACCTGCTTCAAGCGACAACCAAATACATATCGTTTGACCCTTGATGCACCTGACCCAATGAAGAGGCCGAAAAAAGCCTCCAATAACAGGAAGAAATAGTACCCCCCCCATTAAAGGGTGGGCGGGTGGGACATAACCTTTCCCTACACTGCTACGGTCGCCGTGTCACCTTCCAAAATGGTGACACGACTCCCGTAATGTCCGCCTAAATCCCCCGCCCGGGAGCCCAATTGGAGCCCAAAGAGAGCGCAATTGGGCTCGGACCGCACCACCCGGCCCAAAAACCCCGGGGGAGCGAGCCTCCCTGACGGACGGCCGCCCCCCTAAAGCCCCATTGGGTCGCAGGGCGCAGAACGGACCACAACTGAGTCTCCAGATGTGTGAAAAAGGCCGCTTTATTGAAGACAAGTCCATCTTACAAAAACATAACCTTGGCCTTTGCCTCACAAAACTATAACTAGCTGTACAGGCTTCATATACATATCCTCCTCCCCCCACCCCTAAGGTTTCCCCAAACACAATTGCAATTTATTTAACAGACCCCAACTTGATCAATAACTTTCGCCCCTTTAAAACCTTGTAACCTCTTCTCAACCTGTCTAAAGATCTAACTACTCGATCAATAACTGTTAGCCCTTTAAACCCTGTAACCTCTTCTCTACCTGTCTAAAGATCTATCTACTAAGTATATCCTATCCTAACCTCATTACCTGCTTGTCCCCAACCATAAAATGCAACAGTAAAACTGGGCAGAAATAGCTACCCAACGCCACTCAGAAATAGTCCCTAGGACTTTTCTGACCCCCCACCCCCTAGGCCACTTCTAGGATATCTCCTTATGTCCAGTGCTACGTCTAGGACTTCCTTTATTTGAATCAGGTACAACTCCATCCCGAAGCGAGACAAATGCACCCCACCATCTCTGAAAAAATACACCGCTGTATACTTTAATTCAGGGTGCTCTACCCTGCCCAGTCCTACCTCCCTGCAAAAAACCCTCATGTCTCTGTTAACTTTCCTCCTGGCCTTATCAATTGCAGCAGGCCTCTCTGCCCCCCTCCAATGCCTTCTGGGAATAAATTCACTCCACACCACGAAGCACCCTGACCACTGCTGCCTGATCTCCTTCAAATCCCGTTTCATCTGTTTCAGCAGAGACAAAAGCTTACAAACTACCAGATCATTTTCTCCCAAGTGAATTATCAGCACATCCGGGCAAACATGTCGATGAATTAACTTATTTAAAATGGGAAAAAGCGCGTGCCAACGCATGCCCCCTTTGCCATGCCAACTGACTTTAAACAATGCCGGGTCCAAATCTAGATTTACACCTTTCCCTTTTTGCTGTTCGTGTCTTTCTGCCCACTTTATGAAAGAGTGCCCGACTTACCAAATTGATAGCGCCTCCGACTCTGGCCCCGCTAATGCACCAGAAAAGACACATGCGTGAGAAAACGAATCACATATCCATATCCCTTTCCACCCCCTTTCTCCCCGCTTTGACATAACGTTTATAGCAGTCTGATGACCAGCGTCCCAACTGCTTTAGCCTCTCTGGGCCCCAACCCAACCTTGCTGTGTCAGAAGTCACCCCTATCCGGAATGAATGAGTACCAAAGGCCTCTGGCACCTCACCCAGGAGTTTTAACGAATGCCTCATGACCCATAGCAGCTGCGCCGAAGTCACTTCCCACCCCGAGTTTCTCTGAAAGATGTCCCCCACATCCCTCCTTGTTCCTCCCTGCAAAGCGCACTCCATTGCACCGGGCATATCAGGGGCTCCTCACTGGCCCACAGTACTACTGACTTCCTGACCCCCCTCTGATCCGTCTTCGAGTGCGTGAGGAAGATGGTGACTGTTTCGCTCCCCTTTTCGCATCCCTGTACATCCTCCCACTGCAGTCCTGAAACCCCTTTCCTCCCCAACAACTCTGATACTCTAAAGGCTCCAAAATACAACCAGGACATTAACGCAGCAAATAAAACCGCCTCCTGTCCGCTGATGCATACTCTTGGTAGCACCTCTATCATTCTGCCCAACATAAACTTAGTCACAGGTAACCTGACCTGCTGTCCCCTACCTGATTCCCTGGCCCAACCGTCTAACATACGCTTCCCCAGCTCGCCTGCTGTTGGTGCATATCCCCACATCAACTTGCCCACGAACGCTATTCCTGCCTGCTTTGCCGCTATGGTAATCTTCGACAAACCCCTCTCAATCAGAGCCAAAATGAACTGAATGACCTCCTCTTCCATGGCCCACATCCCAGACCTCCTCTTTGCACCTCCTTGCAGAAATTCCTGCCACGCCTGTTCGTAAGCCCTTCTCGTAGAATCCGTTAACGGCTCTACCACCAGTTGCAGCATCCTTTTTCTCCTACAGACCACATCCATTCGGGCACCGACGTCTTGCGAGATTCCGCCTCCGTGGCCAGCCCATGGAACCTCTCCCACAGCGAACGAGACAAGGCATCCGCAATGTCATTATCTACACCCGGGACGTGCTGTGCCCTGAACTGTATGTCGTGCTTTAAGCAACTTAGCATGAAAACTCTCATTAACTTTAGGACCTGCTCATCCCTTGCGGACTGCCTGTTGACCACTTGCACCACTGCCATATTGTCTACCCTGAAAGTGACCCTTTTATGCGCTAGCCTCTGCCCCACAGCGTGACTGCTACTACTAGGGGAAACAATTCTAAAAAGGCAATGCTCCTGCCCCCGTCCTTCCAATGGTGTGGCCACTCTTCAGCACACCACTTGCCCTGCCAGTACAAACCGAACCCGCATGCTCCTGCGGCATCTGAGAATATCTGCACATCCCATTCCCACTCCTCTGGTGCGGACATGGGGATCCCATTAAATTCCTCCAGAAACCTACACCACATTCTTAAGTCCTCCTTTGTCCCTGCCGACAATCTCATGTGGTGGTGTGGCAGCGAGAGGCCTGCCAGTGACCTGCTCAGTCTCCTGCAGAATGTCTATCCTGTCCTCACTACCCTGCATGCGAAATTCAAATGTCCAAGTAACACTTGTACCATCCTCACTGTCACTTTCTTTTGGTCAAGATGTCGTCAATCAGCAACCTCATGTGCAATTTTTTATCCTCTGGCAACCTGGCCTCCATAGCCACGGAATCCAGCTCAATCCCCAGAAATGACAACACCGTGCTTGGACCTTGTGTCTTCATGAGCTCCTGGAAACTTTCCAGCTGCTGCTGGCAGTGCATCGAACCAGGCCGGCCCACCAGGAAAAAGTCATCAAGGTAGTGTGTCACCGTCTCTTTTCCCGTTTTCCAAGAGAAAACCCATTGCAGGAATGAACTAAACTTTTCAAACAGTGCACATGATATCGAACACCCCATGGGTAACATCTTATCCACAAAGATATTCCCGTCCACTTGAATACCCAGCAGCTGAAAATCCTCCGGGTGCACTGGCAGCAACTGGAAGGCAGCTTTGATGTTGCATTTCGCCATCTCAGCTCCCTTTCCTACCCCTTCTACCAGGGCCCTGGCTACGTCCACTGAGGAGTATGACACTGATGTCAGGTCTTCTGAAATGAAATCGTACACCGACTGATGCGGCCATGACAAATGCTGAATTAAACGATACTGGCCCCTCTCCTTTTTTGGCACCACCCCCACAGGAGAAAAAATCAGCTCCTTTATCGGGCTAACTGCAAATGGGCCCTCCATGCGCCCTTCTTGCACCTCTTTTTGCAATTTCTCCCAAACCACTGCTTTGTGAGCCGCCACCGACTTCAGGTTCTCTGCCCATCTTCCTAACCTCGGTCCCTCGTATCCCAGTTTAAAACCTTCACTGAAACCCATACTCAGTATTCACGCATCTGCTCTCGTGGGTAATGTGCTAGCCAGGCCTCTAAGCATTCCAACTTAATGGGTGTATGAGCCTTTGCCCATGTAACCCTGTGCCCCTCGACCTCCCCTGCCTCCCATTCCCTGCTATCCTCTCTGTGGCACTCTGGTGTTGGAGACCATGCCCCCCTGTCTGGCCCTGTCCTGCATAACCTGCCCCAAAACACTGTACCACTGGGTGCCTTCCTGAGCATTTCGAGCATTCATGCTGAAATCTGCAATATTCCCGGGTTCAGGTTCCCTTGTTATAGTCCCAACACGCCCCTGGTGCTCCCCCTGCTGACTTTGGAGTGTATCCCACCCCCCCCCGGGTGGGGCGACTTTGAAAGGGGTGATAACTAAAGGCAACCCACTAGCTGTGTATGTCGTCTTCCCGAATTTAACTGCTCCCATCGTCTGTTGATATAAATCTGTGTTGATCTCCCCCCAGTTTGTCTCGGGGTCCCATGCTAGTCTGGCTCGGAACTCCTCATCGTAGTGTGACCATGTGTAACCCCCATACGTCAGTTGTGCCCTCCTCACTACGTCCATGTATTTAAACAAGGCCACGGACCTATCAGGATATTTCTCGCAGTACACACTTGTGAAAATCAAAAATGCTGCCGTCCAGTTCTCTATGGTCATCGGCACCCTGGGCCATCGAGATAACTCTAGCTCCTCCTCTTTCGATCCCTCCTTGGATCGCAGTTCCCGATGTAGGAGCTTCAACATGTCTACGTACTCTCCCTTCCAGATTTTTTCTTTCGTCGCTATCATGAGGTGTGCCCCCAGTGGTTTTGTCGCGCCCATGTACGGCATATTCGGCAATCTGACCTCTTTACTTTCTTTGCCTTCTGTCACTTGACCTGTTCCCCATCATACTTGTCCTCCCCTGAACCCTTTAACGCTGCCGAGTCCTTCTGTGCTTTGATGCCCTTCGCCCCCCTCCCTTGCCCTTATCCACCTCCTTTTCCGTCTTCTGTCCTTCTGTGCCCACCCCTGTGTCCCGTACGTATCGTCCTTTGCATGGTTTGATCTCGCTGTCCCCTTCGTCACCTCTGGCATCCGTCCCAGTGGACACCCTCCATCTTGGGCTAACATCCCTACCCCGCCCCTCTTTCTTACCTGGCATCAAGGTCGGTGTCCTCACCGGGTCCAACCACCTAACCAGTCGTGCAGAGGGTTAAGTCGCCTGCCGCTTAACCGGTAACTCTGCTTCTTGTCCCGCATCCTGTAACATACTAGGCACAAAATTGCTTGTCCCCCCTTTCTTCGTCTACTATTTCCCCCTCTTCCAAACTCTCCTCATTTTAATCTAGTGGGATATCCTCCCACTCCCCTTCTTCTTGTATTCTTTGTACCCCCCTGTGCCTTGCTTCTTGAATGAATTTCTCTAGCGTGCTCTCTGCAATCGGCGGTGGCTCCCGCTGCCCCTCCGCCTCCACTTTCCTTTTTTGCCCGCACTCAGTCACCGCCGCCCTAGAGGGCACCTCCACCCAACTGGGCTGTCGCCCAGACGTGACCCTTTCGGACCTCCACTCATCTTTGCCACCACAGTCCCTCGCCGTGGTCCAGCTTGCCGCCCTAGACCCTGCTTTCACTTCCTCCCAATATCGTGGAGCCGCATGCGACTCACCCGGGGTGTGCGCGTCCTGCGCTCGTTGATCCTGCAAGGGAAATGGAAGGTCTGGCAGACCGTGGTTAGTATCCCTATCTGTCCCTGCCTGCCCCTGGTGCAGGAACCAGTGCCAGTACCCCCCCTGCCCAGAACTGCCTGAGGGTGCCTGAGGAAACCCCCCTACCTCTCCCGCCCCGACCTCTAACCTGCCCGGTCCCGCCGAGTGGCCCTCTCTCGTTGCTGGGCCCACCCCCCTCCTGTCCCCCTTTTGCACGTATACTCTGGCCGCTCACCCCGGGCCCCTCCTCCTCTTCCAGCCCCCTCGCTCCATTCTAGCAGCAAAGCTAGCCTTCTCCCTGCCAGGCTGGCCACCTTTTTCTCTACCACTCCCCCCTCCCAGGCGCTCCTCTACCCCCCCTGGGCACCTCTGCGCCCACCCCCCCTCTGCAGACCACTTATCCCTCATCCCCAGGGGGCCCTGTCCAACCACCCTCTAATGTCCAGTGCCGCAACCGCCTCCTCCCCCTTGACCCTGTGCCCCAACCCCCCTCCTCCCCCTCAAGAAACGCTTGGGGCTCCCCAGCCTCCCTCCCCCAGCTGTCCCCCTGCCTACCAACCCTCCTCTTCTTCCCTGGACCCCCCGCCCCCTCCCCAGCCCCTATCTCTGGCTCTACCTGTAATGCTCTTTGGGACTCCCCCCAATACCTCTCCTTACCCTCCCGCTCACCATCACTCCCCCGGGGCCCCTGCCCTCCGGGCACCCATTTTGCTGATCCTTGTTTGTTCGTGGCCCCCGCGGCGGGCACCGCCGCGGGGCCCTCATGGCGCTTCTTATCACGCACCGCCCCTCCCTTGCCTTCAATAAATGACAGAGGAGGCCGCCTCGCGGCGCTCCTCCCCCACTTACCACGCTTTCCAGGGGCCGCACCCGCTCCGCGGCCCCTGACACGTACCTCTGCTGCCTTTCTTTTTGCCCCAGTCCACGGCGATGAACAGGCCAATATTGCTGCGGCCACGCTCCCAGCCGCGCGACGCGGTGGCTGGGCTGCCCGTTCGTCATGGCCTTGGACGAGGTCCATGCGGCCTGCCTCTGCCAGGAGCCTCATCGCCTCCTGGACTCGTGCATCGGAAATGGCCATCGCTTACGATTGACTCCTCTAATCCTAACTAGCCTAACCTACTGGACAAAAACTTTCACAGACAAAACCTTTCCCTACACTGCTACGGTCGCCGTGTCACCTTTCAAAATGGTGACACGACTCCTGTAATGTCCGCCTAAATCCCCCGCCCGGCAGCCCAATTGGAGCCCAAAGAGAGCTCAATTGGGCCCGGACCGCATCACCCGGCCCAAAAACCCCAGGGGTGCGAGCCTCGCTGATGGTCGGCCGCCCCCCCAAAGCCCCATTAGACCCAAGACAGACACCGTAGATTCAGTCTACAGCCTAGACCATCGGCTCCATTGTTGATTGATGCATCACCAGGGATACAACGTTGCATTTCTTTGACGCATTCAAGGCCTGCCGGTGTCCGCCTTCCGGCTCTTCGCGAAGAGGACGTAGAGAGAAGAGCGCGCTCACCCTTTCAAAAGCCACAGCCAAAAGTAAGCGCTTTTCCGTCCAGCGCATGGCAGCCCACGCAGCAATATTTTCAAATGCCGCAAAGTTAAGAGGACTCACACATATAATGAAGTGGTCAAGCATTCCCCATATTTAAGCGTAATGGCATCAATACACTATGAATTTTAGAAAATGGAAAGCAAAAATGCTCAGGTAATTCAAACTTTAATGGCACAGATGTACTTGATGCTCATCTTCATCTCTGGGGGATGCTTGTGACACCTCCAAAGCTGTGCTCTACAATGAAGACAGTTTTAAATGCTCTGTACGATGCAGGTAGTTTTAAATGAAAACACAGCAACACATAGTCGACTTTCCTTAGCAACGCGCTCCAATCCCCGTGATCTAGAATGAATACAGAGCAGTGGCGGCTCCTCCGCTATGGTGGAGGAGCGTCGCCCCACTGCTTGCAAGCAGTGCGAGAAGAGGAAACATAACATGATAATAACTTTCAGTTATTATCATGTTATGTTTCCTTTTCAGGCGGGAGGGTAGGCGGGGGCTGCTCTGCTCAAGGAGCAGGGCAGGGGCAGAGTTGTTTGCCCACTCAAGGGCACAATGACTGTTTGGGCGGCCCGAGAAGCCATGCACACTTCCCTGGGCATGTTCTCCATGCAGGCTGCATTACAGCCTGCATGGAGAACATGCCCACCCCTACAGCCCCTGGCTGAGCGCTGTGTCATGGTGCTCAGATCAATAACAACGCTGCACTGCAGCGTTGTGATTGGCTTAGGGGAGGGAGCCTGGCTGCCTGCTTCTTGTTCCTGGAAGCGGACTCAGGAGAGCTGAAGCACAGAAGATGCGGGAGCCAGCCATGAGGGACGTTTAAAAAAAGAAATTCTAAACCACGCCCCGTGCGACCCCCACGCGACACCCCCCTCGACACCCGCACCCGCCCCCCCACCCACGAGCAATGCTGGCCACCCCTGATACAGTCCATTTGGACAATAAAACAGAAAGTTGTATAGATCCACAAAAGTCAATAACACGCTGCCTGTTCATTTCAGATGAACACAGTCAGGTCACGTAAGTGTTGCCAGGTGCTGTCAATTGCTCACGGTCTGTTTTCGCTTGACATGTTTCCTGAATCACTTTCTTCAGCAGGATTGTCTGTTTTATTTTTCCTGTGTACACACAGATGAGATGATACAATTGATGAAAAGAAGGATGAAGCCCCAGACTGCAGGCTGCCAGATGTTGAGAGACACCGGTGGGGCCTTAGGGCGTTTCCTTTCCTTCAGGTTGCAATATTTTTTTAAGTATAAGGTTCTCTTAGTTTCTTGTAATTGTCCTTCAGTTACAATATCTTCTCCACTCCTGTTCCTGCAGTAGTGAAGAAGTCTTTATTCTGGTCCTTTATTCGCTCATAGCCATTGTGGGAAATGAAGAAGCAGGGTAGCCAGTAGTAAGGTGAAACAGGATCAAGGTTTATTAGTAGTAGTCTCTGGTTACAGGATCATAGGTATGAAGGAAGCACTACTGGGAGCAGCATCCTTGCTGCTCAGCCCACGCACTCAACCGACAATCTTTCAAACCATGCACACACCAGCATTCTAACTACTTCACAGTCACTCTGGCTGAGCAGCAGGGGACATAACACTAAGGGAAGACTGCATGGCAAAGATGAAGATACCACAAACTCTTTCCTATCAAGTGCTATTTTTATCACACTTGGCAACCCAAGCACCATGGGCCTGATTCACAGAACTAACTTACGTCAAAAACGTAAAGTTAGTACTTTTTAGTATTCACAGAATACACTTACTCATTTGGTATTCACAGAATGCACTTACTCATTTTGGTATTCACAGAATGCACTTACTCATACTAACTTTATGTCCGCACTCGGGCCGGAGATTCCGGCCCTTTGGTGGAGATTCCGGCCCTTTGGTGGAGATTCCGGCCGGTTGTGGAGATTCCGGCCGGTGGCGGAATCTCCACAACCGGCCGGAATCTCCACAACTGGCCGGAATCTCCACCATCGGGCCGGAATCTCCACCAAAGGGCCGGAATCTCCGGCCCGAGTGCGGACATAAAGTTAGTATGAGTAAGTGCATTCTGTGAATACCAAAATGAGTAAGTGCATTCTGTGAATACCAAAATGAGTAAGTGCATTCTATGAATACCAAAATGAGTAAGTGTATTCTGTGAATACCAAAAAGTACTAACTTTACGTTTTTGACGTAAGTTAGTTCTGTGAATCGGGCCCCTAGTTATTTATTAACCCAGCTTTCTCCCACACACTTTCCGCAGATCACTGACACAATATCGTGGTAAACAATATCGTTAACAAAAATATTGTGTCGGAAATATTGTTTTGCACAATATCCTGATCCCATACTTATAATGGTAAGTATAGAAATATTGGAAAAATATATCATTGACACTAATATCAATTAGACAAAAATATCGATTTTTTAATATAAATAGAGTTTCAAGTAGGAAATGGTAAATATTTTAATATGGAATCTTAATATAATGTAAATTAAATATATTTGACTAACATTTAATGGTATATATAAATATATAATTCAAATGAAGAGGGCTCACACAATTGAGGGCCCCACACACAGCGTATATTATTCCTTTTAATTGCAAGACTGCTGAGCAAACAAAAATCGCTGTTCCAGCATCAATGCACCAATACTGTCATACGCGTTTCGGGCGTTCCTTCGCCCTTGAACTCTGACATGGCTTGTGGGAGAACCGGCAGCACAGATCACATCGCACTTGCAATGAAGAATTTAAATCCCGCCTTCAGTAGGCGTGTGCATCAATTGCATTCTGGTTTTTATAGTTCATTATTTATAATCATAGCGAGTGCAATTTCCTCCTCAAAAGTTATAAAATACCACAGTGGGTTGCTGAAAAACTCACGAAGTTGGTGCCCAGCCTCTTTTCATGTCCTTACAATGGCTGATTAAAACTACATGTCCCAGAACTCATTGTGAGTGATGACAAGCTACTAAGCTGACACACTTGAAGCTGTTGCTACTAAAGGCAGCTGAGGCATGGGACTGCATAAGCCTCATAATATCGCATTGCCATTTTGCCCAGGAAGAGGAGCAGACAGCTCAGAAACGCGTTGGCAATACAAGGAAAATGACGGATGTTAAACCACCTTCGAAATGCAAATAAATGAGGTAATTACCTTACTGCTGTCGAGTGCTTTTCTGCTGCAGAGCAATTGGACAAAAATATTTTTACACGACAGCTTCGTCGTGGGAAGAGCACCACCTTGAAATGGAGGAGGGAGCCGCTGGAGAAAGGGGCCGTCGGACCAGGGATTTCCCGAGTTTGGAGACGGCACAGCAGATTGTGACACTGACGAAGGCGGAATTACATGCCGGGGCACACTGGAGTGCTCAAAATATCGCAGTGGTTTTGGATTGTAACACTGTGATCTTGTTTAATTACTGTGACATTGCGGAACCCACTGAGGGTGTTACTAATAGCTGATTAAAACTACATGTCCCAGAACTCATTGTGAGTGATGACAAGCTACTAAGCGACACACCTGAAGCTGTTGCTACTAAAGGCAGCTGAGGCATGGGACTGCATAAGCCTCATAATATCGCATTGCCATTTTGCCCAGGAAGAAGGAGCAGACAGCTCAGAAACGCGTTGGCAATACAAGGAAAATGACGGATGTTAAACCACCTTCGAAATGCGAATAAATTAGGTAATTACCTTACTGCTGTCGAGTGCTTTTCTGCTGCAGAGCAATTGGACAAAAATATATATATATATATATAATATAGCATAACATAATTAATAAAAATATTTATTTTACATTATATTTATTTTTTATATTTTAAATGTATCAATATGATAATATAAATCTATATATATTTCCATTCTAATAAATGAAAAAAGTAGTAAAATTAATATCATTTAAAATAAATGTTTATTAATCATGTTCATATATATATATGTGTCTGTGTATATGCATAAATATATATATATATATATACATATATATATACATACACCCAAATAACCATACAAAATATAAAAATGTAATAAGAAAAAATATATTTATTAATGGAGACAATTAATAAACGATTAAAAACTGAAAAATCTAATAATCACATTTACAAAAAATACTATGAAAAATAAAATGAATTTAAAAATAAAAACAAGTAATGTAAAATATAAAAAATAAAACAATTAATGCTATAAACTCTATTTAACCAACATTATGAAAACTCTTGGTGCCTAAGAATATTAAATATATTATTCCTACCCTTGTTTTTGCAACGGTAGGGAAAGTGTTCAACTTTGGAGGGGTGAAATTTACTATTCCAACTCCATTCAGCACAACAGTAGGGAAAGTGCTGGACTTAAGAGGGATAAAATGCACTATTCCCATTCCAGTCTGTAAAACAGTAGGGAAAGCGTTGGATTTTGGAGGGGTGAGATTTACTATTCCCACTCTAAACAGCGTAACAGTAAGAAACGTGTTTAAGTTCAAAGAAGTTAACTTTACTAATCCTACTGCAGCCTAAACAAGAGTAGGGAAAGTGCTTCACGTCAAACAAATTATATTTATAAATAACACAAGGATTGTAAAAAGAATTATTAAACTCTGAATATAAAAATTATTACTTACCAACTTATCCCCCTATACACCCAACAACCCCTGCAACACTGTAAAAAAACTATAAAAATTAAATTAAAAAATTCTATATTGCTTAAAATTACAAGCTATATTTAAAAAAACCTTTATGTAAACAATAGTGACACATAAAATGATATATCAACAAAAACACATTCAAATCATAAAAAAACTATATTTTAATCACTATATTATTGAAAATGATATTAAAAACATCGATATTATTTAAAATATTACTTACTGCAAAAAACGATATTCCTGCTAATGATAATTGTGCATTTACAATATTTGTGTATCACAATATTTAAATATTTATTTTCTGTTATTTCTGCCTCTCAATATTTTTAAATCGATATTTTGTCCAAGCACCCTTTCCGCCCTTTCTTTTCTTTACATATAACATCTCCAAAAACAACTTGATTCCTTACATACCCTATGAAATAATGGTGATATCATGATCAAACCAGCTGACAAAGTGGGTGCATTGTCATAATAGACAAAATAAAATCTAGACAAGAAATTGTTGGTCAGTTAGCTAGTACTGAAAAGTATATGCCACTGAGTCATAATCCTACAAAAGAGATCCAACAGAGCATTCATAATATCATAAAAAAGAGGCACTGGACACTGGCTTTTTAAGCCAGAATGAATTATCTTACAACAAACACACATGCACACCAGTAATCTATACCATTCCCAAAATACATAAGAACAGAGAGTATCTACCTAGATGTCCTGCAGTGTCTAGTCGTGGTTCCATTTTGTAACCTTTAGGAAAAAATTTGAGATTTTTCCTCAAACACTCTGGGGTAGATTTACTAACATTTTGTGCTGGGTTAGTGTCACAAAAGTGATGCTAACCAGCACAAAATGGTTTTTTCAAAATTTACTTTCCAGTGCAAAACTTGTTTCGCGCTGGAAAGTTCATTGAAAGTAATACAAAGTAGTACAAAGCACTGCTTTCGTTACTTAGCGCCAAGGAGGCATTACATGGGTGGTACATGGGCGTTCCCATGTTACCACCCATACCTTTTGAACCAAAACCCTATCTACAAACAATACTAGACAGGGTTTAGAGCCAAATGTTAATGCCATTTAAAAGGAGGCGTTAAGAGGATAAATGTTTTTATTTCTCCTTTCTTTTCCAACTTGGGCCTAATTACGATACTGGGACCGACCGACCTCCTGTCGGCGGTCCCAACTGACCAATTAGGACAGTGTTCGGTCGCAATCCTATTCTTCAAAATGGGAGCATGCATTCCGACTGGAATGCATGCTCTCATTGTAAAACGAAGAGGAGCAGTTCATCCCTGCACCCAGTGGCAGGCACCTCAAGGTGCCTGTCACAGGGTGCAGGGATCAACAGGGTGGCACCATAGGTGCCCCCTCGGCCTCAAACCGGAGGCCGTGCACCCATGGGGGCCCAGCTGGTCGCCCCCAAAGTCGACTTCCGACAACCTTTCTGTGTCGGAAAGGCCGGCACAGAAATTCTGTCTGAATCCGACATTGTAATCCCTCAGGCGGAAAGATCCTCCCTTGGGAATACTGAAATCATTCCGAAGGGCGGAAGGGCTCTCCGAGCCCGTCGGAAGCCAGTCAGAATGACCGGTCGTATTCCTTTCCGATCGACACCATCATAATGGGTCGGTCGGAAAGGAATCCGACCGGCTGATTAGGATGCATTAGGAACGGCTCTGACCGACAGTACAACATATTCTAGAAACCAACAGAATACAAGAAATGGAAAGAGTACCGGGCATTACTACATTAACTCCCTGCTCCATCAAATGCCTTAAAATTGTCAAAAAACATAGGGCAATACTGACCACATTCAGTTTAGCCAATGAGGAGCCACTGTTTTCTGTCAAAAAAGGTAATAATGTAAGGGATCGTTTAGCAGACTTAAGCCACGACTCTGGTTCTTTGACGCTCAAACACTCCAGACCATTATCCAGTCTACCATACTCTCTAGACTGGATTAATGCAATTCCCTGTACTAGGGTGCCAAAAAAAGCCGGGATAATTGTCTTCAGAGGGTGAAAAATGCTGCAGCCCGGACTTCATTCTCCTTCCCTAAATTGTGCTTAGTCTCTAACTCTATACGTAAGCTGCATTGGCTTCAAGTAGAGAAGAGAATCCATTTTAAGACATTGTGCATTTCTCACAGAATTCTTTATGCTCAAGCCCCCCCCCTCATTTTAGCCAATCTTCTTATCCCTTACGTTCCTAGCAACGCGCTGCGCCCTTCTGATCAACGTCTTGCATGTGTCCGCCGTGTCAGAAGAGCATGGGCGGGAGGTCAGTCGTTCAGTGTCTTAGCTTCTTCCCTCTGGAACACCCTTCCAGGTACTATCAGGAGCATTCAGAATCATGGGGCATTCAGTAAGGCAGTAAAGACCTGGCTTTTTCCGGAATATTCCCCCTGCCCTGATCTCCATTGTCTGGTCAATCTGGGATCAGCGCTGGGACGCCCCGTTGCTGGGGCAGCCATGCGCTTTACAAAACTGGCAACATAACATTTAGTAAGAGCATGCAGCTGGAGTCCACTAGATAATTCCATCATAGGCCTGCGGAATTCCCAACCAATCAAAGAACACTATAAATGCAGCACCCGTTTCAGGTGCCCCTTTCGTTTCAACATGAAGGAATTCAAAAACGTCATTGTCTAACAAAGAGTTCAACACTTTTCGAACTACAATTCCATCAATGTAATTTATTCCATCTGGGCCCATGTAACTTAGGGTCTTATTTTTGACATTTTGGCCTAGGGCAGAGCAGCAAGGCACCTTGCTGCTCTGCTCTACACCAAAGTGAAAGGGCAGGAATGCACTGTATTTAAGAAATATGGTGCATTCCAGTGGCGGCTCCTCCACTAAGGCAGAGGAGCGTCGCCCCACTGAACAAATGAATAATAAAATGATAATAGCTATTGTTATTATCATTTTATTTTTCCTATATACTTCAGTGGCTCTCAGACGGGGCGGGCTGGCGGAGTAGGGAGAGGAGTGGTTTTCATTCCTGAAGTGCGCACGACTTCTTGGCCAGCCCTCTTGGGCCTGCCAAACAGTCCTGCACACTTTGCATCTTCCCCACCAGGCTGCATTACACAGCCTGGTGAGGAACATGCAAACCCTCCCAGTCCCCGTTTGAGCGCCGATCCACGGCGCTCAGACCAATCACAACGCTGCATTGCAGCGTTGTGATTGGCTATGGTGAGGCTGGAAGAGCGGGTGCTTCCTGGTGCTGGCCGGGAGTGCAGGAAGATGTCGGCGAGACGGAGGACGAAAGAGAGGCGATGGCCTTTTCAGGTAAGTGTTTTTTTTTGTTTATTGTTTTCTTTTTTTGTCACCCGCCCCACCACCCGGGTCCGGTAGCAGCCGCTACTGGTGCATTCCTGTCCTTTCTGCCTGCGCTGGTGCCCTTTTGGCACCCTAGCGCCAACGTAGGCACCCTTGCATCATGGTGCAAGGGTGCCTCTGTTGCAGGCAGGAGTGTTTTTGTGCACCATCCTGCACAAAAAGAGGAAAAAACTAGGAGAAATTAAGTTATTTCTCCTCGTTACACCTCACCTCGGGAGGCGTACAGATTTGGCGCTTCCCCAGGTTTACATGGTTTTGTGAAACTGGGGCAGAGTCAAATTCCATGGGTGTTGCGTGGGAGAACTCACTGCAATGCCCATGGAACACCTCCCAAGCACAGAGTAAGGCAATGCAGCGATTTGCGATGCATAGACTTACTCATGATTTATGAGATCACTCAAAGCCACGCAGGGTGGCTTTGCATGGCTGCATAAATCTTTAAGAGAGCGATCCGTCCTGCATGCACCACTTTACGTGGTGCAAATGTGACACAGCTCTCATAACTAAGCCCCTTAATTTACATTGAACAGACCAAACAAAAAGTGATGCATTGAATACATCAAAACAGGTACAGATTAAAATGCAAAACAGAGATTGACCCCTGCTTTTATATTTTATCACTCATGACCACAAAGAAAAAGCCATTTATGGCATTTGATAGAAAGAGTTATGTTACTACCACATGGTTGCAACATGTCCTTTCTACTGGATACATGCGAAGGCAAATGGGTCTCCTATTGTGGCTCCATTGCTTCAGGCCTTAACACTATAGATGACTGGAGTAACATATAAACTTGTAACACAATGCTGTTTGTGGAATACATATATTATTACGTCACTTACAAGCGCTTGTATGAAGTTTTTCTAAATCGTTTCGTTTTATGAACCTAGTGCAATGCATTTATGTTTGCAGGATGCTACTACATCATTCTGAAACCACATGTGTCAAGTTCTTCTGCATCATCTCATTTGCTTATGTATATTTAGTGCAATGCCTTTATGGTTGTAGGATGTCACCAGATCTGCACTTGTCTGCATTCACTACCGCCAGGTTTCATGACCCTTTCTTCGCTATGACTTTTTTATATTTATTCATAATTTATGTCTCCTCCGCAGGTTCTGAATTCCAAGTATGAAGTTCCATCCAAAACACTGTTTAAATTGATGTTGATTCAAATAATTTGTTATCCACATGAAGGTCACGTGGTACCATGGTCCTTCTTTGATCAAATGTATTTTTAATTCATGCGTACCCCATTGATTTCAAATATGAAGTTTCCCAATAGACATTGTTTAAACTGTCTGTGAAATAAATTAACCTTTAAGTATCAGCATTAAGTTTTCTTCAAGTCATTGTTAGAAATGGGGGTCTCTAGTTGGCAGTGGTATACACCCTGTCAAGTAGGGACCCTTCCTTCTAGTCAGGATAAGGGAGTTACACACCCAGATAGCCCCTGCTCACCCCCTTGGTAGCTTTGCACGAGTAGTCAGGCTTATCTCAGAGGCAATGTGTAAAGTATTTGTACATAACACACAGTAACACAGTGAAAACACTACAAATGGACACCACACCAGTTTAGAAAAATAAAGTATCTTTACCTAACCCAAACAAGACCAAAACGACAAAAATCCAACACACACAACTCAAAATATGACTTTTAAAAGGTTTCAGCAATTCTGTCCATAGAACTATATGGATGCGGGGATTTTTACATAAAGTACCTCAGATGCATCAAAACCCACAAGGCAAAACAGCCGCAGAGAAGGGAAGCATTAGAAAACACAGCGATGCGTCAGTTCCTGAGTCCATGGGGAGCCGATGATTTTAGGGGCATCGATCTCACATCCCTGGTCGGGTAAACCAATCAAGCTGGCATTCACTGCCAATTGCAACTCACAAAATGTAATTTACGCTATACGTTGTCCATGTGGTCTATACTATGTAGGCAAAACTGAGAGATCACTTCGGACTCGGATAACTGAACATAAGAGTAGAATAAGAACTCAGGTTACCACCTCCCCATTAGCAAGCCATTGGTTAGAGTCACATCATACCATTGCGCAGCTGAGGTTTACAGTGCTTGAACTAGTGACATATCGTAAGGACAGGGATATGACTAAATTCATCACCCAGCGTGAGACGTTTTGGATAAGGTACTTGGACACCTTGATCCCAAAAGGATTGAATGATAAACTAGAACTCTCATGCTACCTCTGATGGTCTTTGATACCTGTCAGACCGACTGCATTTTGTTACATCCTTTATTGACGTAGGTTTGGATTTTATACATAGAATAGGTCTGATCATCACTTGTATTTTATAGGGTTAGGGTGACCTGGGGCATGGGGATATTGTATATCCATTTTTTTCTTTCGTTATTAGAATGCACATTTATAGTATTATAAGGTAGAATTGTGGCATTACACTTGTTCTGATGTCCATGCTTCTTGCCTAATATCAGTGGCATATGATCATCTTCAAGATTGGTTAGTTTTGTTTTCATTCATATATTAATTGAGTTCAACAATGTATAGCCGTACTGTTTAGAGTCAAGAACGTGATACCACACCTGCTTCCATTTTTTGCACTCATAATGCACATTTTGGCTATAAGAACAGGTTTGGGAATGAGTATGTGTTCCTCAACAGAATATATATGACATTTGAACATGGTTAGGAATGACTACTATCATAATGCAATACAACTTGATACTGGTAATCACATATGTACACGTCAATTTTATGAGGGGTGAGGTGTCTTGAGTTTTAGGGATTTTTAATTCATAGTATTGTTTCTCACATGTGTTTAATCAATGTACAACCAGAGAACAGCATAATTTGTGTACCAGATTATAACCATGAATGTTATGTTGTTTTTTACATTCTATAATTTTCACATTGCATAATTCTTTATATTGCATAGTTTTATTGTGCTCGTTTCGAACTTCAGTATAATTGGTTCGAGTTTAATAAGGGTCCGTATTTACTGTTTATGATCTTTATAAATCACTGTAGTAGAAGTAGTCCAGGACTGTTCTCGACTATTAAGATGACCGCATGTTTTCACGCTCAGCATTTGAGCATTGCACCTTTGTTCTATTTCTACTTTCACTTTTCGTTCCGTGCACATTCACGTGTCACGTGATAGATTAGGTACGCGTTTCTAGTTTAAATGCACCGTGCGGAGGTTACATCGTATTATCTGGGTTTCCGGCACTTGGGGGATACCTTTCACGCCATGGTTCGGTAAGCATTTTTTCTTTTTTGAGTTTAAGAACCTTTATGGTATGTGAGAGGGGTTAAATGGTTGTTTTTTGTTTACAGCATGTAACGCTGATCGATAGACGATAAACTTTTCCCACAAGTTAAAGACTGTCGGATGGGATAATTTCATGCATTACGCAGACTTTGGCATATGGGTAAGCCTTGCATACATATTTTGGCAGGACATTAGCTTATTATGTTCTCTGGGCACTATATCGAGTGGGAGAGAGTGGTAATCTTCGTGTTTTCGTTTGTCGTTTTTGCAGCATGTTGCAGATTTCCAGGGAGGAAACTAGCACTTTTTTCATGAGTACTTTGGTACATGATTGGTTTGCAGTACATCGTGTGTGATTAAGTAAGAGGCCACCTTGGGTGATATTCTTTATTTTTAGTTGGGATTCTCCTGGTCTAGGGTTGATGAATGTTTCACGTTTTTGTGTCATGCAGGATTACTTGGTTGTAGTGCTCATCCTGATACACTGGGCGGTGTATATCAGTCACTTGGCGAAGGCATCCCGCTATTTAACTTTAGTCATCCTATTGCAGGTACTGTGTTCGGTTTTATCTTTTATATTTTATTTATTTTTTCACTTATCACGGGTGGTTACGTGTCACTTTTATTGGTCGATTGAGGTATGTCTAGTTAGGTATTACACTTTGTGGAATTTTTTGATCTATCAGTCACATCACTACTCTATTTCTCTTTTTTTAAACCATGCC
This sequence comes from Calotriton arnoldi, assembly GCA_963921515.1. Classification (NCBI taxonomy): domain Eukaryota; kingdom Metazoa; phylum Chordata; class Amphibia; order Caudata; family Salamandridae; genus Calotriton; species Calotriton arnoldi. The sequence continues at coordinate 613,115 of CAWUFW010001936.1, read as the reverse complement.
ATCTGGACTCCATTAGCTTTTGAATTGATGATTTCAGATCTTATATGTTGATTTAATATCTGCCACTTGTTGTAGGTGGAATAATCACTAACCATCCTGGATTTTTAAGGCACATTGAATATAACGCAGCTCTTATTACAATTGTTTCATTGTATATATGTTTATTTGTAGATTTCCCCAGACGAAGGGTGATTGTTCACCCGAAATGCATTGGGAATGAAGGAATTCATATTAGGATGCATGATTTAATCTATGAATCAACAGGAAAGTTTGTTGAAGTTTTCATCTGTGAATAAAACAAGTTGAAGACGTACATCTACAAAAAGACACTCTATTTTGTTTCTGTAACTTTGGAGGATTGTTTTATGTGTATTTGATAATTTTGTTTACTTTTGCAGCACTGATTATCAAAAGTGTTGGATTAACATTGTGAAGCACTCATTTGGAGTGCATTAGGTAGTGCGCACTCTGTCTAAGACTTACAGTCCTGGATATATTGCTTCAATTTTGAATGGGTGGCTCGGTGAAACCACCACAGAGGGCGCACACCAAACTTTGAGGAGGTTTTGTTTCTTTGTGATATTAGGTTAACAGTAGAAAATTGAGTGCATCACAGCTGTTACATTATTCAATTTTCAGATTGGCATAATCTGTGAATGTACTTGGAACAAATTTGACACCTAAATCCAAAACTGACTCTTCTGCCTTAGACAATTGCTTTGATGACAAATTTATTATTGAAGTTTTGTTCAGGTCTTGTAAAAATTTCTTCGGGTCCTCATTTCCCATGGCTGCTGTTGTTTGAACCGTACTCGGTTTCTTTGGTTGCCTTTCTCTAAAAAAGAATTCTGTCTTTTTGAAGGGCCTACTCTTGGGTCAGATTCACCCGTCGAATCTGATGATGAGGATTCTGGGAATGTTAAAAATCTATTCTTGGATCTGCCTTGGTATTCAGATAAAACTCTGCGTGAATCCACTTTAGTGTAATAATCGTCCTTCAGATAAGGTTAAACTGTCTCAATATTGAAGGATTTAGTGTCTTTTTCAAATTTGGAAGTTTTGAAATTGATGGTATTGTCTTTAAAGGTCTGGATCTCCTTATCAATTTTTTCTAGTAGTGCTTTTGCTTCTGTCACGTTGTGATTGTTTTTGATTGTTTGAATCAAGTTGTTGAGTTCTTCGACTTCTTTCTGACAAATTCTTTGAGCAGTTTCTATGGTATGAACCATAAGGTCACGACTGCACTTAGTACTTATAAAGCTGAAACCTTTTTTGTATTCGGGATCGTCCGTAAATATTACAGGGACATTTTTGATTTGTAGGCCCCAGGGTATGGTGCCTGCTTTCAGATGTTCCAACAAGAAATGTCCGTGGAGTTCAGTCCTGAATCTCCTTATATGTTTCTTATTTAGGCTAATGAGTTTCTCTGATTCATTATGCTGCTTGGCTGTGGTGCTTAATGATATAGACGAGAAGGGAGAAGGTGTTGAGATTACATTTTTAATGTGGGTTTCTGTGAATGAAAGTGTATCTTTCTCGGACATTATGATTTCAAGCTGGATGGTGGTCCAGCTTGTGAGTATTAATCTGTGTTTCTTTAAGGAAAGCAAAATTTAATGCTAATACCCTCGCGGGGTTTCACACTTTCTAAAAGTGGCATTTCTAAACACGCAATTTAAAAACCACCTTTACTAAAAGATGTGTTTTTAAATTCTAAGCTCAGACAGCCCAAACTCCAAATCTCTAGCTGTTCTCGATTGAAAGTTACACTTGTAAAATGTTACAAGACAGCTCCAATGATAGCCTATGGGAGAGCTAGTCCTTGCAATAGTAAAAAACGAAATTGGGTGTATTTCACTATCAGGACATGTCAAACACACCTGTACATGTCCTACCTTTCACATACACTGCACCCGGCCCATGGGGGTACCTTGGGCCTACCTCAGGGGTGCCTTACATGTAGTAAAAGGGAAGGTTAGGGGGTTGACATGGCAGTTTAAAACTGCGCTCACAAACACCGCAATGGCAGGCCTGAGACAAGTTTACAGGTCCACTCATGTGGGTGGCACAACCAGTGCTGCAGGCCCACTAGTACTATTTGATTTATAGGCCCTGAGCACACATATTGCACTTTACTATGGACTTACCAGTAAATCAAATATGTCAATCATGGATAACCAATCATAATCACAATTTACCTAGGGAGCACTGGCACGTTAGCATTGATCAGCAGTGGTAAAGTGCCCAAAGTCTTAGAGCCAACATAAACAGGTCAGACAAATAGGAGGCAAAAGGCAAAAGGTTAGGGGATAAACCTGCAAAAAGGGCCAGGTCCGACAGTCATTGCATATGTCATTTTATGAACATACCAGGTGTTATGTTTTAATGTTTATCTATAGACGTGTATAATGTCTGTAAATTATTATATAATCAGTTATGTATCCACAATAAGGTTTCTGTAAGTCATTGAATGTGTCAGTTGTGAACAACTGGTATTATGAGTATACCCCGTGTTATGTTATTAATCTTGAATAATTAGATCTAAATGTGATTGCAGAAGCTCTCCCACTAATTGATCCATGTCCAACTTGGCAGGCCTACTCTAGACAAGAGGTCACTGTGTTCTAATTATTATTTAGAATACTGTAACTACATTTACAAATCTATATTAACTTGTGCACATGAATAAGGTCCAGAACATTTACATTAAACAAATGTATTTATTTCATTTGTTTCTTTATGTTTTTTTAATTTAATTATTTGTATTTATTTATAATTTCCTGGTAAGTTGTTGCACATTGAAGTATAATGTCCATCATGCCAACATGACTGGATGGTGTAGGCATTGTTCAGTCTTTTGGAAGGATCCAGTCCTCTCTCCATGTCCACTGAGCTACCGTAGGCATTTATGTTGCATGAGGTACCCAGTAGTTAGAAATGCTGGTTACATTTTGGTCCAGGAGCAGGCGATATCTTCGGGTAAGCTAATGATGTGTAAAATATTTACACATTGTAAAGAAGAGGTCATAGAGGACTCTGTAGATAATAGTGAAAGATGTAGAGAAGTATAGGTATAGAAAAGGTTTTTGACTTCGTCAAGGGCATTTGGCGCTTTAGTTGCTGGGAAGTCTTTTTTTTTGTGGACTTATTTCTTGTGTTGTCTAAATCACGAAAAGTCATATTGTGGGACCTCCGACCATGTTGATTAGGTATTTGGTAGACCCTCATTTACTGAACTGCTCACGCGACTTAATGCAATACACAGCTGGGCACGCAGGCCTTTAAAATGGAAAGTAAATTGACACTATTTTTTGCTCTATGTAGCATCTTGTAAGAACCCTCACACAACGTTAATGAATGAGGGCCTTAGTATGAAAGAAGGGTTCAAAGTAGACTTTGGGGTGATAGTAGCTGTAGTGTCCGGGTAGATGGTTGATGATTTCACTGACACCATTGCTTTATAACCATGTTCTTTTCAGGCCCCCTTTGGCTTCAGTCCAGTGTGCTGTAAATTACCAGTCACTGGGCAATACAGTAAATCATGTGAGTCAGTGCAAGGCAGACTTTGAAGAACACCTAAAGAGAAATACTTTAAAGAGTGTTATTGATGTGATTCAGAGGGACTGCAAACTAGGAAACCTTCTACAAGAAGGCATTTTACGTCTTGTCAGTCGTACTTTTCATTAGATGCCAAGCTGCTGGTAAATGAACTCTACAGCAAACCACAAATGTGCTTTTAGTTCCAGGGCTCAGCAATTTATGTTAGGCCTTGCAAGTAATTCTGTTTACAGTGAAACCTGGCATTGTGTGAAAAATTGCAGAATGCTGCTTGCTTTAAAGACAAAAGTATGGAATGGTGTGTGCCTGTAAGAAAAGAGGGTAGAACTCAATGCCATATAAGGGTAAACATGTATATATTGTTTTAGAAAAAAATTGAAAAAGTATAGTACAGAGGTATGCTGTAAGGTAAAAGTGTAAAGTGATTAAGGAAGTACAGCGACATGTCTAATAAAAATGAACTTTAATGTGTGCTTAACCAAAAAGAATAGATTGATGAATACCTAAAAATAGAAGCTGTATGTTATTTTAACTAACAAGTCTCCTATCAACAAAAATAAAGAATTAAATAATAATACTCTCTCCCAGTGAAAAGAACATAGACAGAGTTGCCCTCTGGAAAAAAAGTACAGAGTGACATGTACCTATTAGAACATGTACACAGTGGTCTGGTTTTAAAATAGAAACTAATATTGCGCCTCATTAACAGTTCCCTCTTATCTCTGCGTGGAGATACCGGGGCCGGAATTTACAATGGCATGAGATAACGAGGATTACAAGTTATTTCCACCAGAATGTGGAATAACATGAGGACCAGGTAATCCTGTATCTATTTCCACATGTTTCCCCCTCCTTACGGGGTAAATGGCAGGCCATAATCTGCAAACATCTACCACCATCTTTGAGCTGGGGGGAAATGTTATGGGTCTTTTTCTTTTGGCCCACAGAGCCCTAAAGGAGACCAGGAAGCAAGGATTCTTTTTTCTTCAGATGGGAGAAGTATCGTCTGTCTGCCCCATGCTGAAGGATGCACTGGTTGGGGGTCGGCAAAGAAGTTTCCTGCTGCCCTCACAGTTCCGCAGATGGTCTTGGGACCAGTGTCTCCAGACCTGTAATTTTCTGGTCCTGAATCTTTGGACCTGATAATTCAGGGCTTGGAGAAAATGGAAAACTTGTAGTTGCCCAGAGCAGTATATCAACCGCTTGAGGGATACTTCTCCAGACAACTCATAAAGGGACCCATGACGTGCTGACTAGTTATTAAAACAGCATAAAGTGGTGCATGGGTATAAAGTAAAGCTTTACAGCCATATTGTGCCTTTTGAACTACAACCCTCAAGATTGAGACTAACCATGTCCCAGCAGCTATTTCCTGAATATGTGGCCAGGTCAACATGCACTTTCCCCACTAAGGTATTTGAACAAGTAACGCAGCTCACACATGGGCCCAATTATGATGCCTGTCGGAAAGCCTTCGACCAGCGGTCGGAGGCTTTCCGACAGACATCATAGATTTCACTTTCGACCGTCGTATTACAATGACGGTGGTCGAAGTGAAACTCGCCGGTCATTCCGGCTGGAATCCGACGGGCTCAAGGAGCCCGTCGGCCAGTCGGAACTGACACGTAATCCCTTCAAGACGGCGTTTCCGCTGTCGGGATTGCAATGTCGTTTTCCAACAGGCTTTCCATGTTGGGCTTTCCGACATGGAAAGCCTGTCGGAAAGTGACTTTGGGGACCCCTAGCAGGGCCCCCTTCTCCCTGCAGCCTTTGGTTGGGGGCCAAATCCCTGCACCGTGTGGCAAGCACCGTGAGGTGCCTGCCACGCAATGCAGGGATTAACAGAAACTCCCATTTCTCTATGGGAGCTTGTGCTGCAGCAGGTTTACGGCCGCAGCACAAGCTTCCATTGAGAAATGGGAGTATGCGACCACACCATGTGCAGTCGCATTGTAATAGCGGTGTGGGACTGCCGACCTTAGGTCGGTCAGTCCCGAGACCGCAACGTCCGCCCGATATCGTAATCAGGCCCATAGTATGCAGTATTTACTGTGTTTGCTTTAGAATTAAGGGGCATATTTATCATTGTTTTTGCATCGCCCTTGTGCCGTGCAAGTGGGCGCTAGAGCGAAGCAACAACAAAGTCAGATTTATCAAGCCATGCAAGGCCACCTTGCATGGGCCTGCAAGGCTTGATAAATTCAGAGTAATACAACGCAGCGCAAATCGCTGCCTTGCGTCACTCTGCCCCAAGGAGGCATTCCATTGGTGGAGCTTGGGTGCTCCCACGCACCCACTCATGGATTTCGGCGCATTCTGAAGAAACTATACTCGTGTTGTTGAGTAACTTTAGGCCACAAGTTATAGTTTCTTAACATAAGTAACATAACATAAGTGTTTTTTGTGTTCCTAATAACTTTGGCACAGTTTGACAAATCTCCAAGAAACATTTCAAAAAGGTGCTACTTTTAGACTAATTTGTGCAGGAAAAGTTTCGGGGTTATACGTCAAGCGGGGGCGAGAAAAAAAGGGGGTTCCCAAAACGCAAAATCCCAATCCATTTTCCATGGACTTCTTTAAGACTGACTACTGCAAAAACTGCTGAACGGAATTACACCAGATTTTGCATGAAGCTAGATGTTGGTCCACAGATTGTGCTTTTTGTGATTTGATGTAAATCCGTTCAGTAGTTTGTGAGAAATTAAGGGTCAATAATAATTGTATATCTGGAAGGTTGGTTCTGCGAAAGGCTCGAGAGACTCTTGCGGGAGCACCAATTTAAAAAAGGAGCTTTCTGAATGGCCCAGGGAGCTTTATTTCCTTTGGGCCATCTCACTCCCATGGGAGTCAGACTCACGCAGGAGGGAGCGCTCTGATTGGGTGCCAGAAACACAAACATGGGAAAAATGTTCCTGGAAGCCATTACAGGACTCGGGACTTAGTTCCTTGTCCTGAACATGTTTAGAAAAAAAATATCATGACCCCCCTAGGCCCTATGGGGGAGACCCAGAGGAACATCCCCTGGGGCCACAGCAAAAAATAATCAGCAAAAAAATGCTGTGATCCTGCGGGATTGCTGCAGGATCAAAAAAAGAAATGCCAGGTGGGCCACATTTCATAGGTATATGCCCTGGGGAGCCCACCCCATGTATTCATAAAGGGGAGGGGGGGCTGCATGGAACCACTCACCAAGCCATTAAAGGCCTTGGGAGCCCACCCCAGGCCCACAATGTGCATATTAGGGGAGGTATGCCACGTGGCCCCCCTCCCAGAGCCTCCAGAGGCCCCAGGGAGCCCACCTTGGGGCCAAAATTAGCTTATATGGGGGGCTGCACACTGAATTATATGGCTTGGGGAGGGGACCATGCAGTCCCCCTACCCAAATCATTAAAGGCCCTGGGTACTTTAGGTCGCACCCCGAGTTATATGGCTCGGGGAGAGGGGCCATAAAAAAGCCCCCCTCCCTGAACTATTAATGGTCCTGGGGACCACATCCACTGGGGCCAGCTCACAAGCTATGTCCAGGGGAGCCAACCCCTGGGACATAGCATTTTCCCTGTCCGCACCGCAACGGGCAGGGAAACCTGTGTTTGCTCTCGCTTGGCGGGGGCATTTTCAAAACCCCCGCCAAGCAGGAGCAAACACAAAGGGCCTCATTACAATGTCGGTCGGAAAGCAATCCGACCGATTGCTTGTCGGAATGGTTTCCGACCGACTCGGGTTCGGGGAGTCCGACCGACCGATTACGATGTTTCCGAACACCATTCGGTCGGACTCCCATTGCCTTCAATGGGAGCCTGTGTTCCGACCGACAACACAGGCTCCCATTGAAAAAATGGTGGTTCCGGAAAACCTTGCACCCTGTGGCGGGAACCCCATGGTGCCTGCCACACTGTGCAGGGTTGTACACAGAGGTTCCATGGGTACCCCCACGGGTCCCAACCAGAGGCGTCCGGGTGAAGGGGCCCTGCTACGGGTCCCCAAAGTCAGTTTCCGACAGCCGTTTTGTGTCGGACAGACTGATTTGGAAAGACTGTCAGAATCCGACATTGTAATACGTCAGTCAGAAACGTGGTAATACGTCAGTCAGACTCGGAGTCTCCGAATGCAGGTCGGAACTGAGTCGGAAAGACCGAACGGTTACCATCTATCGTAATCGGTTGTTTGGAAATGTTTCCGAGTCGGTCAGAAACATGGGTTCCGACACGGGTTAGGAAATTCAACATCGTAATGAGGCCCAAAGTCTTCTCCCAAAGGGCACAAGCTTTGAAAATGCTCCCGTCTGCTGGAAGCAAATATAATATCTGTTTTCCTGCCCGCACTGAAACGGCAGGGAAACAGATCAAAATATTGCTCCCACCCAGAGGGAGCAGCATTAGTAGCTGCTCCGGGAGGGAGGGAGGAATGCTGGCTCACGCTGCATGCGGGGAGCTGACTGGGGCCATGGGGGCCTTAGGGCTCCCCTCGCGGCCCCCATCAAGTATATGGTGGGTACCCTGGGTGGGCACCAGGGCATCCACCTTTAAAAAATGCAGGCCCTCGGGGATGAGGTCCAAGGGCAGATAGCAGTTCGGGGAGGGGAGCTGCGTGGCCCCTCCCCTTATTTGAAATGAGTGGCACTGGGGGATGGGGTCTCCAGGGCCTAACATTGCTCGGGGAGAGGGGCCACATAGCCCCCCTCTCCTTTATTTTTTAGTAATGGCCCAGTGGGATGGGGGCCCCAGGGCATAACAAGGCTTGGGGAAGGGGCCAATTCTTTTCCTGGATTTGAAAATAGATACCTTCATATTTAAGAGAGTGGATGAGAAGCGGGCATATGACAGTGGAAAGAAATACTATGGAGAAAAGATTTTTTCTAAATGTAAAAATATACTTGTTTTGCTCATGCAAATTTTCCATCTGGCAGAAAATTTGCTTTTACAAATTTTGCTACATAGAGAAAATCTTGTAATTCTTGGTGAACCACATAAAGTTCAGACATCAACAACAGACTTTTAGTAAAATACGATGGCACAGGATTTTGAATGTTAAAACGTGGGCTTGTTACCTTGGATCCTGACTGACATTCCAGTTTTGTGAAACCCCTGTCGTTTTGATCAAATTACGATAAAACTGATGGGATCTTCAAGTTATGGTTCCTTTGCCTCAGTTGGAAGATTCCTCATTTTTCAATTGATCATCTGCATTGGCAATGTGACCGTGACTGAACCTTAATTGAATCAAAAGCTTAGACTGCATGGAGAAGCAATCATACAAAAATTGAAAGTAGAAACAGTAGTTTTAAGGAGCTTAAAAACAGATGTTCTGCTTATTGCTCTCATCAGCAGGAAAGTACATACCAAGCCTACGGATCTCATCCCTCAGTCTAATTTACAGCAGTTGGATGAAAAGACAGAATATCTTGGCTGCATGACAGTGTGAAGTATCATAAAAGAAGCATGAATTAAAAACATGAATGTGCTTCTTTATTTCAGCATATATGTCTATTAGCACATATTTGATTTTAAGGATAAATGATAAAAGTAAAGATAGGACCCTATTCCCAAAGGTATGTTTGCATGTCTAGATCTCCACCAACACCTAAGTATAACTTTCATCACGGTGGGTGGACTCCTATGACTGAATCTATAGCCAAAGGTTTACTATTAGGAACTTTCTGTCTGTTTGCAAAACTCCCAGGAACCGGGGTAGAGATATTCACATAGAAAATAACAGAGATGCCTAACAAATAAAATAGAATTTATTCATGTATACTTTAAAAAAAGAAAAACAATTAAAACACATTTCCCAAACTCTGATTCACCCAGGATTACAACAGTAACAAGGGATAACACACCTACACTAACACATTACATATTATTACATTTTAAATTATTTATTTATTTGTATTTAAATTACTTTTTAAATACATTCCATTAAATTACATTTTAATTTTCCCTCCCCCCTTCCTAGAGTATCATTTGTGTTGAAAATGTGACAATCTTGGATGCAAGTCATGTACTATTTTATTTATGATTGTCAGTTTCTAAAAAATACATTTTAATTTACAATACATCTTATTAAAATATTACTACACATATTAAAAATTAACATTTTTGTTGTAACAAATGTTTAATAATAATACAAATAATATAATGAAATGTAATTTAAAATGTTATTGCCTGCCTCTGTTCATCTATCGGAATGTGTCTTAAAGTACCAGAGAAATACAATGTGTGGTGCTTGACATATGCCAAGCTGGGCTAGAGTAGGTTTGGAGCAGTACTCTGTAGTAGATTTAAATGTTTATTGCCAAATAATCTAAGGGCCTGATTTAGAGTTTGGCATACCAGTTCGCAATCATAAATGTGACGGATACCCAGTCTACCCTATTAGAAGAGTATTAGCATATAGGCAGAAGGGATATCTGTCATGTCTATGAGTAACACAAATCTGCAGCCTAAATCAGGCCCTTAGTCTTATGTACGTATGTGTTTTGTCATCCCTAACCCCCTCCTTCATGTTCCCTTAGCCCAATACATTTTGTAGTAATCCCTATTTTCAAACCACTCCTCATGCCCATTCAACATTTACTACTAAATCATATAGTTATATCTGTGGAATCTACACCTGCGGGGCAGAGATCTCTGTACAGAAATGATAAGGAAGTGGAGGCAGAGAGCTCTGGTCGAGGTTTGTGAGTTGCATTTTGGAGCACGTAAAGTAGTGTTACCTATGTACTCCAAAATGGCTTTGCTGATTGATATTCACCCTGTTTCTTTCTTTTCCACATTTAGGGATCGGTTACATTTGTCAGGTGAGTGTAAAATAGCATTCAATTGTTTATACATTTGAAATTTTTAAAATGGCACAGGTACTTCTGGTTCCACACCACCTTTCTTGTTAAAAGACAGCCACACATTTGGGCCCAAATTTTCTTGCACCCACAGAAATAGGAGTTTGTGACACTAAGGCTAGTGATGCCATAAAATTGTCATCTAATTAACTGCTGGTAACCCATACATCAAACAAATATCTAGCAGGCAAACTAAGTTGTAAACGATCATGCATCCATTACTTGGGCATGATTCACAAACTGCACTTTATAGTTCATTTCGTAGTACTACAAAATGTACTACAAAGTGCTATTCACAAACTACGCGCAGAGTTTATGCCCCTGCATTACCTATACTTATGTGTGGGTATTTCTCTGCCCTGCCTGCGAAGTCTCCGCAAGTGTACGTTTTAGTAGTAAATGTGGGAGGGGCACATGAGGGTGGCTTGAAAAAGGGGCATACTTAGTACAAAAAGGGATGGGATTAGGAAGGAGTAAGACGGGGTTAGGGATGATGTGAGATGGGTTTAGGGAGGGACGTCACCCACCCACACAAAAGTAAGCCAACTGCTATACACAAGAGGGTGAAACACGTAATTTACACTTTTGCAGTAAATTAAGCTTTCCACATGTTGACAATCAGAGTTTGTGAATACAAAAAGGTAGTAAACTAACGCAAAACAGTACATTAACTTAAAAGTGTATGTTACCTTTGTGAACCATGCCACTTGTCTCTAGAAGTAAAAAGAGGGCGCAGAAGAAATCATGCTTTGACTTTTTCGTTTTTGAAGGTATTCTCCCAATTGCTACATATTCTTCTCTTCCACGCTCAATACTTTCCACAATACTTCTGTTCCAAGCCAAATTTATGGTTGAACGTTGCTAAATATTTTTCACAATTAATATGGCAAGTTTCACAACTGTTAAAAATAAAACACAACACATCAGAAGCGCTTCAGTATGACATGTGTTTAATGGAGAAACAGCAAGCAGACCAGCAAATAATCTAAAGACATCTGTCATTTCAGCTGACCAGCGCTCTCGCTAGAAGAAAATCAGTTGGAGCCTAATGCTAATATTAATGAAATTAAGTTCATTTTACGTACTTTTTTTCTGAATACAAGTCTGTAGAACCTAATCATGTGAAAGAAACGTGTTACTATTAGCAGAAAATATTTAATAAGCAGGTGGCAGGATCTTTGCATAAATGTGCAAATGTACTAATATAAATAAAATGGCTTCCGGGTCTACTAGAATCATGAAACTTAGCAGGCATAATTAAGGCTAAAGGACACTTCAGATCAATAAGAAAGGACATACACATTTCATTATAAAATATATAGGCACATATAGCGATGCATACATATATATGTGCACATATATGTGCGTGTGTGTATATATATATATATAATCACTGAAAAAACCATAGGTTTTAGGGACAGTTATAGTTACTTGGACATTGCACTCGTACAAAACCCGTGAAATTCCCCCGTTATAGTTAGTTCAGCTAACTATAACTCGCGCCCCCGCAATGCACTGCTGATGACGTCACATATTACATCACTCATGACATGGTCAGTGACATCACTGATGACATCACTGATGACATCTCAAATGACATCACTGATGACATCACTGATGACATCATCCAGTGACTGTGTGTTTCTGTAAAGTTTAAATATGTTTAATATATATAGGGAAAGGCGTATTGAAGAGTGAGTGGGTGTATAAGTGTCTGAATGGATGATTTAGTAGGTGCGTGACTGAGTCTATAAGTGAGTGATTAAACGTATCTTACTGAATGCATGGGTTAGTGACTAAACTGGGTGAATGTCTGTATCCGTCTGTCTGTTGCTGTGTAAGTGGCTGCATGGGTTTGTGAATAGCTACATGAGTGTCTATATGAGTTATTGATTGGTTGTCTGAGTATCTGTATGGGTGCCTGACTGTTTGTGTGGGTGGGGTGTGTGCGACTCTGTACATAGATGTGTGAGTGGGTGATTCACTGGGTGCATGATTTGAAGAGTGCGTCTGTGATGGACTGCTTGGGTGGGTGAGTGTGTGTATGGGTGTGTTAGTGAGTGAATGTATATCTCAGTGGTACATGTGCGAGTAACTACATATGTAAAAGGAAGTATATATGTGTGTTAGAGTATTTAAAAGGCTATACGTGAGAGTGTGTGATTGTGAGAGTGGCTGTATGGATGCGTGTGTGCTTGTATCAGTTATTGTATAAGAGCGTAAGAATGTGCTAGTATTTGTATGAGTTATTGAGCTGGTGTGTGTATAACTCTATAGGTGAGTAAATGGGTGTGTGATTAATTTTTTGCATGACTGACTAGGTGTGTGAGTACCTCTATGGATGAGTGGCGGTGTGTCAGTGTTTATATAGGTGTATGAGTGCATATGATAGTCCTGTACTGAGTGACTGTAAGTATGAGTGACTGTACGGGTGAGTGAGTGGATGTGTGTGTAGACCTAAGAATCAGTGAGTTGGTATGTAGTTATTGGTATTGGAGTGTCTATGGTTTTGAGAATGGCAGTCTGTAATTTAGAGTGGGTGTATCAAAAGTTATATTAGGGTGTGAGAAGATGCATGAAATTATCACATGGATGATGTCATCAGTGATGTCATTTGAGATGTCATCAGTCATGTCATCAGTGATGTCACTGACCATGTCATGAGTGATGTAATATGTGACGTCATCAGCAGTGCATTGCGGGGGCGCGAGTTATAGTTAGCTGAACTAACTATAACGGGGGAATTTCACGGGTTTTGTACGAGTGCAATGTCCAAGTAACTATAACTGTCCCTAAAACCTATGGTTTTTTCAGTGAATTTGTAAGGTTTTTTAAATGCTAATTTCTAACTATAACGTGACTGAAACCTATGGTTTTTTAAGTGAATTTCAAAGGTTTTTTAAATGCTAATTTCTAACTATAACATGTCTGAAACCTATGGTTTTTTCAGTGAATTTCAAAGGTTTTTTAAATGCTAATTCCTAACTATAACATGTCTGAAACCTATGGTTTTTTCCAGTGAATTTCAAAGGTTTTGTAAATGCCAATTTTTAAATGTATTAATTGTTATTTTTATTTTTTTCGTACTGATTTACTACATTTTTTTAAACTATATATTTTTAGATATTTTATTTTTAAATTACATTGTAATTACATTATACATTACATTACAAAATATACTTTCTCAGAATGAATTAATTTACTTTAAATACTTTGCAAATAGGCAATAGACTTTTAAGTACAGTAGTTACAGTTGTTGCAATGGGCAACACAATTTCAAACACAATGCAACATTGAGCTCAATGTGAATTTCTAGCTAAATGCAATTAGTTACTTTATGGATTACTTTTCTAACCACAGGACTGGATCCTAGATTCAGTCCTGGGACATCTCCTGTAAACAGTTGAGTAAAAGCGTTTTGGTTACAGTAGTGATTTTTAAGGAATATTATTGTATTTTAAAAGTTGACACTTAGAAACTTTTTCACATAGAATCACCAATGTTATCCTATGGGAGGAAATTCACTTAGCAGGTAAGTAGTGTTATTGTGACTTTTTCTCACTCAGTGGTGGATCCTGGATCCAGCACTGGTGCATCTCCTGTAAACAGTTGAAAGAATGTGTTTAAGTCATACAGGCGATTTTTAAGGAATATTTGTAGTTTGTGAAAATCGACACTTTGAAACTTTTCTGCTGAAAACCAGACAATGGATTCCTATGGAAGGAAATACAAGTTACTGGTAAGTACGGTTAGAATTACTTTTCAGGGTCAGTGCTGGGCTAAAAGATGCAGCACTGGGTTCTCTCCTGATAACAGGTGAGTAAATCGGAATTCGTATTTCGGCTGATTTTAGAGGAATATTTGTATGTTTCAAAAATCGACACTTAGAAACTTTTTCAGCAAAAAGAAGGCAATGATATCCTATGGAAGGAAATTCAAGTTACTGGTAAGTACGGTTAAAATTACTTTTCAGGATCAGTACTGGGCTGAAAGATGCAGCACTGAGGTCTCTCCTGATAACAGGTGAGTAAATCGGAATTCGTATTTCGGCTGATTTTAGAGGAATATTTGTATGTTTCAAAAATTGACACTTAGAAACTTTTTCAGCAAAAAGCAGGCAATGATATCCTATGGAAGGAAATTCAAGTTACTGGTAAGTACGGTTAAAATTACTTTTCAGGATCAGTACTGGGCTGAAAGATGCAGCACTGAGGTCTCTCCTGATAACAGGTGAGTAAATCGGAATTCGTATTTCGGCTGATTTTAGAGGAATATTATAAAGTTCCAAAACTCCACACTTAGAAGAATTTCCAAGTGAAACCAGTCAATGTTAGCCTATGGAAGGAAATTCAAGTTACTGGTAAGTACGGTTAAAATTACTTTTCAGGATCAGTACTGGGCTGAAAGATGCAGCACTGAGGTCTCTCCTGATAACAGGTGAGTAAATCGGAATTCGTAGTTCGGCTGATTTTAGAGGAATATTTGTATGTTTCAAAAATCGACACTTAGAAACTTTTTGAGCAAAAAGCAGACAATGATATCCTATGGAAGGAAATTCAAGTTACTGGTAAGTACGGTTAAAATTACTTTTCAGGATCAGTACTGGGCTGAAAGATGCAGCACTGAGGTCTCTCCTGATAACAGGTGAGTAAATAGGAATTCGTAGTTCGGCTGATTTTAGAGGAATATTTGCACAATGGTGAAGGGAGGGGCGGGGCCTGAGGTGACATCTGTGCAAACGCGCCCCGTGGCGCGTTTTAAGTTGGGGATTAAATCCCCTTGAATCATGAGGGTCCCTGGGGTCCAACTAGCCCACCCTGTACCTCCAGTATGCGCCAGGGAGCTGCGTTGCAGAGAGGTGTTCAGAGGCCACGCCCCTTTTTGCACCTCTCTGCAATGCAGCTCTGTGGCGTTTTCTGAACGTACCTGTTGGGCTAGTTGGCCCCAGGGACCCTCAGGATTGAAGGGGATTTAATTCCCCATCTTAAAACGCGCCACGGGGCCTGTTTGCACACATGTCACCTGAAGCCCCGCCCCTCCCTTCACCACTGTGAAACGCGCCCCGTGGCGCGTTTTAAGTTGGGGGATTAAGTCCCCTTGAATCCTGAGGGTCCCTGGAGTCCAACTAGCCCACCATGTACTTCTAAAAGCGCCACAGAGCTGCGTTGCAGAGAGGTGTAAAAGGGGCGTGGCCTCTGTACACCTCTCTGCAACGCAGCCCCCTGGCGCATACTGGAGGTTCCTTGTGGGCTAGTTGGCCCCCAGGGACCCCCAGTATTCAAGAGGAATTACTTCCCCTTCTTAAAACGCGCCAGGGGGCGCGTTTGCAGAGTGCCGCAGGGAGGGGGGCACGATGCCGGTTGTTTTTTTTTTTTTCTAATTTTTTTTAATGGGAGGGGGGCTGCGTGGCCCCCCTTCCCTTGGCCACTTTTGGCCCGGGGACCCCATCCCCCGGGGCCTGAGCATTTAATTTTTTTTTAAATCAAAAAAACAAAAACGGGAAGTGGGCCACGTGGCCCCCCTTCCCTGGGCCTGTATTGGCCCCGGGGACCTCATCCCCCAGGGCATGCCCTCGATTTTTATTTTTTTAATTTGGAGGGGGGCTGCGTGGCCCCCCTCCTCAGGCCATTTAAGGCCCCGGGGACCCAATCCCCCGGGGCCGGCCTTGCCCTTTTTTAAATTTTTTTATTTTTTATTTGGGGAGGGGGGCTGCGTGGCCCCCTCCCTGGCCACTTATGGCCCCGGGGACCCCATCCCCCGGGGCCTGGCCTCTGGTTGGGGACTGTGGGGGGGTCCCCAATCCCCCCACAGTCCCGCCGGCTCCCCGTGTCCTACGGGAGCCGGCATTGCTTTCCACATGGGGAGCAGCTAATATGCTGCTCCCCATGTGGAAAGCAATTGGTTTGCATTTTGAAGAGAGAGCAGGTTTCCTGCTCTCTCTATCAAAATGCAAACCAAGTTTGCTATGACAGGACGGGAGCCGCGAGGCTCCCGTCCTGTCATAGCAAACTACAGTGTCCCGGGGGTAGGCACCCCAGGACACTGCAGGAGCCAGCCCTGGGGGGTGGCGGTCCCCAGGGCCATCAAGGGCTCCAGGAGGAGGGCCGCGCGGCCCCCCTCCCAACCATTTCACAGCCCCGGGGAGGTGGTGGTCCCCGGGGCTTTGGGGGTCCGTAACGGACCCCCATATTCAAATCTTTAGTGCCCCGGGGAGGTGGCGGTCCCCGGGAGTGTGGGGGCGGGAGCCCCCACACAGGTCAAAATAATTTTTTAAAAAGAAGCCCCGGGGGTGGCGGTCCCCGGGGCTGCGGGAGGGCCAAGAGCCCTCCCGCACCATTATTCTCTGAAAGCCCCGGGGGGTGGCGGTCCCCGGGCTTGGGGGCCTCAGAGGCCCCCACATTAAATTTAACCCCCCACCATGCCCCCGGGACTTGGCCCACCCGGGGGCAAATTAATATCGAAGCACGGGAGACCGCGTTTCGATTTTTTTTTATCGGCGGGATCCGCGCACCCTAAGCGCATCCTGCCGATTTAAAAAAAAAAAAATGCTTTTTTCTGCCCAGGGGGTCCTTGTGGGACCCCCTGAGCAGACCTAGGGGGTCAGGGTGTTTCTACCCTGCCCCCTTTTTGCGCTTTGCGCACTTGTTTCTCGAGGGACAAAATGGCTGCCAACACTTCCTGATTTGGAGTGTTGACAGCCACTTGACAGCCAATTAGCATACAGCTCGTGATCGGGAGGGTACGCGGACCCTACTCGGCCATAGATATATATGTGACTTTACTTTTGATTTTCTCAGGAACTACTGAACGGATTTACACCATTTAAGCAAAAGGCATGACACTGAACCAAGGGCTACCTCTTTGCCAAATTTGGTGTAATTCCGTTCAGCAGTTCGGACTGTAGCTGCGACTAAAGGTTCCTATGGAAAAATGAATGGGGAAAACGCGTTTTGGGACCCCCATTTTTTCTCGGCCCCCGCTTGACGTATCACCCCGAGACTTTCAGGATAGGAGCGGACCGGAGCGCCCCAACAAGTTGGAAACTTTCGCGAAGATTCGTCAACCGGCGCCAACGTTATTTCAAATAGAATGTCGCGGATTTCCTATGGATAATAGGTCCTAACTATAACTATCTACTGGCGACCGCCAGTATATAATATATATATATATATATATATATATATATATATATATATATATACGAAAACAGACAGAGCCCACAGCTTCGACATCCTTTCATGCTGACATTTATTTTGTCTGATTTGCGTGGCAGCATGAACAACTCTTAAAACCTTACGCGTTTCGGCGAGTTTAATTAATGTCCAAGTGGTCATGTGGTCCTTGCTTGAGACCACAGTTCCCAAGATGCATCAATATTCAAATTTACAGCTTGGCTCGACATCGTATTCTATTGTGCATTAGTAGCGTTAAATTCTTGCCAAAGTCCAGTTCTTTGCTGTTTTGTATTCCACGATGCATTTGGGAGAAAATAAAAGCACAGTGCACTTTGCTGCCACTCAATGAATAATTGCTTGAAATGGAGGCACGAAGTCTGCCAGAAAGAGGACAACACCTCCTTCGTTTCCCCTTCTCTTAACCCCTACCAAATAGTCTTGGAAGTCCACTGACTGGTGTGGTTACCGAGCGAGTCATCCACCTCCATTTGATGCATACACGTTGCTCCATTTTACCGGGGGCCCCGTCAATATCCACATGTCAAGGTGGATTTTATGCATGAGATGACCCACTCTATCTATTTAAGCCCATCTAAGGGTAGTAAATAGTAATAGTGTATGGACATACTAAATATGGAGAATGCATGTGCCCATTCAGGGCTTAATAAGGGAAAGTGAAATGTTTCAATGACATGTGACATGCTAAGTGCGAACAGTGGTAGAAATGATTATCCACCAGACAACAATGGAGGTGGTGTAAAGTTGAGATCTGATAGAACTGTCTCCTTCGTATATTGTGCAATAACCTAATTGATTTATGTATGTACACCACAATGAATTGGAAATATAATTGGTTTTTTAAAGAAATAGAACCAATGCAATGGGTATAATAACCCTATTAATTTAAGTTCATTTAATTGCAATGAACGATAATTATAATTTGATGCTATACAACAACATCAATGATACGGTTGAGAATGAATTGAATCCATACCACTTTGCACACTCCAATATGGCGCTGGCCATTTGTAAATGAATTGTCCTTCGTTAGTTTTGTTAATTTTAACCTATATGTACTTCCGTTTCTATGGCGCCCGTCGACACTGACGTAGGCTGAGGCTGAAACGCGTTTGTTGTTGTTTATTTTCTGTGCACGAATAAATCCGGAATTGGATTTAAAATCAACGAGAGTGCTGGTCCTTGCTGTTTTAATAGGCAGTGGAGCGTCATATTTCAGCGGCTCCCCACCGCCGGACCGGGCACCCGTTCCAAGAGTGCGGATTTCAGACGGCGATCGAGAGGAGCAAAAAAAAAAATATATATATATAAATATTCACTGAAAAAAACCACAGGTTCAGGGACATTATAGTTAGTTGGACATTTCACTTGTACAAACCCAGAGAAATTCAGCCGTTATAGTTAGTTGAGCTAACTATAACTCGCACCCCCGCAATGCACTGCTGATGACGTCACATATTACATCACTCATAACATGGTCAGTGACATCACTGATGACATCAATGAAGACATCTCAAATGACATCACTGATGCAAACAGCAGCTTGCTCATTCCACCCGACGCTCACCAATGTGCCTGTGTAGCTGAGGCCACCCTGCCAGGGTTGGGGGCCCTCCGTTCAGAGCTGTATGTGTTGGATTTTATGAGGGGGCATGACCCGCCCGCCTCCGATGATGGAAAATGCATTTGCCTAATACTATGATCGGCTGGAGGCGAGCAAGGGACGCTAGAGGAGCATTTATCTCCTCGGGTGGAATGAGCAAGCTGCTGTTTTAAAGACGAATGCGTTTCTTTTACGACAGCACATTGAGCAAAAGCCACTATGGAGTAATATGTTGGACGCTAATGACGATTACATTTTTTTTATGCAAATCAAACTTACCTGACTAGAATGATGCATTTTGGGAAATGAAGGAATAATAGAAAAGTTTGAAGCAGTCCTTTGTTTATCTTGCTCACCAATGATTAAGGCCAATTAAGTTGCCGAAACGCGTCTGGAAACAATAATGCGCTGCCGTGTGTCACTAATAAAGCAGCAGTTCCTTCCTCATTCGGGCCTTGGTATATATATATATATATATATATATATATATATATATATATATATATATATATATATATATATATATATATATATATATATAAAAACACGCCGTCTCCGCACTTCCACACACTGCCAGGCGAACAGAGACCACACGAATCCCAGGTATTTGGCACTGATGATATTTATTTACAGAGCTGCAATCTGACGCGTTTCGGACAGAATGCCAATGCTTCAGTTCTTGTAAATATGCCCCTCAGTCGTTACAATAATTCTTCCTAATATCCCAGCATGAAACACCAATATTGCCCTGCTCAAATTGTTTGTATGGCTAGTCCTACTGTCAAGCTATGTTCAGGAAAGATCAACATCCCAAAGTTTAGAAATACAGTATATGTTGCTAATTTATGGTACTAGAAAACCGTTTGAAAACCTTTGGCAGAATATAGTCTGACATACATACTGTGTACTAAATATCGTTTACAAAAATATCACCCCATTGTAGTTAACAATAGAAAATATACACCCAATGGGACAATATTTTGGTAAGCAACATTTAGAATACAACATTCATGTCACTTTTTTAGTAAATTCTATTCTGAAATACATACAAAGGTAATGTAACAGCTGACAATTACCATCGTGTAACATCTTGAATAGTACCTAATGTTCAAAACATACCTCTCTTTTGTATGCCTAATATAAATCAAATGAGGTATCATAAAGTTGTTATTATTATTTTCATCACGTTCCCATTTTATACTTTTTATATGAAGAGGTCTGCATATGTGCCTTACGAGCTTTGCCCCTCCATTAACTTTATTTTGAAAATCGGTTGGCAGAATCACAAGTGATGA
Source organism: Calotriton arnoldi (assembly GCA_963921515.1). Classification (NCBI taxonomy): domain Eukaryota; kingdom Metazoa; phylum Chordata; class Amphibia; order Caudata; family Salamandridae; genus Calotriton; species Calotriton arnoldi. Next base: position 592,631 of record CAWUFW010001936.1, on the reverse strand, counting down.
CGTGTCTCATCATTGGTATATGAGTTCTGCTTCGCAAAATGTCCATTCCTGGATATTTTCTATGGGCATTGCAAATTCTTCTAATATTTCCAAGGAGGATTTCAGCATCTTTCTTACTATCAAATGATCAGATTGCCCTCCACCATCTCTTACTCCCACCTTCTCTAGCTTTGTCAAGGAGACATGGATTATGAGTGCAGAACAGCTTATGTGATAGCTGATATCACTTATTCTTTCCATATGTCTTGCCATACTTTGAAAGGGCAGCTAAATCATTTTAATATAACCTGTTTTAAAACTTTGTATTGTTTTGTTCCATCAATTAGTCTCTTGATTGCCCTTCAAGGCTCACATCAAATTAGGAGTGATCTATAAATTTCCCCTCTCTAGATGGAGCATCCTTCATTTCCTAGGAACACTTACATGAACAAATTAAATTCCAGACCTTGAACGTTGGTATTGAAAAGCGAAATAATATTTGAAATCCCAGATTTAAAATGTTCCTAAGAAAATGAAAGTTTTATCAATGACGCTTGCGTAGGCCATACAATTCTAGTTCTAGTTAATTCACGTCTTCAATGCAAAGATCACACCAGCATAAAAAACATCAATTTAGGGTGCCTGATAATGGTTGGCATTAAGCATTAGAATCAACATTACTACTGACGCCCCTAGAGCTTGCCAGAGGGGGATGGGTGTCTCCAGTGTCTGACTACTCCAATGAAATAAGCAAAAGTTGGCATGAATTGAAATTTTATGTTGTATCCTCGCTTTCACTCCATGCTCATTTGTACATTCTCTATGCTTGAAGTTCCTGTATGTCAGAACCATCTCACACAATCTGTGACACGCTATGCCCACTCTCTCACTCTATGCCATTATGTACTCTCAGCCATAATTTATGGCATCTTGTTTATTCCATGCGTTCTATCCCAATTGGTGCTGTACTCCGCTCTCACCGGCAATCGCTCAGGGGGATTCATATTATGATTTGAAGGGCCAGTCCAGTTGTTGACACTATAAATTTAATTAGCATTTTGCACCACAGTTAATAGACCTTGGAATACCCTGAGTAATCAAAGTCTATAGAGTCTGCCGTGTAACCACAGGGCAGGTTCATTCTCACCTGTAAGTATATACATAAATGAGTTTCATATTGTGCTGTATGCACACAGCCCAAAAAGTATATTGTTTCTTTTTTGTTCTTTTTCAGTTTCTGTATCTTCATAGCATTGACAAAAGTCTAGGCCAGATTGCTAGTAAGGAGGCATAACATTTGTTAGTTACATAATAATTCATGTTATTATTATACAAGTCAATAAAAAGAGAAGATAAGTGTCTACCATAAACTTATCAGATATTGATCTTGTTTGAATTCTGTTATCATCTTGTACTGCATACTAAATCCTCAAAAATATGTTGTTTCCATAACCACCTTGTGGATAAACTATTTTATATTTGAGAGGTACTAAGGCCAATCCTGGCAATGGTGGTAGAATTTGGAAGTCACTTTCTTTGGAACAATTCACTATCATGGAAACAATGTATAAGTCCCTTGCAGCCTTACCTATGAAAAATATCTCCTCTCAGTCATTCATTACAGGACCCTTTTCCGAGTCTCTGTAAATGTGTGCCATATTTTCCAGGCTATGAACTCTCTCAAAGTTTTACCAGAACATGCTTGCTTCAAGCAGCAGGTGGCTACAATGCAACTAAGCTTCAGTCACAGCTGTCACTTATGAACCTCTCAGCCTTTGTGTACCCTAAAGGCACACACCCAATGCCCTTGAAAATACCTCTGTAGAACCCCTGAGGGTCAATCACTCACACTGCACACGCTTTCTCTGGAGAGGCAGCTCACGATCATTCATTCACCTTTGTAAACCTGCAGGGCAGCCGCAGCCCGTGCAGGTAAGAGTGGTGGGGCCACGTGGGGGGTGATTTCAAGAGACGACCACGAGGGAAAATTAAATAAATCATTTTTTTCTCGTGGTCGTCTCTCGAAATCCCCCCCCCCCACCCGGCCCCACTGCCCCACCACTCTTACCTGCACGGCCCACGGCTGCTGCAGGGAATTAGTTCCTACACCCACTTCCTCATTAAATGGTTGTCTGTGTGCGCAGAACAATGGATCTGAATATAAACTTCAATGAACGTGCCTTACGGGGGATGCTTAAAGCCGCTCTCCTTGTATTTGAATACATTAGCTGCCATGTGAGTATGTCCTACTCGTGGCTGGGGGAGTAGGGTCACAGCGATCGTCAATTGTGTGACAATAGTGTGCTGTAAGAGCTGCTATTCTGTACTGTTTTAATTGGCAGCCTTCTGGTGTGTATGTTTCCTGAGGGGTTGCTAATTCAGTTCTCTGCTTCTTGTAGCCATGCTGTGGCCCGAAGTTATCATGTTAGTAAGTCAATGTCCCTACATGGTTGTGTGTGGAGGAATGTGCAATGTACTTTTGATGTCCTCATCACTTCAATTGAATGACTAGCTCATGATGAGCACTTGACAGCCACAACCCATAACATGTGCAGAAATATTGGACAAATGTAAGACAACAAATCACACTTTAAAACAAATTCTAAGCCAATCAAGCCAAAACGTTTGCCTAAGCTCAGGGTGGACTAGAACCAATCCCGCCTTATTATCATCTTTCACTTGCCAAATGTTCTCTACTGTCCATGTTTTTATTGGGTGTGTTTGAGTATGTCTTCATATCGGCTTCACTAGTACTTTGCCGTCAGTGTGCTGACATTGCTAGTACCACCATGGGCCATTTATTATCAACGTTGGTATTTCTGCCACTTTTTCAAGCATTGGTGAGTATCATTTTAATTATTTCTGCACTACTTTTCAGACTTTAAAGCACCTTGCACCTCAGATAATATATTTCAAGTTAAGTATGCAAAAACTTTTACTTCATTAAGAATAAGTTTAAACTGAACAAACACATACAGTGAAACATCTATAAAAAAAAGCCTTAACAAGAGGAGGTCACCTAGGTGCGGTTTGCTCTTTTGAACAACCAAAGTCTGTTTTGAATAGTATTTAACATTTCAAGAGACAATTCTCTGGGAGGGCTCTTGTTATATAAAGCAGCCCGGGCATAAAGTACATCTTGATATAGTTCACCATTCCCATACCTGCCAACTTGAAGAACAATCTCACGTGTGAGGAGGGGGCGAGGCCTTGAAAGGGGCGGGGCCTCATGCCGAGAAGTACCTACGAGGCACTTTTGAACCCTACCCTGCCCCCAAGCCCCCTCCTCCCCAAAAAAACAAAACTTGCTGAGACTGGGGCCGATGTCCTGTTTTTTTTTTTTTTTTACACCTCCTAATGGTATTCGGTAGTTCAAAGCCTCAGAAAACGAGCTGGAAAACCACTATTTACAGTGATTTTCAGCTTGTTTTCCCTGCCACCATTGATATCGGCTCCCACCAGGAGACCGTGTGATGGTAGCCGATATCGTGTGTCACACGGTGGCACCATGTGAGTTGGCAGGTATGCATTCCAATCCAGGAACTTTGTAATTCTCCCCATCTACAGAGACCTTTTGCCAGGACATCTAAAGGGTTGGGGGGTTTGGAGGGTTTGGCGGGTTTGGGGGGGGAGGCGGGGATATTACTATCATTTATATTTGTAGTATTGGGTGGAAGGACACTCCCAAATATTCTATCCCTCATTGTGTTCACTCAAACACATATCTTTGTCTTGGTCGGGTGCCACTCCTATGCCACTTTATTTCTGGTAATTAACTTTAAATCAACACTGCCCCAAAGCTCAGGGTTTCTCTTAGCAATGCCAGAGCTGATGGCACCGGCTTGACCAGAAAACATAAGAGGTCATCTGGAATCAGAGCCAGTTTTGTGTAGCTGGTTAATGTAGGCAGTCCCTTTTTGGCTCAGTAATTATGTATTTTGTATTTTATATGAGAGTTTCCATGGAGAGGGTAATGCTACAGGATATATGGGGCAGCTCTGTCTCGTCCTTATGGCCAGGACTACTGTGTTCAGACTTTCAGCTTTGTAGAAGGGCGTTTTTGTGGTGCCCTCAGTGCAGGCGCTCAACCCGGTGTGGGCAACCAACCCTTCTGTGCATGGATTGCATGGCTTGAATCACACAATTTGGTCTTTGAAAATACCTTTTTTTTAAATAAATGTTTGGATTTGCAGTTCCTAATTTAGACACACAAATTCATGTCAAGCTTCATAGCCCGAGTACTGTGCTTCAGCAGCCCATGGCTTGCTGAAGCTTGCCTTGGTTTCATGGTACTAGGCATGAAGCTTGTCTGGATCCACAGTACATTTTGGAGAACCATGGAACCCGACACAGCCTATGTTGACATAGAAACACAGTGCTTTCGGTGGGACTGGAGACACCAGCCGTCATTTTGTGGGTGCTATGGAGGATCTGCAGAGTTCGAAACTCCTTCATATTTGTTTAGTATCTTTAAGGGTCCCCTTACTTTAGACATTGGTCAGGGTGTGCCCTCCCTGCCCCCTTATAAGGCCTATTTTATAATTCTATTGGTAGGTTGCTGTGATCTTGCCCCGCGTCTTGAATGTCTGCCGCAAGAATGCTAGGGTCTGGAACTGTGGCACCGAACTGTAACATCAAAGAAAAATTTCTCTCATCTTATAGGATTCCTTTATTTTTTGAGTTTATGGATTCGCTAAGGATCTACAGAACCAAAACAGCCAAGATATAGAAAAGTGTGAACTCTTTAAAGCCTGCTCTGCAACATTTGTTTAAATGATTACATTGGTAAAACTATTGAACAGATTTATACCAAACCTAAACAAGCATTGGCAAAGCCAATAGGTTTCAGCAATGTACAAGCTATAGGCCTTGCCAATGTGAATGTCTTTTAGCCATGTTGTCTAGCAGCACATCGGCTGTTCAGAATGGCTTAAAGTTACTGAAAACCCAGAATTACAGGATGTTGAGCCAACGTCGAGTCTTTTCACCCCCCCCCACCATGTTGAGTTTATTGTCCTGCCCCTCCTAACACAAAAAAACCCTATGAAGTGGCCTGCGCTGGCCGCATCATAGCACTTTTTTCACTGACTTTCAGTCATGCTGAACAGCGGATGTGCTGCTAGACAACATGGCTAAAAGACATTCACATTGACAAGGCCAATAGCTCGGGCATTGCCGAGATGTATTGGCTTTGCCAATGCTTGTTCAGTGTTGACGGGGTCTTGCTGAACAAATGTGGAAGTGATAGTGAGAAACAGTTGGGGAGCTTTGTAGTGAAGCCAGGATGTGGAGTAACGGCCAGAGCTACCGACAAGGGAACTGGGGAACAAGGTTTGAATCTCGGGGCCGGCTGTGATTCTGTGCAATTTACTTATGCTTTCCCCTGCCTATGACAATGAATGTGTCATTGTGTAATGCAACTGGTGAGCACTGAAAGCTCTCCAATACCATTGGCTGGTGTTAACACCGTGGCAAAATGCAGGACGGAAAGAAGCGCTCCAATATCATTGGATCGTGCAAAAAAATAAAAAGTAGCAACGAGGGCAGTTGTGTGGGGACGGTCAAGCAGGGAAGCAGGAAGGGATGGGGAGATGGGCAAGCAACGATGGGAAAAAAAAAACCTTAACTGAAGCAGGATCAGCAACAAAATTGAATGTGTCATTGTGGAACGCAACTGGTGAGCACTTAAAGCGCTCGAGAACCATCGACTTGTGTTTGTGCTATGGCAAGACGGAGAAAGAAGCGAGGGCTCCAATAGCATCGAATCGTGCACAAAAAAAAAGTGCTGTTCGTGTTTTAACAGCTATTTAGGAAATGCATTTGTTTATGTACACACACATGCATTTTAGTGGTATGTGTGTTTATTGTACTAGGGAGACAGCCTGAAAACACAAGTACTCCTATGGAGTGCTTGAAAACAAAGAAAAAAATTGCTCCGCAAACTAGGAACAGTGTAAGGGGACATGTACTTGGTCCATGTGCTATCATAGGGCCAAACATAAGAGGAGGACATGATGCCCGCATGCCATGAAAACGGCATCAAAGAAAATGAGAGTGACTCAAATTTAACAATGATAGGAGATAGGCAGACTGTAAGCCCACAGACAGAACACAACACTTCTCTTCAAGACAGCGCATGCACTGTCAAGCCTAGACCTAAAAAACAGCTTTCCGAGTAAAGTTCAACTTTCATGCCAAGCCACGGGTAAATCCAGAGAGTGGTTTCGGCTGTAGGCATGAGCAAATTGTCCTATGGGAGCTAACATTGGAAAACAAACAGTGTCTTTCACCCACTTAACTTTTTTTTGCCCTACACAGATCTGAGAGAATATTGGCTTGCCAGATCTTAGGCTGCCAATTGACTGAAAATTTAATTGAGATCCAAATATGGGTCTTAATATGCATTTTCAAGGGAAAGTACAGCATAACAATAACTAGACAAAGGCAACCGCTCATTAAAAATAGTATAGGGCTTGCATCTAACTATCAAACTCATTTGATTGGGTAGATGCAGACCTGGATGAGATGAGGAGGGGTGGGAGGGATCACAGCTGTCTATGACACAATATAGTACTGCACATACTATACAACATCCAATTAGCAGTACTAGTGAGCAGGTGTCAGGCTGCATTAGTGCATGCTGTGCTGCCCTTCCGTGTAAGACTTGTGGATGAGGTATGGCACTTTGAAATTAGATTTTTCCCTCCAAGGCAGCCAATTGAGAGCTTTTAGGGCTATGGCTTTGTTGGTTGGGCTGATGTACAGGCTGTTGCTGTATTTTAGGTGGTAGATCATGACTACTGGGATGACATAAATATTTTGAGGTAAATTGAGGAGGGGCGGTCCTCTTGCGGCTGGTGGAGGTGGTCGAAGACAGAATTATTGGCAGCATTAGTCTGGGGAGCACAGAAAGGGTCGCTGTCAATCAGAACATCAAGATTACCAGCTTTTGATATGGGTTGTGGATAAGGACCAAGGAACTCGGAGCCTGATTCACAAAGGGCCTCCATACTCGTGGTGGAGGCCCCGTAGGCGTGGTGGAGTCTCCGCACTTAGGGCAGAATCTCCGCAGTGAGAAATCTCATTGCGGGGATTCCATTCCGAGTGCGGAGACTCCCTCACAACTGTGGGGCTTCGCCACAAGTGCAGAGGCCCTTTGTGAATCAGGTCCTCAGTGTTATATTCCTTTGTTTAGACTTTCCTTACCAGTGATTCAACTCAAATTACATTTCTGTGCAAAATGCTTGAAAAGCCACCCCCAAGCCCTCTCCCGCGATTAAACTCCATGGGCCTCATTTTCAACATTTTGACACACTGCAGCGCAGCAAGCCTTCCTGCTGTGCTGCTGGCTGTCAAAAGAAAAGGGCAGGAATGCCCTGTATCCCCTGCGCCGGCGCACAATGCCCTGCCATGCGCCAATGCAGGCATCCTTGCGCCATGGTGCAAGGGTGTCTGCGTTGTAGGAGTGATTGTTTTTGTGCAGGAAGGAACACCTTCTTGCACAAAAACAGTCGTGAAAGGTGTTTTCTTCTTTCTATGTGGAAAAAGGAAAAATGAGGAGAAATAAAGGTATTTCTCCTCGTTGCACCTCCCTTAAGCCTCCCCTGGGAAGGTGTAGGAATCTGACGCATTCCCATGTTTACAGAACTTTGTAAATCTGGGAATGCGTCAGGTTCCATGGATGTTGAGTGGGAACATTCACAGCAACACCCAGGGAACGCCCCTTTCAAGCAGAGTAATGCGAAATGTGAAAGGGGGCCATATTTACAAGGGCCATGAAAAGCCACACAGGGTGGCTTTATGTGGCCTTGTAAATATGGGCAGGCACACTGCACCGCTGGTGCGTCAAAAAAAGTGAAGCACCAGCAGCGCAATGGGCTTCTAAATAAGCCCCCATGTACTTTGCAATTTTTGGTAGGATTTGTGAAATCTACGCATGCTTTTCAAGGAAAAACAACACAACTTTGCACACCTCTAGAGGAAAATCAGTGTGATAATGCTTGAGAGTGAGCAAAACTTTAGTTGAATGGAAAACAAACACAGAGTAAGCACTAATGGCTGAGATTAATTCTAGCACACCCCAATCGCTGAGCTTTTTTTGTTTGCTGTAGTTGCACAACAATCACCCTTTTAATTATTTTTTCTGGGAGAGGAAAAGTTAATAACAGCTTTGTGTTTGTCTACAATTGAATTGCCAAGATCTGCTTTTTACGAAGCAGGGGGGTTAAAATATATATTGAATGTGGGAAGACAACCCCTTTGTGCGGAAAAGCATCTCTACAAATAGAAGTTAAACACTCACAGGGAAATAATATAAATAACTCATATGTTAGAATGCTCTTTGAGTGAAGGCAAAGCCTCGAATACAGTAAGAAAGGACGACAAATCTTTCCCTTGATGCAACCACAAAAAGGTACAGGAGCAGCATTTATTGTGTTTCCTATTTCAGTGTAAATTATCTTCATAGTAAACTATTAGTATATGTACCCTTTTCAACTCACTTTCATGAGTAGCCACACTGCTCTAATTAGAAAAGAGCTACTAAAGGTTTCGCTGAAGGGTCAAAACAACGAGACGTGTTATAATGTTATTTTCCAGGAGCCTGTGACGGAAAAAGTTCTGGATTTAATGAAAATATAAAATCCAATTTTGAGCATGCACTGAATCAAGTATTTTATGATTTCAATAATTATTAAAATAGTGACACATCTAGGATTAGCAGGATGTTGCGCACGATCGCATTGAAATTGGTGAAGTATAAACTGATGAGAGTTTTAATGTTATCATCTAAAAATGTAGATTATTATGAATACATTGTGGTTTTGAAATTATCATGTACTTTAGTTTTATTAAACTGTAATACGGTCTAGGTAGGAAATCTGTTTGGGTGAATACATCAAAATCTTCATTTAATTTTAAGAGAAGGAATGGGGTAAGGAAAGATTCTTGATGGAAAGTCATTTTCCATTAAAAGGAAAAAAGAAAATTTTGCATTCTCCATTTTCGAATAGGCATACCTCATTCATTCCTCATACCTTCCACTGTCTCCTTATGTGCTTATCTAAACCGATAATGACTAATGTGCCACCGTCCTATCTCTATGAACGAGGATTCTTGTCATAATGCTTCTGCCGTTTATAAAATAAAATAAAATGAATATGGTCCTAGGTCATATATCCTTCTTGAGTTCGGAAACAGTAAATATAATTTGGGTTCTCCTGGGCTACTGCAGTCCTTACACAGAATCCTCAATTCTGTAACATCTGCTGACTAATAATTTTTTCTTTCTACCCTATCGTATAAAACTACTACTATCAGAGCTGGAGTGATCATTTGTGATACAGGTATGATGAGGACCAGTTCCTTTATGGTTGCATGGGCCCAGGATCATGTGCTTAATTTGAGCTGGTGGTTGACGGTGGGGCCCACCGGTACTCATTTTTGGGAGGGCAGCACTTATTTTTCCTCATCAGATATTGACAACGAGCAAGAGTTAAAAACATACAAACAGGAAAGAAAAAGACGGAAAACCTGGCACTAAGGGAGAAAGCAGGCGCCAGCAAGAGTGAGATAAAATGGCTGCAATATTTGGTAGTGCATTAAAGTTGCCTTAGGTGAATTAAAGACGATACCACCTTTTTATTAGCTGGAATGATTTTTAATAGCTCCGCCGGAGCAGAGCTTTGGGCAGTTGCACTCATTCTTTTACAAATTAAGCACTGGAGGGATCATTAGCTATCTAGCTGGGTAACTCTGAGGAACACACAAACAAGTTTTTGTAGACATGTGTTAAATTCCTCCAGTTTCTCACAACTTCTCCTCAAATGGTCGAAATCACTCGCCAAACCCACTCAGTACACTATGGGGCTTGTACAATCTAATTTTCCAGGAATGCTTTTAGTTTTATTCTAGCATCTCGCAGCCATCACAACAACAAAGATCAGGTGAACAGAACCAACATTAACACTATATTCATGTACGTAGCACAGACTTCTCAATGTTTTGTTGACTGAAATAGTATGTACTAGTATATAGATAAGTTGGTTCATATTATATGGCAAATAGAATTTGTTAACAACAAAGAACAACTGGAATATTTGTTTAGCCCCCAATATTAACTGTCTGAAAACTACCAAACACCTCTAAATATCCGTACAATTCTTTGGAATCTTTAGAATTTATGCAATGCATAATCTGAAGTAGACCCCTCAAAGTGAACTATTGGGGCCAGTCCTTCTAGGAATGGTTTTTGAGGCATAAGCCTTGTTCATAGTGAGTTTTAGGATGTAGCCACACTTAGGGGCATGTTAACAATCCCCTATCGCCACCACAACGTCCCTTTTCACAACTTAACGTGGCTTAACGCTGCCTTGTAAATAAGGCACCCTTTCATGCTATACTTAGTGTGAAAGGGGAGGGCAATGGGTGTTGCGGTGGGCGTTCCACCGCAACACCCATTGATTTTGACGCCTCCCCATATTTACAAGGGTGGCGTAAATATGGGGCAGCGCCAAAATTAAAACCAGGGAAAACCTGGTCTTACCCTGGCGCAACGAGAAGACATTTTTAATTTCTCCTTGCCTTTACTGTTTCCATGTGTGCTGCGTTGTGCAGCACACATAGAAACAGCAAAACGCGATTGATTGTTTATGTGCAGGAAGGTGTCCCTCCCTGCACATAAACAATCTTTAAAAAGAAATGACGTTTTGCAACTTCTATGTTTGCTGCATTAAGCAGCACAGATGGAAGTTACAAAACGCCATTCAAAGATTGTTTGTGTGCAGGAAGGGACACCTTCCTGCACAAAAACAATCTTCCCCTGCAATGCAGACACCCTTGCACTATGGTGCAAGGGTGTCTGCGTTGGCGCTAGGCAGCTAAATATAGTGCCAGCGCAGGAGGAAATGCAGGGCTGCACCATATTGTTGTAAATATGCTGCAGCCCGGCGTTTCAGAAGTGGCAGAGCGCAGCGTTAAGCCAAGAAGGCTAACGCCACGCTCGGTCACTTCTATTGTAAATATGCCCCTTAGAGTTGGCTACAGGGGCCTGTGCTCCACCAACACCTGATTATTGGGATTGTGTTGGTAAGAAAGGAATGCAGAGTAATTGTAATAACCCTTTGCCAAATTCTGCAAGAAGAGCATATATTCTAACAAAATTATTTATTCAGGATTAACCTCACCCCCAATCGTTTATTGTGGCTCCCCTCCAAAAGTAACGTTTTACTGGTAGTGAATTTTCACCGTTGGTTATTAAAGTTTAACTACTCTCCTCATGTAATTATAGTTTAGTCCTGCCCATAACTGGTTATTTGGGATGTGTCAGGATCCAGGCTGTGGCTGGTCCTCTGTTGGTGCTTCTCTGGTTTAGGGCCGGTGAGGTCAGTTGTTACTGTCACCTTATTAGAAGTCTTTAGTTGATCTTTGGCTCAGAATGTCTGTGCTTGGGGTCCAGGCCAGTTAGGACTACAGCATCCATTTAGGAACAGAAAGACTGTCACAGACATTCAACTTGCCCAAATCGAGGTAGCACTGCGTATGGGACACACTCTTAAGAATCCTACTGGGTCAAAATTGCCTTAATCAAAATAAGTAGTAGCTCATATTGTTGCACAGTATGCGGCAACCTTGCGTGTTGTATGTGTTTGTTGTATTTGTTCTTTGTGTTCTACTCATGGTATAAACGTCTCTGCATCGGATATGTGGCCTTGCTGAATTTAATTTGTTTTTATTTTCTGAAATGATGCATGCTATCACGGTTGGCGCTAGGCATGGGCTGCGTGGGCAGCCATGGGGCCTCGCACTGTTAAAAACTCCAGAGTTTCGATGCCCAGGGGGCCCCCTAAGAGTTTATATTTGGCCCCTCTCTCTGGGCCTAATCGCTGCATCTGCATGAGGATAACCGCAATTAGACAGGTAATTAAAGAGCCCTTACGTGTGAAGTGTGCCCTGCCCCTGCATGAATAAAAAGCAGGATAACCTACAGGGCGCAGAACAAAAGATAGAATGATGGCGCATCACAATGAAAACCGCTCAGCTCACCCAGGATGAGGGAAAGGGAGCAGAGAGTTGAATAAAAAGGGTAAGACAAACAGAATAAAGTGAGAGGAGGGGGAGAGAAGATAGGTGTGAGTACAGCAGCGAGACAAAAGGTGCACGCAGAGGAGCAGAATCAGCATGTAAAAGTGGCTGGACTAGGGCTTTAAGTGTGCCGGTCCCTCTAGTCTTAGACTCTGTGGTAAATTAAAACGGACATTGAAACGGGATCCTATTGGGCCCTATATTCATGTCCTACACTTTACCTGCAAAAACAATGATCCGGTGTCTGCACAACAAATGTATAACACGTTAGCCGGGTTGGACTGGCCTATAGGGCAATCAAGCAGTGCGTGATGGTCTAATCTGTCAGGTTAGTATGTAGGCCGTTTTTTGGGCTGTTTGTTTTATGGTCAGGTGAGCCAATTTTTACTGATGATCTTCATGATATTAAAACAAACATTGTCTGCGGCAAAATCAAATCTATGCAGTCTCCCTACCTTACAAAAAATGTATACAGCCTGTCTTTAAAAGTTAAAAACTGCCCTAATTTGCAAACATGGGACACTTTTCTAGCTAACTAATTTACTAATTGGGGCCACTTTTATTTTGGTGCCAGGGCCTATTTCCTGACCCAGTCTCAAGCTGCATGTTAGGGTAATCCATGGCAGCAATTTTGTTCCTGTTTATATTTCACATGATTTACTTAATCTTGCATTCCCCAAGAGTGTTAGCTATTTCCAGGATGAATGTTTCTGTATTTCATTTCACAGCATATTACTCTTGTATGGGCCACACATCTCAGTGAGTCACCTCCAGGTGTTTATAGCAGGCTACAGTTGAGTGCTTTGGAGTTGAGGCTGAAGGCAGTATAACTTTCACACTGTGCGTCTGTGGGTCAAAAAGATGTCCAGAATACATGATCATTCAGTACAAGGCCTCTCTGCAGAGCACACAGAGCAACCGTCCTGTATTCCAGTTGCAGTTGGGATTCTGTGCAAATGTGTGTGAAAGAGGTACTCATTGGTCAAAACAGTGATAGGGTGAATGTAAAATAATTTATTGTTGTTACTCATTTATGTTAAACAGCTAACAGCCATTGACAAAACCAATACTCCTGGCTGTTTTTAGAAGTAAGTCAGTTGTTGTCTTATATTTCTGGATTCAATCACAGAAAGATGAGGAAAAAGATGAGAAAAAGAGTAGAGCATTGAGGAGGAGGTGAATTTAAAAGGGTCAGCATCAACAAGAAAAGAGAAGATGCTCCAGGAGGATGGAAGGGGAGAGGTAGATGTAAATGAAGCAGAACAAGGAAAGAAGTTATGAGGCTAGGGGAGAGATGAGAGTTGAAGGGGAGTGTATGGATAAGATGTGTGGATATAAGAGAGACAGAATCAGCAAGGGAACATAAGCCAAGTGGAGAGAGAAGTAATGGTGAGAGGTGGATGGAAGAAAGCAGGACCACTGAAAGATATCAGAGGTTGAGGGGGATGAGACAGGAGGGGAGAGGTGAACGTTAGAAGGGTCAGAACCAGCAAGAGAAATTTGAATCCTAGAAAAAAGAAGTCAACTTCCAAATCTCTTTCATAAAATGTAATTTACTCATTGACAATGTGCCGGCTTCTGACAACTCTAGGAGTTTGAAGTAGCATTTGTGCTGTGGCAGATGATTTGTGGCTGGCTCTTGATCATGGAGTTAGAGCAGCCTTAATACTAATAAAACTTAGCATCCCATTTGACACTGTTTCCCAGCCAGTGCTTATAAATCAACTAGTACAACCTGGAATTTAAGTATCCCCCTGGTGTGGCTTACCTCTATCCAATTTGAGAAATCTGAAACAACCCACTCACCACCTATTTCTATTATGTACTAAACCTCTGACTTGTGGAATTATTGGGTCTCCACTGTTCAATCTATATAATTCCCAGTTAGCCTTACTCATACAGTCCTTTGGTTTCTTGCTGATATCTTGCACATATTGATACCCAAACATCATTTCCCTCAGTGGCAATATGGTCTTTGCCCAAGAATATGTTTGGACTTGTATGCCAGCAGTTGATTTCTGAATTAAGACAAATTAATTAAAATCTTATAGTGACAAATCAAGGGTTCTCATTTTTAAAGGATCTCATACCATATGGTGTTCTCTCTGGTGGCTGGTGGAGCTGGGTCAATCACCCACATAGGTGGAGTCAGCAAAAAACTTGGATTTATTTTCCACCATCTTCTCTTTTGTTTCGGAACAGATTAACCATGTTTCATCCACTTGCTTTTACTACATCCATAAGCAACACAAAATATTCCCTTTTCTCCCCTCTCGCTACAGTGAAGCTGTTGTGCAGTCAATTATCTTCTCACTAGATTATGCAAATGCCCTCTCTTTTGGGCTTTCCACCTTTTAGCAGTACCCGTCAAATCATTCAGAACAGTGCTAGGTTCCTCATCTGAGACTGCTGCATCACCATGCTATTTCTTCTGACCTTTCTACTGTCTGCTGTGTTTTTGGTTTGAAACCCTACATCTGCAAGGCACTATCCATTTGTCACTGTGCACTGCATTAAAAAGGTTCTCTCTTTCTACAACACTCTGTACTGTTCATTCCAGAATCCTATACTCTGTGCCATCCAAACTCCTGGGCCATCCTAAAATTTAGATGTCCCTGATTGGAGACAGATCCTTGTCCTTTCTAGTTGTGCAGGACTGGGACTCTCTCCCTCTTGAACTATGGTGTGACTCCAATCTTTTGGAAAAACACTTAAAACTGTCCTTTCTCCACATTAGTAAAGTCTGCACCTCTCCTTTGGAGCTCTCTTAGTGCCAGAATGCCAGATTTGCTTATCATTTTCATTCATCCCATTCAAGAGATCAATAACTAAGTTCAGCTCATTTAAAGGAAGAGGTGTGCCGCAGTGGCCAGGGCGGCTGACTCCGGAACACGGGGCTCACGATTCGATCCCCGGTGGCAGGTTAGCCCAGCACCATGTGACTCTGGGCAATAGCTCGCTTAATCTTCCCGATAGCCCCCAGTGCCTTGAGACCCTTAGGGGTGATTAGTTTTATAATGTATTTCCAATTATTAGAGATTTAAAATTTATGTACGTATTTTATTAGGATTATTGATGCTATTTTTAATAATTTTACTTATATCCAAACTAGGTAAATAGCTTCTTGCAAAGCGGCTTCAAACAATGCTATATAATTAATGGGCAATTGATATTACCTCCTATGATGTCACTTCCTGTCAGGTTAAATCTTAAACAAATTATAGGGGTCTCGCATGTTCCCATTCTGCCCGGGGCACCACAAATCCTAGGACCAGCCCTGCATGCTATTATCCCTTTGCAACTCGTGCGGGCAATACCTGGGCATTTTGTTTTCAGGTGTCTCCTTGACGACTAGTGCTCCACAAAATGGGGCAGAGAGACTTGTACTTTGAAACTCTCATAACACACTGCATGTTTACTCTGTGACCCTTGCAGGTACAAATGCTATTTCTTAATTCAATAGTTGTTGTACTCCTAGCCCTCATATTTCGCCCTGTTTTGTTCAGTGAAGCATGTTACCAGGACCGTACTGGAAACAGAAACCAGCCCTTGCAAATCTGCTTGGCCGGCCTTGGGGGATGGGAGGGGGTGGGAGGATGGGGGTGCTAGTGTCAAGCACCGCTGCCGCTTTTGTTACTAGGTACCGACATTGCAGCGCTGCTGCAAAACCGCCCCCCAGTAACAAATCCGGCCCCCACAGGTCAAAAATCAGCCCCCACCCTTCCGGGAGGTAACACAGTAGATGGAGTGAGGCAGAGAAGGACATGGTGTGGGAGAGGACATGCAAGAGCAATTAGGAAGTACACGGACAATGGAGGACGGGTTGGAGGAGCTCGGGAAAAACAGGGGCAACGGAGGGTGGGGGGAGGGGCAGGGGAATCAAGAAGACAATGGAGGGGAGTGGGAAGAGGCTACTGTTGAAAGTTGACACCAGAGGATGTGGGAGGAGATGGGGCAGCAAGTTGACAATGAAGTGTGGGTGGGTGGAGCTGGGGAAGCAAGCTGACAACAGAGGGTGGACGGGAGGGGCTAGGAAAGCACAGGGTCCACAGTGGCCGGATGGTACAGGATGGGGCGTCACACAGACAATAGTAAATGAGAGCAGATGGGGAACTACGGCCAACGGAGGGGAGTTGGGAAAGCAAGAATGCCAAGGGAAGGTGGCAGGGAGGAAGCAAGAATGGCAGCTGAAAGAGAGTGAAAGGGAGGAATGTGGAGAGGGGAGAAGTACCCAAGGGAGTCTGCTAGAAAACACACGCATCTAATAGAGTACTTAAACAAAAAAAAGTAGCACCTATAAAATGAGCAGTGAAAGGACACAAGTAATGCTTACAGCTCCAGGGGAGGAACAAACACAAGAAGAGAAGGAAAGTGTACAAAAGCTTATGAATAAGAAGAAAGCAAATTAGTGTGACAGTGAAGCTAACCATTGGTAAGCCATGGGCAGTCTCTAAGCCTACTGTCAGCTAACTGTGGGGTCGATTACGATGGCGGTCGGAAAAGCATTCCGACCGCCGTGGTAGCGGAAATTAACCGTCCGCATGTACCGCGGAAAAAGCGGCAGTCAGATTAGGATGCCCTGCCAGAAAAATCCTACTGCGGCGGACGCTATTCCACGAAACTCCACCGGGAACGTCCGAAGAAGCTGAAAATCCGACCGCGGCTGACGGAATTGCTGCAGAAAGACCCACAAACGCCGATCGACCAGCGGAATGACCGCAAGTGAAATTATGATACGACGGCGGAGCCAGCGGAACGATCAGTTGTTCCCGACCACCGCGATCGCGCGAAATGAAGAATGGGAGAGCCGGCAGAAAGACCATTGCATTCAGACCGCGCCGGTCGAGCGGAAAGAGGAATGGAGGTTGAAAGCAACCACACAACAAGGCTACCAAGTGTGGCTATTTTCTGGTGCAGCCTCCAAAAACATCTGACACACCCCAATGACACATCCCCATGGCAAGAAAAAAATACAAATCCCAGGTCAAGCCAGATAACACACCTGACATGACTCCTCCATTTTGACCCACCCACATAGCTGAGTATCAAACCAACCCATCCCTGCCCAGAATCCTTTGCACAACTCCAGAACTGAAGGGCCCAACACCACAGCGCAAAGGAGAGGCAAATCAGCACACATCACACCATCACAACCACCCACACACCACACACCACACACATCTCCACCACCACCTTCACACCTGCACTTTTCATCCATTTGCACATCACACACCATGGCACAGAAAAAAATGCCAAAATTCACTGACACTGAGTTGTCAGTCATGGTAGATGAGATAATCAGAGTAGAACCACATTTGTTTGGAAGCATGGTCCAACAGACACCAGTAGCCAGAAAAAAATCAAATGTGGGCAAGGATAGTCAGCAAAGTCAATGCAGTAGGGACCACCCCGCGCACCCTGCGTGACATCAGGAGGAGGTGGCATGACCTCAAGACCAGGGTGAAAGAGCGTGCCAACAAGAACCATGAGCTGGCTCAGAGGACTGGCGGTGGCCCTCCTGTTCCACCACTAACATTCACCGAATGGGAGGAGAAGGTGCTTGCCATACTGCATCCAGAGAGTCTCACAGGAATACCCGGGGGAGTGGAGGCTGGTAAGTACCAACAAATGTATCCCATCACACTGCCATGTCCTGTCTTGCACAACTAGAAAGCTACACTTCCTAGACCTAAATGCACTTACGTACAACACACTCTTCCCAACACATGTCTCACATATCTACCATTTCCTTCCTCTGATTCACCACAAAGGTAGCTAGCAATATTTCCATGGGGGTATGTGTACAGGCAGCCATCACTACAACTCCCACCAGGCCCCCTTGTCCCACAACTGAGCAGGATGGAACACTCCCCCACCCACAACCATGTGGCTGCCATTTCATTGCACTCCTCAAATTTACAGGTAGGTAGCCTTCTTAACAGGGAGGGGTGTTTGTGGGAAGGAAGCCAGCACTACAACTCCCACCAGGCCCCCTTGTCCCACAGCTGAGCAGGATGGAACACACCCCCACACACAACCATGTGGCAGCCATTTCATTGCACTCCTCAAACTTACAGGTAGGTAGCCATCTTAACAGGGAGGGGTGTTTGTGGGAAGGAAGCCATCACTACAACTCCCACCAGGCCCCCTTGTCCCATAGCTGAGCAGGATAGAACACACCCCCACACACAACCATGTGGCAGCCATTTCATTGTACTCCTCAAACTTACAGGTAGGTAGCCATCTTAACAGGGAGGGGTGTTTGTGGGAAGGAAGCCAGCACTACAACTCCCACCAGGCCCCCTTGTCCCACAGCTGAGCAGGATGGAACACTCCCCACCCACAACCATGTGGCAGCCATTTCATTGCACTCCTCAAACTTACAGGTAGGTAGCCTTCTCATGCTCTCTTGTCTCACCCCTGAGCAGGATGGAACACTCCCCCATCCAAGAGCCATGTGTAACCTATTCCCTTCCTCTGCTCCACTTCACAGGTAGGTAGCCTTCTTAACAGGGAGGGGTGTTTGTGGGAAGGAAGCCAGCACTACAACTCCCACCAGGCCCCTTTGTCCCACAGCTGAGCAGGATGGAACACTCCTCCCACCCACAACCATGTGGCAGCCATTTCATTGCACTCCTCAAACTTACAGGTAGGTAGCCATCTTAATAGGGAGGGGTGTTTGTGGGAAGGAAGCCAGCACTACAACTCCCACCAGGCCCCCTTGTCCCACAGCTGAGCAGGATGGAACACTCCCCCACCCACAACCATGTGGCAGCCATTTCATTGCACTCCTCAAACTTACAGGTAGGTAGCCTTCTCATGCTCTCTTGTCTCACCCCTGAGCAGGATGGAACACTCCCCCCATCCAAGAGCCATGTGTAACCTATTCTTTTCCTCTGTTCCACTTCACAGGTAGGTAGCCTTCTTAACAGGGAGGGGTGTTTGTGGGAAGGAAGCCAGCACTACAACTCCCTCCAGGCCCCCTTGTCCCACAGCTGAGCAGGATGGAACACTCTCCCCACCCACAACCATGTGGCTGCCATTTCATTGCACTCCTCAAACTTACAGGTAGATAGCCATCTTAACAGGGAGGGGTGTTTGTGGGAAGGAAGCCAGCACTACAACTCCCACCAGGCCCCCTTGTCCCACAGCTGAGCAGGATGGAACACTCCCCCCACCCAGAACCATGTGGCAGCCATTTCCCTCCACTGTGTCACCGAACAGGTAGGTAGTCAGTGCATGCACCCTGCCATCCTTCTCAAAATGCATGGAGCCATATGACCACACCAGCCCTCACATGTCAGCCAACTTGGCATAGATCCAAAAGCCACTTCCAGTGTGCATACAGCTAAGCGCATGTAACTTTCACAGAAATAAAACTTTGACTCACCAAGTCACATGTGAAAGAAATTCAGGGCCCAATCATGCACAGCACAGAATGCAATGTGTAAGTGCCATGGTGTCAGAGCATGAAGGCCCATATGAACACAAACCATGCATGGTCAATCTGACAAACAAAGTAAAGTACATAATATGAAAAAGGTATGTATAACATTACAATGGCTAGTTCTTGCTTAGTTGAAATTGATTCCATGAAGAATGGTGAAAGAACTGTCAAACTGGAGTAACAATAACTCCTTTGAGATGGATGAAGCATTCTGTGGCAAGCTCGCGGAATTCTTTCAATCCAAGGTCAATTCTATTTTTCAGGCATTTTCCCAGCAGTCTCCCAGTGCTGACCCTATTTGCGATTCGATTAAGGCTTTGGTCTCAAGCTCAGTCACTGGTCTAGAGGTCTCACCCACTTTTGAAGAGTTTTCTCTCCTCACGCAGGATAAAACCATCAGCCTCATGAGCTCCATTAAGTCCGGGGCCCCATCCAACCCCTGCCCCCAGGGATCGTCAACAAGTTGGCTAATCAGGTGGTGGCACCGCTTAAAGATCTTCTGAATCAGGTACTGAGCACTGGGCTTTATCCCGATATCTGGAAAAAGGCCTCTATTCTTCCGTTAGTGAAGAAACCCTCTCTGGACCCTAAATTGGTGGACAGCTATAGACCTATCTCGCGACTCCCGTTCCCGGCTAAGGTATTAGAGAGGGCCATGAACGTGGAAATCTTGACCTTTTTGGATGCCCATCAGCTGCTTGACCCGGCACAGCACGGGTTCAGAGCCAACCATTGCACTGAGTCTGCACTGGTGGCCGCATCAGAGGAAATTAGAGTAAGGGTGGACAAGAGCAGCAGAGCGGCACTAATTCTACTCGATCTCTCTGCCGCCTTTGACACGGTCCACCACGGGCTCCTTAGGAACCGCCTGCACTTTTTGGGCTTTAGGAGTACGGCACTATCATTGCTGAGCTCTTTTCTTGAAAACAGGCAACAGTGGGTTGAAATGGGAGAGGTGAAATCCTGCCCCTTCTCCCTCCCATGTGGGGTGCCACAGGGCTCAGCGCTCAGCCCTACTCTTTTTAATGTGTACATTACCCCTTTGGTAAAGCTTATTCTAAGTTTCGGCCTGACCGTGCTATCCTACGCTGACGACACACAGATTGTGGTGTCAGTTTCATCTCAGT
Source organism: Calotriton arnoldi (assembly GCA_963921515.1). Lineage (NCBI taxonomy): Eukaryota > Metazoa > Chordata > Amphibia > Caudata > Salamandridae > Calotriton > Calotriton arnoldi. Next base: position 571,997 of record CAWUFW010001936.1, on the reverse strand, counting down.
TTGAAAAGGATGCCAACAACTTCTGTAGCTGCATGACTACAGTGGCAGGCTGGATAAAGGCAAATTGTCTTAAATTGAATTCGGGGAAGACAGAGGTACTACTTTTTGGGAATGAGACCTCCTTCTGGATTGCATCTTGGTGGCCCCAGGAGTTGGGTGAACTACTTAAGCCAGTTCTGAAGGCTAAGAATCTGGGAGTCATCTTTGACACCAAGTTATGCTTCAATGCTCAGATTAATGCAGTGACCTTTGGGGGCTATTATATGCTTCGGATTCTAAAACAAATCCTCCCCTTTATTCCAACTGATCTCCAGAAGACCGTTATGTTGGCCCTTATTTGGTCGAAACTAGATTACTGTAATGCACTCTATCTTGGCACCTCGAAACATTTGATAAAAAAACTGCAGTCCCTTCAAAACGCGGTGGCCAGAACCCTCCTGAACATCCCCAAGTTTAAACTAGTGTCGCATCTATTACATGGCCTTCACTGGCTTCCAGTATAGAGTAGAATCTCTTTTAAAACGCTGTGCTTAATGCACAAGGCACTTCACGGTACTGGCCCTCTCTATTTCCAGGAACTAATGACTTGGTATGTGCCCGGCAGAACGCTCAGATCTAGCACGAAGCACAAGGTCTTGATTCCCAGAATTAATCGAGCAAAATGGGGCGGCAGAACCCTTGCTTTCCAGGGAGGAATGTTATGGAATTCTCTCCCTCTGGCCCTCCGTTCCCAGCATAGTCTGCAGCTGTTTAGGAAAGAGCTTAAGACCTGGCTACTTCCGCCAGTATAGGACATGGCTTCTGACTTTAGTTTTGACTTGTGGTCCTTTCCGTCCATGTTCCGCCTAGCGCTAAGACACCTTCGGGTATTGCGCGCTTTATAAAATTATTTCATTCATTCATTCAAGAGTAAACAAAAAACACGCATCATCAAAAGTTGATGTGCCACAAGTTGGTAGATGATGACATGTCTCTGTAATCACACAATCTGTACGTGGCACATGGTTTCAATTTACATGTCACACCATGGACAAGTAATGTATGTACCTCAACATCATGTCATGATGCTCATTATCTTTCATCCATACCAAGTGATTGCAATGTAAAGTGTTTGGTGTATCAAATGTAACATCCAAAAGTCTAACACCAAGCTTGTGGAGTGCACATCAATGACCATTTAACCTCTGTTCAACAGGAGATCCACAAGCAACTGCAGCAGAAAACCCCACCAACCTGCAGAGCCAGTCTCCCCCCCCCTCCCGGAACGTGAACTCTCAGATGCAGACTCCCTACGTTTCTCGGATGAGGAGCAACAACCTGGCCCCTCAGGACTGCCAGGGCACACTACGTCTCAGGCCTTGTCCCCACCACCACCACAGCAACAACAACAGCGCTGACCCCTGCTACAACGACCTGTGCGGCAGCCACCACCATAATCACCACTGCTGCCTGCAACACTCTCCCTGCCTCAGTGGTTACCAACCCCACAACACAATCAGAGGATGCCAGGGAGAGTGTGCCGGTGCGTCGAGTCCCAACGCCACAGGTCCGTGTCAGCAGGGCAGGTGGGAGGGTAACAGGGGGACAGATACAAGAGGACACTGAGACCGAAGCCCTGGCCACCATCACAAGAGTCCTTGGGGCATATGAACAGAACCAGTGTCAGATAGGCCAGGTTGTGGAAGAAGTGTGTGAGCTCCGCCTGCTGCTGAGGTCCATGGACACACATATGGGCCAACTTGTGGACCTCATGGGCCAGCTAGTTGGTGTTCTGAGGGACAGACATGCGGCCCAAATGACGGCTCAACCCCCCTCCAGTGGCCTGCCTACTGAGACTCCCACCACCTCAGCTGCGGCCACAGAGAGGGATGAGCTGCCACAAAATGACTCCTCAGACACCGCTGAGCCTGCAGCAGAGGACCCCCCTGCCAAACACACGAGGGGACGTCCGTGAAACACCAGGGGAGGATCACGTGGCAATGTACCATCAAAGCGCAAGTCGCTGAGCCAGCCATGATGGCACTTGTGTTCCCCTTGACATTGACTTTGTTAACTATCCTTACCCACATTGCCATGTTGATGGCAGGAGTCTGTTGGACTGTGTGACTACATCAATGTGGTGACTACTCTCTGTCACAAATACTTATTGTAAATAAACACTCTTTACACACCTATGTCTTTGTGTCAGCTCCATGTTTATCACAGTATGTACAATGTCAACTCAGATTCCAATGTACCACAAGCTCTGATTGTGACGAGGCATTGATAGGGTGAAGGAACCTAGAAAGACACACGAGAATTACATTTACTTGTCAGGTGATGCCATTACAGCTAAAACACACCACTAGTCATCAACGTACAAAAACCAGCACACAGAACAATGAGCAACAACATCAACATAGACATGATGTACGTGGAAAACAATACCCTGTGCCACACACATCAGCCATTAGCACAGAGCCAACAACAGCCAGCAGTCAAAAAGATCATCTATGCCTTGCCACTACCATCAAAGCTAACAGACAATGTCACTGTTGTACAATGTCACTTACACTCAAGGGAAGTAGTTGTCAATGAGCTGTTGACGCAGGTCAACACCTGCCTCTTCTCCACTATCGTCGTGACTGGGCATGTGTGGATTGGCAGGGGGGGAGGCATCTGCTGCTCATCATCGTCCAGGAGCAGGGGGATCTCTTTGCGCAAGGCCAGGTTGTGGAGCATGCAACTATGATCTGACACACCTTTTGGGGAGAGTAGAGTAGTGCACCTCCGCTCTTGTCCAGACACCGGAATCTAGACTTCAGGAGCCCAAAAGTACGCTCCACCACATGACGTGTCCTCCCATGTGCATCATTGTAGCAGACTTCACCCGGGGTCCTTGGATTCCTCAGTGGGCTCAGCAACCAAGGTCGGTTGGGATATGCAGAGTCACCTAGGTGTGAGATACACAGAGCAATTTTGTAATATAAACAGTAGCTGAGAACAGCATGTCACACATACAGCACACTACTTGACTCTGCGTACTCACCAACAAGCCAAGCACGCTCCGGATGCAGATTTGCCATCAATTGTGGGATGATGCTGTTACGCAGTATGTAGGAGTCATGTGCAGAACCGGGGAATTTGGCACACACATGGGAGATAATCATATCCGCTTGGCATACCACTTACACATTAATGGAATGGAAATGCTTCCTGTTCCGGTAGATGTGCTCACGTGCCTGTGGTGGAACTAGGCCAACATGTGTGCAGTCAATGGCTCCAACCACATTAGGTATGTGTCCAAGATCATAAAAATAACCCTTCACATCTGCCAATTTATGTCTCCTTGGATAGTGGATGTAGCAGTCCTTGTAGGTCAACAATGCGGACAGGACATCATGTGGCACCATGCTGAACATAGGTTGAGACATTCCACCGGCAATGGCCACCGTGTACTGAAACGAACCAGTTGCAGTGAAATGCAGGATCGCCATCACCTTAACTGTTGGTGTCAAAGCAGTCGGATAGGTTCTGTGAGGCCTCAGATGGGGCTCCAACTGACCACATAGGTCTTGAAGGGTAAGGCGATCCAGACGGAATTTCCTTATGATGTCCTCATCCTCCATGTTCGCCAGCACTGGGAACGGACGGTGCACATTTGGTCGTCTCCTAAATAATATGAAAGGGGACACATGTCAATTTAATTCCCCTATGAGATGTGTCAAACATCTTACATCTTGACTGACACAGAGCAAACAATGACTGGACTGTAACAACAGCTTAATGGACAAGTCACATGCAGAGACACCTTGATCTCATGTAGTCGTACATGTGGTTAGTATGTACATACTGACTACTTCCAAAACAGAATCTGACTATGTGAATGGTGAATGGTACACTCCTACATCTTGTGTCGCCAGCCCTGGGAGTAGGTGACACAGCACATGTTGGAGACAGCAACACTGCTGACTTCTACGTAGCTGCTGTACCTGCCACACCTTCTTGCTTAAGTCGCACAGAGCACACCTTTTCCACACAATGAGCACAGTGTGTGTAAGCTGATCAACTATCAAAATGAATACAGCAATGTACACAGTGAAATAGGCACATTATGTGGTCAGTCCATCATTACTGTGGGTTGATTAGCCATCTCACACATTGACATGTTCACAAATATGAGACTCCATTACACACCAAATCTGTGTACATGCACACAAATATCATATGTGACATGTGAGGAAGTACATGCCAATGCATGTAATCATGTGCACTGACATGGCTTGTGTAGGCATCAGTGAGGTGAATGTCACACTGGCATTTAATTTTGCAAACAGGTGCCAGAATACATTGTAACGGTATAGTGTTCAATGATGAAAATTGGCTATTGCCATTGCTATAGCACAATGTGTCTATAGGTGCAGTATGCGTGCTCCGCCACTGCAATCACGGTCATTGGCCACAATTGAGAAATGCCAAATAGCGGTAGAGACTGCCTGGCCCCCGCAGTGTGCCACCACCAATGCCAATGCCATTGCAGCCAATGGGAACCGCGATCGCGGTAGTGCTATACAATTTTGAAACCCATGGTAGGCGTGCTCCGCTACCGCGGGCCCGGTCATTGGATATAATTGAAAGATGCAGGATTGCGGTAGTGACCGCCTGGACCCCACGGTGTGACACCGCCAATGCCAATGCCATTGCAGTTAATGGGAACCGCGATCGCGGTAGTGCAATACAATTTTGAAACCCGCGGTAGGCGTGCTCTGTACAGCGGGCCCGGTCATTGGATATAATTGAAAGATGCAGGATTGCGGTAGTGACCACCTGGACCCCGCGGTGTGACACCGCCAATGCCAATGCCATTGCAGCCAATCGGAACCGCGATCGAGGTAGTGCAATACAATTTTGAAACCCGCGGTAGGCGTGCTCCGCTACCGCGGGCCCGGTCATTGGGTACAATTGAAAGATGCAGGATTGCGGTAGTGACCGCCTGGCCCCCGCTTTGTGACACCGCCTATGCCAATGCCATTGCAGCCAATGGGAACCACAATTGCGGTAGTGCAATACAAGTTTGAAACTCGTGGTAGGCGTGCTCCGCTACTGCGGTCACGGTTATTGGATACAATTGAAAAAATGCTAACCAGGCAGCCCAATTGCAGCAGCAGAGTACCACTGAAACAACCCCAGGGGCCTATAAATGTCTGTGAGAGATCCACACATTTCACTTGCATCCAGACACTGCTGCCTGCCATTCTTCACCAACAACTGCTGCTGTTCCTGTATTCTGGACCCAGTGATGGCGAGAACTGAGAACATCAGGTCGCGTCCCTTCACCACAGAGGAGCTGGAGGTCCTGGTGGACGAGGTCCTTGCACAGTATGGGAGGCTATATGGTGCGCCAGATGTACTGGTAAGTGTCTGAGTAAAAGTTTGAGAGTGCTCAGAATGCTCACATGATGTTGCTCTGCAGTAGTATGTGCCTGTGAGTGCAAGTCAATGTGCATGCATCCATATTTTGCATATAGCATGCTCCATCCATGGCCTATTAAGAATTGTATTTGAGTATGTGGGGAGGATGGCAACATGGACACTTCTACAGCTCCTCCTAAGCAAAAATAAACACACGTTGGTCTGAGACTGGGTAATGTAAATGTGTGATACACTGCCTAGCATGCTGACTTCATGTCAATGGGGTGTGTAGCCTTATTTCCACAGATCCATGACTGCATTGAAGGATGGGAGTGACATGCAGTGGTTTTGCAGCCATACAGTTACACTGCTGGTTTGAGACACTCGAATTCTGAACAAACATTGCCTGTGCTATGTGATGTCATAGTCCTTTACGTCTTCACATGCTCATTTGTGACATTACAAATGTATTTTGTCCAGAGGGTACTGAATGATGTGTGTACAGTTTTCAAATTGCCCCTCTGGTGATTTGTGCATTATGCACAAGAGTACAGTGCCTGAGTGTAACACTCTTGGTGGTAATTCACCTATGACACATCAGATAAATGTGATTTGGAGATGTCATCCTTCTATTGATTCCTTGATGTGTTCAGTCTCGCATGTGTAGGCACTGTTTGCCCTCTCATATTGTACATGCATATGATTTCTCTGATGGCCCACGTTTAACCTCAGTGTGAGTCCCTCTGGCCTGCACAGAAACTGCCCAATGTGACAAGGACCCATCACTAAATGGACTGAGTGAAACATATGTGTTGTCTACCACCCTATTTCTCAATGAGCTATCTTAGGCCTGAGGGTTGCACAAGACAGGACTACACCTTGTGAGAAGAGTGTGAGAATGTAAGATCATGGCCCTAAATGTGACCACCATGACACATGTAGCCATGAACTGCTCAAGGACATTGAGGTGTGTGTAGTGTTGGACACAATGAGTCTGCCACGACACATCATTTCCAATGTATTGTATGTCATGCTCACTCTCATACTGCATCACAGATGAGGGCCATTTTCACATTGGCTGCTGTGCTGGTACTCTGCATGTGTACGAGGTGGCCATGTACTGTGTCCATCATCATACATGTATAAATTTCTATGAGTTTATTCAATCCAAGTGTACTACGTGTCATGCTGTATGGCCTCTGCTCAACATTTATGTATTAGTGTGCTATGTATTTTCATGCTCCTGTACTGACACACGTTGGTACACAACACAGTGTCACTGAAACTTCCTCTTCTTGTCTCACATGCCTGCAGCTTAAGGTACATCAGCGTAAGGCGATATGGAGGGCCATTGCACGCAAGGTGCGGGCTCTGGGTGTCTCCAACCAACGGCATACACACTGTCACAAGAGGTGGATGACATCTGCCGGCTGAGCAAAAACGTGGCAGAGATGACGCTGGGGGTGCTCCCTCGGAGTGGCAGGTTGGCACGCAGGAGCATGACACCACTAATGGCCCGCATCTTGGCAGTGACACAGCCAGATCTGGATGGACGCTTGAGGGCCCATCAGCAGCAAGTTGGGGGTGAGTATTGTGCGTGGTGTGACTTTGGGTGTGAGTGACTGCATGAATCCCAACCGTGAGCCAGTGCGAAGCTCTGTGATGTCTCTAGTGTGATGCAATGGCTTATAAGTGGCCTCAGTGTTGAGTGCAGCTGATCTGCATTTGTACAACATGTGGTTTCTCATGTGTTTAAAACCATGACCCTTGTCATTGACAGATGAGATGTGGCCTTGTGACATATGCTGCAGTATGAGTGTCATAGACATCACCTGGCAGTGAACAGCAGTGAGCATCATGTTAGTGTGCATTCATAGATGTGTGCTGTGCACAACAGATAAATTGTGACATCTACACAGCTGACACCAATGTACAACTGTAGTTGTGCTTCGAAGCCCAACATGGTGGATATCAGGAGCTTGTAGCCATTGCAAAAGGACATTTTGGAGTTTGTATCTGTGGTGTTCCATTAGAGAGACTCCATATGTGACAGAGACAACATGGTTTGATGTATAGCTAACTCACCTACAGGCAAGTAGGTATGCTTACAGACAATAGTATGTGTGGTTACAGGGAGGCACAGGGCCAGCTCTTTGGCTGTGTCAACGCCACATGGAGCATTACTATCAACTATGCATGTTTCCATGCATCATCTGATTGCATAAATGTAGCACATGCTGAATGTACATGTAGGAGTTCAACATGGGAGTATCATTTTAAAGTTTTGTGCTTTGCTTGCATATGATGTTTGTGAGTATGGCACTATACTGATCCTATGTCTCTGTCTCTTGCAGCATCTACCGAGGGCAGGGAAGGACGGGGGACCAACACCAGTGTGGAAGATACTGGCACGACAGCTACACATGAGTTCACTGACACTGAGAGGACCAGCGCCTCGGAGGGGGACCAGAGTGCCCTGGATGATTCACGCCCGGAAACACCAACCTCCACATCTTCAGACTCCAACGGTGACTCAATGTTGGCGAGCACAGGAAGTTCCAGATCTGCCTCTTCTTCCGCCACACCTCGTACAGTGGCCACCCTCCCGGATGCTCCCACAAGTGCTGTCCGTGCATGCAGCCCTAGGAAGGGTAGAGTCTCCTTCCCCCCCAGGCACCACTGCCCCTGCCCCTGTCTCACCTGCTGCCCTCAGTGTGGAGGAAGTAGACATTTTGCGCCAGCTGTGTGTGGGTCAGACTGCTCTCCTGAATGCCTTCCAGGATCATGACAAGAAGTTGGCACAGGTAGTTGCATTCATGGAGGGCATTCATTCGGATGTGGGTGGCCTACACCGAACTGTCCAGTCTTTTTCCTCCACAGAGACGGCAGCCATTCAGTATTCACAAGCTCCCAGTCCAGCTCCTGTCCCTTCAGCAACCACCCTGCCAGTGGCACCACCTGACGAGAGTGCCCACACGCCAGAGCCCTCAGGCACCAAGTCCTCCACACGCAGCACACAACAGCAGCACTCTAAGCGTACCAGACCACAGACACCATCACCACAACACAAAACGGGCACACATGAGCGCAAAACCAAAAGCCCATCACGTGACACTCAGGGGCATCAGGCCAAAAAGCAGGCATCAACATCACATTCATCAAAATCACCACCATCCAAGGGCACTCCCATCCCCACACCTGCTCCCAAAGACCCACAAACACTTGCCCTGTCTGCTGTGATCCTGGTGCCTGCTACGACTAAGCCCAAACACATTTCAAAGGCAGATTCACCCAAAACGTCAACTCCTACCCACACCCCTGTGAAGCAGGGACAAGAGAGCAAAGTGGGGGGTTTACCTCGACAACAGGGGATGCAGGGGAAGAGGCAAGGCCACCCCAAGCGTACCACCAGGTCCAGCAAATCCCCACGGGGAGAGCCACCTGCACCTGATACACCTTTGAAAGAGAGTGAGGCTGTTGTACCCACCTCACTTCCCACTCTGGCCAAGACACTTGTGGGCTATCGGATCCCCAAACAGTTGAGACCCAGACCTCAACATTCACCCTCAACCACTGTGCCTCCACGCAGCATGTCTCCACCTCCCCGTGCCACCACTCCACCAGGTCCAAGCAGCCCTCAGGCTCCCACAGCCACGGATGCCTCTACCTCAGCCGGTTCTCTCTCTCCCAGGTCCAGTCCTCAAACTGGCCCCGACAATCAGCCCCCTCCCAGTTCAACTTGAAGCCAAATTTTAAGCCAAGTCCTCCTCCCCACACCATTTCTCCCACAGTGGTGCCTGGACTGCCCATACGTAGCCCCTGAGCTGTGGTGAATCCCATGGCAGTGGACGGTGTAACCCATTTGATGTGCAAGTTCTCATGCACACATGTGCAGACTAGAAATATGGACTGGCCAATGGCCTTGCTGTTTGGAACTTTTGATGCCCATTTCCTGTGCAGTTTCTCATGCACACATGTGCGGACTAGAAATATGGACTGGCCAATGGCCGTGCTGTTTGGTACTTTTGATGCCCATTTCCTGTGCAGTTTCTCATGCACACATGTGGGGACTAGAAATATGGACTGGCCAATGGCCTTGCTGTTTGGTACTTTTGATGCCCATTTCCTGTGCAGTTTCTCATGCACACATGTGCATACTGGGAATTTGTACTGGCCAATGGCCTTGATGTTTTGCACTTTTGATGCCTATCCGGATATTATGTAATAAAGATTGTTACTCATGATGTCTGCTTTGTCGCTGCCCTTGCTAAATAAAAGTTTAATGTATGGGTATATGTTCATGTGACACATGCTCTGTATGCCACTTTCACATTGGCAATTACTTGATTTACTTTTTCAGAGGTTGCCAGAGGTGACAGGCACTTTTGTTCTTCTTGACTCTGAGGCTTGAGGGTGCAATGATGGTTGTTTGTGATGATCTACTCTTATCCTAATCTTTCTATAGTCAGGTTGGCTAAATTGAACACATGTCATATTAGGATGCACTACCACAACAGAGGTGAATTCTATCCACAGGATAACTTGCGGGGTGGACAGGGTCCGTCATATCTGTGGGATCTTTCTTGATGTGTGAACAGCAGTGTTGATGTGTAGTCATCTTGTGTAGGCCTGTCTTCATAGTCACATGGGTACATTTGAATGTGTGCACTTGAGTAGTCATACAGTGGGATTGGCCTGTCATTGTCAGTAGTGCTGAGGTGTATGTGCCCCTGCACATGCCCCTACACACATGTATGATCCAGGTAATGAGGGCCTGTTTGTTTACATTATCAGACATGTGCTTCAGATTGTGGGCACATTTAGGAGTTGTAGGTTGAGCATTGTGCAGTGTGTTGGTGTGTCCTTGCACTCCTGGGGGACACCTACTTGTTGTCGCTGTCAGTTGTGAGTATGCAGAGTGTGTCACTGCAAAGTCTGTGTTGTGTTTTGTTGATCAGCCATGGGTCTTGTTTAAGTTTGTGCTCACTGTGCTGACCTGCTCAGCAACACTGACATTATATGTGAGTTATCTCATACATTGCTGTCACTTGACACATTTTTGGGACAAGTATAGTATGTAGTATGAAGAGTCATACCATCCCCTATAGGTGCTTCTGATGCCTACACATTGTGAGTTACTCCTCTATGTGTTTTTGCACTGTACACTCCTGACCAGTCCAATACTGATGTACACACCACTACAGTCTCATGTCTTCCACCCCATGCCTTGCCAGTGTGTGACCCTCCCCACCACTTCACAGTGTGACACTATACTGTGGGAGGCTGATCTGTGTACAGGACCAATGTGCCACTCAGGATTGTTTCACAATTAGTTATGTGGTATTTTCTTCTACTTGATTGCAGTCATGGTTGCTCATGTGCAGTGCACATGTTTGAGCAGCACAGTCCTCTAGTCATGTTGTATGCATCTAGGTTTTCCTGAGTTGTGCAGCTGTGGGTGATGGCTAAGCTGTATGTCTGTTTGCTGAGGTACTGCTACTCTTCCTGAGTGTGATGTGATCTGTGTGCTGTGATGATTTTTGGTGTGGAAGTTCATGGTGGAGCACTCAGATATGTGTGATACTGGTTTTGTTGGTGTTCACACACTGCTTACTGTGCATGCACTGCTGTCAGTGTATGTTGCCTTGTACTTGCCTGGTGTGCATCCCCCTGTTGTCCAGCTGAGTTGGCTATGTGATGAATTGGTATGTGCATATGTTGTGTTTTTGTTGTTGATGGATGCAGTGTTTGGCCTGTGTTGGCTCTTTCTACTGACAGGTGCGTGTGTGTGTGATGTTCTATTTCCATGACATTGTGTGAGAGTAGTTTGTGCATTGTAATACATTCTGATGTGTGTTGAATTTGTGGTGTGCATTGCTTGTGTGAATGTCACATGCAGCAATGTGGATTCTTGTCCATGAGCTTCTTTTGAGTGCACATTTGTGCTATGTCCTCCTATATTTTAGGTGGCACTTGTCAGGAGTGTGCATGTGCATGCTTGTGCTACACATTGACACCATTCACACTTGATAACTGGTGTGGTGTCTATGTCTGTGTTAGCTGATTTGTCATATTGATCACAGTTAGTGTTCATGATTGGCATTTGATAATGCAATTTTTGATCGGGTTGGGGTATGGTGTCTGTGCATTTGTCCAGAGTTAAATGTTGTGTATTCCTGTTCTGTCTAGGGTCACATTGCCTATCCACTGTTTGCCTGCACATGGCTGAGCTTGTTGGATTTCTTTGGATGTTGTTTGTGAGATTTGTGTTTGGCTATTGGTTTTTGATCAGCATTGGTTCAGACATCCCTGAGTGGGTTTCTGACATATGTAGATACACACCAGGGTGTGTCATTGGTTGTCAGGAAACCCACAGGACCTTATTTGCACCTTTATGTGTGTTTCTCACAGGTGTTGAGTGTTGCAGGTGTGAGATGGATAGATGATGGGTATGTGTGAAGGTACTACTTGGGTTTGACAGTCAGGGAGTGTGACAATGAGCCATGTGTGTTGTGCTGGTGGCATACACATGTCAAGGTAGTTGACACAGATGTGGGGCTGGTCACTGTATGGCTTCTGACACTTCCTATCATTCCTGTGCCTATGCATAGCTTGCATTGCTGTATCGCAGAGATATTGCACAGATGTCACTTTATTTAAATTCCAATCACTGTGCCACCCATGTCTGATTTGATGGCCTAAGGGTAGTGTGATATGTTCCTCCTCTTGCATGTCATGTACAAATGCTGTGTGACTTGCTCCATGGTTTTCCAGCACTGTGCACTCCACTTTGGGCTAGTCCATTTATTGTCATACATTGCTGCTGACCTATGGTATGTGTATGTGGCAGAGTTTCAGTGTGGGATCTGTGTGAGGGACTTGACATGCAGTGTGTACAGTTCAGTGGTTGTTCATATGCAGAGTGACTCTTCATTTCTTAATTTACTCAGTTTGATTCACATGAGTGGAAGGCAGGTGTGAGGAGGAGGGTTGTCCAGCCCCTGACCTTCTGTGCAGGGTGTTCATCTTAACCCCCACCTTCCCAGTCAATCTACCTTGCCCTTTGAAGTCTGAGGTGCGAGGTCGAGCCACACCTGGCTGCTAAATAGTGCATTGAGGGGGGGCACAAGAGGGGCACACAGCATGGGCAGACATGGATGTGGGAAGCGTGTTGTGGGCTGTGACCAACTGATGCTGGCCACCATGTGGGTAGGGTGAAGGTGGGGCCCTGGGCAGCTTCCCACACTGCCCATGCCTTGCGTCGGCCCTGCCTACTACATGGTGCGCAGGTTTTCCCGCGTCTTCACCGCTGCGGTGACATGACCGGGACATTGCAGTGATTTCTATGGTGATGGGTGACCCCGATGCGGAGGTGTCAATTTGTAGCAAGCAGGACATGTGTGGGTACACTGGGGGATATGTTCCTGTCTCCATCAGAGTGTCTGATGTAGACAGGAACCGTATTTCAGCACAAGAGTTGTGTGTTGTGGTTGTATGCGGAGATGTGTTATTTACTCACCTGCGGTGTCGACCGCGGCGACGTCTTATATGCTGGTAGTGGATCAGGTACAGCAGCGGAAGGGCTTGAAGAGCTGGATCCATAGAGGTCAGGAACGCGTGGAGGTGGCCGGGATTCGAGTTTCACTCTCCGCAGTAGTGCTTCCGCCGTCTCCGAGTGGCTGGTTTCTCCGCTGCGTTCTGATGGGCTGTTTGGGGCATCGTGATTTGTCCGGCGGTCGTAACGTCATTCCGCACGGCGGTCTTTCTCTATTGGCTCCCTCCGCCACTGTTGCGGAAGGAAATTTCTGGCCGGTCCCGAAACTCCAGAGCGGACGGGAAATGGGCTATCTTTGCCCATTGTAATATGGCGGATGCGAGGACCGCCGCAGGAGTGTGGAAAAGGACGTTTTCCGCTACCGCCAGCACCGCGGATGTGCCAAACACCGCCATCCTAATGAGCCCCTATATGTCTAGCAATAGTCATCATTAGGGTTGTAATATTTGCCCTCATTCAATAATTCATAGTATAAACCCACATATTGACCATCACTCAGTACTGCTGCTTTCCATTTGCAAACATAACATGAAAAACACAACATTTGCTAATATTACAATAAGGCATTTTCATATGTAATTTATATTGTGTTTATGCTGATAACACTACACCCAACCTCATTCTTCCCCAGCAGTAATTTCTTTATCTGCTCCTTCTTCCTTATGAGGCTAGTAGCATCATTGTGCAGTTATTTTAATAGAGATCCCTCAGAAGTCAGCGGGAAGGGTGCAGCACTTTGGGTTAGTACTAGAGGTCTCTATGAATTCAACAGAAATGGTGCACTACCACAAGCTATTATTTGTAGAAAAGCGGAATATTATGTGGTATGGTTGGGTAGCCTTACCATGTTATAATGTCACAATACCCCAAAGATGGTCCTTAGAGTCACACTAATAAATCTTTAGTTCAGTCCTGGTAGAGTGGCAAAGAGCCGTAAGGCTTTACTAGAGGAACATCTATTAAGCATTTTAGAGTACCAAAAGCAACGATACGTAATTGACACGACTCGAGAGAAATCCGTCACCAATTTATAAAAATAGAGTGTATTTTTATCTGAATTTAGACATGAAAATGAACGGAATAGCATACATATAACCAGAGTTATAGATTTCTGGAGCAATATTAAATCATTGCAGTAAAATACATGAAGAAGATAACATTGAGGTCAATGTCAAAAATCACTAGTTACAATCGGCCACTTGCAGGTTGAGTTACATGGAACCCTTACAGGGTTATGGTTATGTGGGCCCCAGGACCAGGCCACAACAGTCAGATCAATTTTACCTAGCCAGTGGAGAGTTGTCCTCAGTGTCCTTGGTGCTGAACGGGAGCTGAGCTGGTTCTGATTTTAATGCTTACACGACGCTGCAAGAAACACAATGCAAAAACAGAACAGATACACAGCTCTTGATGCCAGATGATGGTTGCATGGTGTTCCCTGTAGATGCAACGTTGATGGTAGGGGTTTGTTACCGGATTGGTGACCAACAAGCCTTGGTAGCAGTAAGGTACTGGAACTTCATTGGGTCCGGGAGAGTGAGGTAGCGGCCAGAAAGTTCAGGACAGGTGGGATTACAACTCCCACACTGCACTGGACCACCTGGATTTGGACGATCCCAAGGAGTGCCCAGTGGCCAGTGATTCTTTGGATCCAGCGAGTGTTTTTACCTGCAGTTTCCAGGGGACTAGTGTCACTAGTCTAGGGGAGCCTGAAGGTGTGGCTGGCTTCTACGGGGGCCTTCTCTCCTGGAGTGCTGAGATTTAGCAAAGGACAAGGGTCGTTAACTCAGGTCTAAGTCTTTTGCCAAAGGGACAGTGTATCCCTCTTTTGCTTTGGTGCTCTGGGTAAAGTCCTGTTGTCGGCAACACAGGTCTCCTCTTGGTCCTTCCTTAAGGTAAGTTGTTCAGATCTGAGGTTCTGGTGTCAAGAGGTCTCTTCAATCCTAGATTTAGGGAAGTTAGGGGTGTGGGAGTTAGTAGCCAATGGGCAGTTAGTCTCTGCAGCTAGTCTGCCCTTGAAGTGACCACATCTGAGGGTGTAGGTCACCTTTTCTACCCATAACCCTCTATTCTGCCACTCATAAAGATGGCAGAAATCAAATTGTGGTGTACAGACCAGGCTACTCACTCCAGAGGTGTGGCCAGCCTTCGTGATGCATATCAGAGGCGGTGCAGCCTTCGAAGCTCACAGCCTTGATGTGCCACTTCATGAGCCTGCTTGGGAGAAGGGAGGTGTGACCTCCTTCCTGCCCAAGCCTTTGCTCCTGACTCCTGGGAGTGATCACATTGCCTGGCAGGAATTCAGAATCTTGTCTTGGCAGCAGCAGGCATGGGAAAGAGCAGGCCAGTCAGCCAGAACACAGGGAAGCTGGGGCAATCAGGTGGGTAACCTCTAAGGTCGCCACCTGGGTGCATGACATGTCACCCAAAGCACGAGATTCATGTCAGGGGTAAGAAGGCACATTGTTTGACACCAAACATGACATATTTTAGTGCTACCATAATGGACTTGCCAATCTCAAGAGTGCCCGGTTGGCAGTCCATGTTATCCTATGGACTGCTCAATGTAGATAACAAGGACCCCCTGCTAATTAATAAATTCCTAGGGCAGGGCAAAATGTATCTGCTTCGGATTCAAGATTTCTTGTAAGACGTGCATATCTGCAGTCTACGCCATAGGGTATTTACCCATTGAACCCTAAGTACAGCTGTTACTGAATTTGAATTGGACGCTTTGACATATTTTCAGTGTCCAAATAATTGTGTGGCTCTCCTGATGAAGGCGCAGATTGCGCCGAAACGCGCGTAGGCAAGAAGACTCTGTTTATGCCACGTTTATCAATATGTTTTTATGTTTTTCAGTATTGTGTTTTATTGTGGACACATAGTGAATATATGTTGTTATTGTATATGTTTGTATTCACAGTTTTTGACGTATATATGTTTGTATTTTATATACATATGTGTATTCAATGTATTTTTCTTATCAATCATGGTTTAGAATAATTTTTTTAATGAAATTGAATTAAAGAAATGAAAACTTTTTAAATAAAACTTAACTGTGTGGTTACACTGAGTTCATAGCATCATGTCGCTTTGTATTATGGTCTGTTAATTGTCAGACACAGTGGATTGCCTAGGGGTTTGTTTCCTCAATCCTATGGACTGCTAACACTTATAGTAGTTTCGAATGGGGAACACCACTATAGGGCAATAAATAGGCTTGCACTTATATGTCCTCACCTTTAATATACTACACCCTCCCTCCTGGGTTGAGGAGGCCAACTCTAGGGGTGTCTGATATATAGTAAAGGTAGTGCATTTGACTGTTTCACACATGGTGAGAGCACAGTCGAATTTGAGCAGTTTTTACTGCTCCTGTAGTCTGCAATGGTAGGCCTGCTGTCAGTAGTTTGCTTCGGTCACCCAGGATGGCAAAAAACTGTGCTGTAGCCCTGGGGACCCCTTCACCACCTATGCCCTGGGTACCCCTGGTGCCATATACTAGGGATTTACTAGGGGGTAAAGTCCTTGCCAATTGGGTTTACCAATTCACACATAGCATGTTTAGGTAAGGGGCACTGGGGCCTGGTTAACAGGCTCCAGTGCTCTTTCAGAGTTGAACACCAGCATCTAGTAGTCCAAATAGGGCCAAATAGTGGGGGGGCATCTTCAAAGAGACATGTTTTCTTACATTATTAGAGGTCCCTCTGATGTCAACAGCAAAGATGCAAATTCTCAGATCACACAAAAATGGCACAAATATATTTTTATCTAGTAAAATTGGCTGTTAGCAGACCAGTATTCAAGATGCAACCAATCACTTGTGAGAACTTTTCCCAGTTTTCTGTATGCTGAAGTTTCCCACTGGCATGAGCTACCAAATATTCGCCATCTTAGGGTTCAGTTCATTAGCCTTCATGCCCTTCTGCTGGATTATAAAGTGGTGCTCTTTTTGTTATTTTCAATTGCCATTAATCCTCACAAAGGGCATATATCAAGGATGTGAGCAAAGGGTGTTAGCAGTGATGGTTCCTTACTTAAAGCCACCAAGTATTTGAAATATTTTGAGACTAAAGCTTTAAATACCATAATGTCCAATTGCATCCCAGTTTCAGTTTGCATCATTCATGCAATGCTGGAGAGGGATTCCTTTCCCATTAACAGAAGCAAAATGTATGACGGCACAATACTTCTTTGAGCTGAAACCAAGAACCCTCTTGGTAGATCTGTGTGTTGATTACATGATCTTTGACAAACAGATAAAATTGTTTGGAGCAGATCTAACAATGAAGTCACTAGGCCTGATTCACAAAGGAAAACCTACACTTTTGTATAAATGATCAAGTAAACTGTGGTTACGAAACGCGTCGGTTGTTCCTCTAACTGGATACTTTGTGGAGGTTGTTCCTCTAACTGGATACTTTGTGGAAAATAAACTAATTGGAGAAGACGATACTTTGTGAGTGCGGTTTCTGTAATCCGGAAGGATTAATGTGGATGTAATTAATACGGCGGGGCTCTGCCTTGGAACTTGCACCGGATTGAGAGCGCCAGGGGTCCGTACGAACTCGAGCCAGGAGGGAGTAAAACTTTTGTATAAATGTACTATTTTTTTGATATTTACAAACTACAATTTAATAGCAACTTTACGACTGCGAAAAAGATAGGACAGGCCTATGCACTTTGTTCAATGGGTCCTCAAATAACTTATTCTATTACAGCAATTATGTGTGCCCAATGCTATTTTGCATTTTTAAATATAGGGGCTTATTTACAAGCCCCTTGCGCCACCCGTACGTCACTTTTCCCATGTTAAAAATGACGCAAAAGTGGCGCAAGGGCCTTGTAAATAAGCCCCATAGTGTTTAGGTACAATATTGCATATTTTATTTATTCATTTTTATCTCCTTAAATTGTATATTTTGCAATGCACTTTTCCCTTGCCTGTAAAATATTGTCTACTGTACTGATTACATTTTTCTAATGGATGGCATTAGCAATCATTACTTGTCTGATGCTCTCTAACCTCTACAGAAAGAGACAGAAGGGTGAACAATCAAGACACTGTGGGCCTTATTTACAAGGAATTAATGCAGTGCGGTGTCGCAAGCCATTTGGCTGAGCCACACTGTGTTAATTCCGAAGCAAAGAGATGCGTCATTTCTACAACGATATGACGGATCCCTTTGCTGTCCCCTGTGCTGGTGCACAATTAGCTGCCATGCGCTGAAGAAGGCACCCTTGCACCATGGTGCCTCACACAAGCACAATGTCCCACTGGTCACCACGAGACACCCAGAACATGAGGTGAACATGAGGTGGATGTATTCTCAAGTTCAACTTCATCATGGCCTCCTTCAATCTTTGAGTCCCTGAACAGGCTGGGAGATGGCAGTTCGCTAATTGTCCTTTGTCCTCATTCCCCATCCCTGTACAGCTTGTGATCACTGGTTTCCATTTAAGTTTAAGCCCCGTCCCTCTATTTGCCACATTGAGGTTTTTTTTGCAAAAACCAGCTGTCAGAATCCAAGCAACTGATACATTTAGAGTGTGGTCTAGTGGTTGTGGCTTCATTGGCAAGGAATTTTAGTAGGCTTGTGCATTGGGGCCTAAGTGTTTAGGGAAGGAGCATATGATTGAATAGAACTGACATTGAATAGATGGCACCCTAGATGAGGTGCTTTCTACAGATCACTTTGAAATAAAGCTTTTGGAAGCATATATTGCGATTTGTTTTGGTGCTCACTATCTGAAAATATTGTAGGCTGCACTTTGCTGCAGTCCATCCCACACCCAGCATTTGGATTCCTGTCTTTTGCATTCCCATGTTGTATATTGCATACTTCATTAAATTAAGGTTCTTTCGGAACTCTCATTTGTATAGTTTTGTCATCATTGGGAGTTCCAAACTTCTAGATTAAGTTATCCTACCACTTTTTTGTTGTTGCAGTTTTTACAGCGCAAACTCGACCCGAAGATATTGGAGCACCTAACATTACCTTACACGGTGACCAGACATCCTGGATTTGCCTGGACAGTCCGGGTTTTTCAAGGACTGACTCAGGGTCCTGACACTTGTTACAAAAAGAGATACATATCCAGGTTTTGAGAGAGGGTTGGGTGAGCAGGCACATTTATCACTGTGCTCAGTAGGCTCACATTCACACCGGCCCTCTCATGACACCATGGACAGAGTTTTGTCTTAATGAATTTCATGCTGTGCTGCCTGACATAATTCAGGCAGCACAACAGGATTTAAAGGGGGGGCGGTGAATCAACCCCTGCAGAGCCCATCACCTGAGGAGATTCACAAAGCTCCCCTTGCAACACACAGGAGCTAGGCCAAGGAAATTATTTATTTCCATTCTGGAGAGGTATCTTTTTCTGTAGCATGAAATTTAAATACTTCTTTGGCCATGCTGTGGTATGTTCCATATGGCTGTATATATATCAGCCATAAGGAACACACCACCGCATGGCCAAAGAAATATTTAAATATATATATATATATATATATATATATATATTATCTACTGGCGGTCGCCAGTAGATAGTTATAGTTACAACCTATTATCCATAGGAAATCCGCGACATTCTATTTGAAATAACTCTCTTGCCGGTTGACGTATCTTCGCAAAATTTTCAAACTTTGTGGCCCGCTCCGGTCCGCTCCTACCCTGAAAGTCTCGGGGGATTCGTCAAGCGGGGGCCGAGAAAAAAGGGGGTCCCAAAACGCGTTTTCCCCATGCATTTTTCCATAGGAAACTTTAGACACGGCTACAGCCCGAACTGCTGAACGGAATTACACCAAATTTGGCAAAGAGGTAGTTCTTGGTTCAGAAAGAACCCTTTTGTTAAATGGTGTAAATCCGTTCAGTAGTTGCTGAGAAAATGAAAAGTAAAAAAGATAGTGATATCTAGGGCCGCGGATCCTCCCGAGCACGAGCTTTATGTTAATTGGCTGTCAACACTCCAAACCAGGAAGTGTTGGCAGCCATTTTGTCCCTCGGTAGAACCGAGGGACAGAAACAAGTGCGCAAAGCGCACAAAGGGGGCAGGGTAGAAACACCCTGACCCCCTAGGTCTGCTCAGGGGGTCCCACAAGGACCCCCTGGGCAAAAAAATTTAAAAAAAAAAAAAAATCGGCAGGATGCGCTCAGGGAGCGCGAATCCTGCCGAAAAAAAAAAAAATCGAAGCGCGGTCTCCCGCGCTTCGATGCACTGGCCCCGGGTGGGCCAAGTCCCGGGGGCATGCTGGGGGGGTTAATTTTATGTGTGGGGGCCTCTAAGGGCCCCCAAGCCCCGGGGACCACCACCCCCCGGGGCCTTATGTATAATGGTGCGGGAGGGCTCTGAGCCCTCCCGCAGCCCCGGGACCACCACCTCCCCGGGGCTTCTTTTTTAAATTAAAAACCTGTGTGGGGGCTCCAGCCCCCACACGCCCGGGACCACCACCTCCCCGGGGCACTAAGAAAAATTAAAATGGGGGTCCGTTTTGGACCCCCAAGCCCCGGGGACCACCACCTCCCCGGGGCTTTCAAAATGTAGGGAGGGGGCGCGCGGCCCCTCCTGGAGCCCTTGATGGCCCTGGGGACCGCCACCCCCCAGGGCCGGCTCCTGCAGTGTCCCGGGTGCCTACCCCCGGGACACTGTAGTTTGGTATGGCAGGACTGGAGCCTCGCGGCTCCCGTCCTGTCATTGCAAACTGCTTTGGATATTGGAAGAGAGAGCAGAAAACCTGCTCTCTCTTCCAATATCCAAAGCCGATTGCTTTCCACATGGGGAGCAGCATGTTAGCTGCTCCCCATGTGTAAAGCAATGCCGGCTCCCGTAGGACACGGGAGCCGGGCGGGACTGTGGGGGTTTGGCGACCCCCACAGTCCCCAACGAGACTCCAGGCCCCGGGGGATGGGGTCCCCGGGGCCATAAGTGGCCCGGGAGGGGGGCCACGCAGCCCCCCTCCCCAAAGTAAACATTTTTTAAAAATTTTAAAAAAAAGTGCAAGGCCGGCCCCGGGGGATGGGTCCCCGGGGCCTTAAATGGCCTGAGGAGGGGGGCCACGCAGCCCCCTCCAAATAAAAAAAAAGAGGCCATGCCCCGGGGGATGGGGTCCCCGGGGCCAATACAGGCCCAGGGAAGGGGGCCACGCGGCCCCCTTCCCGTTTTTTTTAATTTTAATTTAAAAAGGGGGTAAGGCCCTGGGGATGGGGTCCCCAGGGCCTAAAAATAGGAAAAAGGAAGGGGGCCACACAGCCCCCTTCAGGGGAAAAAAACAAAAAAACGATCGGGCCCGTAGGCCCCGCCCCATTCCTTCACCACTCTGCAAACGCGCCCCTGGCGCGTTTGCAGAGGGGGAACGAATTCCCCTTGAATATTGGGGGTCCCTGGGGGCCAACTAGCCCACCAGGAACCTCCAGTATGCGCCAGGGGCTGCCTTGCAGAGAGGTGTACAGAGGCCACGCCCCTTTACACCTCTCTGCAACGCAGCTCTTTGGCGCTTTTTGGAGGTATATGGTGGGCTAGATGCACCCCAGGGACCCTCAGGATTCAAGGGAGTTAATCCCCGACTTAAAACGCGCCACGGGGCGCGTTTGCACAGTGGTGAAGGGAGGGGCGGGGCTTCAGGTGACATGTGTGCAAACAGGCCCCGTGGCGCGTTTTAAGATGGGGAATTAAATCCTCTTCAATCCTGAGGGTCCCTGGGGGCCAACTAGCCCAACAGGTATGTCCAGAAAGCGCCACAGAGCTGCGTTGCAGAGAGGTGTAAAAGGGGTGTGGCCTCTGTACATGTCTCTGCAACGCAGCCCCTGGCGCATACTGGAGGTTCCTGGTGGGCTAGTTGGCCCGTAGGGACCCTCATGATTCAAGGGGACTTAATCCCCCAACTTAAAACGCGCCACGGGGCGCGTTTGCACAGATGTCACCTCAGGCCCCGCCCCTCCCTTCACCATTGTACAAATATTCCTCTAAAATCAGCCGAAATACGAATTCTGATTTACTCACCTGTTATCAGGAGAGACCTCAGTGCTGCATCTTTCAGCCCAGTACTGATCCTCAAAAGTAATTTTAACCGTACTTACCAGTAACTTGAATTTCCTTCCATAGGATATCATTGCCTGCTTTTTGCTGAAAAAGTTTCTAAGTGTTGATTTTTGAAACATACAAATATTCCTCTAAAATCAGCCGAAATCCGAATTCTGATTTACTCACCTGTTATCAGGAGAGACCTCAGTGATGCATCTTTCAGCCCAGTACTGATCCTCAAAAGTAATTTTAACCGTACTTACCAGTAACTTGAATTTCCTTCCATAGGATATCATTGCCTGCTTTTTGCTGAAAAAGTTTCTAAGTGTTGATTTTTGAAACATACAAATATTCCTCTAAAATCAGCCGAAATCCGAATTCTGATTTACTCACCTGTTATCAGGAGAGACCTCAGTGCTGCATCTTTCAGCCCAGTACTGGTCCTGAAAAGTAATTTTAACCGTACTTACCAGTAACTTGAATTTCCTTCATAGGCTAACATTGACTGGTTTGACTTGGAAATTCTTCTAAGTGTGGAGTTTTGGAATTTTAAAATATTCCTCTAAAATCAGCTGAAATACGAATTCCGATTTACTCACCTGTTATCAGTAGAGACCTCAGTGCTGCATCTTTCAGCCCAGTACTGATCCTCAAAAGTAATTTTAACCGTACTTACCAGTAACTTGAATTTCCTTCCATAGGATATCATTGCCTGCTTTTTGCTGAAAAGTTTCTAAGTGTTGATTTTTGAAACATACAAATATTCCTCTAAAATCAGCCGAAATCCGAATTCTGATTTACTCACCTGTTATCAGGAGAGACCTCAGTGATGCATCTTTCAGCCCAGTACTGGTCCTGAAAAGTAATTTTAACCGTACTTACCAGTAACTTGAATTTCCTTCCATAGGCTAACATTGACTGGTTTCACTTGGAAATTCTTCTAAGTGTGGAGTTTTGGAACTTTAAAATATTCCTCTAAAATCAGCCAAAATCCGAATTCCGATTTACTCACCTGTTATCAGGAGAGACCTCAGTGCTGCATCTTTCAGCCCAGTACTGGTCCTGAAAAGTAATTTTAACCGTACTTACCAGTAACTTGAATTTCCTTCCATAGGATATCATTGTCTGGTTTTCAGCAGAAAAGTTTCAAAGTGTTGATTTTCACAAACTACAAATATTCCTAAAAAATCGCCTGTATGACTTAAACGCATTCTTTCAACTGTTTACAGGAGATGCACCAGTGCTGGATCCAGGATCCAACACTGAGTAAGAAAAAGTAACGATAACAGTTTTTAACTTCTAAGTGAATTTCCTTCCATAGGATAACATTGGTGATTCTATGAGAAAAAGTTTCTAAGTGTGAACTTTTAAAGTACAATAATATTCCTTAAAAATCACGACTGTAACCAAAACGCTTTTACTCAACTGTTTACAGGAGATGTCCCAGGACTGAATCTAGGATCCAGTAATGTGGTTAGAAAAGTAATCCATAAAGTAACTAATTGCATTTAACTAGAAATTCACATTGAGCTGAATGTTGCATTGTGTTTGAAAATGTGTTGCCCATTGCAACAACTGTAACTACTGTACTTAAAAGTCTATTTCCTATGTGCAAAGTAATTAAACTAAAGTAATTCATTCTGAGAAAGTATTTTTTGTAATGTAATGTATAATGTAATTACAATGTAATTTAAAAAATAAAATATGTAAAAAAAAATTGTTTCTAAAAAATTTGGAAATCAGTATGAAAAAAATTTATATAACAATTAATACATTTAAAAATTGTCATTTACAAAACCTTTGAAATTCACTGAAAAAACTGTAGGTTTCAGACATGTTATAGTTACAAATTAGCATTTAAAAAACCTTTGAAATTCACTGAAAAAACCATAGGTTTCAGGGACGTTATAGTTACAAATTAGCATTTAAAAAACCTTTGAAATTCACTGAAAAAACCATAGGTTTTAGGGACAGTTATAGTTAGTTGGACATTGCACTCGTACAAAACCCGTGAAATTCCCCCGTTATAGTTAGTCCAGCTAACTATAACTCGCGCCCCGCAATGCACTGCTGATGACGTCACATATTACATCACTCATGACATGGTCAGTGACATCACTGATGAAATCATTGATGACATCTCAAATGACATCACTGATGACATCATCCACGTGATAATCTGATGCACCTCCTCACACCCTAATATAACCTTTGATACACCCACTCTAAATTACAGACTGCCATTCGCAAAACCATAGACACTCCAACACCAATAACTACATACCCACTCACTGATTCTTAGGTCTACGCACACATCCACTCACTCACCCGTACAGTCACTCATACTTACGGTCACTCAGTACAGGACTATCATATGCACTCATACTCCTATATAGACACTCAAACACCGCCACTCATCCATAGAGGTACTCACACACCTAGTCAGTCATGCAAATAATTAAACACACTACCATTTACTCACCTATACAGTTATACACACACCAGCTCACTTACTCATACAAATAGTAGCACAATCTTACGCTCTTATACAATCACTGATACAAGCACACACTCATCCATACAGCCACTATCACAATCACTCACTCTCGCTTATAGCTATTTATATACTCCAACACACATATATACTGCCTTTCACATATGTAGTTACTCACACATGTACCACTGGGACATACATTCACTCACTAACACACTCTTACACACACTTACCCACCCATACAGTCTATCACAGTTGCACTCTTGAAACCATCCACCCAGTGAATCACCCACTCACACATCTATGCACAGAGTTGCACACACCCCTCCCACACAAACACTCAGGCACCCATACAGATACTCAGACAAGCATTCAATAACTCATATAGACACTCATGTAGCTATTCACAAACACATGCAGCCACTTACACAGCAACAGACAGACGGATACAGACATTCACCCAGTTTAGTCACTAACCCATGCATTCAGTAAGATACGTTAAATCACTCACTTATAGAGTCAGTCACGCACCTACTAAATCATCCATACAGACACTTACACACCCACTCATTCTTCAATACGTCTTTTCCTATATATATTAAAAATATTTAAACTTTACAGAAACACACAGTCACTGGATGATGTCATCAGTGATGTCATCAGTGATGTCATTTGAGATGTCATCAGTGATGTCATCAGTGATGTCACTGACCATGTCATGAGTGATGTAATATGTGACGTCATCAGCAGTGCATTGCGGGGCGCGAGTTATAGTTAGCTGGACTAACTATAACGGGGGAATTTCACGGGTTTTGTACGAGTGCAATGTCCAACTAACTATAACTGTCCCTAAAACCTATGGTTTTTTCAGTGAATTTCAAAGGTTTTTTAAATGCTAATTTGTAACTATAACGTCCCTGAAACCTATGGTTTTTTCAGTGAATATATATATATATATATAGTCCAACAAAGTGTCCGAAAGCTGATTCCGAGGGCACACACAGCTCGCCAACCTCCGGTCTGTTTCTTCTCAAGTTTACCCCCACATCCTGGTTTTCTCTTTTAGCCGACGCGTTTCGAGGTGAGAACCCTCTTCTTCATGGGCTAATTGACAAACAGGCAATATGGACTCGCTTATGCTTGCACTTCCGGCATTTTTTATTTATTTCGTGGCCCCCTCGTGGGCCTGCACATTATCGCACATTTTCCAAAGCAAACTGGGACTTGTAGTCCTAAGCGAGCATTACAATCATCCCTGAGTGGGTGTGCTGCCCATTTGTTATTTTTCAAATATTATCCTTATAGTAAGGTCCAGACATACGGGGGCAAACATAATCATCTGGGCTTGCTGTACTGCTTTCACGGAATGGAGACAGTTCCAATTCCACAGCCTCTCCTCTTTTGTATCGAGATGGTGCTCCTCTTCGCAGCCGGGCGGCTGCGCCTGTAAATAGTCCAACAAAGTGCCCGAAAGCTGATTCCGAGGGCACACACAGCTCGCCAACCTCCGGTCTGTTTCTTCTCAAGTTTACCCCCACATCCTGGTTTTCTCTTTTAGCCGACGCGTTTCGAGGTGAGAACCCTCTTCTTCATGGGCTAATTGACAAACAGGCAATACGGACTCGCTTGTGCTTGCACTTCCGGCATTTTTTATTTATTTCGTGGCCCCCTCGTGGGCCTGCACATTATCGCACATTTTTCAAATATTATCCTTATAGTAAGGTCCAGACATACGGGGGCAAACATAATCATCTGGGCTTGCTGTACTGCTTTCACGGAATGGAGACATGCCGGAAGTGCAAGCACAAGCGAGTCCGTATTGCCTGTTTGTCAATTAGCCCATGAAGAAGAGGGTTCTCACCTCGAAACGCGTCGGCTAAAAGAGAAAACCAGGATGTGGGGGTAAACTTGAGAAAAAACAGACCGGAGGTTGGCGAGCTGTGTGTGCCCTCGGAATCAGCTTTCGGGCACTTTGTTGGACTATTTACAGGCGCAGCCATCCGGCTGCGAAGAGGAGCACCATCTCGATACGAAAGAGGAGAGGCTGTGGAATTGGAACTGTCTCCATTCCGTGAAAGCAGTACAGCAAGCCCAGATGATTATGTTTGCCCCCGTATGTCTGGACCTTACTATAAGGATAATATTTGAAAAATAACAAATGGGCAGCACACCCACTCAGGGATGATTGTAATGCTCGCTTAGGACTACAAGTCCAAGTTTGCTTTGGAAAATGTGTGATAATGTGCAGGCCCACGAGGGGGCCACGAAATAAATAAAAAATGCCGGAAGTGCAAGCACAAGCGAGTCCATATTGCCTGTTTGTCAATTAGCCCATGAAGAAGAGGGTTCTCACCTCGAAACGCGTCGGCTAAAAGAGAAAACCAGGATGTGGGGGTAAACTTGAGAAGAAACAGCTGAGCTAACTATAACTCACGCCCCGCAATGCACTGCTTATGACCTCACATATTACCACATTCATGACATGGTCTGAAACATCACTGATGACATCTCAAATGACATCATTGATGACATCGTCCAGTGGCTGTGAGTGTTTTAAAAATGTTTATGAGTGTTAAGTATATATACTAAGGTGTATTGATGAATCAGTGGGTGTATGAGTGCCTGTATCGATGATTCAGTAGGTGCGTGACTGACTGTATAAGTGAGTGATTAGGTGTCTCAGTGAATGTATGTGTCACTGACTAGGATGTCTGAATTTCTGTATCAGTCTGTCAGATGGTGTCTAAGTGGGTGTATGGATTGGTGAGGGGGTACATGAGTGAGTGTATGGGTGATTGATTGGTTGCCTGAGTACCTGAATTTTTAAGGTTTTTTAAATTATATTTCCTAACTATAACGTCCCTGTAACCTTTGGTTTTGTCAGTGAATTTCTAAGGTTTTATAAATGCTAATTCCTAAGTAAAACGTCCATGTAACCTTTGTTTTTTTTCAGTGAATTTTGAAGGTATTTTAAATTTTATTTCCGAACTGTAACCTGTAAACTTTGAGAGTGGGTGTGTGAGTCGCTGTATAGGTTGGTGACTGGGTGTGTGAGTGGCTGTATGGGTCTGTGAGTGAGTGTGTAATGTCTGGGTAATTACATAAGTGCATGAGTAGTGCCTGGGTGATTGTATGATACATAGGTAGTGCCTGTGTGATTCTATGATTGCAACTGCCAAGGACACACTGTGAATAATGTGTGTTTTTGACAAAGTGTAAAACATATATATAGACATATTTTACATAAAGTTTCAGTGTAGCTATTTAGTAAGATACTAATTTAACTTTCCCCTTTGTATTCTTTTGTCGAAATAACTACATCAAAAATGCATTTTCCTTCTTCACAGCAACACCGGAGGTCACAATGACATCAGTAGTCATGAATAAATGTAAATGTCCAGTATTTGTAAAGCGCGAACAATTACCCGAGGGCGTCAAGGTGCTGGGGGCCGTCGGGAAGATTAAGCGAGCTATTGCCCAGAGTCACATGGTGCTGGGCTGATCTGCCACCGGGGATCGAACCGTGAGCCCCCAGGTTCCAGAGTCAGCCGCCCTGGCCGCTTCACCACACCTCCTCCCGTGAATACCAATGACAGAGTGTCAAACAGATATATAGACATATTTTGCACAAAGTTTGAGTCTAGCTGTTTAGTAACATATTGGTTTAGCTTTCTTTTCACAACACATTTGTAAAAAACAACAATTTCTAAAAATAACTTTCA
The DNA here is from genome assembly GCA_963921515.1 of Calotriton arnoldi. Taxonomy (NCBI): domain Eukaryota; kingdom Metazoa; phylum Chordata; class Amphibia; order Caudata; family Salamandridae; genus Calotriton; species Calotriton arnoldi. The sequence continues at coordinate 543,808 of CAWUFW010001936.1, read as the reverse complement.
ACATCTTGAACTCACGACTAGAACATTACTACCAAACACTCATCAAACTACCCATTGTTACCCAAAGTAATGGGGAATCAAACACTGCTGCAAAAATAATGCAATGCACAATCTGTAACATGACCCTCTCTAGAAGAACAAACAAAAAATATTCATGTGGGACAAAGTCCATGTTATATAATCTTAAAACCTATCATAGAACAAATCTACAACTGGTGATCTAACAGAGGGAAACTGAAGGACCATCTACATCAGTGGCAGCAGCAACAATTCCCTGTCAGAATGTCCCTTCAGAGGTGCAGACTACTACAACAGATATGGCTCCATGGTTTTCAAGAATGGCCAAGTATTGCATGGACAGTAGTGTTGTTATAAGTGCTGGTAAGCAGTGTGTTGCAACTGTTTGCAGTCCTGCAAAAATTCATACATGCTAATATTTTTTCACATTTTATATTTTTTGCACATTTCTCAGTGCTCATTTTTCGCATTCCTTCTGTCCCAGCTGCCATTTTTGTTACCATAAAAAAGAACAAAAACATTTTACAACTTTATAGAACCACAAAAAAAGAAACATTATAAAACAAAACAGAAAATCATGTCACCGGGAAATAAAGGAATATCATTGGATAACACACTTTTCAACTAAAAGAATCAGAAGAACACACCCATTTATCTATCTTGAACATTCTTTAAGAGGAGTTCATAGTGAGCAGATTTGCACAATGCACAATATGTCACAAGGCATTGTCAAGGGATACAAATACAAAATAATCTTGCAGGACTACGTCCATGCTTTACCATCTAAAAATATACCATAGCAATAGTGTAAAAGCAATAAGAAGGCAACGCAAGGCTAAAGGACCCTCAACTTCAATAGCAGTCGCAACAACACCGGGGCAAAGAGTCCCTTCAGAGGTCCAATGTCAACTTCAAGATTTGGCTCCACAATTTTCCCGGATGGCATCGTACTGCATGGATTGTGCAGTTGTAGTGAGTGCCGGAGAGCAGTCCATAACAGCCTTTCGCAATTCTGCAAAGAATCATAAATGTTGTTTTTTTTTATTTTGGCCCTTTATAGTTTTTCTACATTACCAAGCATTTTATTATCTTACAAAATGGGTATCTAATATCTGTGTTGTTCATTTTATTATCTTCTAATTTATTGTAACACTACTTACATATATCTTTCCATATGGATAAGTCAAAGCGTTCCTCCACAAATAAATACAAAGCTAACTTTTGACAGTCATCATTATTTACTTTTTCACTTTTTAAATACGAGTCAACAGTCTGTGTTTGAATCTTCTGGTGAGTGCATCGACAACATATACAAACATACTCTAGTTTTTGAGACCGCACTATGTTAAATTTTGTAATCTCTTTTTCAAAACTATCAACTGTAATATTTGTGTCCTGTTATGCAACTCCTCCTCTTAACAACTCTTCATTTTCCCTAGAATCCTGCTCAGGACCAAAGAAATGAATCTGCACATCATCAAAAACCTTTTCTACGTCTGCCACAGTACTAAGCAAATGTGCTCTTTTCATTTCTCCTAAACATAAAGCAGGAGTTTTCACATAGTACAGCCTCCTAACTAAAGTTGACATTGTTGAGTGGTGTACAGCTAACATTCTGAAATGATGAAAGGTGCTTTGGCACACTTTGTTTGGTAAACAAGCTAGGGAGTGTCCCTGCAAATTTGTATGCTTTCCAATCTTGCAAGGATCCAATCCTTGTAAAGTACTTGATTTTGTGTTTTAAACTTCGCCTTGGAAATACTTATAGAAATGTCCTTAATATATCAATGGATTGCTGGAATACTACAAACACTACTACAATTCCATTTCTATACAGGCGCCTGACTCCACCTTCCTTGTACCTCTTCTCCAATATCTTGTTCTACATTTGTAGGTACCATCACCTCTTTCGTTATAGTAGTGCACTTCTTCATTTCACAACATTGTCCTCTGTAATCAATAGCATGAACTAATCTATTATCCTGGAGACAGCTTTCTTCATTAAAGAAAGACTCTGTACTAGAAGTACATATGCATTCTCCACTAAAAACTGTACAAAAGTTACTTCTATTCACTAATCTTTTTTTCTGGTTTTGTCTCCTCATGCACAACAGCATTTTGTCAAGAGTCTTCATTCTATTTATAGTTAAAATGAAAAGCTTCACCTTCAAAGCAAAGGCCTTATTAACTATTCTCTCAATTCGTTCTTTCTGTTTGAGTGCCTCTTCCCTTTTTCTATACTTTTTCATAGTTCTCAGTAGATTTATAACTGCTCTACTACGAAACATCCTGGCTCTGATTTCCTTAAACTGCTTCTGTCTCCTTGTTAAGGTGTGTCCATCTTTGTTACATTTTTTGCTGTTCTTGTTATATAGCTTTTGTCCACTGTTATTCTTTCTCATAGTCTGAATTTAATTTTCATTATTTTGTAATCTTTGGAAATGCCCACATATATTTTTAAGAAATGACTTTGTCCTCTTACCAGTAGCTCTTTTTTCCTTCACCACTTTTTCTTCATTTTCCCTTTTTGTGTCTCAGTTCTGCAAAGATACTGTAGTTGTTTCTGCTCCTTTTTCCTCCAAGCTTTTGTAGGCATTCTGTAGGCATTCTGTCTGTAGTTAGGCAGATATTGTTCTGTAAAAAAAAAATTATATTTGAATTTCTATTCTAGCCAACATACCAACTCTTTACGACTGGCTTACACATAATACAAAAACAGTTTTTATGTTATGTTGCAGTTTTAAATCTACAGATCAACCTGGCTGCATAGCTACAAGCATTTAATTCAATGTACCAAACCCAAACCAAAACACAAAACTTAATTTATTAGTTACCTTTTATTATTATAACACCCTCTCCTACAACACAGCTACACCATATCTCAGTTCTCACTTATACATGGTGAAAGAACACTGTATCCCTTTTGCAGTAAATTTTAAAATAAACATCAACCAAAGTGTAAAAGTACATATAGTATCTCAATACTGTAAATCTGGAAACACAACCTAAGAGCTATTTCTGTGACTCTCTACCACTGTGTCACTGGTGGATTTAGTGTTTCAATACTTTTCTACTTAGATGTGTCAGATTTATATTTTGAGAAACACTGCATATAAAAATCTGCACATTAATCTGTATCACAGCATATAGCTCTCTAATTCTTCTGAGTACATGCAAACAGTGTATGACAGGTTGCATATATAATTCACAAGATGCTTCTAAAAGAGTACATATACCTCACTAAAACTTGTAAATACATGTATTTGTGGTGGAGTACAACAATACTCCCTAGATGATTGGATTGAGTGCATAGCTAGTGCCTAGGTGATTCCCACAGAATATAGGTAGTGCCTGCATGCTTCCCTGAGTATGTTGGAACTACATCGGTAGACCCATATCTGCATTGTTAGTGTCTGCGAATTCACATGACTATATTGCTTCTATCTGGATGATCGGATGAATGCATGGGTGTTGCCTGCATAGTTCAATGAGTACATAATTAGTGCCTGTGTGATCGGAAGAGTGCATGTGTAGTGCCTGGGTGATTGAATAAGTCTAGATATCACTCTTGATATATAATTGCATACATGGCTTTCTAAGAGCATGCATTGCTCTGTTACTCAGCATATACATGCATCAGTACGTTTCTAAAACTAAAAACACAAATTTTCACTTTTTCAAAGCACAAAACCTTTTCTTAATGGTATACCTACATCATTTCACAAATATTTCTTGTGTCTTTAAAACATATATTCAGCATTTCTCAAAGAAAAGTTACACGCCAAGTGAAGCTAGCACAAGAACTCTCAAGAGACATTCTGCACTATTAACCCTCCTCAATTTTAAACACAGCATGTTTAAAGGAATACACCACCCTCACCATACACATGAAATTTTCAACAGCCTTAAAGATCATAGATCACCACGTAAACATATACGTGATTTCATGATAGATATACACCTTCAGGCCATCTTTCCCAAAATATATAGTGCTCTGCATCTTTAAGTGAACTCAAGAGTCTCATTGTACATATAATTATCTGCAACCACAAAAACCATATCTCACCATCTAAGTATATGCAAACCGGTCATATAAGTTAAAAACCAAATTGACAAACACTTCCTAATACATACCTAACGAACAAGTTACTTACCCTCTGTAATGCATTATCTGGTAAAGACTCTATCTAGTTGCAGATTCCTCACCTTTGAATTTCCCATGCGTCAGGCTGGATCCGGCAACTTTTGCTGAGCAATACCCCTTGCGCGTGACGTTGGGTGGCTCCATTCTGCTCCGCGTGATGTCGGCAGCCTCGTTAGCGTTGGTTTTGATGTTGCGGTGCCTATATAGGCACAACCCAGGCACGCGGACGTCAGTACTTTTCGTTTTTTCCATGCCAGAAGCGCAGAGCCACAAGGTAACTGACATAGTCATGTGCAAAACTAGGGCCCTGAAAGAGGGGGCACAACCCTAGTCCTACAGCATCAGTCTGCAAAGCAGGGAGGCATGGGTGGGGCTGTAAGGAATCTGCAGCTAGATAGAGTCTCTACCACATAATGCGTTACCGAAGTTAAGTAACTTGTTCATCTGATAGAGACTTCTAGCTGCAGATTTCTTACCTCTGAATTAGATACCCGAGCCATACCATCCCGGTGGTAGGTTGCGGACTCATATCCTAAACTAAGAAGTCTTGCAGGACTGATAGGGCAAAATGTCCGTCCCTGCATACCTGACCATCAAGGCAGTAATGTTTTGCGAATGTGTGCAAAGAAGCCCATGTCGCTACAGATGTCTTGGACTGGGACCCCCCGAACCAAGGCTGTAGCCGCAGCCTTTCCCCTGGTGGAATGTGTTTCTTAATCCCTCAGGGGGCTGCTTCTTTGCCAAGGCATAACATATTTTGATGCAGAGAACGACCCAGCGAGAGATTGTCCTTTTCTGCACTGCCCTTCCCTTCTTTGCTCCCACGTACCCCACAAAGAGTTGGTCATCCACCCGGAACTCTTTAGTGCAGTCAAGGTAGAACGACAATGCTCTTTTTGGGTCCAGTCGGTGGAGATGCTCCTCTTTCTTAGAGGGATGTGGGGGAGCAAAGAAGGTGGGCAAAGTGATGGACTGACCCAGATGGAATGAGGTCACAACCTTTGGCAAAAAAGATGCTCTGATGCGAAGCACCACCTTGTCCGGAAAGGACATAAGATAAGGAGGCAAGCAAGATAACGCCTGCAACTCACTCACCTTTCCGGGCAGATGTAATTGCCACTAAAAAGGCTGTTTTGATGGTCAACACCCGGAGGGAACAATGGTGCAAAGGCTCAATGGGAGCACACATCAGATAGGTAAGGACTAAATTAAGGTCCCACTGTGGCATAACAAAGGGCGTGGGTGGAAATAAGTGAGCCAGCCCTTTTAGAAATCTATTTACAATTGAAGACTAGAAGAGAGCTGGCTGGTCTGGCAGCTGCTAAAAAGCAGACAGAGCAGAAAGATAACCCTTGAAAGTTCCCAAAGCAGAGTCCTGCTGGGCAAGGGTTAGAATGAATAAAAGGACAGTAGAAAGAGAAGCAGAAAGATGGTCAATTGACCTTTCTGTACAGTATACTACAAATTTCTGCCAATGGCAGGTGTATCCCGTCTTAGTGGAGGGTCGGCTGGCCGCCAGAATAATGTTACAGACTTCAGGAGGAAGGTCAAAAGCTATCAACTGTCGCTGCTCAATATCCACACATGGAGGCACAGAGTTGACAGGTTCCGGTGGAAAACCCTCTCCTGCTGCTGCTGCGACAGATGATCCTCCCCAAGGGCTTCCTGATCGGAGGATCGATACTCATTCTCAGAAGCTCTGGATACCAGACTCTCCTTGCCCAGTACGGAGCCACAAGAATAACTTGGGCCCGATCGCTCCTGATCTTCTTCAGAACCTTGGGCAGGAGTGGTATGGGCAGAAAGGCATACAACAGGCCTGTGCTCCACTCGCAATGAAAAGCGTTGCCTAGCAATAGCTGCATTGGAAACTCCAGTGCGCAGTACCGCTGACAGTGCGAGTTCTCTTTGAAGGCGAATAAATCTAACCAAGGTTCTCCCCACTGCTGAAAGAGACCTTGCGCCACCTCTGATTGGAGACGTCATTTGTGATCCGCTAGGCATCGACGGCTGAGTTCGCCCGTCCTGGCTTTCAGAGAACCTGCCAGGTGTTGATCCAACAGGGTTATGCCCTGCTGTTCCAGCCATGTCCAGCGACGAAGAGCCTCTCAACAAAGGGTCCACAACCGCACCCCGCCCTGTTTGTTGCAGTACCACATGGCAGTGGTGTTGTCTGTGAACACCTGCACTAACTTGCCCTTGACAGAGGGAAGAAATGCTTTCAATGCCAACCGAATCGCTCGGAGCTCCAATAAATGTATGTGGAGCCCCGTCTCTGCCGGAGACCAGGGTACCCTGATCGCCACCTCTCCCAGATGGCTGCCCCATCCCAGAAGTGGCACATCTGTCATGACTGTGAGATCTGGTTGGGGAAGGGAGAGAGGTCTGTCGTTGACCTAATCGCAGTTCGTTAACCACCACTGCCGATCCATCTGAGATCTGAACCACGTCGGTGAGATTTCCACAATGCTGTGCCTATTGGAACTTCAAGTCCCACTGCAGAGCCTGCATACCCCATCTGGCGTGTCTTACCAACAGGATGCAGGAGGCCCAACAGCCTCAGAGTCAGTCTCACCGAAATCCAGGATAGAGGCTGAAATATTGGAATCATAGCCTGAATATCCTGGACTCGATGTTCTTTAGGATAAGCCCGCTTATAGAGAACCCCAGGTAATGCAGAAGGTTCACCGTAGTCTGAAGGTGGGAGACGACTGCCTGGTGCGAGGACGCCTTTAACAGCCAGTCGTCGAGGTAGGGGAAGACTGACACCCCTAACCTGCGCAGATGAGCTGCGACCACGGCCATCACCTTTGTGAACACCTGAGGGGCACTGGTAAGGCCGAAGGGGAGCCCAGTAAACTGAAAGTACTCGTGGCCTACCTTGAACTGCAGGTAACGCCTGTGGCCCGGCATGATGTGAATGTGAAAATATGCGTCCTGCAGGTCCAATGCTACCATCCAGTCTTCCTGGTCTAGGGCAGACATGACCTTAGCCAGAGTGAGCATTTTGAATTTCTCCTTTTTGAGGAAGAGATTGACGGTCCGAAGATCTAACATGGGCCATAGCCCCTTGTTCTTTGGAATCAGAAAGTAGTGGGAATAACAGCCAATGCCTACTTCTGAAATCGGGACACTTTCTATAGCTTCCTTGGCCAAGAGAGCCGTAACTTTCTCTTGTAGCAACTTTAAATGATCCTCCGTCAGCCGTTCCTGATTTGGCAGAATAGGAGGAGGAAAAGACAAAAAAGGCAGAGAATAGCCCTCCTGGACTATCTGCAAGACCTTCTTGTCCGATGTTATGGATCTCCAGTGGGGGAGATGATGACGAATTCTCCCACCAACTGAAGTAATGTGGTCCTGCAGAATCATCCTATGAGTGCTTGGAGGCTGCGGCTGCTGGGGGCAGTGTGGTCGACGACTTCTGGCCTCCATTCCGAGCTCAGAATGCACCTCATCCACTTCCTCGCACAGCTTGCACAGTCTGTGCGGGACGGTGGCTGGGATAGGGCTGACGTGGCTGGAAACCCCTTCCGTTGCCACAAAAGGGGCAAAAGGAAGACTGGCCACGGGATGTGGAGGAGAGGCCCAAGGATCTGGCCGTAGATCGAGAGTCCTTGAACCTGACCAGGGCCGAGTCTGCCTTTTCCCCAAAAAGGCGGGTTAAATCAAAGGACATATCCATCAAATTGACTTGGACCTCGCCCAAGAAGCCAGTTGTACGAAGCCATGCGTGGAGCCTCAAGGCCACCGTCGTTGAAATCGATCTACCCAGCGAATCGATCATATCTAGGTCACGCCGTATGGTGAATTTTGCTACATCTCTCCCATCCTTGACAGCTTGGGAGAGCATAGCCCGGGCCTCCTCTGGGACTTGTGGCAGCACTTGCGCAACATTCTCACAAAGGGAATGGGAGAAATGGCCCAATAAGCATGTGGCATTCACCGACCGCAATACCAGACTGGAGAAAGAAAACAACTTCTTTCCAAGTGAATCCAGTCTCCTGGATTCCCTATTCAGAGGGGCGGAAGGGAATGTGCCTTGGGAAGTAGAGGCCTGCACCACCAAACTCTCTGGGGTGGGGTGTTGGCTGAGGATCTTTGGGTCGCCCAGTGCTGGGCGATGGCGGCGTGCAATCGTCCTATTCACAGGTGCCCCTGTGCTAGGTTTGGACCATGTTCCTAGAAGGACGTCCGTAAGTGCCTCATTAAAGGGCAACAAGGGTTCGGAAGTGGAAGCCCCAGGTTGAAGAACCTCAGTCAGGAGATTAGCCCTGACTTGCACCAATGGCAGCTCCAGCCCACAGACCTGGGCTGCCCTCTTAACCACCATGTGAAAAAGGGGGGGAAACCTGGCTGTTTGTTTTTCTAGGCCGCACTTTATTTTAAGCGGTCAAAAATGCGAGACTCAAAGTTCATGCACTTTTAGGTGTATTAATCACAGTTATTTACAATGTAATGACACTTTTTACAATGCTTTTTAAGCATATCTGTGTTGAATACATATCTAATACAAAAAAACTATAATACATATAAAGTGCATACAAATTTGTGAATAATATCAAAAAGACAATAATGACAATGTGATTATACTAAACACAACCATACAAAATAATTTTTGCAGAAATATATACAATTACACCAACAATTCATTTGTGCCAATTATGTATAAGCAGTTCCCTACATTATATTTTTTATGAAACTTTGGGAACTGCTGCCAACAGGGGAAAAAATATATAAATATAATGTACTACTCTGTGGGGTGTATTTTATTCTCCAAACCTCCTCAGAGTACATTTACTACCCATCATGGCATATTGATGCGAAACAGTGCCGACGCGTTTCCAATCCCAATTTTAATTCTCGGGATTTTCGTCAGGGCTAAGGCACGGTGTAACCTGCAGGTTGCGAAAACATAAAATAAAGACTAATTACCTAACTTGTTCACCCCTTTTATTTGGACTTAGCTCTTCATATCTCCCAAGAGCTAAGTCCAAATAAAAGGGGTGAACAGGTTAGGTAATTAGTCTTTATTTTATGTTTGGTTGTGTTTAGTATAATCACATTGTCATTATTGTCTTTTTGATATTATTCACAAATTTGTATGCATTTTTGACCGCTTAAAATAAAGTGCGGCCTAGAAAAACAAACAGCCAGGTTTCTCCCCCTTTTTCACATATTAGATACGTCCTACCTGGTGGTATTTGGACGAAAACCCCTGTTTTTTGTATATTCCTCTTAACCACCATGGCATAGGAAGCCCCCTCCTCTCTAGCCACTGTTGGCGGAGACAGCATGCCAGTATCTTGAGAAGTATCCAGTCCACTGGCCTCCCCAAGTTCCCCATGACAGTCCAAGTTCTCCTCAAAGACTTCCTGGGTTTCAAGAAGGTCCCCAGACCCCTCCCAATCCTCTCCTGACCCTAGCACATCCTCAAAGTGCTCAGGCGACAACACAGAACCTCTGGGTTCTGTCGACATTGAAATCGGCATCGATCGATATCGTTCTGGTTCTGTGTCATCGGAGATGAGGATGGGGCTTGAGCCACTGATGGGTATCGGTGACGTCGCAGGCACCGACTTTGGGTCTGACACCGGAGAAGGTCGCGGTGGTATGACCGGCGTCAAACCAGATCCGGGATTGGATCCCTGAGGCCCCACCGGCGTCGTGGCCAGAGCCGACAGGGTCGAACCCGATGGGACCCCATCCGACCCCGTGGGGCCCAAAGGCTTGCCAGCGGGGTCGTTCTGCTCAAATACACGGTGTATGGCCTCGTAAAACTCTGTTATCTGAGCAGGAGTCGCTCCAGCTCCCGGAAAGGGGGGAGGTGCGAAGTTGACTCTGGCTCCAGCTCTGCAGAACCGTGGCTAGAGCATTGATGCTCCTTACCTCTCTCGACGATGGACGCCAGTTGAGGTGAAGACAAAGTCCGCTTGGACTTCTTATTCTTCTTATGCCTCTTCCCCGATTGTCCCAAGTGTCCCGAGGACCTCAAAGGGGAGGAAGAGGACTTAGGGCTCCGGGAGCAGTCCCAATGCCCTCCTCTTCTTTGATTGGGACCGTGACCTCCTCGGAGTCTCGCTGGATGGTGTCGACTGCCAGTCTGCGAGTAACTTCATCGCCCACTCCCTCAAGGTCTTCGGAGCCATTGCCCAACAGTCCGAATACGACTTTGTATCGTGGTCGTGCTCGCGACACCAAAGACAAACCCAGTGGGGATCGGTGATCGACATCGTGTGGGAACAAGTCCCGCACGGCTTGAAACCTGTCTTCCTCGAAGACATCCCTCGCACACAAAGTCGGAAAAATCAAAAATTTCGACAAAAGTCGAGAAAAAACCTGCCAAAAAGCAGCAGAGGGGTAGCTCTTTCCGGATCGTCACTTAACTGGCACAGAAAGAAAAGAACTGACATCTGTGCACCACTGTGGCGCCTATATAGGCACCGCAATGTCATAACCGACAATAACGACGCCAACGAAGGCACGCGGAGCCGAATGGAGTCACCCGACATCGCGCACAAGGAGTATTGCTCAGCAAAAGTTTCGGGATCCATCCTGATGCCTGGGAAATTCAAGGGTAAGGAATCTGCAGCTAGAAGTCTCTATTGGATAAGTATTACTATTTATAATTCATATACAGATGCAGCACATTTTCTCAGACTACACTACTCTTGTTTAATAATGTGATTAAAACTACCACAAATCCCAGAATGCAAATAATATAGATGTATCTATTCTGCACCTAATGCTTAGACATTTAAAACATTGTCATTTTTAAAGGCATTGCTCATAGTAACTTTCAACAGTACTAACATCTTAAACACATACCCTCTGCCTGATACAGTTCATCTGATATATTTTTTTCACATCACTGTGATATTCTTTTTATTCAAACTCCCATATACATCTTCATTTCTAATGTATATTTTTTAAATATTTAAAAAGTTATATACACACCAGTGAATTGAGTTCGTAGATTATATTGTTGTTTTACCTCTTTCTGGATAGTTTTGACACTGTTAAGATTTCTAAAAACTAAGCACAAGAATGATACACTACTCTCATAGAAAACAACTTTAAAATGGCAACCTCTTCAACTTTTCACTCTATGATCATGAGAAAGGCAGCAAATGAAATCATGTCTTTCATTTTAGACTACTGCATCTCCACTTGTGAATGGTTAGCATCTGTTAACCCTTTCCCACTGTTTCAAAACGAGGTTCCTGTCTCCACGTGTTCGCGATGCTTTCGCGATAATTGTGGAGAAATCGCAAAAAAAAACAGGCGTCCAAACCTATATTTAGCTTCAATTTCTTTTTTAAATGTACATACTGCACAACAGTTTATTACATAGTTCTGAGTTGGAAATTATAGTTTACCATTACTTAAATTGTGTCATAACTCCTCAACTTTAAAAAAAAATGTTCTATCTCTTTAACACCCCTCCCTCCCCAATACACACCTTACCTCAGTGTATTTAGCAACCCAGTGGAATCAGTGGGTCTCAAGTTCACAGCACATTCTAGAAGGAACATGCTACTTCCAAATGACATACAGCAGGTGTGGTTTACTCTGCAGATTCAAAAGCATATCCATGTCTGTATTACATTTCTTTTTTTAAACAACAGCCAATAATAGGACGTCTTGCTAAGGCATCCAACATACTACCTAATTGTGTTCACTTTCATGCTGACAGCATGCAATAAAATATGTTTTTTTTTTTTAAACACCTCTATGTTAACTGCTTTTCATTTGGAAAACTACCTCATTCAGCTCCAGCCTGACTGCTATTGCTCCTTCACTTCAAATGCTTAGAGTGAGGACTTTGTTCTACAGATGTGTCTATTGGGCTAAAGAGGCTGCAAAAAACAGAGGTATTACAGGGACTTGGGTTTCTTGGTTTGACCAGAGAGGGTTAAAGTTTCATCAGTTGCTGGCTTTGGTTAAATCCATTGTGGATTGCCGAGCTCCTCACCTCATGATTGTGTACTGTGGTGGCAATGACCTAGGCACATTGCCTGGGGGTAGGGCTGGAAATCCTAATGAAAGATACCTTTGCAGAACTGATGTCATTTTTCCCTCACACTATCTTAGTGTACTCTAATATATGCCAAAGAAAGAAATGGAAGTGGTCATACCAATTCTGTCCACAGATTGACAAAGCCAGGAAACATGTTAATAAAACTATTTCCGCATTCCTCAGAGACCATCGCATGGGCTGTATCTATAACAACAATCTATGTTTTTACATGCATGGAATTTATAGAAACGATGGAGTGCACTTTACAGAGGAAGACAACAGGGTGTTTCTACGTAACCTGAAACTCTGCATCCGGACTTATGTGTAGCTGTCAATGACACACAATAAACACAAAGGCTCTTGTCAGAGCCACCATAGGACCTGAAAGAGTGTTAATTTTTTTTTATAGAGATCCTTTTTTTAGTTTTTAGGAATCTTCATGGCGACTTTGCGATGGTCGTGAATACATTGCAAACAAAAGCAGATATTCAACGGCCACCAGCACATCCAAAAATAATAAGTTAAAAAATCCATTCCAAACATTGCACCACATATAATACTATATACATACTTCTTTAAAAACATGTTTAAACTCATGTTTTGGTACAAAGTTTCTTCAAAATCCATCTTTAAGACCTAATTTCCGTTTTCGCATTTATTCAGGGAGTCGCGATGATGCCGTTAACCACGACGATCGCGCCTTTTCTATGATGTGAAAAACACATATATGCACACATATTACAGTATTTTACACACTAGGGGTTTATTACTGTACACTTCAAACTCATGTTTTTCTAGTGTATTTCTAGAACAACCATTTCTAAAACCTATTTTCCGTTTTCGCGGTGAGGCCGGACATCATGTTGGTGTCAGCAATTGCAATCCGAAAGCGGAAAGCAAAAGCAGGAATTCAATAGCCACCACCACACTCAAAAATTATAACTATATAATTAATTACAACCATCACACTAGATAAATCACTATCTAAATAACTCTTTAAAAACATTTATCAGAATCTCAATATCTCTATAACAATGCATATTAATGATTCACTGATATCTTTTTTATATTTCCACCAATATTAGCGGTGTCGCCGCGATACTCACGATGTCCCTGCGATGTTACATGGTGGGCCGCACAGGTGGTTGCGTCGTTGTCACGAATATTGCACGTGATGAAAAAAACATCTTTGGACACATAACTTGTGCCACTAACACACCCATTTCCCAAACAGAGGGTCAGAGTATCTCCACCCGGACCCCTTATGTTAGCTTTCACACAAATTTTCAGCCCCAGGAACCGTTCCCGATCGATAAAATGGCGGACGCAACTTTCTGGTCAGGTTGCGTCCGCCAATCACAGCATTCCCAATGGCATGCGCATCCGCGAAAAATCGCGAAACCACTGCGAAATATCCACGGTCAGAGATATATCTATAATTTTTGGCTTAAATTTCTCAAAAAATACTGGATGTATTTGCACCAAATAGCAAAAAACAACATCTACCTTTCGCCAAATTTGGTGTAATCCATCCAGCGGTTCGGGCTGCAGGTTTGACAACGTGTTGCTATGGGAATTAACATTACAAACGCACCCTTTTTTCGTGCCCCTATTTCTCAGTCCCCACTGCACAGATCACCCCCAAACTTTCCATGACAATAGTACCCACCTTGACACTTTTTGAGAACATTTCATGACGATTGGTCAAACTACGCCAAAGTTATAGCCAAGTCCAAAAACACTTTTACTATGAAGACATGGTCCAAACTATAACTACCTGCTTAGTAGGTAACATATATATATATATATATATATATATATATCCAAGAAAGAAGTGACTCAAACAGATAGATTCACCAAAGAACAAAAATATATTTCAACTACAACGTTTCAGCTTCCGCCTTCCTCAGGTAGTACAAGATTGTTTGCTCAGTGGCTGCACAGATGACACAGCTGAATTTTCAAAAAGCATCATGAGTGAAGATTCTATTTGGAATGTGGAATCAAAACATTTCCCTTACTGTCTACTTGTGAAAAATTGCAAAAGGTTTTTCCAAAACCGCCAGTCATTGCTTACCGCAGAGCTCCAAATTTACGATCTCTTATTGTGAGAGCTGAACTCAAGCAAGTTGTAACAAATGCAGGGGTTCATTGCTGTGACTCTAAAAGGTGCATCACGTGTGAATACCTTTTACAAACATCATCAGTAACTAGTTCTGTTACAAGAAGGACCTATGGAATAAGACAGCATCTTACATGTCGCTCAACATGCATTATTTATGTGATTCAGTGCCAACGGCAAAGCTGTAAAAAACAATATGTAGGCCAAACAGTGAATGACCTCCGTACACGATTCAGGAACCACAAATCGGCAATAATTAATAAGAAAATTGACCAGCCTGTAGCCAATCATTTTAACCTTGTGGATCATTTACTATCAGATTTGAAGATTTTCCCGTGGAACATGTCTCAAAGGAAGAACTACTGGACTCCAGAGAAAACTTCTGGATGTACCGTTTAAAATCACTGCATCCAGATGGACTGAACATTACTGATAATACAACCTGATTACTGCATATCTCAAGAGCTCTCAGGACTGCATTGATTCCACATTCCAAATAGAATCTTCACTCATGATGCTTTTTGAAAATTCAGCTGTGTCATCTGTGCAGCCACTGAGCAAACCATCTTGTACTACCTGAGGAAGGCGGAAGCTGAAACGTTGTAGTTGAAATATATTTTTGTTCTTTGGTGAATCTATCTGTTTGAGTCACTTCTTTCTTGGATATTTTATTTCTTTGTGACTCATTGTATCCTTTGGGATCCAGATTTTTGCCCTGGCTGGCTGTTGTTTTCTTGTGATCCTCCATCTTCAAGTATATATATATATATATATATATATATATATATATATATATATATATATATATATATATATATATATATATATATATATTGTATCCAATATTTCTTCACAGAAATGTTCCACACGCACTCACTGGTAAGTATTTGTTGCAATCTCAGTTTTTATTTAGGCAGCAGCATTGTTCCGACAAGTCCAAGACAAGGGTTTTTTGGACTTGTCGGAACAATGCTGCTGCCTAAATAAAAACTGAGATTGCAACAAATACTTACCAGTGAGTGCGTGTGGAACATTTCTGTGAAGAAATATTGGATACAATTGAATAACGGCTGGCTCCGCCGTTTCCATTGTTCGCACCATCAAAGAGCACCTAATGCCGAGAAAAGAGCCGTTTTTGTGGAACATATATATATATATATATATATATATATATATATATATATGTTACCATGTTTCCATAGGAAAAGCGTTTTTTGACTTTGTTATAACTTTGGCGTAGTTTGACCAATCGTCATGAAATTTCCCCCAAAAAGTGTCAAGGTGGGTTCTATTGTCGTGGAAAGTTTGGGGGTGATCCGTGCAATGGGGACCGAGAATTTGGGGCGCGAAATAAGGTTGTGTTTGTAATGTTAATTCCCATAGGAACCTTTAGCCACACCTACAGCCCGAACCGCTGAACCGACTTACACCAAATTTGACAGGGAGGTAAATGTCGGTTCAAGGAAGTGCCTTTTGCTTATTTGGTGTAAATCCATTCAGTAGCTGTTGAGAAATGTAAGTTTAAAATTATAGTGGTATCTCTGGCCGCGGATATTTCACAGAGGTTTTGCGATGAATCGTGAATGCACGTGCTAACGGGAATGCTCTGATTGACTGGACGCAACCTGAACAGAAAGTTGTGGCTGCCATTATATCTATCGGGGAACAATTCCCGGGGCTGAAGATTTGTGTAAAAGCCCACACAAGGGGTCAGGGTGGAGATACTCTGACCCCATGGTTGAGAAATGGGGGTGTTAGTGACACAAGTTATGTGTACATAATTGATTTATTTTATCGCACATGATATTCATGACGGCAACGCGACCGCCAGTGCGGCCCCCCGTGTACCATCGCGGGAACATCGCGACTATCAACATTGTCGAGAATATTGGTGAAGATATAAAAATATATATCAGTGAATCATTAATACTCATTGTTATAGAGATATTGAGATTCTGATTAATGTTTTTATAGAGTTATTTAGATAGTGAGTTATCTACTGTAATGGTTAGAATTCCTTATGTAGTTATAATTTTTGAATGTGGTGGTGGCTATTGAATTCCTGCTTTTGTTTCCGTTTTCGCGATGTGTCTGGGGGATCATGATTACCGATGTCATCGCGATCTTCAGAGTCACCGAGAAAATATAAAATAGGTTTTAGTGACATGAGTTTAGAAAATACTGTAAGAAACCCCTAGTGTGTAAAATACTGTGGTATGTGTTTATATATGTATTTTAGACTTTATGGAAAAGGCACGGATAACGACGTCAACGCGACATCCCGAATAACAGTGAAAACGGAAAATAGGTCTGAAAGATGGTTTTTAAAGAAATTTAGTACAAAAATAAGAGTTCAAACATGCTTTGAAAGAAGTATGTATATAGTAACATGTGTAGTGCAATGTTCAGAATGGATTTTTTTACACATTATTTTTAGATGTGTTGTAGGCCATTGAATTTCTGCTTTTGTTATACGCTTTTGTGACTGGTCTGGGGTAATCGCGATTACCGACGTCATCGCGGTCTCTGGAGTCACCGCACAAATGGAAAATAGGTTTTAGAGATGGTTGTTCTAGAAATTCACAAAAAAAACATGAGTTTGGAGTGTACAGTAATAAACCCCTAGTGTGTAAAATACTGTAATATGTGTACATACATGTGTTTTCTCTTTATGTAAAAGGCGTGACCGTCGCGGTTAATGACGTCATCACGAAAACATAAAATAGGTCTAAAAGATGGTTTTTAAAGAAACTTAGTAGAAAAATATGAGTTTAAACATGCTTTAAAAGAAGTATGTATATAGTAATAAGTGTAGGGCAATGTTCAGAATGGATTTTTTCACATATTATTTTTGGATGTGTTGATGGTCATTGAATGTCTTCTTTTGTTTTCTGTTTTCGCGATGTGTAATAGGGGATCGCGACATCGTCGCAAATATAAAAAATGTAAAGAAAAAAAGAACAACGCTTATTAATCCACTGAAGAAAATACACGCTTTTAAAAAAATCACTTATAGAGCCATTTTAGATAGGAAATACCATTTAAAAACCTTAAAAATTCAATTAAAAAATCATAGGTTACATGGACGTTATAGTTGGGAAATAGAATTTGAAAAACGTTAGCAATTCCCTTAAAAAAAAAACAAAGGTTACAGGGAAGTTATAGTGAGGATTTAACATTTAAAAAACCTTAGAAATTCACTGAAAAAAAACAAAGGTTACAGGGGTGTTATAGTTAGGAAATAGAATTAAAAAAACCTTAGAAATTCTGTGAAAAACCCAAAGGCTACAGGGACGTTATAGTTAGGCTGATATTTCCCTCGTACAAAACCAGAGAAATTCAGCAGTAATAGTTAGCTGAGCTAACTATAACTTGCACCTCCGCAATGCACTGCTTATGACCTCACATATTACATCACTCATGACATGGTCAGTGACATCACTGATTACATCACTCATGACATCTCAAATGATATCACTGATGACATCACTGAAGACATAATGACACACCCTACATGAGCACCAGTTATATTACACAGGCACATATTATTTGTTTTTGTAGGCATAAGGAGATTAAGTGATTTGCCTAGGATCACAAGATTTTAAACTGCTGCAGAGACTCGAACCTGGTTCCCCAGCCCCATAGTCGGCATCTCTGGCTGTTAGCCTCTGCCTTACTATAATGCAAACCTACTGCTTGTTTGCTCTTTGGCCTTTATGTGTAGGAATGATTTTTCCTTATCTAAGCATCTGTTGGATGCAAATTTATGGTATCTTTACATATCTTGCATACACCCCTTAATGTTTTGTTTACCAAAGTGTTTTGTTCTCACTACTCAATGTCAATATATATGGGCGGTGTTGGAATCAGGATTGTTCGCACCAGTGAGTCTTTGCCTCGATCTACACATTGACAACGTGAATTAAATGAGCCCTGTCCATAAAAGAATATTGGGAATTAGATACCTCTCAGTGGGGCCATTAGAGCTTTAAGCCACAGTCACTTAGTGGGGCCTTAGCGCCTCTTTCTAAAAAGGATATTGAGGGGAAACTGTCATTGGGCTTGGCGATTTGCAAAAAAGTCTCCCTACAGTTTGAGGACACAAATTGTGCACCTGGATGTTCGCTAATTAGCAGACCAATCATAGAACTACCTGTTAAACCCTTGCTGAGAGATAAAATTTTATTTCACAAATGTACGTCAATTCATTACAGTAAGCCGTGAACCACTGAGTGATTCAACCGTCTCCCGCAGTGTGTAAAATGCGATCAAATACCTGCTATATTATTTCTTCATTTATTTTAGATGTCTCCAAATGTGATTTAGAGATTCGTTATCCTAGAACTGGTGCCAAATTGAGAGCACTACTAGCAGAAGTTCTCCGTGTATTAACACAAGATATTGCCTGGGATGTGGCATTGCAATATTCCCCTTGAAGCCATGCAGTGGTCAATTTGTGATGGTGGTTTCTGGTGGTGGGTGCCTGCACTCATTTTTTGAACAAGGTCTTATTTTTCTTCAGCAGAGTGCGGCCCAGACAAAAAGAGAGAAGGGCAGAAAAGGAAGAAAGAAGGATGTTAAAAATCAAAACTGTACTATATGATTAACATTATAACAAAGGAGAAATAGAAGGATAAGAAAACTTACAAAGGGAAAGCAGAGATGAAAAAGAATCTGCAATAGTGAGATAAATATAAGCATGACAAATAGGATTTTGGAAGAAAGAAGCAAGATGTGAAATCAAAACTAGGCAGCCTTGGTGCTCAGTGAACCCGGTACTTATAACTCCAGCATTCAACAAAGCCAGTAGTGCAGAGCGCTCCTAATAAAAAGAATAGGCCTCTGCAGTATTTTTTTTAAAGATTAAGCACTGAAGCTGTGTTGTGGCTAAGGCCATCTCTGCCTGACCCATGTCTACTGAGG
Organism: Calotriton arnoldi; assembly: GCA_963921515.1. NCBI lineage: Eukaryota > Metazoa > Chordata > Amphibia > Caudata > Salamandridae > Calotriton > Calotriton arnoldi. Next base: position 524,584 of record CAWUFW010001936.1, on the reverse strand, counting down.
AAGAAATAGGGAGGGAAATGCTTCATAGAAGGTGTATAGCAGACACTAGAAACCTAAATGAAGTAAAACAATCTTCTTTACTTCACCATTGACGTACCTTAGGAAGACATTGCTCGTGAGCGCCCTACAGGGCATGATTTCACATCACCGAACGTCAACATTCTCTAGTCAGGAGGACCGAACTATGGGATGGGTAAAAGTGTGTGTGTGTGTGCGTGCGTGCGTGCGTGTGCGTGCTTGTGTGGGTGTGTGTGTGTGTGTTTTGGGGGGTCATGGATAGAAGGAAAGGCAAAAGGGTCAAATAGGCAAAGTTACAACAGAAGGACTGTTGAAAGACAAATTAACTTGTTTGCCGATCCACCGCTGTCCGGATGAAGAATTCGGCGACAAGATAAGTAGCTGAGCTATTTTTAAATAATTTAGCAAACACAATTTTTGGAAAAAAAATGCACCCGGTCCCGAAAATGTAATTACCAATTGTATTTGAATAGAAGAAGGATAAGCACTTTTGACATAAAATTCTTCTTATCTCCAGTCAGCGCTGAGATCACTTCCTTGCATCTTTTAAATGGAGATTTTGGTCCCATTAAGCAAAATCCACGTGTTAGACAGAGGGAGATGGAGTTTAATAGAATGCTTGGCCCTCATTCACTGCACTGTAAAAGCCCATAACTGGGAGAGGCCGAGATAGGAAATTTTGAAACAAAGAATTTAATGTTACTTGAGCAGAGAAAACCAAGCCCACATTAAAACTGAGTCTCGAGTCTGGCAGGAGAAAATACACGTGAAATCCTGAAGATTTCAGCGGTGTCTTTCTGCCAAACACTAATCAAAATCAGCTGGTCTTGATTAGCGTGTTGTTTTTTCTGCGATGCATTTCCATCTCGGCTTACAGCAACCCGAACACTGTGTTTTGTCTCACTACCAGTGGGCCAGACATGAATTATGAATGTAAACGTTCTACTTCCCCCTGTTTCCTTCCCTTCAATCGACTTTTACCTCCAAGCAAAATGCAAAGTAATCCACGGTGAGACGAATACTGAACCTTTAACTCTGATGGAAAACCTGCTTTGGGGTACTGCAATAGGTAATATTATTTTCTGTTTTCAGCCTTCGAGAAACAACTTTTGCTCTTTCAGAAGTTATCAGTACCCCATTTACAGTCCTCAAACTGAAAAACTCAAGCATGTCTGCTGGGTCTCTAACTCGTGACTAGGTGCATAGCTTCGGGGATGGGGGGTGGTGTTTGGGGTGTTACACTCCCCTAAAAAATGTACTTTCTGATGAATAATTTGGTACAGGTGCTTTCATTCGGGTATTGTGAGGTCCTGTACTATTTCACATGGCATTTTTCCATGCACACACTGACAAAAACACACATACTCTCTCTCTCCTCTCTGTTCTGAAAGTCCTCAAAATGTTGGTTGTTTTACAAAATATTGTGTTTCTCTCACTTAGTACTATCAGTCTGTATTCCTCTTCCTTTCCACTGCTCCTTAAGTCCCTCTCATGCGCCCTGCTTGTCGTATAATGTATTTTTTATATGCCAGCGTGATTGTTGCGAAATCTGAAGTTCACATCCCTCAATCTTAGTGCCCAAGCTGCACCCCTGCTTCGTGACCTTCGTGACACTGCATTTCATGAGTGTCAACGGCTCAGCTCACTGAGCCATCCTACAGCAGCAACAACTGACAAATAAGAGTATGCCAAAGGAGTGATGGACACATAGATCCTTCACTCAAAAGCACTTATTTCTTGAGCACCACTTCACGTATCTCCTTGGAGCAACCATATATGTCTGTATGTATCTAGATTTGGTGTTTCTCAAAATGTATCTAGATTTGGTGTTTCTCAAAATTTAGAAAAATTTATGCATTTGAATGTGTTTCTTTTGTATGTGATGTTAAAGTTTTTGAAAACTATTCTCCCTTACATTCAGAAAGAGTGCCTACTACCATCCTTCAGTTATAAGGGTTGGGGTTTATTAAGAAATAGGATAAATGTATTCATTACAACCTTATCCACATAGTGGATCTCCCCGATTGGACCACTGTTGTCACGTATTATTGGACACATGGATACAGCAGCACTGCCAAGTCATCCTGTTCAAGTGTGAAAGTGTGTTTAAGGTCCACCATGACAGTGTGGATATCTACATAGCTTTTGTTTGCAATATTCCTAGAGTGGCCGTATTGTTAGGCCCCTTCACCCATTGGTGTCTTTCAGCCACTGCTTAGAGACATTGTCAATCAAATTTAGGATCAGCCCAGAGGAGTATATTTCTCTCACCATCAGGCTATTGGCTGTTTGGGTGTATCATTCAGTCACCTAAGAAGTCCCTGCACTATAATACATGAAGAACTATTTAACATCTGAGAAGTACACTCCGTCACCCCACTGTTTGTCACATTCAGTTATTTATTTCAGAAACACATTGCACAAAACAATCTTTTTTGTTTTTATATTTCACCGTAGCAGGCACTGGTACCTTCCACCAATATATATATATATTTTAAACCAACAGAATGAAGCTCTTCAGTTCCTTCTGAAAATGGTCCTTACTTTTACCTTTTCGTAGAAAAATGTAATTAACCATGAAATATTTTACAGGCCATAAGCATGCTCACATTCACCTGTTTATGGCATCAGTATTAATATTCAGTAATGCTAAGCATTTATATATTAAGTTGTGGTTTATCTTATGTTGTTGATCAAAGAACCAATATCATTCCAAGATGCCATATTTTTGGCAGTGATAGTAGCAGTGTGCTATCCCTGTTGCCCTTCATCTTTTTTTCCATTAATGGACCTCGTGCACCTTCTCAACTTGACCAGCACTGAGGAAGAGGAGCAGAATAAGGCTGCTTGGAGTTGCAGGGCAACACTAGGGCCGTATCTTGATGGGCTTTGCTGGGCCAGCGCAGTGCCACGCCAATGGATTATGCACCGGCAGTAAGTAAAGTGCATTAATTTAACAAAATATTTCTCTGAGTTAGTGTTTTATTTCAGACAGCACTGCTCAGAAAGAGACAAACCTTGCTCACTGTTTCCGAGCTGTATTAGCTGAATTAAAATGTTGTATGCATTGCCCATTTTCAGCATATTATGAGCTTTAAGGCCCAAAGTATGGCGCCTGACTACACTCTCAACTACAACCTTAGGACAGGTAACAGACACCTGATCTCCCAGACCAGATTTAATGAAAGAGCCTGGGGATAGGATGGCCAATGTATTGGGCCCACACATAGAGAAAGCCTTGAGCCCAGGCCTTATGGAGCATCTCTGTCTGCTAGCTATCAATGGTGCCCTGAGGGTGACCCTCCTCAATGAGGCCTTCACATCATTATGTCGATTATTCACACATATTAAGGCACATTTGAACAAATTTGTTGGTTAAGATGAAAGGTACAAGTTCTCTTTAGAACACAGCAGACCAAGAGCAGTGTTTCCCTTTTGTTAGCCCACCTCCAACTGAACCTAAGCAACAGAGTATAAGCAACAACAAGTTAGTATTTATTTGTTACAAAACAACAATGATACTGAAGGTGCTACACTTAGAGGTCACAGTAGCTGAGCTAGCTCATGGGACTAATGCATCAACCCCAGAGTGCTGTTTGATGCCATGGTCACGTGGTCGGATCCTAGTGGAATCACTCAGCCTTTTATCCTTCTGCGGTCAATTAAATGTGCCCTTTAGAGTTGGGAAACAACATCTGTTATTTCTCAAAAGCACCTATAAACCTACACAGTGGATACCTGCACTCAACGAGTGTGCCTGTCTTGTTTTTGTTATTAGCACAAAAAAGTCTAAAGTATTTGAATGCAAGCTTCCAACCCGAAGTGCAGCTATAGCACTGGTGCTTTGTGCTTCGGTTCAGTATTTGGTTTAACATCACCTCCTATGGGTGGTCACTTGGAATCACATTGCAACAGAGGTTTCCAGTTCACTAGGAGGCACCAGATGCCCTCAGCCTCCCCACCCCCTCATCAGAGAGCTACACAGCTCTATTCTGATTGATGGCATCAGGCACCCTGGGCCCTGAACATCCAGTTGGACATTCATGGAGCTCTGAGCTGAATGCGGGCAAAGGCCAACACAGCTCCTAAGCCACCAGAAACACAGAACAGTAATTTTAGGTCAGGAAGTGTGATAGAAGATGAGAGGAGGGCTGACAGGTGAATGGTGAGGGAAGAATGGAGCGAAAGGAGTGAAGTGAGGTGGACATGGCCAGATAAATGGCAATGGAGAACAATGCTTATGTGGTGGACGATTAGAGGAAGCACCTGAAGGGAGAATTAAATGGAGGGGAGTGTCTAAGGGAAATGACTGAGGGGAAGTGATTCTTATCAGGGGTAGGTTGAGGGGCAGAAGAAACACTTAGAGAAGGACGAGGCACAGAGAAGGAAAGAACGAGTTATGCAGGACAAGGAGATGTTGTGCTTTCTGGTTTAGACATGGAGAAGAAGGAAAAAGAGAGTGAGGAGTAGATATGTGATAGAAGGATAATGGAAAACGAGGGACTGATTTTATGGAACTTATTTATTTGACTTTTTATAGTGCGAACTAGACCTAAGGGCATCAGAGAGCTTTACAAGAATTACATAAAGATTAATTACAAGAGCTATAACCATAGGATACAGCTTTACAACAATTACATGTGCATAGTTTGCATCGTTTACAGTAGGCACAGCAAAGAGTCATACAATAGAGGGGTTTACAGGCAGGAGGTAATTTTCCAATAAAGGTAGAGCTTAAATAGAAAATACTAAGGACCATATTTATCAAGGCTTGCATTGCCCTTGTGTCACGCAAGGTGATGCAAGGTGATGCAAGAACAACGCAAGCCCTTACGTGAGATTTACTATGCCACGCAGACACATCTGGCATAACGCAAAGCAGCGCAAGTCACTGCCTTGTGTTACTCTGCCCAAGGAGGGCGTTTCATGTGTGAAGCGTGAGTGTTCTCACCAGTGGTGGCTGGTGACATTTGAAAGTGGTGTGGCGTAAAAGCTCGGGAAGAGTGCCCTGAGGCGAGGGAGCGACCCTGAGAAAACACTTTTTTTAGAGTGGGCAAATGGTGCACTTTCAAGCAAACGTGAGAAAGCAAGAAGGTCAACAATGCACTTCTGAGTTTCCACTCCTCCACAGCTCCTCTCTCATCCACCTCAGACTCTGCTCTCCCCCAGCCGCTCTCTCCCTCACCTCCACGCCTCCACTCTCCCTCCAGTCTCTCTCTCCTCCATCTTCATGTCTCAGCCTCTCTCTCTCTTCCACCTCCAAGGCTCCGCTCCCTCTCAGTCTCTCCCCTCTCCACCCTCAAGCCTCTGCTCTCCCTCAGTCTGTCTCCCTCCTCCTCTTCCAAGCCTCCGGTCTCCCCCAGCCTCCCCCTCCTTCTCCTCCAAGTCTCCAATAGATGAGCCAGCCAAGGCAAAATGTAGACTTTTCAACATTTCAAAGGCACCCACAATGGAGAAAGAAGCAAGAGCCCTACGAAGGCACGAGCCCTACAGAGAGGCACGATCATCATCCCATCAGATGCAAGCCCTGCAGAGGCACGATTAGCAGCGAGCACCGGGGTCGCCTCTTCTCTCCATGTGGCCAGGAAGCTACGTGTGCCTGAGTGTCCCTGTTCAGTTCCAGATGATTGCCATCAGGTGCGTTCATTCAATGCAGCTATACTACAGCGCCGAAACACCGGCTCCCAGAATGCACTAGGCTGTCAGATTAAAACTCAAGCCTTAAAACACGCGGCTCTGACGATATGGAGCCAGGTGATACCCCCAGTTAGTAGCACTGGATCTGGTTTAACCCCTCGTAAGCAGAACAAGACCCCCCAAAACTGCGGCGCATGAACTGAAGTACTTTTAGCCTCAACTCCGGATATTGCCCTGCGTTTGGCTTCTGTAAATTCTGCGAGGGGGCATTAATTGTCACAGATGCCCCTGCTGCAGGGGCAATCTTCACACAACAAAACACAGGGTCTGGTGTGTGGTGGGGTTGCTATGGAGAAGAAGGGCGGTATCACCTGGGTGAGAGGTAGTGTCAGAGAAGCTTGGCACGAGAACGTAGCAATAGAACGTGGCTCGAAGAAGCTGATAAAACACTACGGGGAAGTTAGAGGGGCCGAAGAGAGGGAGCAGGGGAGGACAGCCGGGTGGGGAAGGATTGGAGCAAGAGCACGAGACAGGCAGGCGAGGTAGGACAGGAGAGATGAGAGGGAGGGACAGGGAAAGCCAGAGAGAGGCGGGAGAAGCGAAGAGAGTCCCATGCAGATCCCTGCTAATGAAATCCCTGGCAACCTTATTGACTGGCAAATTTTATCACTGGCGCGCTAGCCCCCGCCGTTTCACTCTCACTGAGCCGAGAGACAGCTGCTGGCAGCCCACTGCTCTCCGGCTCTTCAAAGCCCCATAGCACCCCATCACACCCTCGCACTGGCCGCCGCCCCGGCAGCTCGGCAACGTAACCTGCCGCGCAGGAATGCCTCGGAAGTGCGGTCCTAAGTGCTGAAGGTAGGAAGTGTAAGTGTCCCGTGGATCATCGGAAGGAGAGACTGCGTCCCCAGTCTGTGCGGGGTTAGATGACAGCATGGAGGGAGGGTCACATGCAACTTTAGCAGGAAGAGAAGGGCTTAGAGCAGCCACGGCCGGCATGTTCGCGGGAGGGAGGGGGAGTTGCGGGGGGGTATAAAAAATTAAAAATGAAACTGACCTTACTGCCGGTTACCGAGCCGCCTCCGCTCCTGGCTGGCCGGTCGGGTCACAGTGTAATGGTGCAGCTAGGTCCCACTCCCGCGTGTTCCTGCTGCAGGAACAGGAAGCAGCCAGCAGTCAGCTTCCCTCCCCTACGCAAGCCAATCACAATGCTGCAATGGCAGCGTTGTGATTGGTGAGGCGCAGGAGGAGAGCGCCCCAGCCGGGCCATTTTCTCTGCATAGAGAAAAAGGGAGAGTGGGCGGTCCTGCTCGAGGGCAGGGGGGAGTGGCTTACCCACTGTTGTGGGTACTGACTGTTTGGTCGGCTCCAGGGCCGACCAAACAGTCAGTACCCACAACAGTGGGCAAGCCACTCCCCCCCTGCCCTCGAGCAGGACCGCCCACCCGCCCGCCCCCAACCAGGCACTTCTGCTTTCTCGCAGTGCGAGAAGCAGAAACATAAAATGGTAGTTTTACCATTTTATGTTTCTGCTTCTCGCACTGCGAGAAAGCAGTGAGGCGATGCCCAAACGCCCCTATGGAAGAGCCGCCGCTGGTTCTCACCCATCCACCCATGGTTTTTATACACATTCCCAGATTTACGAGTAATAGTAAACCGGGGAATGAGTCAAAATGGTACACTTTCCCAGGGGAGGATTAATGAGGAGAAATATGTTTATTTCTCTTCGGTTTTTCCTCTTTCTGTGTGTGGTAAATGCTAACACAGGCACCATTGCATCATGGCGCTAGGCAGCACGTAGTACACCAGTGCAGATAGAGAGCGGGAATGTACCATATCTCAGTAGATATGATGCAAGCCTGCCCTCTGCATTTGACGCAGCGCAATGTTTTCTTACTGCGTTGAGTTGTGCCAAATATTAGCAAATCTGCCCCTAAGTGTAGGTACTTACTGTCTTGAAGCACCTGCTTCCTGATGAGAAGCAATAGCTTTTTCCCTAGAAGGCAAATGAGATAGTGACTAGGATTGCTGGGCTTATTGTTCCATGTCCCTGCTTATTGCAACACAGTAGACTCTTGTATATCTGCAACATTTTTCATTTGCTGTGTTTTCTTATTTCACTCTGGCACTCCTATAGATGCCAGTTTTATGCATTTATCATTCTTTCTGAAGACATTTTTATGCCACTACTAACCACTGAGCACTGCACCAAGAGGGTTTCCCCGGTGATCCCTTCGCCTTGCAGAAGACCTATCCTGAGATAAGTTCATCATTCAAGCAGTAAAATATATATAGTATTTCAAAAAGTGAAATAGTAAATGAGTTATTCTTCTTGAACTGCTGACAGATATTTTCACAGATACTATTAAGATTTTATATTCTATTGTTATTAGTGTTCATGGGTACATATTCTATGTATAAATATTTATTCTTTGCTTTGGGAGCATCATGGATACTCAAACCTTGTGCTTGGTTTCTGTGCTTTGCGCTGTTTTACAGTTGCCATCTTTCCAAATGTGAAATACATTTCATGCTTTATGAAGTGTACAAGTGTATCAAAACCAAGAATATTTGAGGGGAACTGGAACTTAGGGTTATCAAGTAGAGTCAGGGAGTGCAGTTTCAGGCTTCTATGGGCCTGATTATGAGTCGGTCGGTGTATTCTGCCTCAGGCGTAAACCCCTATTTAGGCACTGGTCTGAACTATGAGTTGGAAGGTATTTAATGTACCCGATAATTATTGGATGCTTAAAATACCTCATCCTTCATTAAATGTCAGCAGGTCAAACCTGAGAAAATTTAACTGTGGAAAAGCATATATTATTTACCATATCATGTGGATTTCGGTCTAACACCACTTTCTGCATATTACTTGTGAGAAGTTGGCCTGGCATATGCTGTCCACTAATTATAGTGGGCACCTTGCACCAGTCCAAACAACCCCTTATTGGAGATAGGTTAAAGACAACCTTTATTGAAAGCTATCCTAGTGGTAGCTATGGAGAGCAGCCTTCAGGCTAAGTCTTGAAGGAATGTAAAGCAGCTTGTTTTACCAGTCTATAATCTCTTGAGTGACCAAATGAAAGAGCACCACACCAGGTATATATTCAAAATATATGTATTTATTGCTAAACACACCCCTCTAGTCTCTTTATGAGGCTAGAGTTCGAAGTACATAAGTTATAAGTTATTTAAAGACAGTAATAGCACAAATACACGTTTGGGCCCTAGGGGCGTACCAAACCATATACCAATAAAGTGGTATAAGAACCATGACTGAACTAGACACTAGGCCTAGAGCCTCTAGAAGTGCTTGGACCACAAGGAACCACCCAAGGTAGTGACACAGGGGACCCACGGGGGACGCGTGCAGTGTAAATACACAACCGCGATACGCCGTTGACTTCTATGGAGAAAGTCGCGATCAGGAAATTAAAGAAAAGTGACACTTAAAGGAGGACTTGGAGCAAACCCTTTGAGAACTAGTACTTTGAAGAGTCTCTACCCACGGGAGCACCGGAGTACTCGTGTTACCTCACCCAGGGAAGCTGGGTGCATAGGTGCCTTTCGGGGTCGGGTTTCGTCGTCGATTTGAATGGCGATCTGCTGCAAAGTGCTGCTGGCGACCAAGTGGAAAGTGTCCGGGTGGATCCAAGAGTGGATCGGAGATCTGAAGAACCTGAAAGCAGAGGGGACAGAGTCTGGGTCACTAGCCAGTGACCAGGAAGGCGATGGACAGATGCCCACCGATGTCGCTTGCTTCAGATGCATTGATGGTCGTCTTGACTCTTCAGCCATGAGGTCCAGGAGGCGATGTCGGCAACCAGGAGCAGGATTCGGGCTGGTACACAATGTCTGTCGAGTGCTGAGGTGTCGGCGACCAGATTGGACCCAACAAACCTTGGCAACGGCAAGTCTTGGTGAAGATGAAGATCATCGATGGTGCCGACCAGCAAGGTCTGGGGAACTCACCCAGCAAGGGTAAGTGAGGGCAGGCCTGGAGCAACCAGGATGCCCAAGAAGAAAAAGATTGGCTTTCGTGAAGGGCTACTAGCCAACGGGCTAGCGACCGTGAAGGAGCCTCAAGACGTCGCACGTGGATCTGGCTCACAGGACACTCGTGGAGTGGAGGCCAGTGATCTTCGGTGCAGTTGGTGCTGGAGGATAGGGCTACTCGGAGCCCAAAGCACGACTTCGTGGGAGACCCAGAAGAGGATGCACTTGCAAATGTGCTCGGTGTCCAGGGGTCACGGTCTCACGTTACCCACGATAGCTACGGGCCTCAGCTTTGCTGGGGACTCAGGGTAGTCTCGGGGAAGTCTGAGAATCCACCTCTGGTGATGCGAAGACTTCGGCGTCCGACGGGAGCTTCAGAAATGCAGACCGGACAGATGCGTCTTTGGTGCCTGCCAAGCAGGGGAGTCACTCCTTGACCCCAAGGGAGATTCTTCTGTCCTCTAATCTTGAGTAGAGCGTCGAAGGTCCAGGATTCTGTTTCAGAGTTTCGTCCAGGGATAATCTAAAGTCCTAAGGACTGGGTTCCTATACTTATACTAAGTATAGGGGTTGGACTACTCTGTGGCCCCACCTATGGGTGGGTCAGGGCAGAGGGGTGGCTACACCCCTTTCCCTTTGTCCAGTTCATGCCAAAGCAGGGGCTGCAAGCCCCTGATCCAGTTTGAACTGGGGTATGCACAGGGACACCAAATGTGCCCCCAGTGCAGGACTTCAAAGCACCCGAAAGTGCTCCCGCCCAGCCCCAATACACATTATCCTGTCTGGGGAGGTGGTCACACCTCCCTGGGACAGGAAACCTATTTTCCAGGCCTCCCCTGCCGGAGTTTCATCCAGCAGCAGGAGGCCAGACTCGTGTTTGTGGCAGCAGCATCCATTTTGTGATGCCAGGGCTTTAGAAAGAAGTTACCGGGCTAGCCAGAGTTAACATGTCTTTCCCTCTAGAAGGGTGGAATGCTACCCCCGCCGCCAGAATTGGCGGGGAGGTAGTATTCCAAGATGTTTGACACCAAACACGACAGGTTTAGGTGCAGCCATTCCAAAGTTAGCATTTAACGCAAGGTTATAATGCGCTTAAGAGTATATGGTCAGGCTGCACTACAAACAGCATCAGAGAAGGGTCTCTGAACGCTGCAGAGGGGCCCTGCTCATGCAGTGGCACCCTCTCACATAGGAACCACGCACTCTGCCTTTAGGATTGATAAGGCCTGCCTTAGGAGTGACTTATAGGTTTATATGTGTGTATGTATTTAGTGATATAGGTAACCTATATCACAGTAAGGGGTGCATGCACCACCTTACCCGGGCTGCAGTAGCAGACCTGTGGTGTCAGTTTGGATGGCCTTCCAGGGGTGGCATAATACATGCTGCAGCCCCTGGTAGGCCTCTGAGGTACCTATGCTCTTGGTACATAGTATACCATATACTAGGGACTTATAAGGGCACTCCAGATTCCAATCAGTGATGTGCCTAAGGCACATGGAAACCATTTTAGAGAGGAAGCAGCTAGGCTGGGGTTCTGATTAGCAGGGCCCCAGCCAGACTACTGTCGAAAAACAGTGAAGCATCAGCAAAAAGTGGGGGTAACCATGTGAAGCAGATCCTACTCTCCTACACAACCCCCCCCCCCAAACGTAGGGACATTAAACTAACCTTGCCCAGTTAAGTCTTCATGTTCTAAGTGGAAGTACCTAGAGAGTCCATCTGCATTGGCATGGTTACTCCCAGGTCTATGTTCCACTGTAAAGTCCATCCCCTGTAGGGAAATGGACCACCTAAGCAGTTTGGGGTTTTCACCCTTCATTTGTTTTAGCCATAAGAGGGGCTTATGGTCTGTCTGAACCAGGAAGTTTGTACCAAACAAGTATGGCCTCAACTTCTTCAGAGCCCAGACCACAGCAAAGGCCTCCCTCTCTATGGCTGACCAACGTTTCTCTCTAGGGGTCAGCCTTCTGCTAATGAAAGCTACTGGCTGATCCTGACCTTCTTCATTCAATTGTGACAGTACAGCCCCTACCCCCAATTCAGATGCATCAGTTTGAGCAATGAACTTCTTGGAGTAATCAGGACTCTGTAGAATGGGAGCAGTGCACATGGCCTGCTTCAGGTCATCAAATGCCTTTTGACAGCTAACTGTCCACTGAACCTTTTTGGGCATTTTCTTAGAAGTTAAGTCATTCAGGGGTGTCACTATTGATCCATACCCCTTGACAAATCTCCTATAGTACCCAGTCAGGCCTAAGAAGGCTCTCACCTGAGTCTGGGTAGTGGGAGCAGTCCAGTCCATGATAGTCTGGATCTTGCTCTGCAAAGGTTGAACCTGGCCTCCACCCACAAGGTGGCCCAGGTACACAACCTGACTCTGCCCTATCTGGCACTTAGTGGCCTTGATAGTCAGGCCTGCCTTTGCAGGGCCTGTAAAACATTCCTGAGGTGGACCAGGTGATCCTCCCAGGTGGAGCTAAAGACAGCAATATCATCTAGATATGCTGTACTATAGTCTTCCAGACCTGTGAGAACTGTATTCACCAGCCTCTGGAAAGTGGCAGGTGCATTCTTCAGACCAAAGGGCATCACCACAAATTGATAATGCCCACTAGGGGTTGAGAATGCTGTTTTGGGCTTTGAAGTATCAGCTAGTCTGATCTGCCAGTAGCCAGCTGTCAAGTCAAATGTGCTGAGATATTTGGCTGAGGCCAAAGTATCTATGAGCTCATCTGCCCTTGGTATTGGATGGGCATCAGTCCTAGTGACTGCATTGAGACCCCTATAGTCCACACAAAACCTCATCTCTCTCTTTCCACCACTGGTGTGAGGTTTTGGCACAAGGACCACTGGACTAGCCCAAGGGCTATCTGAGGGTTCAATAACTCCCAACTCCAACATTTTCTGGACTTCAGTCCTGATACAGTCCCTGACATGGTCAGGTTGCCTATAAATCTTATTTTTAATAGGCAGACTGTCCCCAGTGTCCACTTCATGAGTGCACCAGGTGGTCTGACTGGGTGTCAGTGAAAACATGTGTCTAAACTGATTGAGCACCTGTCTACAATCAGTTTGTTGCTGGGTAGTGAGGCTGCCTGCCAAGGCTACACCATCAACTGACCCATCGTCAGGGTTCTGTGAGAGCAGGTCAGGGAGTGGGTCACTCTCTTCCTCCTGCCCTTCATCAGTAGCTATGAGCAAGCCCATGTCTGCCCTGTCCACATATGGTTTTAACCTGTTGACATGGAGAACCCTGTGGGGACTCCTGGGTGTTCCTAGGTCTACTAAGTAGGTAACCTCACCCTTCTGCTCAACAATAGTGTGGGGTCCACTCCATTTGTCTTGGAGAGCTGCTGGGGCCACTGGCTCCAACACCCACACTTTCTGTCCTGGCTGGTAAACAGTCAGAACAGCCTTTTGGTCATGCCAGGCCTTTTGAAGTTCCTGGCTAGCCTCAAGGTTTTTGGTTGCCTTTTTCATATACTCAGCCATCCGGGAGCGGAGACCAAGTACATAGTCCACTATGTCTTGCTTTGGGGGCTTGAGAGGTAACTCCCATCCTTCCTTCACCAAGCACAGTGGACCCCTCACAGGGTGGCCAAACAGAAGTTCAAAAGGGCTGTAACCAACCCCTTCTGAGGCACCTCCCTATATGCAAATAAAAGGCAGGGCAAGAGTATGTCCCATCTTCGCCTAAGCTTTTCTGGGAGCCCTTTAATCATGCCCTTCAAGGTTTTGTTGAATCTCTCAACTAAACCATTGCATTGTGGGTGATAGGGTGTGGTGAACTTATAAGTCACTCCACACTCCTTCCACATTGCTTTTAAGTACCCAGACATGAAGTTAGCACCCCTGTCTGATACTACCTCCTTAGGAAAGCCCCTCTTGAGAAAATTCCCAGGAGGGCCCTTGCCACCACAGGTGCTGTAGTGGTCCTGAGGGGAATCGCTTCTGGGTACCTGGTGGCATGATCCACTACCACCAGGATAAACCTGTGCCCAGATGCTGTTTGGGGATCCATGGGACCAACAATGTCAATCCCTACCCTTTCAAAGGGCACCCCCACCACAGGTAGTGGTATCAGGGGGCCTTTGTAGTGCCACCTGCCTTGCCACTGGCCTGGCAGGTTACACAGGAGCGACAAAACTCCTTGGTGTCTTCAGACATGTGGGGCCAGTGAAAGTGAGGGACAATTCTGTCCCAAGTCTTGTTCTGGCCCAGGTGACCTGCCAAGGGAATATCATGGGCTAGGGTCAATAGGAAGCCCCTGAACTTTAGAGGTATAACCAACCTCCTGCTGGCACGAGGTTTGGGGTCTCTACTCTCTGAGTACAGGAGTCCATCATCCCAATACACTGTATGGGGACCACTAGCTTTCCCAGCAGCCTCAGCAGCAGCTTGCTGTCTGAGGGGTTCAAGGGAGGGGCAGCTCTGCTGCTCCTGGCTCAGATCTGCCCTAGAAGGTCCCCCTGTCCCCAAGAACTCAACCTGGCCAGGTTCAAGTTCCTCTGGGACAGTTCCTTCTTCAGGACTGAGATCATCCCCCTCAAGGGACTGATCTTCTTCCTGAGCCAAGGGGAAGGCACTGCCTTAACCCTACTACTCCTCCTCTTGGAAGGCACTTGGTCCATTGTTCCAGAATCCAAGGCCTGTTCAGTGCTAGACATTTTGGCTTGTGACCTGGTCACAGCAAACACATCTGCAGGGATCCCCAGCATTTCTGCATGGGTCCTGAGCTCCACTTCTGCCCAAGCAGAAGTCTCTAAGTCATTGCCAAGCAAGCATTCGACTGGTAGGTTTGCACTCACCACAACCTTCTTAAGGCCAGTTACCCCTCCCCAGGAGAAGTTAACAACTGCCAGAGTATGGTCTGTTCTGACATTGCTAGCATTGGTCACTTGGTACATCTCACCAAGTATAACTTGCCCAGGATGCACAAGGTCTTGTGTCACCATTGTGACACTTGCCCCTGTGTCCCTAAATGCCAAAGCCTCTCGTCCATTGATTAAAGGCTGTTGTCTGTACTTGCCCAGATTACTGGGACTCACAGAGGAGGTCACATCCATGCCTCCATCACAGACTAACACAGCCTGAGTCAGTTCTCTGACTAGGTCAGAGCCCAACTCAGTACCCAGGGTGAACCCTACTAAACCCTTGGCTGGAGCACTCCCACCAACTGTAACTGTACTAGGGGGAACAGGTGCCTTAGGGGCATTGGTGGGTGCTGGACTTGAGTCTTTGGACTTGGTGCAATCACTGGTCCAGTGGGTCTTTTGCTTACAGACCTTGCACCATGGTTTTCTTTGGCCTTTCCCTTTTGTAGACTGTGAATCCCCACCTGAAGAAGATTTTTGGGGGCCTGATGAAGACTTTTGATCTTTACCCTTCTCCCCAACCTTTTCAGAGTTCTTAGCATCTTGCTTCTTAGTGTCCCCACCTTGGTTCTGTACTTTCTGCTTCACCCTGGTTCTGACCCATTTGTCTGCCTTCTTTCCCAATTCTTGGGGAGAGGTCAGATCAGAGTCTACCAGGTATTGATGCAACAGCTGATTTTGACAGTTATTAAGAATCTGCTCCCTCATTATCAGATTGTACAATCCTGAGAAGTCACACACCTTACTGCCCATCAACCAGCCTTCCAGAGCCTTGGCAGAACAATCCACATAGTCTACCCAGTCTTGAGTCTGTGCTTTTTGGGTATCTCTGAACTTCAACCTGTACTGTTCAGTGGTTAGGCCAAACCCATCAATAAGAGCACTCTTCAAGACCTTGTAATTATCAGCATCCTCCTCTCTAACAGTGAGGAGCTTGTCTCTACCTTTGTCAGCAAAGGAGAGCCACAAGATTGCTGCCCACTGCTCCTGAGGGACCCTCTGTACTTTACAGGCCCTCTCTAGAGCAGTCATCCATTTGTGGATGTCATCCCCACTCTGGTAGGGAGGGACAATCTTGCTCAGGTTCCTATGGTCATAGGACCTATCCCTATCTCTAGGGACATGGCTGCCACCATGGGACTCTAGTCCCAACTTTCTTTTCTCTCTAAAGAGATCTAGGGACTCCCTGTCTAAGGCTACTTGCTTCCTTCTGAGTTCAAGCTGAGCTTCCTCATATTGAATCAGCCTTGTTCTCCTCTCATGAGAGGATTCCCTCCTATGAGATGAGACAGAGCTCCCTATTGAGGTGCCAGAGTGGTTAGACTCCTGAGAAGGAGATCTAGACTTTCTGGGCACACTCATAATCCTTCCTGGGGGGACAAAGAGGGCATCATCCTGATCATCCTCTTCATCTTCCACAGGAGGGATTGGGTTATCCAGGTCAGGCTCATTGTCACCCTCCTGGCCAATTTCAGAGGGGGCTGGGGGTATTTCTACCCCTGGCCCCTTCCTCTTCTTCTGCCCCACCCTCAGCTCCTACCCCTTCAGTCCCCAAGGGCTTACTAAGGTCATAAGCCACCAACAACTCTTTAAGGTGTTGGGTGGTGGGACTTTGGCCTGTCCTTAATTTCCTCAAGTTACATAATGCTCTCAATTCCAAGAATGGGAGGGTATCATACTTGGAGGAAGAAGCCCAGTGGCTTCTGGTAAGGATTCTCTAGATCCTACCTTTAAAGACATTACTAGTGTGGTGTGGTGTATGCACTACCTACTCTAGTGTGGCCTACTAAACTCTCTTGAGTTGTAGAAAGGGTGTGCTATCCCTTAACACACAACTCTAAGTTCAGTAGAACTTACTGTATTCTAAGCTTAAATTATATGTACCTTAGGTACCTTTAGTGGTTTTCAGTTGATCAATTCAATTGAGATTATCTGGTAAAACATTAGCAAGCTGGAATCCCACACGCTGCACACCAATGTGAGAAGTTGGCCTGGCATATGCTGTCCACTAATTATAGTGGGCACCTTGCACCAGTCCAAACAACCCCTTATTGGAGATAGGTTAAAGACAACCTTTATTGAAAGCTATCCTAGTGGTAGCTATGGAGAGCAGCCTTCAGGCTAAGTCTTGAAGGAATGTAAAGCAGCTTGTTTTACCAGTCTATAATCTCTTGAGTGACCAAATGAAAGAGCACCACACCAGGTATATATTCAAAATATATGTATTTATTGCTAAACACACCCCTCTAGTCTCTTTATGAGGCTAGAGTTCGAAGTACATAAGTTATAAGTTATTTAAAGACAGTAATAGCACAAATACACGTTTGGGCCCTAGGGGCGTACCAAACCATATACCAATAAAGTGGTATAAGAACCACGACTGAACTAGACACTAGGCCTACAGCCTCTAGAAGTGCTTGGACCACAAGGAACCACCCAAGGTAGTGACACAGGGGACCCACGGGGGACGCGTGCAGTGTAAATACACAACCGCGATACGCCGTTGACTTCTATGGAGAAAGTCGCGATCAGGAAATTAAAGAAAAGTGACACTTAAAGGAGGACTTGGAGCAAACCCTTTGAGAACTGGTACTTTGAAGAGTCTCTACCCACGGGAGCACCGGAGTACTCGTGTTACCTCACCCAGGGAAGCCGGGTGCATAGGTGCCTTTCGGGGTCGGGTTTCGTCGTCGATTTGAATGGCGATCTGCTGCAAAGTGCTGCTGGCGACCAAGTGGAAAGTGTCCGGGTGGATCCAAGAGTGGATCGGAGATCTGAAGAACCTGAAAGCAGAGGGGACAGAGTCTGGGTCACTAGCCAGTGACCAGGAAGGCGATGGACAGATGCCCACCGATGTCGCTTGCTTCAGATGTGTTGACGGTCGTCTTGACTCTTCAGCCACGAGGTCCAGGAGGCGATGTCGGCAACCAGGAGCAAGATTCGGGCTGGTACACAATGTCTATCGAGTGCTGAGGTGTTGGCGACCGGATTGGACCCAACAAACCTTGGCAACGGCAAGTCTTGGTGAAGATGAAGATCGTCGATGGTGCAGACCAGCAAGGTCTGGGGAACTCACCCAGCGAGGGTAAGTGAGGGCAGGCCTGGAGCAACCAGGATGCCCAAGAAGAAAAAGATTGGCCTTCGTGAAGGGCTACTAGCCAACGGGCTAGCGACCGCGAAGGAGCCTCAAGACGTCGCACGTGGATCTGGCTCACAGGACACTCGTGGAGTGGAGGCCAGTGATCTTCGGTGCAGTTGGTGCTGGAGGCTAGGGCTACTCGGAGCCCAAAGCACGACTTCGTGCGACACCCAGAAGAGGATGCACTTGCAAATGTGCTTGGTGTCTAGGGGTCACGGTCTCACGTTACCCACGATAGCTACGGGCCTCAGCTTTGCTGGGGACTCAGGGTAGCCTCGGGGAAGTCTGAGAATCCACCTCTGGTGATGCGAAGACTTCGGCGTCCGACGGGAGCTTCAGAAATGCAGACCGGACAGATGCATCTTTGGTGCCTGCCAAGCAGGGGAGTCACTCCTTGACCCCAAGGGAGATTCTTCTGTCCTCTAATCTTGAGTAGAGCGTCAAAGGTCCAGGATTCTGTTTCAGAGTTTCGTCCAGGGATAATCTAAAGTCCTAAGGACTGGGTTCCTATACTTATACTAAGTATAGGGGTTGGACTACTCTGTGGCCCCACCTATGGGTGGGTCAGGGCAGAGGGGTGGCTACACCCCTTTCCCTTTGTCCAGTTCACGCCAAAGCAGGGGCTGCAAGCCCCTGATCCGGTTTGAACTGGGGTATGCACAGGGACACCAAATGTGCCCCCAGTGCAGGACTTCAAAGCACCCGAAAGTGCTCCCGCCCAGCCCCAATACACATTATCCTGTCTGGGGAGGTGGTCACACCTCCCTGGGACAGGAAACCTATTGTCCAGGCCTCCCCTGCCGGAGTTTCGTCCAGCAGCAGGAGGCCAGACTCGTGTCTGTGGCAGCAGCATCCATTTTGTGATGCCAGGGCTTTAGAAAGAAGTTACCGGGCTAGCCAGAGTTAACATGTCTTTCCCTCTAGAAGGGTGGAATGCTACCCCCGCCGCCAGAATTGGCGGGGAGGTAGTATTCCAAGATGTTTGACACCAAACACGACAGGTTTAGGTGCAGCCATTCCAAAGTTAGCATTTAACGCAAGGTTATAATGCGCTTAAGAGTATATGGTCAGGCTGCACTACAAACAGCATCAGAGAAGGGTCTCCGAACGCTGCAGAGGGGCCCTGCTCATGCAGGGGCACCCTCTCACATAGGAACCACGCACTCTGCCTTTAGGATTGATAAGGCCTGCCTTAGGAGTGACTTATAGGTTTATATGTGTGTATGTATTTAGTGATATAGGTAACCTATATCACAGTAAGGGGTGCATGCACCACCTTACCCAGGCTGCAGTAGCAGACCTGTGGTGTCAGTTTGGATGGCCTTCCAGGGGTGGCATAATACATGCTGCAGCCCCTGGTAGGCCTCTGAGGTACCTATGCCCTTGGTACATAGTATACCATATACTAGGGACTTATAAGGGCACTCCAGATTCCAATCAGTGATGTGCCTAAGGCACATGGAAACCATTTTAGAGAGGAAGCAGCTAGGCTGGGGTTCTGATTAGCAGGGCCCCAGCCAGACTAATGTCGAAAAACAGTGAAGCATCAGCAAAAAGTGGGGGTACCCATGTGAAGCAGATCCTACTCTCCTACATTACTCCCCACAAACTCTGAATAGATGCTATTAATCACAACAAATAAATAACATAGCCCTTGGTATCAATATTTATCAGGTGTGATAAATGACACCATATACTCGCAATCAAGGCCTAAATGTTATTGAGCCTTAGATAAGTCATCCTGCACATGACAGCAAGAGAGTTATCTTGGGCACTGACATCCTATTGTGCAAACACTTTAAAGGTATCTATGCTGCTAAACATGGTATGAACACAACATTTCTAAAGAAATGTGCCTAATCTGCACTACTGGTCTCCAATTTTCTAATACGTCTGTTGTGGTGTGGGCTTTGCATTCGCCTAAATATCTTGAAAAGATACTGAGGTCCTGTTCAATGGGCTACTGTGTGGTTAGAAAACAAAATGTGCCACTGATAGTCTCGGACACCAAAAACTTGAACACGAAATTCTTCATCCCAGTGACTATTAAAATGGGACATGTAACAGCGAAGAGAGCCCCAAAAGTAAAAGCGACACATACTTTAATGATAGTCCCACCCCACCATTCAGAATCCTAGCCCCAAACAAATTTAGGGTCAAATTCAGTGGCGTAACAATAGCCCCTGCAGTGGGGGGCACCTGAGCTCCATGGGGCCTCCTCCGGCACTGTGCACGGGCGGGCCTGAGAGCACCTGACTGGGTCCCGAGCGTGAGGGCCCTCTCCGTGCACTTTGCAGGGGGGCCCCTGAAGTTTTGTTATGTCACTGGTCAAGTAGCGCCCCTATTTGGCAGTACACTCTCACGCCAACGCTCTCTCACATCATACATTCCTCAGCACAAGTGAAACTGGAATAACAAACCCAGGGCTTTAAGTGGGCCGGGTCTCACCGGTGCTGAGCACCGGCAGTTTTTTAAAGGGGGCCTCGAAACGGGTCTCTATTGGGCTCTGTTGTGTGCCTTGGCACAGGCGGTCTGTTTTTTTCGAGACTGCATTGACAGCAGACATCGATGTGTGTTGCTCACACTGCTCACTTCTCACTAGTGGAGAAGTTACGGCATGATGTCATGCCAGGTGAGTGTTGTAGGTGAAGGGAAATCCTTTGAAGAGAGTCATTTACTCTCTGGATTTCCCTTCTCTTTTTGAAACTCAGGAGCAGCAACAATGTCGTGGTGTCACCAGGGCTTTAAGTCGAATCTTTTTCAATATTATATACAAGCCACAGTTGCTGCTTATTTATTTTATGCAACTAACAACCATTGACAAAGCCAACAGTCCTGACTTGTTGTAGGTATGATGTTACTTGTCGTATCCTATATCTGGATGTAATGACAGAAACAGCACAATACAAGTCGGGCGGCAGGCACACTATGCTAAGCACTGATATTTAGCTTATGTGTTTTTAAGCCACGCCCTTAATTACATTGACCACGCCCCTTTGTGAGACCCCCCCAGTTTTTTCATCCCACTTAAAGCCCTGAACAAACCCACCAAGGAACACATAAACAGGGCAACAGCAGCATCTGTTGTGTGGTGGCGACTTTGGTGTCTATAATGGTTAACAAGAGCTCCATGGGGACTAGGCCCTACAGCCAACAATAAAAGGTGGTCCTCTCTCTTCGCTTCATCCCGGGGGTATTGAAACAGACTATAATTGTGGTGCAACAGGCCTCTACCCCATGGGCCAAGCCTCGTGATCTAGCCCCTCCTGAACGAATTACATCCTAGCCTCGGGCCCTGTATATACATACATTCAGTGACGAGTTCCTCATTTTTGTTAGAATAAACGTTGACTAGATAGCCACGGAATGATATTCCGTCGAGCTGCTGCTCTGTAATCCATTCGGAGGCATCCTTTGTTTACCTCTGCAGATATAAAGCGTATTAGATCTGAAGAAGTTGCGCGAGAAAAAGAGGCGCGTGTCAGACGTCGACCGCATCCAGTATAATGAGTTACCTGGAACGCGCGGCGCATCCTGGGAGGCGGCCTCGCGCCAGACTGTACACACCGCCGCCGTGTTCGACACGTCCATTCCAAAGAACAGGTTGGTGAAATGATTTCCTTTTGTAAATATCAATGTTCTTTTCAGGAGATGAAACACATTTGTTACAGGCTCCCCGTCAAATCGCTGACGGTCTTTCAATGCATTGCTGTCTATCGCGCGCCTTTGGAACAACAATAAATGTATTACCCTGTGCATGTTTTTTTTTTTCTTCCGTTGCTTCAGGGCTCTTTTTAATGAAAAGGGACAAAACCCAGTGCTGCCAAAAGCCCACAAGCATGACCATCCTCAAAGAGAATGGCAAACAATAACATGTGTATTCAGCATATTCAGAGCGCAAGTCCTCCCACCTCCCCCAAGTATTACTTTCAACATGTGCTCTGCGTGTTTGCCTCATTATACTGTGAAATATGTTTATATTCTAGGACGCTTGAGTCCCTGCGGTGCTGAAGATCACCATCAGAATCTGTCCCGGATCAGCTGAGGTTGCAGTGGTGCCATTTTGCATCAATATTTATCATGATTGATGTCTGTAGAAACATTTCCCCAGCATGTCAATAAACGACATTTGCACCAGTTTACAAGTGAGGATGGCACAAAATTCAACCTGAATCTGTGCAATTTATAAAAATGTGTTACTCAGCAATCAACAAAAACTAGGGTGCCTAGTTACAAGCCACCTTGCTGCGCTGCGTGACAGGGAAAGGGCAGGAATGCGCTGCATTTAAGGCAATACAGCACATTTCTGTCCTTGTCACTACGCTGGCGCCATTTTGGCAGCCTAGCTCCAACGCAGGCACCCTTGCACCATCGTGCGAGGGTGCCTGTGTTGCATGCAGGAATGTTTTTGTGAAGAAAGGAGCACCTTCCTGCACAAAAGCAATCCTGGGAGGCTATTCCTCTTTCTATGTGTGCTGCAAAATGCAGCACAGATAGAAAGAAGAAGTAACAAGAAGAAATAGAGATATTTCTCCTCATTATGCCTCCCCTGGGAAGGCTTAACTTTTTGGTGCATTCCCAGGTTTACCAGTACTGGTAAATCTGTGAATACTTCGAAAACCATTGGAGTTGCGTGGGAACACCCACACAACACCCAAGGAATGCCTTCCCAGGGCAGAGTAACTCAACACAGCGAATTGCGCTGCTTTGCATTGTTCCATATTAAGAAAGCTAAATGCAAAGTGGCTATGCATGGTTTCATAAATCCTACTTAAGGTTTGTGTCGCGCTTGTACCACCTTGCGTGGTGCAAGCGCGATGAAAACCTCCTCTTAAATAGGCCCCAAGATTTCCCAGACTCCTTGTGATGGTTTTGACAGAATATTCGCCTCCATGTCTTCCATGAAATCAGGACTTTGCAGACAATACCAATTAGGAAAATCAACATTTCATGTATTCCTGCCCTCTTATTCTGCACTGGAGACAAAAGTAGGTTGGACTTCGATGGCATTACAGTGGTACTTGCTTATCCAAGATATGTTTCAGAAGCGGTACAGGATATTGATATGTGACAACAACTAGGACTGTCGAAAGTATTTTCTTCGATAAGTAAAAAAAGTTCGCACTAGAAAAAGTTTACCAAACTTCTCCTATTTTGTCCAGCTTCACTCCTCTGGCCAAGCAGCAGTGGACTAGAAGGGCCTACTGGTTTTTCAGAGGCACTGGCTTGGAGCAGTGCCAACACCTTGTGTCCATGTCGATTTATGAACTGTACCCGCCAGTGCTTTCTGAAACTTGCACCCCACACACTTTCCTGACCTGTGCGCTCTGCCAACCTTGACCCACTCACTATCCCCAAAACCTTTTGCGTTAAATTTGTCTATTACTTTTACCTCCTTTTAGCACCTATTCAGTGGTGCTTTTCCATCTAGCTAAAGTATGCAGACTCCATATCAGCCTTTAAACCTGTGTTCAAACCTCACCCTCTCAATTTGACTCTAAGCTGAATAAGACTGATTTACTCCACTTTATATCCTTCCTCTCCCTCCTGCCCCTTCATGACTCACCCTTCCCACGGTTATTGAGTCCCCTTAGATTTAATGGTAGTATGTGCAAAATATGTGCTATATTTATGCATCCACTGTCCTGTTCATTGTCGTCACCACATCCTCAATGCTATCAAACCCTTGGTTCTATATAACTACCCAGCCAATATTGTTTCTAGGTACAAGTTGGTCACTATGTACAGAGTTTCTGTTTTCTTTCTTTCTCAATAAATTGAAATTAGAATCGAGTTAAGTGTTTCTGATCCTTCTACCCTTGTCTATTCGATTTCTAGTGGGGGTGGTCTGGTCTAAGTAGGATTTGTGTGTGGTGCAAGGGAATCTGAACTGGACTCTTTACTTCACCAGTGTCTGGTTTTGTTATTCCACACCCTGCTTACTGTTTCACGTTCAAACAGGCCTTGTGGCACCCAAAAACCCAGTAAGGTGTGGAGCAAGATGAATGTCTGGTGGTGAGGCAGATGTTTTCCACCAACAGAAGCGTCAGTGCACGTCATGCAGGCGAATTTCATAGGCCTCGAAGCAGTAATAATTTGTAAAAAAAAAAAAGTGCTTTGGGCTATGGTTTTGTTTAGGAGGCTGCTGCTGCTTGCACTGATAACTGGATCTGCCATCGCTTTCAAATGTCACTATAAACGCTCCATGGTAAGCATTACAGTCCTGTAAATGTAGACATCAGGGTCACTCAAAGCTGTAAGAATGGGCTGGACAAGATAGAATTGTGTTTTTAAATGTATATTGATGTGCTGTGATAACAAATATACACACAGCGCCACCATGTGGTGGACTGTTACAGATAACTGCTGGTGCTAAGAGTTAGGTGCTGGTGCGAGCACCGTCAAATACCGGCACAGATTAAGCTCTGCCAGCTGAACCACAGCCTACAGTGCTGACATGAAAGGCTCTATGGTCCTACTAGTTCGCTGGTGATGGCTCTATCTAAACCTGAGGGGGGCACAGGGAACCAATGAGATGGTCCACACTCAATTCCTTGCACTTTTTTCCCCGCCTATGCACCTCAGCAGTGGCCTCCCACAGTGTCCTATTAACATCTATGTTTGAAAGAGCCAACTCTGCTACACACGAGGGCTCCAGCCTTGATTGCCTGTATGGAAATATAACTGGTAACAAAATGACAGAGTGAAACCATTTTTGTTTTTTTCTTCAAAGTTGCCTCATTTTTCATACTGTGCTATTTCTTTTTTTAGTTTACTAAACAAATGTCCATAGTTTGCGGGAGTTCACTTTTATATTAACTTCTTGCACAACTAGCTTCATGGTCACTGTACAACTTCACAACTGCAGTGAACTTTTACACAGTCCGAGCGTTTGGGGTGTTTTTTACAATTATCAAAAGTGGTGCATGCCATGTGTCTGACACACTGTCATTTTTAACTGTGCTCCTATGTCATGAATCTAAAATATTGAACAGATCTCAAGTTGCCACATGTCAGCAGTGACTTTTTGCCTTATTTTCCTCGCACTTGTTGTTCAGTATTTTCTTAGGCAAAGCCACGCATACCAGACTTCAAAGGACAAAACAGGAATGTATCCTTGGCAAAGAACTTTGTAAGTGAATTCTCCGCACATCCCTAGACACTGAGCGACCGCATAGTTCTCTGTTTCACAAAAATACCTTACCAATGAGGATGTAGTGTTATACTAATTCATATTTTCAGCATTTTTAAGCCTACCCATGCAAATAATATGCTTTTTAAATAGTGTTGCATACCACTTTTCTACCATTTCTGAGCACTGCAAAAACAATGACCCAATTCAAGGGTACTCAGTGTATACTATGAACCTCAGAAAGATAAGTTGGCTTTGCTAGGACTCACACTTGCAGCCTGCAGATGCCAACAGTGAGCATTGACTCGCCATCTTACCAACAGGAAGGAGATGTATTTAGTGAGACATGTGAGCAATAGTTTGTCACTGCTACTGGAGGCCTTTCCAGTTGCTTATTCTGGGTGTACTCATGCAGAGTTGTATTGCTTGAGAAAGACGAAATCCGAATATCTGCAGAATGTACTATTGATTTTTAAATTATTTAAAGTTTGAATCAGATACCGGGTAATAACAGTAAGCATTGAGACTTAGGCATTATTTAGAGACCCTGCAAGAGGTGTGTATAATGTGTTGTTACCCTCACAGTGATGACAAAATGTATTAGTCTTTTTATCATGACTCTGTTAATCGTTTTTTAATGTATTTTTATCTTTTATGGCTGTATGCTTTGCCGAATAAAGATTGTATTATTATTATTATTATTATATTGATTTTTAAAGAGGGCCCTCCCATGAGGCAAGGCAGACATGATCTCTACCTAACAAGAGAGCTGAGGATGGACTCGGAGACAGAGGGCAGGGAAGAAAAGGCAGGACGACAGGGATTTTGTGACAAACAAGCTAGACAATCACAGGTAAACAGTGACTGGAAAAAAGGTGTGGCAGAGGAGGCGGGCTTAGACAAATTAAGTTAAAAAGTAACCGAAAGAGTGAGAGAGAAAGTGGAAGGAGTTATCAGAAATTATCGAAAACAACAGACTGTGTCTGAGGGAGTGAAAGTGCCAAAGAAATGACGGTGAACAAGAGAGAGAGAAGGAAACCGGAATGATAGAGAAAAATAGAGAGGCATATAGTGGCAGAGACACAGTGACAGAATGAAATAGAGTAAAAGGGAGAGAGGAAAATGAAGACAATTAACTGACTCTGAAGGAGGAGGGACTACCAGGATTGCACAAAATAATATAAACAAAATAATTAAGGGATCCATACAAATGCAATTTAGTTTTGGTAGGAGCATACTTGTAGGCAGCATTTGGTCCCAGCTACAGTGCTTAATTCACTTCGGTTGTTGCTGGTGGGACCCACTGGCACCAATTTGTGGTGATCGGCACTTATTTTTTCTCATCAGATATTTACCGAGAGCAAGAGACGGGAAAACACACAAACGGGAAAGAAGGGGTTAGAGGAAGACAGAAAAACCATCGCAAAAGGAGAACAAGCATTGGCATAGCCAATAGGTCTCGCTTTTGGGACCTTATAAGTATTTATTTATGCAGCACAATATCCTTGGTGCAACACCATCAACCATTGCATGGCTAAACACTTATAAGGTCCCCAAGGCGAGACCGATTGGCTATGCCCAAAAACAATCACCAACACACAAAAGGAAGCTAAAGGCATCCCGTGGAGGTGTGCTCGAGAATCAGAAAGCAATACACAAGCATGTTTAATGCGCGTGCAGTTATTTGGACGCTGGCTGGGCAAATAGAAATGGCAGTGATGGCTTTATAGGCCAATTTGTCCGCCCGAGTGTGGGGGAGGGGAGGAGAGGCCTGCAGTGGCTTCTGGTAGTCTCTATGACCCGCGCAGCATCAATTCGAATTTGCAGGGCTGGGGGGTCAGGCAGCTGACCTAGGCTACCCCCTCTGATCCAGTACGCCGGATAATTTATCGCCGTTATCACTTCTAGGTCACACGGAGTTAAATGCTGCATGGGGGAGCAGGGACTGGGCACTGCTTCTTAACATTGGTCAACAAACTGTGGAGGAAGCAACCACACTGGAGGATAGAAAGGGACAAAACATTCCGCCTTACAATAGGGACGGTAACACTGTGGGGCATGAAGGGATATCAAGGGTTACAAGGCTTTGACCAAATTTTTTTTTAAAATCTGCATTTTCGGAATGGGAGCTGGCCAATTATTTTATCCAAGGGGAGCTCGGCATGAAAAGGTACAGACCCCTGGCTGACCAGGGTAGAAGAGGAAGCAAAGGAGTGGGAGGCGGCTCTACGGGCTTGAAGGGTGTTGGTTGTTTAATGGGCAGGGTTGTCCCTGTAGCAGGAAGTCTGCTCTCATCCAGAGTTCAACCCCATGCTGGGAGAAATGGGAGTACACAAGTCCTTACTCCTGAAGTCGAAACTGCAAATAAATCATTAACAAGTTCAAACGCATTTCGGGTCCGAGTACCCTGGCTTACTGCTGGGCCCCACAAAGACTACGAAAAATATGTTTCCAATAATATAATCTAACATTACGCACACACTGCCACCCCAGAGGCCTCTGTGTCGAGATGGGGATATTCTGTGTCGACCGTTTACTAAAGAAATTCATGTCCTCTAAGGTACCTCGTTTTGCTCTTGTCATAACTTGAATACGGTGGGGGCTTTTCAAACGGCAAATAATGGAATGAAAATCATGGAAGGCCATTAAATGCAGAATGCACTTTAAAGAAATGATCTTCATTCCGATATTAAGTTACAACGTTACAGTGTGCAGCAGCAACAATGTTTTGCAGCCATTAATAAGGGGGATGCATGCTGCGGACACACTGTGTGACTTGCTGTTGAAAAATTCACATCCCGGTAGAGGTAAATCTGCTATTCATCCTTCTCGGCTCGACAAACGCAGTGCCATTTAAATGGATAATAGCAATACCACATATGTCCAGTGCTCTGGAAGGCAGTGCGATATTAAGCTAGTATAAGCTTAATGCAGTATAAGCAGAAACCAGCGCGGTCGGGCACAGAAAAGCGGCAATGGAATGCGCGAGCCCTTCAGGAAATTACACGCGCCTTCTAATTAAAGCAGCAAGCGGCAAGGAAACCTGACACAAGACAGCTGGCTCCCAGTGCCGCGGGTTTACAAAGTGGGAGGGTTGAGGAGAGTGCGACCGAGAATCAACAAAGCGTTTCCCTTGTGGGAGCGAGCCAGTAGGCACCATGTGTTTGCAAGTTAATTACAAACATATGGTGTCAAAGCTCGCTCCCGCAAGGGAATCGCCAAACGTGCACGCGTTGCCATTGAAAGCAATGCAACGCGTGCACGTTTTTAGGGCGAAAAGTGAATCGATTCCAAAAGGTCTTTTTCCTACGCAGCGCATGCGCGCTGCGTAGGCGAGACCTAATGAAGGGGCCAGCTCTATTGAAAAAAAGGCGCAGCAGTGCCTGGTAGTGGATTAAAGAGTCCTCAGGTGAATTCAAGAATACACAGCCTTGGAATTTGTCCAGCTGAATTTTAATAGCACAGCTGGAGCAGAGCTTTGGGCACCAGCACTCATTCTTTTACAAATTAATCACTGCCCAACTATGAGGAGGCCCAGCTGAAGATAACAAGGTGTCTATTTCAGATTGTTAATTGTGGGCTAGGCCCTTTTACGTGTGCTCCTCTGATTAGGTTAAGATGTAGTTTTGCAACCTGAGTCTGAACTCTATTCAGAATTCATTAATTGTGTTAAAATGATGTCTCTCTAGCTGGCAGGTCACTTGTTGGTTTACAAAAGGAGCACATGCCTTGGGCACTCAACAGAGGCTGAGTAGATAGTGTTCATTCTCTTCCTCTTGTTTGACCACCCAAAGGTGAGACTCAGTCTAGGGAAGTGAGTCCTGTCTCTGTTATGGCCCTGTTTCCACATCTATCCTTTCTGATGGATCAGAAGTTGGAGGCCAGGATGCCTGCAGATTCTGGGAGAAGGTTATTTCTCTTTTGCTGACCACCATCAACAAGCTCTGGTTGTCTTACTCCAGTGGAGAGGACCAGCCGCAGTGCCTTGTTTGCTTGGATTCCTGTGTGACAGTGGGAACTTGGCCTGTATCAAGAGCTTTGCAAGAACAAATGAGTTGGCTGAAACTGTAGTTTTTACTATCCAGATGAACCTTCAGACCTCAAGGTGGCACATGGCAAAGATAGGAGATAACCAAAAATTGCTACACAGGCCTGTTT
Organism: Calotriton arnoldi; assembly: GCA_963921515.1. NCBI lineage: Eukaryota > Metazoa > Chordata > Amphibia > Caudata > Salamandridae > Calotriton > Calotriton arnoldi. The sequence goes on along the minus strand of CAWUFW010001936.1, from coordinate 495,627 downwards.
TATGCATGGTCTATACTTAATCCTAGGGCACAAGGCCAGAGTGGGTAGTGGGTATGTTGATGGACTTTTCAAAAAGTAAACCGAAATAGATTACAGGGATTTCCCTTGACTAGAGTTGTCTTTTTTATGTTTGATTTGGGGAGAACGTGGTGTAGGGTCGAAAGTCCATATGTTTTCCTCTGCAGAAGACTCATGATACAAGCCCCCTGCTAGATGCTGTACATGTTTTGGATTTGTGCAGCAACAGAGTACCAGTCTCTATTGAGCGATAGGAGTACCACCCAAGTGGTGATCCATTTATCGTAGGTGTTTGATGACTTCATGACCACTCCATGGCATTACAGCTGATATATAATTGCAAACTAGATGTATTTTTCTCTGCTCTCCAGTGGTAGACTGCCTACTGATTCTCCTCCTGTAAATCTGTGTAGTCTGTCAGATTGGGGGCCCATGATTCCTCCTGCTTGTAAGAGGTGTGTGAGAAGGGCTTTGGTACCTTAATGGCAAGGTGCACTTACATTAAGGTTTCCCTTTATGCATTGAGGTACTACACTTGTTGAGTGCCTTATAGGCAGTTTCGGATTACCAAAGAGGCAAAGTAGGCGCCAGCCTATGGGCCACTACTACTTTTAGGGGCCCCATGACAACGGATCAAAATAATATTGATTTGATCTTGAAAGGAAATTACAATCAAACTTTCTCAAATTGTTTCCAAAACATAGAAAAAAATGAATCAACTCAAAGAAACAAAAACTTTACATTAAAGACTCTATAGAGAAAATACTGTATTAATGTAATGTACCAAGTTTTGTTGGTTTATTAAAGATTTTTGTTTTTTGTTTAAGAACATTAACAGTTGTTAATATTTAGATTTGTGTAATGAAATTGGTTTATTCAAATTAAAATTAAAATATGGGCATTTATAGAACCTGCAATTGCTATAGCGTTAACCGAGAAGAGACAAGGAAGTCAGTGGTTGAAATCTCGCCCTGTTTTTGTAATTCCCTGCTAGATCGCTTTCCTTCTACAACAACATCAAGAGGATATACTACAAGGCCAAAAAGATCAGGATGGTATACAACTAGTTTACTCCAGAAAAAAAGAGAACTTAATAAAGCAACATGCTCCATCTTCAGACAACCGAATTGTGCTCTAAAATCTTCAAATTGTGCAATTTAAAAGTTTGAGAAGAACATACAAAAATGAAATATGGAAAGCCAAACACACATATCATGAAGGAATATGGACCAAGCTGCACTATGCCTGCAAAACCAAAAATCTGAAAGCATTCTGGGGTCTAATAAATAACCTTGAATACGGTAGTAGAAGAGCGAACAGCGCTAACATTCCGGAACCATGCTGGGCATCCTTCATTCACAACTTAAATGGGGCCTCTTCTGACACAGCTTTGAGTAATATCAACCACCATATTTCAAGACCGCTGAGCACGGAAATAGCGGAAAAAATAGAAATGATCAACATCATAATGAAGCCAAATCACTAGTTATGGAGACATGGCAAGTAGATCAAGTGAGAATGGCAATAAGTAGGATTAGATCAAACGGTGCGCAAGGCCCCACCGGGATCCTGAATTCCGTCTTCAAGGCAAAGATAGATCTTTGGTCAGAAATTCTGACGCCTTTGTTTAATGACGTTGCAAAATCTAAAATGGTTCCCGAATCATGGCAGGGAAGTATAATCCAGCCAATTTATAAAAGTGGCCCACTGGACAATCCAGCTAATTACAGGCTGATTGCCCTAACAGATGTGGAGGCAAAAATCTTCTCAAGTTGTCTGCTGAATGATTTGGAAGAATGGGCCGCTAAAGAAGAAATTATACCAAAATTCCGAACCGGTTTTCGAAGGGGAGAATCAATGACTACGAACTTGACCTCAATGACCTTATTGGCTGAAAGAGCAAAATATAAAAGGCAAAAGTTATATATTTGTTTTGTTAATCTTAAAGCCGCTTTTGAGTCCGTCCCCCGTAATTTACTTTGGGCAAAGTTATCTGCATGGGGCATTCCAAACCAACCGTTAGACATGATTATATTGTTATATTCCAACACGTGGGTCCAGGTTAAAGTGGGGGATGGTAGTTGCACAACTCGCTGATTTGAAACACATAGTGGTCTTAAAGAAGGTTGTGTCTTAGCCCCATGTCTTTTTAATCTTTTTATGGCCGATTTACCATCACATTTTAAAAATGTTAATGCTCATTCGCCTAACCTTGCAGGACAAAATATAAAATATTTACAGTATGCAGACGATACCATACTGTTAAGTCATACTGCTATTGGTTTACGAAGACTAATAGATTCATTTAATAACTATATATTAGCTAATGCTTTATTGATGAACACCAATAAAACAAAAATAATGACGATTGATTCGTCTAAATCAGACACGAGAGTATGGAATATTAATGGGTTAAAGATTGAAACTGTAAAATTTTATAAATATTTAGGTATTGCATTTGTTGACAGATTGTATTTTAAACAGCATTTAATTAACTTAAAAGCGAAAGCTACGGCGGTGTCTTTTGCTTTTAGAAAGCTGAGAGACACGCTGGCATGTCCGAACCACGAGCATTTACTCAAGGTAATGAAAGCAAAGTTGATTCCCTCCCTGGCCTACGGGTCAGTGATTTTTCAGGGCAAAGACTCGAAAATTCTTGATAATCTACAAATAAAAGTATTTAAAAAGTATTTAAATCAATCTTCAGGGTCCCTAAGAATATCGGGCACGCCAATGTTAGATTGGAATTTGGTTTGAAAAGACAAACCTTATTAAGACAATCTGCATTTTTAAAATCTTTATACTTTTTCTTTTGTTCTGATCCTGGTACACTGGCTAACCAAGGGTTGAAGATCTTATTTAAAGGAGAGTTTAAACAATTTTAAGTCTCAGCCCTTCGAGGATGTAGCTAGCAACAAAGCTGTGTTCAGACAGACGCTAAATCAATCAGCTAATTTTCTATCAACCCTTTTGGATAAGGACGGGTTCGATAAAAAAAGGCATGCTTGGTCTGTTATTAATTCACTTGCCAAATTGGAGCCTCAGCCCTATCTTATTTCCCATTTAAAACCGTCTACAAGAGATAAATTCTTGCTGTTACGATTTGGGAGATATCCCACAATGGATGGAACTCCCTCATGGGTACAAAATTGGCCCTCGGACAGCTGTAGGTTATGTGGTTTTTATAATGAATCACTATTGCATATTGCAACCGTTTGTCCCCAACTGTTAGAAGAGAGGAAAGCCCTATTAAAATCCATCCTTAAAGAAAACGGGGTGAGAACATGTCGCCAAGCCATTACAACTTGTCTCTCTGGGAAATCGGCACGTTTGACTGCACAGTTTGTAAAGTTTAATCTTATTTCAGAAAAAAAGTTAACTTCAGAGTGTGTCATCTGAGTTTATGGGCAGTTTGTGATAATTAATAATCAGTCTTTTTTTAATGATGCTGTCAGTCCCAAAGATGCTGATTGTCAACTGTATCTCCATAATTTGATCTTGTAGTCGCACGTATGGCTCAGAAATTGAAATTTTATAACATTTTCAATTGCCTGCAGTAATTGGTCATAATCCTAATCATTAATTACTTGCCTGTTCGGTACAGGTTCTTTTGTGAGGAAGATGTTACCCTTTTAAATTAATTATATAGAATGTTGTTTGTTGCAAGAAAGGCCCCTTTGAAAGGAATCGCACAGTGGCACTTTAAATATGGCACTTCAACTATGGCACTTTAATCGATGAATTTTAGAAAAAAAGGGGGTTAGTGTAGGCAGTTTTAAGAACTTTTAATTAATGCTCAAAATGCTGCTCCAATATGGTTTGATTACTAAATTGAAATACAATGCATCTCCGATATTATTTTACTCTCTCCAATTTAATGTTGTTTTCTTCGTTTGGAAGATAATATAATTTTTCGACTAAATCGAAATAAGTGTGTCCCATGCACAATTCAATGTACTTTATACTCTTTTTTGTAATGATTTTTATTAATCAACAATAAAGTATTTTCTTCTTCTTCTGGTTTATTAAAATTGTTGGTTGGTAAAATTAAAAACATATTAGGAGATAAGTTGTGAGGACGGCCCCGAAATTTCAATTGCCTAGGGGCCTCCACAAGATTTAATCCGGCACTGCTCATAGGACTTAGTGGTTGCCAGAGCTTCCCCGCCTGTTTCCTTGTACTGCTCTCTGCCCTAAACCTTCCCCTACAGAAACCATTGCAAAGCTCAGTGTATGCATCTGGTTCAAAACCACATAATTGTGTGTGGAGCTGCATGTCTCTCTTGGGTTCTCTCTCACATGACCAAGCCAATATCAGTAGGCCAGCCTTTGGCCCGAGTGGTGCAACTTTTGAACAAAGGACAGTGTCCAAAGACATAAACAGAGCCATACGCTAACCCAAAATAGATGGGCTACCGGCCCTTCCTTGGCATCCTGTGCCAGAACGAGAGCCCAGGAAGAGTCCATGATTTTCAAGTAGATTGGCCGGTTTCAGTATTCAAATTATAGGTGACATTATGGGATGCTTTCTACTCTCAAGGAAATCAGAGTGGCAGAGCACCTTTGGCTGATGGTCACAATGGACTGTACAACCCCTCCTGAAAATCACACTTTAAAATTGTAAAGATGCACTTTGGGGACTATTTCAAATCTGAGTGGACTGTTGGCCTGGAACCAAATATATCTGAAAATAAGCTGAACCCTTTATGTTATTCAGGGTTCATCTTTTAACTTGAAAAAGCTGTACACTTTTGTGCAGAGAAGGGCTGATACCAGAGAAAGGAAACTTCAGCTGCCTACTCTGAAGGTATAGGGAATATACTTCGGGAATGAGTAAAGGACTTTGATGCTGAACCCTGATGAAAAGCAGGAGGTAGATGGCCTGATGTGTTTTATGACCTGCCTTAATCAGTCTAGCCCTACACTGCCTTGAGCACCTTAATTTGTCAAAGATGGGCAACACCTTATGCCAATCAGCACTGTCAAACCAGACGAAAATTGCATGAGCCCTATAACCCACTATGTTAGAAGATATTTAAGACATCATTGGGACAGTCCATGAGCGAAGTGCAAATTGAACCCCCATCTAGTGTTCTGTCTATTTAAGACCCATGTTTTGCTGCCAGCACTGGTTTGTTCATGTGGGCCTGTCAGCCACTGTATATAATGCCACCACCCCTTTCCCTCCTGCTGGTGGTATTGTGTTTTAATGGAGAGGCCTCAAGAGCTTTTTGGGTGGTCAGATAATCAGGTACTTGGCCATATTTATCAAACTTTCATGCATTGCTGTGCTGCGCTGCTTGAAAGAGAGAGGGCAGAAATGCGCCATATTTAACATTATATAGTGCATTCCGGTCCTAGCACTGGTGCATAATGTGCTGCCTTGTGCCAGTGGTGCCTTCGTTGCAGGCAGGATTGCTTTTATGCAGGAAGGGGCACCTTCCTGAACAAAAGCAATCTACTGAGGTTTGTTCCTCTTTCTTTGTGTGCTGCAACACGCAGCACACATTGAAAGAGGAAAAACCGAGGAGAAATAAAGATATTTCTCCTCATTGTGCCTCCCCATGGAAGGCGTAGCATTTTGATGCATTCCCAGGTCTATCACTAATGGTAAATCTGGGAATGCACCAAAATCCATGGATGGATGCCTGGGAACACCCTTCGCTCCACCCATGGAACGCCTCCCTGGGGCAGAGTAACGCAAAGCAGCACCTTGTGCTACCTTGCATTACTCCAGAATAATCAAGCATTGCAAGGCCTCGGAAGGTGACTTTGCATTGCTTGGTAAATCTGACTTTAGTGTTGCGTTACCCTTGCGTTGCTCTTGCATTACCTTGCGTCACGCAAGGGCAATGCAACACTATGATAAATCGGACCCTCAGTTGTTGTGCATTGTTGGTAGAGTCTGTGCTTTATCATGTGATCTATTTGGGAAGTGTATTCTTGTTGCGTGCAAAGTATGGAGGGGGCTCCGAACATGTCAAATTGAACTTGTAGCAGTGTTTATTTATGAAGTGAGGCAAAAAGTTGTGGAAGAGATAGAGACATATTTGCATATATTTGCATTATTACCAGTATTACCTTAGTAATCATTAATATTTCTTCTGCCAACCTACAAGTTTTCCTTGATGTGTAGCTGTGGGATTGTAACCCAGTTTAAGGAAGGGTTTGTCCCAATGTAATTGACAGACACCTTTCTTACATGGGTCTGAGGATTCTACCCAGTGGTAGTGGGATATGACCTAGGAAATCAAGAGACGCAATTGTTAAATATATCTGTGCTGTCCAGCCAGGAGCAGAGGTGCTGCGAACCATGAAAAATCAATAGATACCCTTCATACATGGCTCTGTGGAGTCCACCCAGTATTAGAGATACAATGACCAAGAAAACTCAATAAACACCATTTATACATGGTTCCTCTGGGTCCACTCTGATACAGAGATGTTATGACCTATTTTGGAAGGTATTAGTCTCATCTGTTTACAAATTTCTTCTTTGGGAACCAGCACTTAGGCACCATTTTAGATGTATTAATGCTGCCGAAATGACTATTTGACTGATATGACTTTCAGATTGATTGACCAATTGCGGGACCCAGGAAAGGCAGAATTTATACATTGGTGTATGGGGTCTGACCATAAGCTGAGATGCGATGACCCATGAACAATCAATGGATACTATTCATACCATGATCTTTGGTGTCCACTCAGGAGCAAAGTTACTAATACCCAGGAAAGAATCAATTGACTCTGTTTAGACATCTGTCTAGAGGGTTAATCCATGGGCTGATTTGTAGAAATTGTAGGGGTTCAAGAGAACCAGAAATGAGACTGGAGAAACACAATTTATATGTGGGTCTGTAGCATCTGGTCTGGAGCAGTGATGTTAAGACCCTGGCAGGTTAAAAGGACGCCATTTGCACGGTGCTAGTTCAACCAAGAAGATAGACAGATACCTTAAGGGAGGACAAATGAGTCCACTGAAGCGAAGTATTGAGGAGAGAGTGAGACTGCATAGTGGTTAATGAAGGAAAGAGTGAGTGGGAGAAATGTGGAGTGTGTTAGGTTACAAGTCTCACTCAAGCATGGATGTTGGGCCTACTTCCTTTCAGCCCTGGGAGATCCAAATAAAGAATATGATAACATGTGATAATCTCCAGAATCTAATATTGCAAACTCAAAAAACCAAAACAATTCAACACACAGAAAGTGGCTAGGGAAGACATTTCTATTTAGATCTGTTAAACAGCAAACATCAGATTTTCTCAATCCTTAATGTTTTTCAGAAAAAAACTGAAATGTAACTGTTCATACAGTATTTAAGATAACGTATCCATCAGGACTGTCCATTGATTAAAGTCATTTAGCTACCTTGGCTTGTCCTTACTTTTTTTGCTCATCAGTCTTATACATTAAATCATTTCATCCCAATTTGTCTGTGCACTAGTTTTTACCCTTTGTGTTTGCCCTGCTCCCCCGATTCCTCTGTTTACCACGCTCCCTTTGTATCTGTCCACCCTTTCTTTGTCCCCTTACTCGTTCTCGCTCCTGTTCATTATCACTGTGTTAGGTTGAGTTAGCGCTTCCACCTCCACTCAAGGCTAGCTGATTTCCTTCTATGCCTCCCCCCTCAATATCCCTCTAGTCTTTACCTTAACTTTCCCCTTCCCTACCTTCATTCACCCCACCTGACCTTTCACCTCATGACTTACATGGTTCCCTCGGCCTCCTGACATTGGTTAATACTGTTACTTCCTACGTTCCTGATTCCATATTTCATTACACATTATTGTTTTATGTATCTTCTTAGAATAGCTGTAGAATTAGTTATTCATCTTTGAATAGTTGATTTTGTTCCCTCTTCATCGCCCTGAAATCCAAGCGAGTACCCTTCTTGTCAGGAGTCAGACCAGTGATCAAAGGTGGATTCTGTGATTTCTTCGGATTTTATAGACACGATTTGTGTAGTAGCGGCTCGTCGAGGGAGTGCCGCGGGGCGGTGGGGCGGGGGAGGAGCAGGGTGGGGGGGGGTACTTAAACTACGGCATACGGCCGAACAGAGGTAAGTAAACAAATAAATAAATAAAACGAATTTCGTTGCGTGCGCTGCATCGCATTTGGAAATGCAGCGAGCGCAATGAAATATCGTTTTATTTATTTATTTGTTTACTTACCTATGTTCGGCCGTATGCCGTAGTGTACTACCCCCCACCCTGCTCCTCCCCCGCCCCGCCCCACCGCCCCGCGGCACTCCCTCCACGAGCCGCTACTGACTCTACATAGGTGTTAATGTCAAAAAGATCAAATTTTCTTTATTTAAATAATCATGTATATGTATAGGTGACACATTTTGTAGCTAATATATTAAGAATTCAGCATTAAAATCTTAATGCAGTGTCCAAGAAAGATTTCTACCAGCTTTAGCTGTGCCAGACAGAGGAATGCCTCTTAACCCTTCGGTAAAAGACTTTGTAGCAGAGGTAAATGCTGGCTACATACTTGTATAGGACGCAGGGTTTCAAACAGGAAACAAGCTTTTTCCTGCTCCTCCTCTGTTTGAACCCCATATGTATCTGCTGCTATTCTAATGACATCATGATAGGATGGCATGTTGTCCAGTGGAAAAGGCGTACTTAGGTAGGTATTTCTTCTTGAGGTGAATCTGTATTTGCATTTACAGTGTGGCTCCCCAGACTGAGGACCGCCCACCATGTTTAGATATTCCTACAAGGCAGGATGTAATCTCACAATCTTCAGTGGAGCCGCCACTGTGTTGGCGCCATTGAAGGCACTGAAGGTTTAATGAGCTAGCATACTGTTTCATGTGCTCACTTTGGCAAAGAGTTTGTTTTCTGAAAACAAATTCCTAAACCGTAAATTTGTTTGCAGAAAGCAAAAAACACAAAGGCCTCAACATGTAGGGAGCTTTCTCACTGTGCATGGGGATGTGGTGGTTCATTGTCCATTTTCACTACCGGGGACTGCCAGCATTTTTAAAGTTTTAAAATAAAAAGCGCCTAGAAAATGTAAAGCACCAATGTAAATTCTCAGTTTGCAGAAGAACAGGAGCATACATCTGATACACAATGCAAGTCACCCTGATCAAACTTTCACCTTCGGACTTAGGGGCTGATTTAGAGTTTGGTGGAAGGTTACTTTGTCATAAACATGACAGACAGCCTATCTGCCTTATTACAAGTGCTATAGGATAAAGTGAACTTGTAATAAGTCAGACAGGATATTCGTCACATTTGTGATGGAGTAACCCGTCTGCCAAACTCTAAATCAGGCCCTTAGTCTTTTTTTCTAGAGGTCAGTATCTTCCGGCGGGGCAAGGTCCAAGGCTGAAGCCAGCTATGGTTCATCAAAGTTAGAACAAAGACACAAACAAAATTCCCTTTTGTGCACTCTCAAACATTGGGACCCCACCTTTGCTTGTCTAGACCAAACGGAAATGCAATAAATGGTAATTAATACAATGTACAAACTCATCTACGTGTATAAATAGTCTCTGTCACATTTTATGTCCTCAAAAATTATTTTCATAAAAAACATATGTTATCTACATATATAAAATTTGAGGGTTGAAAAGGACTTTAACCGGTCCATCATTCTCTAATACATTTATAATTCCTAAAATTCATAACCACACAAATTTACAAATTAATTAAAAATAAACATGAAAATAAAAACAATCTGTCGACGCGGTGTTTCGGTGGAAATCGAGATGGTTCACACCATTTTCCATTAAAGCAATGTCCCACTGTTTTTTCCTTTTTGAAAACCTCCTCACATATATATTACTCAATTGATCAAGATTTTTCATTATATTCCTATATTCCCATCAGACCACTCCCTCCGACTATTCATGTATCTTGTGCTGGTTGTGCCTATTTCATTGAATAACCCCACCTATCTGGGTATATCTACCTTTTTAGATCTTCAGTGCCTCCCATTGGTCCTCCATGGGGGCAGGGCTTGTAAATTCCCTGGATACTCTCTCAGGAGGTTCTTTCGTTTGTGGATATTTTCTAATATTAGAAAGGAATTGCTGTATTATAAATAAATCTTCACTAGTCCTCTTTCCATTTTCCAAATTTGTCCATCACTAGAACTTACTTATTGCGGTATGAAGGTACTTTAATCACTCTGTTCCGGTAATCCACACTAGCCTCACATGGAAATTATTCTGTAACCATAAATAAATTATAATGTGTTTATGGTCCACAATTGTTTTGAGATCTTATAAGGTTCATAATTTTGCGCTTGCTTACCTCGCTATCTGTGTTGTTCGCAGGACATTGTGCTCAATATTTGTATGCTAGATATATTCCACTTTCTTTTCCAATATTTGGAAGGGGTACTTCCTACTCCTGTGTGTGGTCCATACGTTATCCAGTTGCAGTCTCCAGGTTAAAGAACCATTTTTAGGAAAGAATTATGTTCTCATACATGCTAACTGTATTTATCTTTTACTATCTTTGGTGATGTTACCTTTGATTTAGATAGCAATCTGTAAGCACTGGGAGCTACTCATTGGTCAGCAATTGTTTTAAGCTCATACGGTGCGGTATCCACCGAATAACTCTAAGTTTATGATTATGCACTTATAATTTCCTATAGAGTCTCTGCCTCTGTTGTCCTCACGCTTTCCACATTTCAAATGTGTTTTATTCATGAGACCTGTTTTTATAGGCATGTCCCTAAGTATTACATCTCGCCCTGCGTTTAATAAGGTATCATCGTAGTGTCAAGCGTTATCTGAGCAGAAAGAGACTCGCTCCATACTAGTCAAATTCACCAGATCACTGAATACACGGTCAACTCCTCAAATTTTATGCCGATTCTTCTATGTAATTTCAAATCATTCGATAGTCATCTGATACCGCTGCAACATAAGATATCCTTTCACTAATTCGCACATCATTTCAATTCACGCCCTGCAGTCCGTCTTTTGATTAATGTTCCTCCTTGGGTAACTATCATTACAAAATTAATGCGCCCATTATATTTTAGCCCGCGTGTATCTTGCCTCCATACCTTGTACAGCTTGTAGTATGGTGCTGTCACCATTTTGCACTACATCCGGTATTTATACCAGTTCCTATCACTTCACATCAAAGTTAGATACTTTATCGCTGATCTCCTGATGAAGCCATTGGCTTTGGTGTCAAAAGCACCCTCCAGGATAAAGCTGGATTTTTTAGGTGTCGAGACCACTTTGCTTTGGAGACGGAATTGTCACCTCACCCCAGTCCAAGATTTTAACATTCGGACTCAGTGACTTTTTTGGTTCTCAAAATCCTCCAGTGGGGCAAATTTGTAAGCTGCAGCCTGGTATGGTTTCATAAGGCCAGATAGCATTACCACGAGGGCCTGTTGAACATAGTTTAGTACCGCAAAAATCTCAGGGCAGGGCAAATCTGTTCTTCTTCTGCACCTATGGTGTGACCTCCCTGGGCAAACTTCAACACCTTTTCCCGGTCCTCAAGAGTTAGAAAAAATGACTAAGTCCCACTTTTCACCAATTGCTGGGATAGTTTCTTCTGCTCAATCCTGCTGTCCTTGTGTCCTCAGTGCAGTCTTTCAGGTACCAGGTCTCTCCCCAGCCCGGGGCCCTACATTCTTCCAGCCCTCAGTGGTCAGCTGGGCCTTCTGGGACTCAGAAGCCTTCTGCTTTTTGCGTTCCTTTAGCAGGCAAGCAGGAAACCAGCTATTTGACACTCAGAGAGCTGTTCCAGTCCCTGGGTGCCACTAAGTGCCTAGCCCTTTTGCTTCTTTCTTCAATCAACTCTTTTTTCTTCAGGAGTTGTTTTTCCAGGTCCAGGAAACTTCTGAGGATGGCATGGTCAAGTACTGGTCTTATACTGTGCACTTGCCAGTGACTGGAGAATTTTCCCTGCCCAGTCCTGGTTACTTTCTCACTCTCTGCCCTCCTCTTTTTGAAGCACTTCCCCTTTGCCTTATTGTAAAATTTCCCAGAAGCCCTAAATCAAAAATGATTAACTGATTCTTCCATCAGCAGGGAGTCTGGTTCTCTCTAGAACACCCCCCTATTTAGAGGAGGCCTCCTCTACCTGTCAGGGCCAAAAGCTGGTTTTCACCCTGCTGGGACTGGAGCTAGGAAGACCTTGAGAATGAATTGGGACAGATCCTGCCAGCCTCAGTTAGCAATTCCAAGTCAAAAAACACAGTGAAAATGCAGACATTTTGTTCTGCCAGCTGTTACTGCACGCCTCCCATTTGGCTATTTCCTGGTAACTGCCCAGATGGTTACAACACCCCTGCCTTCACGGTTAAGGTAGCAAAATAGCAACTTGAAAGTGTAGACTAGGCCGATAGTTTTTTACATATGTCATTGGAAACCATTGCTTCAAAAACCGTTATGTTATGTTAATTTATATTATGTTATGTTTAGGGGTGGGCGATAAATTCCGCTCTGCAGGCAGAGTTTGCAGAGTTTGGCCCACTCTGCGTTACACTTGTAATGTGGAGTACCAGCAAAACTCCATTAACCGCTTGTGGCAGAGATTTTTCTTGCATACAGCTCGCCAACATTAAGTTGGTGAGTGAGAATTTGTGCCCTCTAGTGTGATTTTTGAATGCAAGGTGACACCTGGGGAGATTTTCTCAATGCCAGCGGTCGCGGAGAGTCTAGACCATTCGCGGTGAGAAAGCTGCCACTCACCGTGAGAAAGTTGCCGCTCGAGTAGAAAATCTACTTGAGCGGCAGGAAAGAAGCAGGGCACTTTGGTGCACCGTGTGGTGCAGTTTGTGCTGATTTTGCAGCGAGGAACAAGCTCGGAGTGCTGAAAATCAGCACGACGTGCCGATACTGCCTGCTCTCTGAACGATTGTGGTGTATTATATGATCTGTCTATGAGACCTCACTGTGTAATGCTCACAAAACCATCTAAGGTAAAGTCTGACTTTTTTGTAAAACCTTTTACTCAACCCTGGGCAGCTGTGTCTTTGGATAGTGAGGCTTAAACAAAGGAATTAGATAGAGTAAAGCATTTAGAAGCACAAAGGAACAGAATAAGAAAGTCACACAACACGAAAGAAATCCGACACAAATTTATAAAAATAGATTATATTTTTATGAATTTTCAGATACCAATATGAGCAAAATCCACCAGAGAGTTTCAGAGGTATAGATTTTTAAGTAAAACGGAAATCTCAGCTTTTTAGTCCAAAGCGCAAACAAGTATTGGTAACCGTAAAGTTTGAAAAGTTTTGAAGAGTTGTTTTTGGCTACTTCGTCCAGACCGAGTGACCAATTCCAACAGGGAGAAGGTCAGGGAAGCCAATAAGGCAGTAAGGAATATTTGGATAGTTACCTGATCACCAAAGCAGTCTCAAGTGCAGTTCCACACTTTACACAAAGACTGTCATAAACATCAATGGAGTGGTCCTGATGCTGAGGATACAAGATGCTGAGCATGCTGAAAGATGCTCTGGGTGCTGTGCAGTTGGCGGGGGTCTTCCTGGGGTTAATTCACGTCCATGGGTAAGTGGTGTGACTTTGGCCCCAGGAGTTGGGGTACCACGAAGTCCTTTTTGAGCCAGTAGAAGTCCAGTAGCGGATGGGCTCCCGATCTCTGGTCAGAGTGCGTCCAGCGGTTTCTTAGGTGAAGGCTAGTGTCCTTCTTTAGTGACCAATCTGCAATCTGATCACTCTCCCGGGTCTGTCAGACACGGGTGCAGCTTTTGAGTATTGAGGAGAGGTTTTCTGGGCTACATTATCTTTATGGCTCTGGTGCTGGAACAGGGGGTCAGCCGACTGACCCTTGGAGTTCACCTTTTCTGTCTGGGGCCGTGGAGTGACTTTTCCAAGAGCCAGGCACCACAGGCACAATCCTCTCTTCACAAGCCCAAGGAGCAACAGGCGCAGTCAGCGGTTGGTGCAGCCTCTCTTGCTAGGTCCAGGGGTCAGCAGGGCAGTCCTTCTTCGGTCCATTCTTCAGCCCAGATGTGATCAGAGGTTCAGGGTGTCAGGGGTGCCATATTTATGTTCAGAAAGTGCCCAGGGGATGATGCGGTCACTAGCCAATTGGCTACCAGGATCCCTCCCGCCTTATGGTGACTTCTGACTATGTCCCAGAGTGCACTATTCTGCCCACTCTCAAGACGCCTGGACCCTTCCCTGGCTGTTAGGAGTTTGGTAGTCCACCTTAGAGGTGTGGATACCTGTGGGCTACATGCCCACAGAAAAAACAGTTTGGCAACTGGTTTCCCCTCTCTGTTCCTGCCGCGAGCCCTTCTACCTAAACAAAGGGATATCTCTCCTTGAGTGTGATCGGCATTTGCCCACCAAAGGTGACTTCTCCGTTAAAGCTCTCCTTTTGGGTCAACACCTTGGTGGCTTCCTGCAAGAGGGAGGTAGCACCTCTTTCTGTGGAAGGCCGCTATTGTTTCCCAGCCTGGGAGTCATTCACACTATTCCCCAGGAGGGCAGAGGGCTGTCTGATGGCCAGCAACTGTGAATGGCCATTCGATAAACTGGATAACAGAGTGGCAACTTTCTAAAAGTTGCTTTTCCCTAAAAGTGACATTACATTTGACTTGGGCATCTAGTCAGGTTTAATGTCATGAATAATTTTATACCTTGAAGTACCCATTTCAATAGTCCCATTCAGAAGCTAGCAGGGCTGAGATGTCAGCCTGTAACTAGGCCTGGTTGGAGTTCGGGGAGTTCTGCTACACTGAACAGCGCGAAGTGCAGAAAAAACACTCCACGTTCTGCAGAGTCCAGTGTGCGGCGAAGTGCAGTAAGTCACAATGCTCGCACTGATTTTTAGCCCCAGGGTTTGTCCTGTGCTGTAAAATCAGTCTGAACAGCACCACATGGATTGCAAGAGGGTGCTGCTTATTTCTGCTGCTCGAGTGGATGCTCTACTCAAGTGGCAGCTTCCTCAACGCAAGAAGCAGGCTTCTCAATGCGAGCGGTAGCGATCTGCTGCGACCACCCACATTGAGAAATCCAGCCGGGGGTGGTCTAGCGTATGATTTTCGTCACTCGCCAACTTAAAGTTGGCGAGCCACACGAGAGGAAAAACTTTGCACTGCTTCCCTGAGTTTTTTGGAACTCCGCGCGCTACGCAGAGCACGGAGTGAGCAAAACTCTGCGAACTCCGCTGGCAGAGCAGTTCACCGCCCACCCCTGCCTGTAACCTTTGACTAGTCAATGGGACTACTAGTTTTCCAACAGTAAAACAACTATTTAGTAATTTAACTGTTAGGACATATTAAAGCGTATGTCCCACTTAATAATATACAACTTCCTGTCTTAGGGTTTGATAGACCTTCCTTAGAGACTAGTAGTTCAAAACTGCTCTTCCAGGCTGCACCTGCAAGCAGGGAGACATTTTTTAGTTTGTCATACTCAGGGTGGCACAACTAGTACTGCTGCCCTGGGTGGACACTTTAATTTACAGGCCCTGGGTACCCTTGGGTCCATATACTAGGGAATTATAGGTACGTTAACTTATGCCAATTGGATGTAACCAATTCAACATATACTTTATAAAGGGTTAGAAAACTGTCACTGAGGTCTGATTAGCAGACCTCAGTGCCCCATCAGAGTAGAAAAACCAGCAGCATCAGTCCAAAACTTCATTCCAAATCTTTGGGGGTGATCATGCAAAAAGAGGCATTTCCTTACAGTTGTGTTATGTTATGTTACGTTAAATTATGTTTTGTCTTATGTTATGGTATGTTATGTTGTGTTATGTTACGTTATATCTTATGTTATGGTATGTTATGCTATGTTATGTTATGCAGTCTAAAGAACTGCACTGTTAAAGGCAGCTGTTTGACATGACAAGGACAGCTGTGGAGACTGTGCAATTTGTGCTTACGGAGCCTTTTGGAATGTGTGCAATGAGAGAGAGACAGTACGGTGTAGGTGGAGGAGAAGGGTGTAAGTGGGGAGAAATTGTAAATTCTTAAGAATGATAAACTATAACAAACCAGTTTGTATTAGATATGCGGGTGTTTAAAAAGTGAGCCAGCCATGAAAGTAAGCAATGGTTGGTGCCTGACGATTTCAAACAGTTCAGGAGGGCCAAGGTATTTGATAGTGTATATCAGGATATCAGGATGTTGGTATGGCTCCAGGGTTCGCTGCCATTACTGGCAAACTTAGTATTACAAACAACCAGAGCTTAACTGGAGGAGTATGTAGAGAATGGAGAGTCTGACATGGGATACCTGGATGGAAGTTTCTCTACAAGTCCTTTAAGGATAGGGTGGTTCCAACCCCCTGCTTAAGCACTTTTTTCAGTGCCGGACTGGCCGTAGCAGGCACCGGGCAATTTCCTGGTGGGCCGGAAGGGTGGGCCGTTTTTGGGCCCGTGGGGGGTCGTTTTTACAGCAGTGCTGCAATATCAGTCCCCTGTAACAGAAGCGGGAGCGGTGCATCTCGCTAGCAACCCCCCACCTCACAGCGGCCGGTCGAGCAGATTGCCAGGGCTGGTTGCTGTTCCCAGTCCGGCCGTGACTTTTTTGCACCACTTTGTCTAAAGCAAACACATACCGTACAAGCACACAAGATGGAAAGCAACCTATACAACCTATCCAGATACATTACAGCTTTATACTGTCCCACACAGTGTCAAACACTGGTATGAACTGCAATGTACTATGTATTTACTCAGTGCTTATATCAACACCCTTCTTTTCCCTTCTGCACCAGGGATTGGACTGGCCTATTGGGCAATCTGGCAGTAGACGATGGACTGGTCTGACAGGTCACTGTGCGGGCCGTTTTTAGGTCTCGCCTGGCGTTCGCAACGCGCATGCGCTGCTCTCGCCATGCGAGGGCTTCTTGGAATCAATACGGTTCCAGAAGTTCGCTTTGTGCTCCGCCCGTGTTTTCCATTGGTGCGAGTCATTTTGCGTCACCAATTATGCTATACGGGGTGTTATGATTGTCCCAGAGGCTTTTTAGTTCCTCCTGGTTACCACCCTGTCCACTTTTTCCCCCGCCCACGTGGACTGGATCTTTTACGGGCGGCGTGACACAGTCTCCTTCATTAGTCAACACGCACTATTTCTTTTCACAATGCCGACAGCTTTTTGGAAAATGCGCCTCGGGCGGGCTCTCTACCTCGTCTTCAGACCCCAGGTGGCGCCGCATCCTCCTGTTGCCATCTCCATCGTGCGCCGCCGGGCCGTCCAACGTGTCGCCATTACTTCAGATAAATAATTCATCTGTGCGCACCCCGAAGGGGCCGCCAGTGTCTCACTGCCGGGCACTTCCAGCATGGAGACGAATCGCAGCTCCCGAGAAAGATGAGGAGAAAGAAAGGCTGCTGCTCACACCCAGAGGGGCCGGAGCAGGCACAGTGTGCCTAGTCGCGCTCGGCTCCCACAGTCAGGAGGGCTGTATGCTCGCCCGTTCCTCCCCCACCACCTTCCATGAGTGAGGAGTTCTGGCGTCCGCCGCTTCTTTCCAAAACTCGGCGCTAAGGTGCGCGCGGTGAGGAGGTCCGCCCCGCCGCCAGAGACGCTTCTCTATCAAAGGAGCCTTTAGCAGAGGGAAGCACCCCCCCAGCCTGAGAGCTCTTAAAGCAACAGGAGCCTCGCAGCCGGCAGCAGACACCATTCATCTGCGGCCCGGCCAAAAAGTGAGGGAGGGATGCAGCAGCGGCGCGGCAGCCATACTTGTGTGGCCCAGCAGCAGCAGCCTGCACCACTTCACGTGCCTCCCCTCGGCAGCCCCGTCTGACCCATCCTCCCCGGCGCTCCGAGCGGATGAGGGCATTGAATGGACTGCCCTGCATGCCTGTTACTGGGAAAGAAAAGGAAGGCAGCAGAGCGGGCAAATAGTACAACTATGTAAGCATGTGTTGGTACTTTTAATACGTTTATAGCGTTTTATTTAAAACATTATTTCAGTACAAGGCGGTTTTTTAAATTGCCGCGGCGTTTCGGTGCTTTTAATAAATCCGCTTTTTAGATTAGATGCCAATTACCAGTTTATTTTATTAATACTAAAATCCGTGGCCTTAATACAACCTGGACCCTCTAATCTTTTTCCTAGTCGCCTCTGTTTTGAACCTGCGCTTTTAGTTTGTGTTTCAGATGGTCCTTTTGGAAGTTGTTATTTTATAAATAAGGCTTCCTGGTTTAGGAAAGTAAGTAACTTTCCCAATTGCAGCTTGGTGGTGATGTCATCGCAGGCCTGGCCCTCATTAGTGCAGTCAGTGTTACTTAAACAAATTAAGTTAGGGCGCTTCTACAAAGCAGCTATGCTGTGACTACAATTACACGTTCTATAGAAGAGAGTTGCCTTCCTGTTTGGGGGACGCACTTGAACACGTGCCCTACGCAGACTCCAGGCCACACTGTACTGTGCTGGTTAGGGCTATTGTCTGACATGTACGCACTGACTGTGACCTCACAGGACCCTGAAAGGTCATTACATCCCCCCCGACCCACATCAGTGACTAGTTTTCGACTTCTCAATATTGTAACTGGGTGTATTTAGTTTTCTATTTCCAGTCCTAGCCATTTGGGTTGCTGCAGCTAAACCAAGGCAAGGGCACGTCCAGGTCACATCCAAGGTCACTTGATGCTATTTTAAGGTATTTTTTAAGCGCTAGCCTTCAACATCAAAGTGGTCTCTTGGCGCTATACAGCGGGCACAGGGTGAAGTGCACCATTCCTTGCTCCTGTACAACTCACTGTAGCCTTGAAACTTTGTGCTCTGTAAATCCACACAGACTCCCACATGAACTAAGATAAATATAATAGTAAGGAAGGGATTTATTCTGCTATAAAGGTTTTTACAGATATAAAAATAGTGTAATGGGGTTGAGCAGATGGCGGCGCACCCAGCACCACAAGTAGTGCCCATGGGATCCCTCCAGAGGTTGCACTAGTGCTTACTATCCATATGCCTCATACTACTCTCATCCACACTCACAAACCTTCTAGCACACACTGCTCTTCTCCGCAACACTCTCCATCCTTCTCACTAACACTGCTCTTATCCTCATCACTCTCAGTCCTTCTGCATCACACTGCTCTTCTCCTCCTCCTTCTCCTACAATCTCCCTCACACTGCTCTTCTACACCTATCTACTTCCTTATGCCTAATACTAAGCAAATTATCTTACCTTCCTGCTACCTCACACTGCTCTTCTACTTCTCACAATCCTTTCCTATCCCTCCTACTCCTCTTCTACTCCTCTCTCCTTCCTTATGCCTCATACTGCTCTCCACACTTTCCTTACTTCAAAATCACGCTAATCTCCTCCACGCTTTCTTCCTTCTCCCTCATACTACTCTCCCCACTACACTTTCTTCTGCCTTATGCTACTCTCCTCCTCACTATACTTCATTAACCTTCATGCTATTCTTCTACTCACTCTCTGTCCCAAATCTTAAACACTGCTCTTCTCCTTCTAACGCTATGCGTTAAACTACTACACACATAACAATTACAATTCAACCAACATAAAGGCACAACATATCACATACAAACACTCAATAACACATAGCTAAAATACAATACCATTAGCAAAGCAAATAGCTTTAACTTAAACAAAGGCGAGACCTATTGCATTTCCAATGCTTGTTTTGGTAGTTTGTGGTCGGTGTTATGGCCTGGTGGGCAGGGCTTTTACTGTTGATTTTCCTCATATTACCACAAACATTGCCGGCAGCAAAAACAAACGCATGCGGACTCCCATTCCTTGCAAAATACCCATGCAGCATGTCTTTGCAAGTTCACAACTGGCCTGATTGGCAAATGTGTGCCACTATTTTAGCTATCTGGTGTGCCATCGGGGACCACTGTTATTTGGGTGCTATTGTTTGTCCCAGTCCGACTCACGTTTTATCGCATTCGATATCCTGACATTCTTGCATTGATCCGTACCTCCTGGGCATACGATGGGCACGCCTTGCCAGTTGCCACAGAGTTTTGCAAATGCCTCTGCAGCGCCCAAGGCTAACCACAATCCAGCGCAGCGTCCAATTCTCACGAGCAAGGAGGGCCTTGGCGCTTGAAGGGTGAGGGAAAGCGAAGAGCTGGAAACGAGAGAGCAGTGAGCGGTCCATGTCTCTATTAAGTCTGGCGGCTGTTTTAATATATTCCAGTCACATCGGCGGCGGGAGGAACAGAGCCCACTTCATCGCCGCAAAGAAAGGATTTCATTTTGTTTTTTGAAATGCTGTTATTATATCGAGGAAATTTGCAAAGGCACCTTGACAGAACATGATAAAATACCTGAACTTGCAGTGCAACAACATTTGCTTAGTAAATGACATTTTAATACAGAAAGTCAAATTTGCATACCAATTAATTTTTTCCCCTTTTAAAGCAGTTAGACTTCTGACCTTCCCACTGACTGCCGGTGACACCAATTCAAACATTTGTTTTACGTCCTGTCAAACAAAAACACTCTGTACAGTGTGAGGCAAGACGCACTTTCCAGCATACATCCTTTGGCGGCGCAGTGCAAGGAGGGATCAGAACTATACCCTGTAGCAAAGAGAGATTGTGCAGTAGAATGGATGCTGGGAGTTGATATATTTCACAGTATAAAGATTGGTTCTCTTTTCTTCATTTCATCGACTGTGGGCTCCTCTAAGGGTCTAATTAAAGGAACCTTCGAATGAAACGGTACAATACTAGCCAGCACTCAACTTGTAAAGGAATAAGTGCTGACGCTCACGGTTTTTTCTTGAAAGCCTACTGTCGGCTCTAAGGAATGTAGGAGTTATCAAATACTAAGGCTGTCTAGCCTTGGTTCCGCCTCATGCCTCGTCCATCCACCACTTACACTCCCTGTCCCTTTATCTCACTCTCGCAGGTTCTCTTTCATCACTGCTTTCGTCCCCTGTGGCTGTTTCTCAGTCTTTCTTTTTCTCCTCCTTTCCTCCTTTTGTTTTTTCTCTCTATTGCGGTAAGTCTGAGTCAAAGTCTGATGATGATAAATAAGTCCCGGTCTCTAAAAATGAGTGGTGGCGGGCACCACGTCCAACCAGCAGCTCTGATTAAGCCCTTTATTTAGTTCATTTTATGCTGGCCACGGAAGAACAATCCACTAAGATATCTTTTGCCGCCATTCTATCCTCTTTTCCTGGTAAAGACAATAGGTCTGAGTTTAATGTGCGGATACATACAGCATAAGCACAGAAGAGCAAGGCAAGAAACAAAAAGCAGACTGTATTGAATAACCTGCCATAAACCCCCGTTGGTTTTTCATTTTTTGATAGAGAGGGCTGTGGTTGTAAAGTAGTTCCTCATGCAGTTCAAATCAAGTAGAAGTGGAAGGATAAATCCATACAGCCAATACAGTTGGTGAGAGATGAAGCCATTTGGACTGAGCCTGGATGTGATAGACGAAGTCTTAAGCCAGTGGTTGAAAGAGGCTGGTCAAGGAATGCCAATAGCTTTAAGGGTCGACCTCAGAACGGGACTGGCCATTCTGACACTCAGGCACTACCCCAGCAGGCTGCACAGTAGGGAGGCTGATTTCTGTGCAGAGTTGGCTGTTATGAGCCAGCCATGTCTCCATGCCCCATTTTTGTCCTGCCCCCCACAGTGTGGAAGCAGTTTGAATATTTTGCCAAGTCTTATTTTGGTTTCCAGTCTGGCAGTGGCACCTACATCCAGCTCTATGTATATTGTAATCAATAGGTCTGGGAGCTGAGTAGTCAAAACTCAGACATAAAAAGGGGCGTTTCACAGCACATATGGGATTGCTTTTAAGGGTGGATGTACAAAGAGACCATCATTAATCGAGTCTTGCCATGACCCTGAAGAAAGTCATGCAGGTTTCTTCAACACACATATGTATTTTTCCCCCTCAAAGTCTTCTGATATGGTTGGATTCACTTGGAAATTCACCCCAGGGCTGGTATGAACACCTTTTCCAAGGCTGCTTTCGCTCCCTGTGCCACTGCCTCAACCCACTACCATAGCTTGTAAGACAGCTATGAGTTACCTTAGGGGGCTGTGTCTCTATGAAAATTGTAGGTCAAAAGTGTGAATCTTGCCTGGGCCAGCTTTGCCTTACATCCTTCTAAACTCGTTAAACTGAGAAACATTGAGTTAAATGGTAAAGACACCTATTATTCAAACATGTAGGAACAATAAGTTTTAGATCAAATTCCTGTTCTTTCAGTATTTAATATTAGAGACATGCCAATTGTTCTTATTTTGTGGTAATTGATTATTATTACAGTAAGTGTATTACTATTATCGCTGTTCTTGTTAGTTGTCATGTTGTTATTATTGCTGATGTTTTGCTGTTATTATTCTTTATATTATTACTACTACTTCTACTATTCACTCTGTTAATATAATGTATGCATCGTCATCTGGTAATTATTTTAGAACGAATACTATTTTTATTATTATTATTACTATTATTATTATTATTGTTGTTGTTATTGTGGCTGTTTGATTATTATCCTCTTGAGTGCTCATGACGGCTCCCGGCCGTCATGAGTCACAGTAGACGTGTGCTCATGACGGGCGGGAGCCGTCCGAACGTTGCCGCTCCTCCCACGCGGTATTAATTCCCCGCCTGTGCGGGGAAATTAATCAGTGGGCGGAGTTCGGACGGCTCCCGGCCGTCATGAGCACACGCCCACTGTGATTTATGATGGCCGGGAGCCGTCCTGAGTACCCGAGCGCCACGCCCAACCCCGCCCCCTCTCGCACCGCAGGGGAGTTTGCCCCGCGGCGAAGGTGTTAATATTGTTGTTGTTATTGTGGTTGTTTTATTATTATTATTATTATTATTATTGTTGTTGTTTTGTTTGTGTTATTATTATTATTATGTTTCTTCCTCAGGTTATTTATGCTTATTATTATTATTACTATTATCCCCTTCGCTGCTTCTGTCGGCCAACGGCCGTCGCGAGCACTACCTCCGTAGTGCTGCACACGTCCGTTGGCCGACGCGGCCCCGCCCACTCAATAGAACCGCCGCACCGCGGCGGAATTGCCGCCGCGGTTAAGTGGTTATTATTCATTTGGTTATTTATTATTGTTGTTGAATTGTTGTTTTTATTATTATTATGCTTCTTCATCTGGCTATTTATGCTTATTATTATTATTATTGTTATTGTTGTTCTTCCTATTCAATCTGTTAATTTTATTTATGCTTCTTTGTCTGGTTAACCCTTTGTGTGCGTCAGACGGCCGGGAGCCGTCCGACGTCACGGTGGGGGTGTGCGTCGGATGGCTCCCGGCCGTCCTAGCACCTACCCACAGGGGAAGCGCTGGCGCTCCCCCCGTGGGCCGCCCTTCAAGCTGCCCCCAGCCATTTGCTTCCAGCGCATCCGCAGGATAGGAGGTAAGTTTCTCCTCGGGGAGGGTGGGGGGTTTAAAAGAGGCATTGGAGGAAAGGAAGTGGTTTTCCTTTCCTCCGTTGTCTCTTTAAGCATTCCTGCTGCACGATCGTGCATGGGGCGCAATCGTGCAGCAGGAATGCCCAGGTTTTTTTTTTTTAAATGCCCTTTGTGTCGGGGAGCGGCCCCTTGGGCAAGGGTCGCTCCCCTTAGGGGAGCAATTTGTTTGGCTGGGTCTGCCTCCCTTGGGGGGGGCAGATCGGATTAAATTTTTTTTTTTTTTAAATAGCTGTATGCCCACTAGGCAACCAGGGATTTTTTTTTTTTAAATATGTTTTTGGGGAGCGGCCCCTTAGGCAAGGGCCGCTCCCCTTTGGGGAGCATTTATTTGGGCCGTTTCTGCAGCACTGGGAGGGCAGATCGGCCCAAGTAAACGAATAATTTTATTGTGTGCCCACTAGGCCACCAGGGATTTTGTTTTTTTAAAAAATATGTTTGTGGGGAGTGGCCCCTTAGGCAAGGATCGCTCCCCTTTGGGGATCATTTATTTTGGCCGTTTCTACCCCCTTTGGTGGCAGATCGGCCTTGTGATTCTAGGCCCATCTGCCCAAGGGGGGCAGAAACCATTAGACACCAGGGATTGTTTTAGCGTTGTTGGGAGCGGCCCCTTGGGCAAGGGTCGCTCCCCTATATGGGGGTGAATATTTTTGCAGTTTCTGCCCCCTTGGGGGCAGATCGGCCATATGTTTTCAGGCCCATCCGTCCCCAAGGGGGGCAGAAGCCATTAGACACCAGGGATTGTTTAAGTGTTGTTGCGGAGCGGCCCCTTGGGTAAGGGTCGCTCCCCTTGGGGGAGCAATATGTTTTTGGGGAGCGGCCGCTTAGGCAAGGGTCCCTCCCCTTTGGGGAGCATTTATTTGGGTAGTTTCTGCCCCCCTGGGAGGGCAGATCAGCCCAAATAAACAGTTAAATGTATTGTATGGCCACCAGGGATTTTTTTTTTTTTTAAATATGTTTTGTGGGGAGTGACCCCTTAGGCAAGGATCGCTCCCCTTTGGGGATCATTTATTTTGGCCGTTTCTGCCCCCCTTGGGGGCAGATCGGCCTTGTGATTCTAGGCCCATCTGCCCCCAAGGGGGGCAGAAGCCATTAGACAACAGGGATTGTTTTAGTATTGTTGGGAGCGGCCCCTTGGGCAAGGGTCGCTCCCCTATATGAGGGTGAATATTTTTGCCGTTTCTGCCCCCTTGGGGTAAATCGGACAAATGTTTTCAGGCCCATCTGTCCCCAAGGGGGGCAGAACCCTTTAGACACCAGGGATTGTGTTTGTGTTGTTGGGGAGTGGCCCCTTGGGCAAGGGTCGCTCCCCTTTATGGGGTGATTATTGTGGCCATTTCTGCCCCCTTTGGGGGCAGATCGGCCATATGTTTTCAGGCCCATCTGTCCCCAAGGGGGGCAGAAGCCACTAGACACCAGGGTTTTTTAAATGTTGGTGTTGGGGAGTGACCCCTTGGGCAGGGTCACTCCCCCTTTAAGAGGGTGAATGTTTTGGCTGTTTCTGCTCCCCGTGGGGGCAGATTGGCCTTAAGCTTTTCGGCCCACCTACCACCTTTGCTTGGCTGGTGGATAGTGTGTGGACTAGTGCATTATTTGCATATGTGATTGTAATGTTTTATTTCTCCTTTTTATTCTAGTGCAAAGCATTTGATTCTTGTTTGCTGTTTCGGCAGTGGTTGATCTGCAGTTTTGCATAGTTGCATTTTTTTGGTAAGGAAAACATTTTTGTTGTGTTTACTCCAAATGAGTATTATTGTCATGCATGAACGAATTTTTTGTAAATGGTGTCAGAATAACAGCATATTTAGTTAGTGTTTTGAGCATGAAATTCTTTGAGATGTGTTTTGCGTTGTCTTATGTGTAATTTTCTTTTCTTTTTCTTTTTTAGTGGGATATTGTTGGTCCTTACTGTGTCTGTGCAGAGTAGGTGGTGGTGAGTCTAGCTGCTTCTGCAAAGTGAGTGGTATAGTTTTGGAGTATATAGGTCTTTGTGATAAAGTCACATTTTGTTTATTACTTATTTTACAAAGTGTTGTTATTGTTGACTTGTTTGACAAGTTACCTTTATTAGTAAGGATTATGGCTAGCCCTAGAATTACTGCTCAGCAGGTGGTTGGTATGCTTTTTGAATCTTTCTCTGAGCAGGATTATGAGACTGACAGTGCGTCTGAGGGAGAGGAGGGAGTGCAAGATTCTGGCAGTGAGTTTTCTGTCCATGAGGAATCATCTGATGATGAAGCTACTCTCAGTGCGGATGAAGCTATTCTCAGTTCGGATGAAGAGCCTGTTTTAGAGGAGGACACTGATGTGTCGATGGTGCAGCAAGAGACATTGGGATTGCAGCCTGAGGCTGCAAGGCTTCCTACTGGAAGTACTGGACTCTGGGTTGATCCAAACATGGTGCAGCCCGTGTTGCCTGCCTTTAGTGGTGAAGCAGGGTGTATATTGGACTATGAAAAGATTTTGCCTATTTCAGTTTTTTCATTTGTTTATGGATGATGTATTTTAGGCTGTGATTATTGAGCAGACTAATTTGCATGCTGAACAGTTTTTGAGGGACAATAGGACCAGATTTAGGCCCCACTCTAGAGCTACCCAGTGGACTCCCACAAATCTGGATGAGATGAAGAAGATTTTGGGTTTGACTTTTTTGATGGGCTTGATAAAGAAACCTGGAATCACCGTGCCGGCACAAATGTCCTACCCCACAGCATTCCCCTCAGTCTCCCGAGTAAAATGATACCTCACTTGTGTGGGTGTCCAATGCACAATTGGGTAAAAACGTATTTTTAAAAAAAGGTAGCGCTTAGAATTCTTGTTGCTATACCCTTAATCCCTATGTTTTTGGCTCTTCCCAGTCACAGGCCCTTGCCCCACCCACACAAGTGAGGTATCGTTTTACTCGGGAGACTGAGGGGAACGCTGTGGGGTAGGACATTTGTGCCGGCACAGTGATTCCACGCAAACATATGGGGAAAATTTGTTTTTTTCAGCTAAATTTGAGGTTTGCAGGGGATTCTGGGTAGGAAAACGATGGGGGATCCACACAAGCCATACCTCGCTGGACTCCCACCGGTGTCTAGTTTTCAGAAATGTATGGGTTTGGTAGTTTCCCAAGATGGCCACCGAACCTGGGGCCAAAAACCCAGGTGACCCACCTTGCAAAACCAGGTTGTTTTTTGATAGGTAATTTTGATGTCTCCTCAATACGTTTTGGGCCCTTCTCTGTCGCGGGTACTTGACCCACCCACGCGAGTGAGATATCATTTTTATCGGGAGACCTGGGGGAACGCTGGGTAGTCCGACATTTGTGGATCCCTGCAGATTTCAGAACTTTCCCACACAGAAATATGAGAAAAATATGATTTTTTTCAGCTAAATTTGAGGTTTGCAGGGGATTCTGGGTAGGAAAACGTTGGGGGGCCCACGCAAGCCTTACCTCACTGGACTCCCCCGGGTGTCTAGTTTTCAGAAATGTGTGGGTTTGGTAAGTTTCCCAAGATGGCCGCCGAGCCCGGGGCCAAAAACTCAGGTGACCCCCCTTGCAAAACCAGGTTGTTTTGTGATAGGTAATTTTGATGTCTCCTCAATACGTTTTGGGCCCTTGCCTGTCGCGGGTACTTGACCCACCCACGCAAGTGAGGTACCATTTTTATCGGGAGACCTGGGGGAACGCTGGGTGGTAGGAAATTTGTGGATCCACGCAGATTCCAGAACTTTCCACCACAGAAATGTGAGGAAAATGTGTTTTTTTTTTTACAAAGTTTGAGGTTTGTAAGGG
Organism: Calotriton arnoldi; assembly: GCA_963921515.1. Lineage (NCBI taxonomy): Eukaryota > Metazoa > Chordata > Amphibia > Caudata > Salamandridae > Calotriton > Calotriton arnoldi. The sequence continues at coordinate 468,455 of CAWUFW010001936.1, read as the reverse complement.
ATTCTGGGTAACAGAACCTGGCGAGAGCCAGACAAGTCACCCAATCCTGGATTTCCCTGGGTGTCTAGTTTTCAAAAATGTATAAGTTTGCTAGGTTTCCCTAGTTGCCGGCAGAGCTAGGGTTCAAAATCTACAGCTAGGCACTTTGCAAAAAAAGGGTCAGTTTTCAGTGTGAAAATGTGGTGTGTCCACGTTGCGTTTTGGGCCGTTTCCTGTCGCGGGCACTAGGCCTGCCCACACAAGTGAGGTACCATTTTTCTCGGAAGACTTTGTGGAATGTGGGGTGAGTGGAATTTTGTGGATCCACGCAGATTCCAGAACTTTCCACCACAGAAATGTGAGGAAAATGTTTTTTTTTTTTTTTTACAAAGTTTGACGTTTGCAAGGGATTCTGGGTAACAGAACCTGGTGAGAGCCAGACAAGTCACCCCATCCTGGATTTCCCTGGGTGTCTAGTTTTCAAAAATGTATAGGTTTGCTAGGTTTCCCTAGGTGCCGGCAGAGCTAGGGTTCAAAATCTACAGCTAGGCACTTTGCAAAAAAAGGGTCAGTTTTCACTGTGAAAATGTGATGTGTCCACGTTGCGTTTTGGGCCGTTTCCTGTTGCGGGCACTACGCATACCCACACAAGTGAGGTATCATTTTTCTTGGAAGACTTTGTGGAATGCGGGGTGGGTGGAATTTTGTGGATCCACGCAGATTCCAGAACTTTCCACCACAGAAATGTGAGGAAAATGTGTTTTTTTGTGACAAAGTTTGAGGTTTGCAAGGGATTCTGGGTAACAGAACCTGGTGAGAGCCAGACAAGTCACCCCATCCTGGATTTCCCTGGATGTCTAGTTTTCAAAAATGTATAGGTTTGCTAGGTTTCCCTAGGTGCCGGCAGATCTAGGGTTCGAAATCTACAGCTAGGCACTTTGCAAAAAAAGGGTCAGTTTTCACTGTAAAATTGAAGTGTGTCCACGTTGCGTTTTGAGCCATTTCCTGTCGTGGGCACTAGGCCTACCCACACAAGTGAGGTACCATTTTTATCGGGAGACTTAGGGTAACACAGAATTGTAGAGCAACTGTTATTACCTATTGACTTTCGATGCATTTCTGCCTTCCAAATGAAAGACAATGTGGAAAAAAGAAGTCACTTTGAAAAATGTCCTATAATTCTAATGCTAGTATGGTTACTCACAATTTCGGAAATGTGCAAATAGCTACTGTTTCTAAACTCTATATTTTGTTCCAATTTCAGAAATACATAGGTGTCTTTCATCCCAATTTTTCACTGTATATATTTTCCCAAATGAATTGCTATATACCCGGTACATAATAAAAAACCATTGCAAGACGCTGCTCAGTTATTGGCTCTGGGTTCGTTGGGCGCTTGGTGAACCTACAAGTCCTTTATATCCCCACAACCAGAAGGGTCCAGCGGATGTAACAGTATATTGATTTCAAACATCTGTCCCAATTAGAAGAAGTTACATGTGAAAACGTTGGCACAAATGGCTGTTTTTTTCAACTCATTTTAAATTTTTCCTATTTTCAACTGTTATATAAAGAAACCTTGAAGGATCTTCACAAATGACTCCTTGCTGAATTCAGAATTTTGTCTGATTTTCTAAAATGTATAGCTTTCCAGGATCCATTATTGCTTTCATACCCATTTCTACCATTAACTGGAAGAAGGTTGAAAGCACAAAAAATAGCAAAAATAGGCTATGTCCCAGTAAAATGCCAAAACTGTGTAAAAAATGTTGGTTTTCTAACAAAAGTCTGTCAGTCCCTGAAAGCTGGGAAAATTGTGATTTCAGCCCCATAAACCCTTTGTTGATACCATTTGCAGGGAAAAAACCAGACCCTTTCATTTGCAGCACTTGTTTCCCATTTTTCAACAAAAAAAAAAAATATTATCTGTATTTTGGCTAATTTCTGGGTCCCCTCCAGCGGAATCCACAAACCCTTGGTACCTTTATAATCCCTGTGATGTTGGAAGAAAAGGACGCAAATTTGGCGTGGATACCTTATGTGGTCAAAAAGTCACAGGGGCCTAAGCGCAAACTACCCCAAATAGGCAATAAAAGGCTTAGCATGGGGGGGAGGCCTAGCAGCGAAGGGGTTAATCTATGGTTGTTATGATTTTTATTATCATTAAGGCGTGGCACAGATGTATAGGGACTTGCGGACATTAAAGTTCAAATTTTATGGCACATTTTGTCTTAAACGTTCCAGCTGGCCTATTTAAAGCTTTCACATGGCTGAAATTTAAAGGCAGAAATTCTGAAACTCCGAATAAACTGATTTCTGCCCAAATCATTTGGATATGATGAATGCCGCCTGATACTTCCGACACTAGTTCAGAAGGAATTATGGATATGTTGAAGTTCTTCGCCGGTCCAGTGTCAGGAGGGCTGTGCGTCATTTATTGCTGCCCACTCGCATTTGCTGAAAACGCTCCTTAAAACCTAGAAAGGAACTAACATTTGCTATGCACAGAGGCTGAAGCCACTTACCTAAAGTAGCCAGAACGAAGAGGAACTAGCCAGGAACTGACACAGAGCATTCAAGCAGGGCTACAGCCATGAACTGCATTACATGGAAGCAGGGAGCGGAACTCGCACACAGCATTCCACAAGATGTACAACGTGTGCAACACAATGGGAATATTAGGAAGAAATATCCGGAAACAGACGAGGAGAACTGGAAACAAATAAGGACTGACATGATCTTCAACGGAACTTGTGTCAACACAGACTTAATACACAGCAAACCACCAGGTCTACTACAATGTATGCAACACAAGTGGAATTATAGGATGGAAAAAACGTAAAATTAAGCAAGTACTGGTAAGGCATTCAGCAGAACAAGTGGGAAACAGAGATCCAAACAGGGCTACATGCATGAACTAAAGCAAATTGAAGCATACTCAAAACTCATAAGCTCACACACAGCATTCCGCCAGGTTTGCAACAGTGCATTCAACACAACAAGAATCACAGGAAGGAATATCTTGAATCACAGACACTGGCAGCTGAAAACATAAACAATAACCAGCATGGTATTCAACGAACATGTGGAAATACAGGTGACACTCACACAGAGCATTTCAACAGGTCGACAACAATATGCTCAACACAACTGGAATCATAGGAAAGAACAACTGTAAACATAAACTGATATGGCATTCAGAAAAACAGGTGGAAACACAGAGGAAAACTCACACATAGCATCCAAGTAGGACTATAGCGATTAACTAGTACAAGTAGATGGTGGGAACTTGGAAACAGCATTCCACCAGGTTTACAACAATACATCCACCACAACTACAATCATAGCAGGGAACATCTTGAATCATAGACAGACACAACTGAAAATACAAACAAGAACTGACATGGTACTAAGCAGAAGATGTGGAAATCCAGGTGGAACCTCCCACGCACAGCATTCCAACTGGTCTACAACAATATACCCAACACAACACAAATGATAGGAAAGAAGATCTGTAAACATAAACAAAAACTGACATGGCGTTCATTAGAACAGATGGACACACAGACGGGAACTCTCACACAGCTTCCAAGCAGGACTACAGTGATTTACTAGAACAAGTGGAAACAGGGATGGGAACTTGGAAACAGCATTCCACCAGGTTTACAACAGTGCATCTAACACAACACAAATGAGCATCTGGAATCGTAGACTGACACAACTGAAAACATAAACAAGAACTGAGATGGTATTCAGCAGAACAATGGGAATGCAGGTGGCAACTCACATACAGCATCCCAACAGGTCTACAACAATGTACCCAACACAAATAGAATCAAAGAATGAACAAGTGTAAACAGGAACTGACTAAGACAATTAACAGAACATGTGGAAACAGACGGGAACTCACGCACCTCATTCTATCATGTCTACAACAATGTATCCTACTAAGCTTGAATCATCAGAAAGAATATGGGGAAATATAGACAGGAACAGCTGTAAACATAAACATGAACTCTCATGTGGCATTCAAACAGAGCATATGGAAACATGGACGGAAGTTCAAAGCATTCCATCCAGCAGATCTACAATAATGCACTCAGTACAAATGGAATCATCAGAAGAAACAGTTTCACTGAGACAGACATCAATTAACCAGTAAATTGAATCATAGACTAGACCTGCCACATATCATTCACTTTAGCAGCCATTTACATAAAAAGCTGGAAATGTAGTCAATAACTCGCGTACAGGAAGTCATTCATAACCAAATACCAGAAACACAGACAGGTACTCAGGTGTGTTGTTGAAATAGGGCTACCTCTCTAATCCAAACATTTGAAAATGTTGACAGAAATTCACTCTGTATCCAAACATGCCAACATCTACCAAGCAACAACAACAACTGGAAACATTGACAAGTGGCATCTGCACAGCTTTGGAAAAGGGCTACAATGAATACCCAGATCAAAAAATGCCATCAGGAACCACCGTTTTCTAACATGGCTGCAACTATTCACATAAAAAAGGAGAAATATAGATGCAAATACAAATACAAAATAACACACAGCAAGACACATAGACGAGAACTCACTCAAAGCACATTACTATTAACCCAGACAAAAATGAAACAGAGACAGAAATAAAAACACAGCTTTCAACCAGCACACTAGAAATTGATGTCCAGTAATAAAATAAGAGTGCAACAATAAGACCAGAACTCTTGGAAATATAGGCAAGCACTCAAACACAACATTCAACCAGATGTATGCCATTAGCCCTGAACATAGAAAAGTTAAGGAATAGCGACACAAACCACTGTAAATTATGCTTATCCAGTAAAGGAAAAACACCCAAAATATCTGATGAATGACCGATAAATAGTGGCTGTTTTCGCTATTCTTCATGATTATTGATGTTATGTTTTAATGTGTTGAAGTAGGTTGGATAGTGACTATATACTCTTGTGGACTCTCCTGTGATTAGTTTACGGTTGAAGCTGCTCAGGCAAGAGGTTAGGGTTTACCGCCTGCAAGTTCTAAACCAAAGAAAATTCTGAAGGTGATGCCTAATTCTGTTGCAGTGTATGGACGAGATTGGTTCAAAAAGTCTAGGTCAGCCAAGTGTTGGGTTATGGGTGTGTTCGGATGGAAGCGAAGATGTGTCCTTTGGGTGAATTAGATTTGTGTTGAGTGTAATGGACATGCCTGCTGCATTTCATGGACATTTAAAAGGTTTGGATGAACTACTGAGAGAAGCCCCTTGTGTTTGACTTTTGATTGGTTGTTTTGTGTTTAATTGTTGGTTTCCTTGTTACGAAACACGTCATTTTAGGGGGAGTAGCAAGCTGCTCTTTGCACCACCTTTTGGTGCATTACAACACCCGTCATTTATTCGTTGTGTCTGCTCCTGAACTTTATTCCGCAAGATACAATGTTTTGGCTTTTTCTTTCTTATTACCGAAGCAGGAGAAGCCATGTTTTAAAATGTAACATGGCTTCATTGCTATAGTGTCTGAGGTTCTGTAGTTAGCAGTTGAAATTAGAGGTTTCATTGTTGCTGAGGGGAATTCATTCTTGTTTTTTTCCCCTAAAGAATGTTTTCTGAGCGATGTTTGCAACCTTTACAGTATCTTTTCTATCTTGCAGTGTTTGAAGGCTCTATCTCTGCTTCTAATGTTACTCAGAATGATTCACAGGGGATGATGCCTTCTTGACAAAGCCATCCTTGTTTGAAATCTCTAAAGAGGGGCTTACCAGGTCTAATGATAAAAATTGAGACAATATGTAGTAGCCTGCAAAGCATCTCACCTGCTGTACTGTGCAGCTGTCCTTATCTGGTTTTGGCCAGAAGGCCCCAAAGGCACATCTTATCTTGCGGGCACAGGTCAGCATCTGTACGGAATGCATTTAGCATGCTCTGTTTGAGTTGAACTCTGTGGACTGCTGAAAGAGATTTTCAACTTCCATGGCAGACTGGAGCCTGGATCTACACCATTCCAGACAACACCCCCATCCCGGTATGTTGTCCAGGCCCCTTGGTCTTAGTGTGAGACCTTCCAGTGGACCCTCATAGTAACCATTGCAAGAAGACTAGAGAGACTTTATACAAGAGCATGAGAGCTCTTTCCAGGAATCTCTTGATGTTTCGAAATTGTTTGCAGAAGATTAAAACGGAATGCAAGCTGCAGTAGCTTAATTTTGGCTCCTTTCTTTTACATTTGGCTAAGCCGCATATATATATTTACTTTTGGCTCTATGTACTTGTGTGGCACAAGAATACAGATAAGATGTGGTGCACTGAAGGTATAGAAAGTGCATCTCTTGTGTGTTTTGATAAATATATGTGTTCATATTAACATTTCTTCCTTTTTCAGAAACATAGACTGCTGATACTAATCTTCTATAGCTTTAGATTGTAAGGTGGTGCGCTAAAATGCATTTAATGCAGTGCATTCGCAAGGGATTAGTGAGAGTGGATCATATGTGTTTTTAATGCTTTTATAAATTGTGACCAGAATGTTGTGTTTGCTTTAAAATTTACATGTATTAGTTGTTGTGCCATATATAAGAGTTACACATGTTATAGCTTGATTCATTATTAAATATTTCATATACTGGATTATATGTAGGTTGTAGAACTAATGTGTTTTTAAAGAGAAAATGTTATGCTAGACTGATTGTGGGCCTTAAGCTAACAGTCGAGATAGTTAATACTAACATGAACATTGTCTTTCTGCATGTTTTACTCCTTTGCAGGGGTAGGCCTGGGCGTAGTTCGCTGAGTTTTGCTACGCGGAACTCCACGAAGTTACAAAAAAACTCTGCGAAGTTCCGCGAGTGGCAGAGTGCAGTGTGAACTGCAGTTTGTGCTGGTATTCCTCCCGCTCGGGTAGAAATTCTACCCGAGCGGCAGCTCGCGCTCGTGAACTTACCGTTTGCGATCGCGAACTTACCGTTCGCGAGCTGGGAAAAACTCCGCTGCACATCGCGAAGCGGAGTTTCCACACTCCGCGAGCTCTGGGGAGTGCAGAAAACTCCGCAAACTCCGCAAACGGAGCGAAGTTCACCGCCTAGGCCTAGTGCAGACCAAGACATCTGTTAGTTAGTGAAAAGTAGAAAAGAACATAGTGAGACGAGGAAGAACTGGCAATGTCAAATGATTTCAATTGAAGAAAGAAAGGGAGTGATACCAGTTGGTACTACCAGCCAAAAGGAGGATGCCAAGGATGCTTTGGAAGCGCAGGCTCGAATATGGGAGTAGTGTTCAATGCCCCAAGTTCTTTTCTGAGAACTGGAAAACATATTATGATGTGGTTCAGGGCATTTTTTCTCGAATGTTCTTTGTGCATTTTAATTAGTAAACCCACCTTGGGTTTAGTCAGATTCCCCTTAGACTTTGCGAGGTAAAGACCTCTCTTGACATCTCTGATTGTGTGGCTTCATGCTATAAATGACTCCTTACCTATCGAACTTCTACAGATGTTCGGATGCTGATATCTTTCTCGCTAACTGGCTTCAATAGGGTTTTCCCTATCCATAGATTAGAGTAGGGTTTATTAGATGCTGCAAATCTTTTCCATGTGTGGGGAGAAGTATCAGAATTATTCGTCCTGCCATCAAGTTATTTATCTCATATTTTGTGTCGCTGCTACTGAGATACTTATATGTTCTTTGTTGTTGAGGACCAATATTGTTAGACGTTTCGGTCTAACTTTGATAATTCTCTACTTTTACAGTATGTTCTGAGATTGATTTATATTAGTTTGTCTTTGAGTTTGTATTAAACCTTTTAAATTCTAGTTACTGATTCTGACTTTTATTGTGTGGTCCCAATGATCACAATGTACCTCAAGATTTAAACTGTCGTCAACCCCTCTTCCTTTCAGGCTACTACAAAGGTCCATTGACCGGAGTTCAAATTGAAGAAATGGCCCAGAGCATTCTCAAAGCTCACATTGAAACCTAAGAAATACTTGGCAATTACACATGCGTTCCCGTGCATTGCATGCTGCACAGAGCCTTTTCCTTTTCCTAGATAATGGGAGATCAGGGTAAGTGGCAGGGAGGGGAAGGCTGTGTGGCTCAGGCCATCTCTCACTCAGAAACGTCTTTAGGACCGACCTTGCAGCCAATAGGATGCTATTTAGCTCAGCGTCAGAGTAATGCCACACCCAATTGGTAGGGAACAGAGGAGAACCCCAGACACAGAGCACAGAAAAGTCCCAAGAACCCAACTCAGTTTAGATTATGTATTTATTTACGTGTCTGCAGATTTTAAATCAGTGATGCTTTCAGCAGAGCTATATGTGAAAAAGCTATATAAGTGCCTAAATTGATAATAACTTGTGCTTACACAGTGTTAGTTACCACAGTCTTGCAGCACTGTAATTAAAAGGTATTCCGACCAACAGATTTAAGTGGGTTTGATTTATGGAACAGAGAAGAATGTAGGGCTGATCCTACCGTGTAAAACATTAACTTGTAATTTACAGGTCACATGGGCACATATTTGCCAGGACTAAGTGATTAACTCACTGAGCTATTGGAACAGCTTTTGAAAACAGTTTAGGCAAGGTATTGAGCAGTGCCCAGAAAGTTTGAGGTTGACACTGAGATCTCAGCTTCAGTAGAGTAAAGAACTAAAGACGTGGATCCTGAACAGAGAAAACAATGTCTACACTGTGTGTAGTTGCACTTGGTTATTTGGTATTACATGATGACAGACCAGGGCATATTGCCGATATTTGCACTTGGTTATTTAGCATTACATGATGACAGACCAGGGCATATTGCCGATATTTGCACTTGGTTATTTAGCATTACATGATGACAGTCCAGGGCATATTGCCGATATTTGCACTTGGTTATTTAGCATTACATGATGACAGTCCAGGGCATATTGCCGATATGTGCACTTGGTTATTTAGTATTACATGATGACAGGCCAGGGCATATTACCGATATTTGCACTTGGTTATTTAGCATTACATGATGACAGTCCAGGGCATATTGCCGATATGTGCACTTGGTTATTTAGCATTACATGATGACAGTCCAGGGCATATTGCCGATATGTGCACTTGGTTATTTGGCATTACATGATGAGAGACCAGGGCATATTGCCGATATGTGCACTTGGTTATTTAGCATTACATGATGACAGACCAGGGCATATTGCCGATATGTGCACTTGGTTATTTGGTATTACATGATGACAGACCAGGGCATATTGCCGATATTTGCACTTGGTTATTTGGTATTACATGATGACAGACCAGGGCATATTGCCGATATTTGCACTTGGTTATTTGGTATTACATGATGACAGACCAGGGCATATTGCCGATATTTGCACTTGCTTATTTAGCATTACATGATGACAGACCAGGGCATATTGCCGATATTTGCACTTGGTTATTTAGCATTACATGATGACAGTCCAGGGCATATTGCCGATATGTTCCCTTGCTTATTTAGCATTACATGATGACAGACCAGGGCATATTGCCGATATTTGCACTTGGTTATTTAGCATTACATGATGACAGGCCAGGGAATATTACCGATAGTTTCACTTGGTTATTTAGTATTACATGATGGCAGACCAGGGCAAATTGCCGATAGTAGCACTTTGTTATTTTGGATTACATGATGATAGACCAGGGCACATTGCTGATTTAAATTGATAGATCAAACAACAATACTGAAGCATAGCACAGTATCTGATGAGAAGTTCACACAACAGCTTTAAGGCTGCATGAGTGAAATGGAATTGTTAAATGTAAATAAACAGTGACAAAGCTACAGTTGAAATCTTCAATAGCCAGTGAAACCGCTGACTGGGTAACCTCGAATGATAGCTCTTGGTGTAGGGCAGCAAGAGCTCTTAAGGCAGGATAGTTAGATTCCACATAGGCATCGGTTTGGGCCTCTCATTCCAGCTGAGTGATGTGAATAAACTAAAATTACCCAGCAGCCCAGCAGTTGGCTAGGTATGGTTTTAAAAAACCAACCTGGTCACCAACTTTGGGCCAGACTAGCACAAGGATAACCCCTTCAGACATATTTTTACGTTGGTCTCAATGCACGGGTTTAGCACTTTGTGAGTGGAGTGGAGTATATGGAGGTAGGGAAGGAGAAGGGATGGGGTAGAGTAGGGTACAGTAGACAAGAGTAGAGTAGAGAAGAAACTTTGAGAAGGACTGCATCGAAGGCCGAAGGAAAGTGTTTCCTATATGAGTAAAACAATAGGGTAGTAAATTTCAGTTTACAGTGGCCTACAGATGGTATTTGCTAACTCAATCATTTACATCCAATTATCTGTGAACTCACCAGAGGACTGGACAATGGAGAACATCCAAGGCATTAAAAACCGTTCGGGTACTCAGGGAGAAATGTCTTTGAATATTGTGTTTTGTTTTTAAGAAACATGTTATTCAATGCTGTTCTCACTTTTGCGGGGGAGGATATCATTCTGTTATTGATTATATTTTACATTCTATTAATTGTCAATCTATTTTAGTTGACTTCAGGACGCATCAGACATGCGAGAGTAACCATTTTCCTCATCCATATCGCTTAGGCTGGAGTTCAGTCACCATAATACTCACCTCGAACACTTAATTGATAGCAATTTGCAATAATAATTCGCTTAAATAGACGTGGGTGAACCCAGGCAATTTCCTTGAAAAATTAGTCATCGCCCACTTTCGATATTTGTTTTAATATGTCTTCCAGTGACATCGATGTTAGGTCTGTTTTTTTTTTAAATAACGGACGACATTAATACAGCTCTTATCAGACCACCATCCAAGACCAATTCCCAAAGGCACGGATGGTTTAATAGCAATTGCTCTAACGCTCACAAACAGCTTCTGCTAGCTTTACATAATATGCCCCGTTGTCCCCGGGAGGTGAGAAGGTATAGATTAGCATATAAGCAAGCCCTCAAAAACAGGAAAAGGGAACTAAAAACCCGAGCTCGGAATTCTCTGATGGAAGCTGGTGTGTTAAGAGACACTTGTCCTTTTTGGCGGGTCATTAACGGCCCCCTCCTAAGGGATGAATCAGCTCCTAGTCTTGAGGCAGCAATTAACGAGTCAGAATGGGTTTCTAATTCTTTGAAGATATATTCTAACCCAACCCTGCCATCCTCTGGACTCAATACTATTCCTATGGGTATTGTGAATTTTAATTTCAGCAGCCTAAGTTTTTCCTTGGACAAGGTCAAAAGGGCCATTACTGATAGCAAGGGTGGTAAAGCGCTGGCCCAGACGGCATTCCGATTGATTTGTTTAGGGCCAACATCCCTTTGTGGGGCCCTATAATAACTAGAGTATTACGGGCCTCCTGCCATTCTGGGTTCCTTACAACCTGGCCGGAGGCCATATTGTCCATATTTTTAAGAAGGGTGACCGTACAGACCCCACTTGCTACCGCCTTATCTCACTCCTTGAATCTACAGTTAAAGTTATTGGGAGAATCCTGTTGAATCGCTTGGAGGAGTGGGCCGAGTGCAATAACATACTTTTGGATATCCAGTATGGATTCAAAAAAGGCTTGGGGACAATTAAACAGAGTCTTAACTTAGATTTATTTATTGGCTAATATACCATTTAAAGAAGGGGCAGCTGTATTTACCTTTTGGAGATCTATTGAGCGCTTTCAATAGCATCCTTCATAACAAACTATGGACCATTTTACAGGAACTGGGGGTGGAGCATCAGATTTTAGCCTTTCTGAGAGCTTTATATTCTGAGGGTAAGGCCAGAGTATGGTATGGCCTCAAGGGAGAGTGCACTAGCACTTTTGGTCTTGGTAGGGGGGTCAGACAAGGTTGTGTCCTTGCACCATTTTTGTTTACACTTTACATTAACAGTTTAGAGACTCCCTTATGCAGCTCTTTCTGCGACCTCCCCTCAGATCGGCCACAGACCTATACCTTGTCTGCTTTATGCTGACGATGCAGTACTCAAGTCTCGCACCGCATGGGGTCTGTAGCAGTTACATAATAGATTTGCAAACTGCATGGCCGACCTTGATTTATCTGTTAACATAGGAAAAACCTTTGTTATGAAGTATGTGTGGTACAAGCAGAAGTGTTGAGATTTTAGAATTAATAATGTTATATTAAGTTTTACCCTGACCTTCTGTTACCTTGTAATTTTATTCAACGAATGTGGCTTATGGACCACTGCCATAGAAAATAGATCTCAGTATTTTAATAAATGTATTTCTGCTCTTCCTAAATTCACTAGTAAGCTATGGGATAAACCAGTTAGGGAAATTATAACTATTTATAATTCTAAATGTGTATCCATAGCCCTTTATGGAGCGGGAGTCTGGGGATTTAAAAATGTTTTTGAGCTCCAAACATTTGAGATTGCCTTTCTTAGGAAACGTTTCGCTGTCCTTAGCAGTTGCTTTAGCTTTGTTTGCGATACTGAGTACTATTTTTAACTGATCTGATTAATATTCAACCTCTATTATTGTGGCATGAGATTTGGACTAGCAGTTTTACTGTCTTAAACCATATGATTTTGGATGATTGTTTAAAATTAACTTACTGTGGCACATTTTCATGGTTTAGGTATGTGAAACTCTTTTGCTTGAACCTCGACCATCCTGAATAATTTGATACATCTGATGTTTTATTTAATGCAAGTCGAAAAGACTTAAAAAATATATGTTTATCTCACCATAGTGACCAAAGCTTGTTAAGGGAAATGGCCACATCAAGTGTCATTAAAAATCAACTGACAATGGTTACCGCTGGGGTTCAGCCATATCTTTCTGTCATTCACAATTCTCAGCACAGGTTTATTTTAACTCGTTTTAAACTTGATATATTTTATTGTCTAATTACTTTCCCACTAATTAACGATTGGTCAGTGACTTTGATAAATTGCCCCTATGACGGCCTTTCAGCTCAATGCACCTTGCACTTTATGAGGTATGTTCACAATATTTTGGCGTAGGGCAGCACCGCAAGCCTTCTAGCTGATAGGCAAATAACATGATTTGAAGAGACAACGATAGTGCATGGTAACACACTTGTAGTAGACGGCAAACAATGGTTAACTCCAAAAATCTCTCTTTTGGTTGTGATGATCTCATAGTGTTTTGGTGAAATGTTCATCTATAAAAAGGTGATTTTTATTTTGATAAGACATGCAAAGTGTCTGGTCTCAGTATTTCGTCTGCAATACAAGTGAAAAAGTTTCTCAAAGAAGATAGAGATAAAGGATGTAAAATAACAGCTCAGTATGCAGAGGTAGAAAAATGGTCCTCCTGTATATTCTGATCAGATTTTATCTTGTGCCATGAGTGAGATATTTAAGAAGTACATTAAAGATCTAGGGGGATACGGTTGATAGTCTAGACACAGGAGAGGAGCTTATATGTCCCGACAGTGAAGACTGTGGACAGTCAACATAGTCTGTGTGGTTTATGTCAGTAAGTGGTCTGTTGCAGGCGATTAAAGTAATGGGAGGCCATGAAGGCTAAACTATTGCAGGGAGGTGTTTGTAAATCTTGTGCATGGTAGGCTGAGGCATGAACTCTTTGTGGGTCATGTGAGATCGACCAGAGTTGTGTGATAAGACTAAATATGAGGTCTCCAGTACAAGGGTGTATTGTTGCCCACCATGTTGGTTGAGCAGACAGTTCTAAACACATACCCAGGGGACATGGCCAAGCTGGCGGACGGCTAAGACATGTTTGATTGGTGCTCCGTCCTCGCCACTTGTAAAGCATTCCTCAGCGCCCCACCCGCTGAGTATTTTGGGCCCCTGGCGACACTGAGGGTCACTGGACACCGAGTTGCACCTACGACAACGTTTTAGGCGTCCTCGCAGTCAACATACTGGTGGTGCACCCGCCCTCCCGGGGAATGCGGGATGCTGTATGAGCAGTCCACGGACTGATGCCCTGAGTGGTGCAGTGGATTTAGTGGGCCCGATGCCTCAATGGAGACTGGAGAGTGGGGCTGCTAGCCCAGCAGAGAGTACTGAGCCGCTCTTGAGGACCCCCTCCACATGTGCCATGGAGGATTACGCAGGTGAGGCTGATACGGAGGACTTTCCCCGTGGACCCGAAACTGTTGGGCGTGCGTCTCCGACCCTGACGTTGTGGTAGCTCGAGGGAGCCAACGAGCGGCCAAAGGGCGCGAAGCCTCTCCCCGAGGTGAGCGTGGGCCACCGGCTGGGCCTATGCACTGCACGCTCCGAGGTCTGTACTTGCACCAATTAGGCCCGTGGGTCAGTGCTGCGGCTACTGAGTCTCCTGGGCCTCGGGGATGAGCGAGCTGGGGTGGGGCTGTGCCCGAGTTGGGGGACCCGCTTGTGGGAGTGCGAGTTTGGTGCAGGGCCTCTGTTTCTCCTGCCCAGGCCCCGTGAACCCAACTGAATACCGTGTGGCCCCAGAGTTGCCCCTGCACCCATTTACAGGCTGGAGATCGCTTCTCCCCAAATGTGCAGATGATGTTTAATGATCTCCCTGGTGGTGCAACAATGTGTTTTTCGACTATTGTCTGTCTTGATGGCCCTGGAGGCTTGCCTGGTCTGTGGGACCATTGCCCCAAATCCTCACTAGTAGACACTGAGCTCTCATCCTCACTTTTTCATTGCACGGATTCTCTTATGCTGCCTTCCAGGGGAGCCTGAGTGAGGCCTGGCCTATAGGAGGAAGATAAAGCCTCCCCTTATATATGTTAAATTGTTCCTTTGCTACGTCCTCACCGACCCGCCAAGGTGGTGGTAGCCTAAGTCTTGCGGTCGATCGGAGTTTCCGCTCCAGTATCTGGCCCCCACTAGCCTCCTCCAACAGGTGTTGTCACCGATTCTGGGCAGAATCCCACGCCATGTTTACACCTAAGGGCAAAAGGATCACTCTTTATGAGATACGCTTATTAAAAACACAGGGAGCGACAGGACACAAAACAACTATGGCAAAACCACTGAGTCTCTTCCTGAAGCTGAAGATGCGGGTAGCCCAGTCACCCATATGTTCCTGAAGGCCTTGTTTGCGTCCTTGCGTGAAGACCTACAGGGAGTCAAGAGAGGGCTCTCCTCTGACCTATGCGAAGCTCGTCTTGATTTGGATGAAGTAGGGGAGAGAGTCACCACCTTGGAAGACAGAGACACAGGTTGAGAGAAGGAAATCTAGGGGCTGCAACAGGAGGTGCTCTGTCTCCAAGAGCAACAAATTGGCCTCCAGGCCCACGTCAAAGACTTAGAAAATAGGTCTAGATGAAACAATATTTGGATCCGGCGTGTTCCAACTAATGCAGATCATGCCAACTTGGAGGAATATGTGAGTGCTCTGTTCTGCCTCATCCTGGGGTCCTCAGCATATACAGAGATAAAGCTGGACCAGTGCCATCAACTTGGGCTGCCGAACCCGGCGAAGAGACCACTGGCGGACATCCTGGTATGTGTTCACGACGTTCAGTCAAAAGAGTGTATCCTGCGTAGAGCGAGGGATGCCCATCTACTCCAATTCAAGTGGCATACACCCCAATTGTAAACTTAGCTGTGATTACACTGCAGGAAGGACACAAATTTCACCCGGTTACAACCCATATGAGGAACGCTGGCAGTTCTTACTAGTGGGGTCATCCATTTCGGATCATTTTCCGCAATGACGGCAGGATCCACCAGATAAGATCCCTCTTGGACGCTTGGTGAGTTCTTGGTATTGAGCATCCCTCTCATGATGTTCAGCCTCCTTGACCATGGGAGCAGCCAGTGCCCCACTGGTGCCACAGGAGCCAGCACAAATCTCCCCCTGATGGCCTTCGCCCTGAGACTATTGCATGAGAGAGGAGTGCTGTGTTGAATACGCTTCTGGAGATGCCGTTGAAGTTGATGAATCTTGAACCCAGGGGACATATGATTTAATGTTTTTGCCTCTAGTGGGTGGGAATGGGAATGGTGGGGACTGACCGAAGGGCTCCTGCGATTTCCAGACTGCCCTGTAACCCCCTCCTTGCCGGGCCTTTTCTTGGATATGCTCACGAGAACCATGTTCCCATTATAGTTTCATGTTTATTGGACATAGTTCAACTGTTTGCTGAATGTTTTCCTTATTTACTTGGGGACCCTTATTGGGGTCTTCTTTCTCCTTCACTTTGCACAGTCCAATCTTTTTAGAAAATATGATACTGGTTTATTGTATTGAGCAGCACCTTCTTATTGCATGCCTCTTATGCCCCGGGTAGGAATCCCCTCAGAGCCTTACTTTCCAATTTAAGCTTCCTGGAGCTTAAGATTGTTTGTCTCAATGTCCGGGGCCTTAACAATCCAACCAAACGATCAGCTATTCTTTCTCTGCTTGAACCATCGGGTGGCGATATTTGTCTCCTTCAGGAGACTCATTTGGTCACTAAAGATGTCCATAGAATGGAGTCCCGCTGATTAGATGGTCCTCCGGTCCATCTAAAAAGGGTAGTGTTGTCATTCTCTTTTCGAAGGGCTTTTCAGGGGAAGTCTTAGCTACTGTAGTGGAGGTTAGGGGGCGCCTCCTGGCACTCCGTCTCAGGATGGGTTCTTTTCACTTTACCTTAGTGTATGTTTACGCCCCGAAGAGAAACAAGAGAGCTTCCTCACACTATCCTTGGCCTCCGTGCTTCAGACCCCAGATGCAGCCATAGTGGTAGGGGGTGACATAAATCTAGTCATGAACTCTGACCTGGACTGTTCTAGCCAGTGCTCCGATCAGACCAGGCCCTTTGCAGTCGCAAGCCTGCGTTGGATGGCGGAATGTGGCCTACACGATGTGTGGCATCAGTTGAATCCGAATACTAGAAACTACACGTTTTACTCTGCCACCCATAAAATGCATGCACATATAAATCACTTTTTAGCCACACAACCCTTTTAAACCTCATCTCTGATGCTACTATTGACCTGCACTCACTCTCAAACCATGCACCTATTTCTTTGTTGATCCGGCTTACTATCTCTTTATCCCATCGCTCCCATGGACGACTGCAGGATACTATGCTGCAGTCCGAGTCCACAGTTGATGCGATTCGAAGGGTGATTAAGACTTATATTCCAACTAACGATACAGGGGAGACTTCCTTGGCTTCAGTATGGGAAGCACTAAAACTGGTGGTTTGTGGAGAATTTATTGCTCTCAATGCTGCTGAGAATCGACGTCATCGAGACAAACGACGAAGCTTTGAGAAAACGGTCACCGAATTAGAAGCCATACATAAATGGACGGGGGCTCTCAGAGTTTGGAGAGAGTTGGAGAGGGCATGGCTTGACTTAGACAGGGCACAATATGTTATGTTACTCCTCAAGCACAAATTTTACCTCAGAAGCAATCCCTTTGGACGTATGTCGGCCCATCATCTTTGCAGCACAATTTACAACAGCTCGGTAAAGACAATCCACACTGGTCCCTATATGGAGACCAGACATGTTGAGGGAATTGCTTCGGACTTTCAGGCCTTTTATGCCTCTCTCTATGCTCCCACGGTTAGCCCTGTTGGAGATCCTTCGCACTCACCTCTCTGCCTACTGAGGAAGCTCTTGCCTTAGATCAGCCTATTCGCATGGAAGACGTGATATCGGCCATAGCGCATTTAAAACCACTGTAATCCCCCAGACCTGGTGGCTTTAGCACCTGGTTCTACAAGACCTTCTGCCAAGAAACAGCCCCTTTACACACTCGGTTATATAATTCCTTCTCTGAATTGGTCTCTCTCAACCACACTATGCTAGAAGCAGTAATTTCAGAAATTCCCAAGCCTGGCAAAGACCCGGCCCTTTGGGCGTCATACAAACCTATTTCTGTTTTAAATATGGATGCAAAGTTATTCACTAGCATTCTGGTGCACCGCCTTAACCCATTAAAGCCCGGTTTGATAGACCCGGATCAATCTGGATTTATACCCACTCGCCAGTGTAGTGATAACACCAAGCGCTTACTCCATCTCATGGATAAAATAGACCAGTCATGTAAAGAAGCTTTGCTTCTCTCTATCAACACTGATAAAGCATTTGACTGTGCCCAATGGCCTTATCTCTTCGATACAGTGAAGACTTTCGGCATTGGTGAAAGGTTTTGCAACTGGATCCGGAACATCTAGAGCGCTCCCCGAGCCTCACGCAGGGTTAACGGTGTTTTGTCTCCTCCTTTTTTTATCCAGCGGGGTACGCCTCAAGGTTGTCCCTTGTCCCTGGTTTTGTTCGCTTTGAACATGGAACCGATACAACCCGGCCATCACATGGATGCTTTTGGGGTTGACCACCATTTGATTAGCCTATATGCTATCGTAATTTTGTCTATTACAGAGCCCATGATCTTGTTTCCGGCCCTAGTCACCATGCTTTGAGATTTTGGCAGGGTCTCTGGGTTCAAGGAACACATGCAGAAGTCCCAGATCTTGAATCTCTCTGTTACGTCTATGAACGAGACTTTTTTACGTTTCCAGTTCCCTTTTGAATGGGCTGCCGACGCCATCTCATATCAAGGCATTTCCTTAGCCTGGACTATTCCTAATACCTTAGCCACCAATTATGCATCCCTCATCATCCAAACTCGCAAAGACCTGTCAATTTGGATTCGCATTTCTTGGTTGGGGCGAATCACAGCAGTTAAGATCACTATTCTTCCCCGCATATTATATATATTCCAGACTTTGCCTTTGGCCCCACCTCCTAATACTATCCACTCCCTTCAATTGGGTATTAATAAATTCATTTGGAATGGGAAGAAACCTCGCCTTCATAAACATTTTATTTATCGCTCAAAGCATAATGGAGGGCTGGCGGTGCCCCAGCTGCTTCCTTATTATCAAGTTGCCAAACTACGATTTTTAGTGGAGTGGAACCGACAGCTTTCTGAGAAGCACTGGTCCTTTATGGATCAGGCTGTGACTTGTATGCATATATGGAAAGAGGTTTGGCTTTCCCATAAGCATAGGGCCTGGGGCCTTTTTTCTTCACTGGTCACAAGCGATATGTTGAAGGTCTGGGACGCTGTTGCGATTAATATAGGCTTGACCGCTTTCCCTTCCCTGATGACCCCTCTTTTCGTCACTCCCGATTTTGCTCCCGGAATGTGCCTAGATCAATTTTGATGCTGGATTGACGAGGCTGCAAGTGAGTGGGATACCTTTTTGGCATACACTGGCTCACCCTCTTTGCCCAACTTAAATCTGACTACTCCCTGACTTACTCAGATCGTGTCTCCTACCTACAATTGCGAAACTGGGTGACGAGCTCTGGGCTGTAAGGAGATGTAGGCCGACCAATGACCTCTTTTGAAAGGTGGTTGCTTCTTAAAGGAGATGATAGACGTCTGATATCTGAGCTTTATTTCTTGTTGGAAGGTAAGACCCCCAGACTAAATCTAGGACACAGCTTAGATGGGAGACCGAAATAGGTTGATCTCTTTCCACAAAGGAATGGGAAGATATATTTTGTCGGGTATATCACACGGCTCACACCATGGCCAGTACTGAAACTGCATATAATATTGCTTCTTACTGGTATCTCACTCCTATGAGCATCGTTAAGTGGAGCACTGGACATCCTGGGGATTGCTGGTGTTGTTGTGGAAATACAGGGGCCTTACTTCATCTCCTATGGCACTGCAGAAGCTCACTAGATACTGAAATCAAGTCCTCAACGACATCAATTCAGATTTTAATACTACTATCCAGAGTTTCCCATCATACCCGATCCCCATGACCTATTCCTTACGCTCCAACAAAGGGAGGCAAATGGCTGTTGCTCTGGGAGCAGCTCAGCAAGTAATACTCCCTCTCTGGGGTACAGACAGGTCTCCAGACCATACCTCATGGGTGCATAAACTGTGGTTCATCCTGGGGATGGAGAAGCTCTCCTTAGCAATGACCCGGGCCATTCCTCTTACTCAGCTTTATGGGTCCCCTTTCTTCACATTCTTTCTTTTGAATTGAGGGAGCTAACATGCCCAGTATATTTGCGACTTCTGCGTCTAATCCCAGATGTATCCCTCCCTGAGTCCTAGTCTGATCTTTCCAGTCACTATACCTGTTTTAACCATATTTGCCTAGTATGTGTCCGTTATACTGATTGTTTTCTTATAATATTGAATGAGTGATGAAGGAGAGTTTTGTTTATTTCTTCTATGATTCGTCTGTACTTATATGCCTCTACCACGCTGCCGGCTCCAGGGTTGTAGCCGGAAGCTGTGCCATATATTTCTTTCGTTGTTTACATATGTGAGCGGCCGGCCCCTTTGGGTTGCAGGCAACATGCTGTGTATCCATGTGATAAGGCTGTGTTAATAAACAGAATTGATCCATAAACACATACCTAGAAACACTTTGCATAAGTAGTCCTGGAGATAGAACATTAAAGAGGGGACCATTACACATGCCCTTCATTTGTAGGAGACATTCAAAACGTTTTCCTGCCTGGGACTGCCATGGTTTCTGTGGAGGTTATCAGTATATTGTAGATGCTTGAATGACTTCTCAAAAACTGAAGAGATACTTATGTTTTTTTATTACTAATCCATCAGCACTTCTTGTGGACAAACCTTGATGCACATGTCCTTAACATTTTAAAATTAATTGTGCACCTTGTGATTGAACTTTGTTCTTTGCTCTTAGCAAACTCCACCAACAGCGAAACATACAAATAATCACAGGAGGTGCCATCTGGCGAACTTTCGGTCTTTCTTGTGGAGACTCAGCAGGTCAAAGGTCAAACAGATGTGGAATTAAGGAATTTAGAAAGCAATGACAGGGCCTTTTTTTCTGTTCCGTCCCATTCAGCACTTGTAAGGTGCCTGAAAGTGGTGATTGCCTGCAGAAGACGGTGTAGATTTACAAGAAAGTGACACATTTATAGAGATGCGTCACTTTCCCTGTGCCACCATGGATGCGCTGTATTTACAATACGGCGCACCATGGCGCAAGGATTGACAGATGCGTCAGAAATTCTGACGCATCTGTTGGCGCAAAAGTCACACATTGCCAGAGTCGTGTCGCAAGCACGACGCAACTCCAGCAATGCATGTTGAGGCCTATCCTCATTGTCTGCGTCACTCCTTACGCCTGCCGGTTTTGACGCAGTGGTGTCCTAGAAGTGGCGCAGTGAAATCTTGTACATTTCCCTGCGTCACTTTTACGAGGCTTTCCAGCGTGGGAAAGCCCACCCTGCATGGGTAATGCTCCCAAGCTCATTATGAACTCACTGTGGCCCCCTTGCCTTGGTCCTGCCCCAGCACCAAAGGACACGATCAAGAGCCTGGGCATCTGGCTGGATAACACCCTCAGCTTTAACCATCAAGCAACTAACCTTGCAGCCACCTGCTATGGTTTACTGAGACTGCTCCGGAAGATTCTTCCCCTACTTCCATTCCAGGCGAGACAGATTATGGTCCAGGGCCTCATTCTGTCACGCCTGGATTTTGGGAATGCCCTCTATTTAGGAGCCCCTCAGTCCACTCTGCGCAAGCTCCAGGTCATCCAAAATTGCGCAGCCCGAACACTCCTTCAGATTCCTCGTCGACTTTCTATCAATCCTGGTCTAAAAACCTCCACTGGCTCCCAGTCCGGGAGAGAATCGAATTTAAGGCTCTCTGTATTGCCCACAGGGCCTTCTGGAAGACAGGCCCTTCTGGAAGACAGGCCCTGCTATCAACCAACCGCTGATTACCCCTTACCATCCTAACAGACATCTTAGATCAGCATCCTCTCTCCTCGCCAGAGTACCCAGAATAAAAAGAACCAGATGTGGTGGCCGCTCTTTTGCTTATAACGCGGCCAAACTCTGGAACTCTCTCCCCCTGCACCTGCGTTCAGAGCCTAATCTGCTCCCATTTCGTAAGCTTCTAAAAACTCTTTTTTTTAATAAACCTGTCTAGCTTCAACTGTTTTTTTTCCCTGCACGTGTTGTCTGTAGCGCTAGGACGCCTAAGGGTAGCTATCGCGCTTAATAAATTGTCTTTTCATTTCATTTCATACATTATACCTGACGCAGGTATAATGTGACTCAGGGCTTTACAACGTGACGCATCACCCTAGATGAATATGCCTCTTTTTCCCGCTGCCCATCACCCCGCATGTTGTTACAACGTGGTCGTTACAACGACAGCGTTGTAACAACGCATACCATTACTACGCAAGTCGTAACCACGACTTGCGGAGGGAGGCGCTGGATTTTGGAATAGTATAATTTACTATTCCAACTCCAGTCTGTGCAGACAGTAGGGAAGGTGTTGGATTTTAAATCCAACACCTTCTCCCCCCTCCGCAAGTCGTGGTTACGACTTGCGTGGTAATGGTATGCGTTGTTACAACGCGGTCGTTTTAACGCCCGCTTTGTAACAACGTGCGGGTGACGGTTTCGTGATCAGGGTTGTTTACCTCCCTAGATGCGTCACGTTGTAAATGTGCCGTATTTTTACGCCACCGCTGCGTCACGAAAAGTGACGCAACGGCGGCGCAAAAATGACGCAAGGGGCTTGTAAATCTGCCCGATGTGTTTATTTTGTGAGACTATAATTAGCACATTCAATTTGGGTTGTAACAAACCTGTAATTTAATTAATTGGACCGAATTCCCTGTATTGGGCTATATTGTATGGATTAAACCAGACCAAATACATCGTTGAATTAACATTTCCAGTTTGGCAGATTGCCCTTTGCAATGGTCTACACACATTTACACAGGACATGGGTGACAACTGCTAGATCGGCACTTTCACCACAATCTTTATAATCCAAAAATGGTGTAAAATTGTACCGACATTGGGGTGTCCTAGCTTATCCGTAACCAAGTCCCTTTCGTTAGTTTTATCAGTACAGTAAAGTAGACCTTGATAAATTAATCCGTCCAAACTTTGAACAGACTCCCCAGACTTCCCGCCCCTCTCAGATGGTACAGACTCTTCGCTGTGCTTGGCGTTCCCTGTATTATTTTTATGCGACTTTAATCAGACTTGTAAAACACTCCCAGACACTTTTTCATGAGAGCGTCTATATAATATAATTGAGTTGTACATTTTGTCCCCGAGATTGCATGGCACGCCTTGGCAACTGGGTGTTTTGTTAAGGTATTCAAGCTGCACACCACAAAACATAAATTATGCTTATGGAAATGCAATTTTATGTTTCTCCTTAAAACCGAGAGGCCAATCAGCAAGCTGGCACTAAATGCCACGCCACCTCATGCATCTTTCCGGGACTGCGTGTCAGCCAATTTGGTCCGCGACTTCAATTATAAGGCAGGCCAAGCCGCCATTATTTCTTCGTCCTCTCTGTCATTTTTAATACCACACGCGCATCTTAGCTGAGAAACAATTATTGTGGCGCGGCATTGTTCTCACACCCCGGCATGCGTCTGGAAAGAACACAATAAAATGGGTCATCGTGTAAGGATGAGCATGTTTTACGTGTTTGAGAAAAATAATTAGTCGATAAATCAAAGATCTTTTAAAATATTCAAACGGGGGCTAAAATGGCGTCCTGGAGACATAGGACGTGCGTGAATATACTACCCGTAGGAGCAGATCTAATCTACGTTCATTCTAAAGGCCGACAAGATAGCGCAGCGGGTTATGGCAATTGCTGCGGAAATGAGAACAACCTGAAGTTCCTTTGCGAGATATTAAACCTTCAGAGGTGACTAAAATGAGTATTGTTGGGCCATAATTAGGGTCGTGTGCAGTTGTGAGGTTTTGCTCGCGCTAACGTCTCACAATTGTGGTGAGTACTACGATTTCTACTCAGAGTTAGTAGCTTTCAGCAGGTGGGCTTTGTCGTCAAAACAGAAACTTTAGCGCCATTTCGACAATAAGTAAAAATGATAAAGAATAAAATGAAAAAAAGTATTGCCCAGCAACCTTGGCATCGAATTACACTTCTTTTTATGCTGTTGTGCATGTGAAACAATGAAAAGTGCTGCAAATGATGACTGAACACATCAATGAAAGAAGCAGAGTGACCCACAGCCTCTTTATGTATCCATATATGTATATATTGATATTTATGAATAATTAAAATTAATGAGGCAGGCAAGACATCTAAAGCTATTTCTAGGCGAGACCTAAAAGTAGGGATCCGAGGTTACAAATCTGTCCATATTTATTGCATCTGACAAAGAATACAGGAGCGACCCATTGGTTTTGAAAAAGACTCCTGTGTAGGGTGTGAACTCACAGGAAGCCCGTCATCATAGGATGACCATTCGAAAGAGGCAGAAGGAAAAGCTCTCCAGTGCCGAAGGTCACCAGAAGACCATAACAACAGTTGCGGCTCCTAGAGGTAGTGCTGCGGGGCGGTGGGTTGGGGCAGGGGTGGGGTGGGGAAGGGGTAGTAAACTCCGGCATACGGCCGAACGGAGTTAAGTACATAAATAAATAAATAAAACGAATTACATTGCGCGCGCCGCATCGCCATTTGGCGTTGCAGCGCGCGCAATGTAATTCGTTTTATTTATTTATTTATGTACTTAACTCCGTTCGGACGTATGCAGGAGTTTACTATCCCCCGCCCCGCCCCACCGCCCTGCAGCACTGCCTCCAGGAGCCGCGACTGCATAACAAAGCCCTTCCATGCAATAAGGAGATGGACTTAGCACTCTAGCTTGGCTGTATTGTGTTCTGGGATGCACCAGAAACCAAGGCATGAAGAAGAAGACAGAGATGAGATCTTAACATGCCATCAACATGTATCTGTGTTACATTTGGTTGTTGAAATAATGATATTAATAATAATAATAAATATAATAACTTGGAGGGGGGGAACATGGCGGCCGCTGCGTGAGCTGCCGCTTGCTCTCCGGAGGCTCTCGCGTCCCGTGCCTGAAATCAATGACTAATCGCTGCTAGAACCACATCACCATAATATCGCATTTCCAGATCCTACCCGAAGCCCTGAATTGGCCGTGCCGATTTTTATTTCTCCTTACCGGAGTATGTGCCACGCTGTTCTGGTGCCGGCTGCAATCTGCTCTCCGGCTGCCTCCGCTGTTTCTACTGGGTGGGAGGCGGCCGCCCTGGAGCTACGGAGGGGCCACAGAGCAGCAGCGCGCGGTCTCCTCCGGGTCGGTGTGAGCAGCGGCAGCACGCGTCGGGTCTGCTCGGCCACGGAGGAGGCAACTGCTGGTGAGGAGGCAGAAGGGTTGGTACCTTATGCAACCCGCTAATCGCTTTCAACTCCGCAACAAGGGCAGGTGGGCCAGCCGGGCCAAACTCCATCAGGCGCGTTACCTGCAGTAAAGGAAGGTAAAAGGTATTGGGGGGCTTCCCAGGAACCTTTGAAATCGGCATTGAAAGGGAAAAAGCAGGCCCCCAGAAAAGAGAAGTTTGTTGGTGGAGAGGGTAGAAAAGGCTCCCCTTCCCTTGTGCAGGCAGGTACACAGGACCTAGAGTTGGGGAATAGCTCCTGCGCCTTTCAGAGGTGCGAGGTAAGAAGTTGGAGCATAAAGACTGGGAAAGCCAGAAAAAAATCCACCGATCTTAAGGTAAAGATCACTCCCTCCCTTAGGTCATATTTTAAAGTGCAACCTATTGTAGTTGACATTTTAAAACAGGGAAAAGCGCTCAGGAGGGGGTCAGCAGCTCAACTTAATATAGAGTCTAGTATAGAGCAAATGGTGGCTTCTGGGGGCCCCCCATTAACAACCCTCACAACCACGCAGGGGCAAGAGCTTGTACAAACGGAAGGAGTGGAGGAGAATGCTGAGACCCTGAGGGATACCATACCCCTTGTTTTAGGAGGGAGCCAATCCATGGTGGCTGAAAAAGGTCTCAAAGATTCAATGGGGGCTTCATCAGCATCCCTAGAAGTGCTATTCTGTACTCTCTCGAATGATATTAAAAAGGGGTTTTCTGTGTCCGAATCCAACCAAGCAGAGATTAGGAATTTCTGCGAATCCCTGGAGAGGAAGATCGACCTCCTCAGCACAAGAACTGAGACTCTGGAAAGCTCCGTAGGGGAACTAAAAGAAGAATTTAGCTCAGACAAAGCAGATATCCTGGTTCTTAAAAGGGAGGAGCAGGAGGTCCGAGATAAGCTTGAGCAGTTGGAAAATAACTCCCGGAGAAGTAACCTTCGTATTTTGAAAATCCCAGAGGGGAAGGAGGGGGAGGACCTAAAATCCTATATTGTTGTATTATTAAAAGGAGACAATGCAGATTGAGGACTCCGAGGAGGAGTTAAAGAAAGACATCCAAAGAGTGCATAGGGACCCATTTAGAAGAAACCCGAACAGGACCAAACCTAGGAAGATTCTTCTTAATTTTCATACATACTCTCTGAAGGAGAACATTTTAATCATGGCCCTGAAAGTGAAATCTGAGGGGGAAAGACTTTTCATTTGAAATACGTTCCAACCTCGCTCGAGCCACCTTAGACAGGCAATGAGAGCTGGGGAGAAAGCTAAAGGAATTAAAAAAGCTAGGGGCAGTGGCTCAGCTCAAGTTCCTGGCGTCCCTAAAGGTTATGCACAAGAACAAGATGCATAATTTAAGGTCACAACAAGAGGCAGATGAGCTTTTGGAGCGTATGAAGAAAGGTGACGTTTAGTCAGGAATGCCTCTTCTCCTATCTAAGGCACTCAATTGTGTGGGGAGGGTGCTAGTGGTGGGAATATATTACTCTAACCTATCTAACCTATCTCATCACATAGTTATAAATGGAAATAGATAGATATAAATTGAATCATGATCGTCCACTGTGGTTCTAGTAGTTCTTCTTGTTTTTTCTAAAAAAAAAGGGACGGGGAGGCGAGTTGCCTCAGAGTTTAGCAGATAGGACTTCCATCAGTCCAAGATAACAATGGGGTGGGTTCTCCAGGGAGGGGTTCAGAGGGGCGGGAGGGGGGTGCACTGGGTGGGGAGCATGTGGGAAAAAATAAAAATAAATCCTCATTTACCTTAGTTTGTTCACTTACCTCAGCTGCCCTAGTCATCCTAGTTTTAAATGTTTTGGTCTGGTCGTGGCGACCTCTTTTCTTTATACTCTGTATGTACCTTAAGGTCAAACCATCGTAAAAATGGTCCAGTTGTTATCATGGAACGTGAACGGCATGCGTGTTAAGCGAAGAAGGGCAAAAATTCTACAATACATAAGGGACTCTCCCGCGCAGGTTATTATCCTGCAAGAGACACAACTGTCAAAAGATGAATCATTTGAGGTATTCAAGAAATTAAAATGGGTTGAAAATATGATCTGTACCAACCAAAGTGCTAATATCAGAGGAGTAGTGGTATTGATTAAAAAACAAGCCAAAGCACGCCTATTAGATTTTACAGTTGATGCTGGTGGGAGGTGGGTCATTCTTAAGGTAATCATCCTGGGCTCTCTTTTCACCCTGGTAGGCTATTATGGCCCACATCATGATGATCCTACCCCCCTAAAAGCTATTTTTGCAAACCTGTTAGATTTCCCAGACCCTGTAATCATGGCAGGCGATTTTAACATTGTGTTGGACCCTAAATTGGACAAATCGCCAAACAGCAGAGCCATGATATCATCTAAATCTCGGGTATATCTTCACTAAATGATGAAGCAGGCGGGACTTTGGGATGTCTGGAGAGATAGGTCTGGCCACCAGCTAGGAGTTTCCTACTACAATGGGAAGTATGGCCATAAATCAAGAATTGACTAAGTTCTGGTCAGCCATAGTTTGAGGGGGATAGTCAAGGACATTGGCTATTTGACACCCCATTTATCGGATCATTCAGGGGTATACCTTGATTTGGATTTGAAAAATAGTCAGAGTGGCAGAGTCTGGACCCTTGATCGTATGCTGCTCTTAGATATAGAGGAGATGAAGCATCTGAGCCATGAGATGAAGGACTTCTTGGGTTGCAATGTGGGGTCAGCCTAGACCCCCATAGTCTGGGACTCCTTGAAGGCTTACCTAAGGGGGACAATTACTAGCAGGGTGTGTTTTAGAAATAGTCAGTATAGAGAGGAGGTTGCCCATAGAGAAGCAGAAATGAAGAGCATAGAGGAGGGTATGAGTAGTATGGTAGAATTAGAGAAACAGCAGGAGAGTATGGCCAAATTGAAAGAACTAAAGGAACAGCTTGATACCATCCTTCAGACGAGGGTTATGAATCGATGGGAGGCGAGTAAGCTTGCCCATTTTGAATATGGTGAAGGGGCTTGTAGGCTATTAGCATGGAAAGTAAAATCAGATAGGACGCATAATTTGATAAAAGCAATTGAGAATGGCAACAGCAAGACTGTCTTATCCACAGACGAGGAGATAGAGGGCGCCTTTTATGATTTTTTTCGGAAGCTGTACTCCGAGGATAGGGTAGTCAACAAATCCGAGGTTGTGGAATGGTTGAGTATGAGTCCCCTAAATCGCTTGGACACAATTCAACAGGAATCTTTATAACAGGAAATATCGCGGGAAGAGGTTAAGAGGGCCATTTTAGCTAGCAAAGGGGGAAAGGCAGCAGGCCCGGATGGTTTGCCAATAGAACTTTATAAAAACCTGGGGGAGGTCTTGATTCCAGTTATGACCCAGCTTTTCAATGAGATTTTAAGCGACGGAGGAAAGCTGCCAGGTTCTTGGGGCGAGGCAACGATCACCCTGTTATTAAAACGAGGGAAGAACCCAGCGAGTTGTGAGTCGTATAGACCCATATCACTCCTAAATGCAGATTACAAAATCTTTGCCAAAGTTCTAGCTGATAGGCTGGGAGCAGTAGCAGGGGATTTGCTGCACCTCGACCAAAAGGGCTTTGTTAAGGGCAGAAATTTATACGAACTTACATACGATCTTATAGGCTCGATTGATCTAGCCACTACATACTCGATTCCCCTTGCAGCTATGACCTTAGATGCTACTAAGGCCTTTGATAGGGTCAACTGGGTGTATCTGTCGGCTGTTCTGGAGAAATATAATTTCGGTTTAAAATTCCGCAGAGCCATCCAGCTGATCTATCAAGACCCGTCTGCGAAACTGATGGTGAAATGGCAACCTAACTAGCCCCTTCAAAATTACTAGGGGCACCAGACAGGGCTGTCCCCTTTCTCCCCTCCTCTTTAATCTGTATATCGAGCCATTTGCTCAGAGGCTGAGAGATGAGGTGAAAATCCTACCATTCAAGTACGAGGGATGTGAGAGAAAAGTGGCTCTTTATGCCGACGATGTACTGGTCCTCTCTTCTGACCTTTCTATTGCCTTGCCAGCGGTAACAAAGCATGCCGAAGATTTCAGCAGGATATCAGGGTATGAGGTGAATGCGGGGAAGACCGAGGTTATGTCATGGAACTTAGGGGAGTGCAAATACCAGACCAGGGTCAGAATAGGGGTCAGAATAGTTCAGGATATTGACAAAATCTCAGAGACTAACCTGGCTAATATAACAAAGGAGTTCCAGAAGCTTATGAAGAGTTGGGTCCACCTTCCTTTGTCAATATTTGGGAGGGTGAATCTAGTCAAAATGATAGTGCTCCCCAAAATCACCTTCTTCTTCAATGCTATTCCACTACACTTTGGCAAACTGGCTATAGATAAACTTCAGCAGGCTATCAATTCATTCATTTGGGCCTATAGAGGAACCAGAATCGCCTGGAGGAAGTTGAGACGTAGGAGGGAGAAGGGAGGACTTTCACTGCCAGACCTGCAGTATTATGCTTGGGCCTTCCAATTGTCCCATTCTAGGATGCTCTTAAAAACACCAGATTGAGCTGGGGTAGGGGCAATGTTTTCAGCAATGCTAAAGGGTGCCAGCTTGGTCCAGGAGGATTTCCTGTTTAAGTATGGAGAGCCCAAGTTCTTTAAAAAGATAAGGCTAAAAGTGCTACGGGGAATGGCTAGAACTTGGGCAAATATTAGACAGCTGACAGGCCTCAGCTATTTCTCTAGTCTTGCCCCCTTGTGGGATTCCCCCGGTGCACCGGAGTGCCTAAAGGATAAATTAGCCCAGCCACTCAGAGAGGTGGCGTGGGGCGATCTAGCTCAAGAAGGCACACTTTTACCCTGGCCAATGCTCTACACCATTTTGGAAGGGGGCATCTCTAAATTTAAATATATCCAACTTCAAAGCTGGGTCCAAAACCTGAAATCACCTATTGGTATAGGAAATACTTTAGAGGAACATCTTGTGGAAAGACTGAGGGGGAAGAAGGAGGTCTCCACGTGGTATTGGAGCATTGAAGAGGCAATTGATGGGGACTTTAAATTAGCAGAGGAACTGTGGGGTGCTTCTATGCCAGACGAACCCTGGGAACATCTCTGGCAAACATTGTTTAGCATTTTGTTCTCCATAGTTAAGCCTGCTTGGCTAAGAAGAAGCCATCTGTTCACAACTCATTGGGCCTACTTAACCCCCCAAACGCTGTCGAAGATGACGACAGGACTCCCTGTCAGATGCAAGAAATGTGACCTGGAGAAAGCATCTGATATACATATGTTCTAGGAATGTCCGGCCATTTCTGACTTTTGGGTAGAAGTTGGTGAAACCATCTCGGCCATCCTAGGTTTTCAAGTTCAACTGAGCCTTTCCTTGATAATGTTTGGGATCTCTAGCGAAGTTACAGGCCCAGCAAGGGCCTTCCTCTTTTATGCCGTACTTTTAGCCAGGAGGGAAATATGCAAAAAATGGGTGGAATGCTTGTCTCCTTTGAACGCTGAGTGGCTGGATTCGGTCATTTCGATGTCCAAGCTAGATCTGAGAAGGATCCAGACTAGGAGGAAAAAAGCACACTGGGACTTTTTATTAAGATGGTCAAATGCTGAGGTGTGTGAGAACTGTTGAAAATCCTGACTATGTACCCGTATCTTTGTTAATAGAAAATGGTCCTAAGATTATACCTCTCTGGATCTCTCTAGACTGCGTTGGGCCTCTCTCGCTCCCTTATTGCCAACATCAGCAGTCGCCAGTGTATACTGGACCACATTGGAGAGTGACCGTGCCCGTTTCCGGACTGTGCCCTCCCAGTACGCAGGTGTACCAGCAGGGGGGCGAAATCCTAAACCTGCAATTAACAATGTGTAAGGTACAGGCGGCTGGTTCGGCCACGGAGGTCAGAGGTGAATGAATGAGGATAAAAAAATAATAATAATAATAATAAATGTAATCTCTTGTTGCTGCTTGGTTTTATTGTTACTGCTAAATTGTCGTTGATGCTTTTAATATTGTTGTTATTGTTTGAGGGCTGGGATAAGGTATTTAAAATAAGGAGGGTGAATGTTCTTTATGTTTGCAGCAGAAAAACCTGAGACATACTGGCTAGGCAAAGAACAACTGCAACAACAATAAGGTGATGGATAGAATGTTTGAATTAATCTCAGTCACTGGAAGTCTCTCGGAGTCTCATTGCAGTGAATCATTTTTTGCAAACCATGCTACTCTAGACAAAGACTCCCATTATGGAAATCATTTCTGACTCTGCTTCTTGTGGGAACAGTCCTTCCAGAACTGCCAGACAAGGTCTCTACCAGAAGGGACCACAAACAATCTCAGACCAGTTTCAATTTCCTTAGGTCTCATCAGCGAGGTATAGCTTGAGTCCTATGGGTCAGTGAACACAGGACCCATGTTTGGGCTTATGCACGTAGGACTTCAACTGCAAAAACAACAAGGTGATGTATGGAATGCTTGAAATCTCTTTACCTGTTGCCACTGGCGATAAGTAAAGAGATTGGGCAAGGATTCGGAAACAGAAAACACTTGGGCCTGTATTACCATAAGGGTGCACCTTCCCTGTTTGCACCATGGCGCATCTTAAAATAGATGCGCCGGGTGTAAACTGGGAATGTGCACCCTGTTATGGTGAATGTGCTGCCCTCAGGGCAGCTGCGTACTCGCTCAAATGAAAAACGGAGCGGCTGCTTTAAAGTCACTCCATGTTTCACAGTACAGGTGGCAACCCACCTGCACTTTGAAGAGGGGAGAGATATCCCCTTGCAGGCAGTTGCAGTGAGTGACTGCACCTTCCTTCAGGGGAATGTTTAGGGAGTCCATGGAACCCCATTCTCACTTCCAGAGGGTTTCCTTTCGGAGGCGCACTGAAAGTGTGCCACCTATTTGTGGCACACTTTCTGTGCACCTCCTAAAAGCATGTTTACCTCTGCACCCGTGTCCATAATAGAGGGCTGATGCAGAGGCACAGTGATTCCCCCATTTGCCTAGACCCCATACAAATTAGGGAAAGTCCTCTTATAATACTGTTGGTGCTACACGTGCACCAGTGCTATCGGTATTACAGAAGGGGCCGCACAAGTGTCTGCGGCCCCTTCTGTAATACCAAAGTGCTGCCGGGGTGTACCAAGTAGGCGCACAAGCCCATTGTGCTCTCACTGCACTTTCTGCAATACCGCCCCTGACCTTCATACTCAGCAAAATATGGCACACAAATAAACACTGAAATGAAAATTTCAGCAGTGAGGTAGGAACAGATAATTTATTTGCTATACCTACTACAAGAGAAAATGCAGTTCCTCGAATGTATACTTAAGAAAATTTGACCTTTCTAAGTGGTAAGAATATAGACGGGCACATGGAATTCCGCATCAGTGGAGGACCATATTATACACCAGTAGTGAATAAATTATGTGTTTAGGGAAGTGAAAGAATGCATCAATACGCGATTAAAGGCAAATTAAGTGACACATTCTTTAGCATTGTTATCTAAGTATGTTGGCATTTCAGCAGACATTCATCCATAATAGATTCCACCTGATTACCCTTTGTTCTCTGCCTAAGACTGCCTTTCTGTTCTACAAATACCCAGTGTATTTTAGTTCTTCATTCATCTTTCCCTGGAGAAGACAGCCTGAAACAAGTTTTCTGATCGGTCAACCAATACATGTGTCTCACAGAATTCCACTTTCATTCAAGGCTCATGGACTCTCACATTCCACTAGGCTTTGTGATTCCCTCAGCATTTCTCGTCCGGCTATTCTATTGGAGGGGGTGGGATTGTCGAGAAGAGGTGTTCTTTACTCTTCCATCATTTGTTTCTCAATATTAGTAGTTCTGGCTTTCACCTTTTGTATTTCCCTGATCCAAGATAGTGTATTATGTTAAATCCCAACCCAATATGTCTCTTCCTTTCACCATTGTGTCACCTTTGGAAGCTGCACTACAAGAGGAGGATCTTAGATGAGGGTTGGTGCATCTGACCAGAGCTGTTCCTACTTCATCATTATTGCAACTTGATATGGTTGCTGTAACCTGTTTTTATGTCTTTGCTTCTACAGTGCTGCAGATAAATTCATGCCCCTAGAACTTTTAGATTGCTGGTACACAGTTTGTTTTTCTGGCTACCAATGTTTTACGTGAAGAACCACCTTTAGGTCTTTGGTTCTTTGCCACTTTTTAGTAATACTGTGAATATTTGCCCTTATATGTACCACAAGAAGAATAAAGAAGACTTGCAACATCCTACCCACAAAATGTGCATTCATAAGACCCTCTTGAAAGCATAGCGATTGTGAAACCAGCCAATTTAGTGTATGAAGTGGGAAAAGGGTGTGTGGGTAGTAAAATTAGTGACCTTATCCTAGTTGGGTGGTCGGTGAAGAATACTACAGGAGTCCAACAAAAACCCTGTTACAATAAGGCAGCTTGCTCACAAATAATATGTTGATTGATTATTCAGTGCCTGAAAAAGGAAGGTGATGTTTTTCCCATATGTTTGGTAGCTGGAACCTGTTTTCTACTGCAGTTGTGCTGATAAATAGCTTGAGTGGCATGCTGGATATCATTAACACCCCAAGATTTTTGGCTGGGGGGAAATAGTAGGGTTGAACAATGTGGTTGAGGCAACAAATGTGCTGAAGTAACTGATTTTGGTTTTTAAATTGTTTAAGATGAGTTAGCCTAGGTCCATCCAGTGCAAGATGCGGCAAAGATATCAGAAGTAGATGATTCGGTTATAGCCTTGTAGCCCACGTAGCAGGCTATACCAGCCATTAAAGGTCTGCTCCAGCGTTAAAGGCTGGAGCCAAAGGTGATGGTCTTTAACAAGGGAGAGGCCTTTAATGGCCGGTATAGCCCGCTGCTGAGGGCTATAAGGCTATTAGAACATTCCTCCCCTGGAGGTCCGAATGTTCTAATTAGTAAAACAAAGGCCTCACAGAGCCCAAGGGCATTGAAATCTCCCTGGGCTCCGTGAGGCCTTTGTTCACAGCAACAGCTGTGAAAGGAAAACATTGGAATGTTGATGCTCCAGGCTTCTACCAGCCATTGAATGAATGAATGAATGAAAGGAGCTTATAAAGCGTGCAGCTACTCAACAAGAGTGTCCCAGCGCTAGGGGTTCATGCCTGACAGCACTCAGAGGTACTAGCTCTTAAAGAACCTGGTTTTCAAGTGTTTCTTAAAAGATGTCAAATCAGTTGTTGTTCTCAGAGTGGCAGGTAGTTGGTTCCATGCTTGAGCACCCAAGAAACCGAAAGATCTGCCACACATACGGACCAAGCGAACTTTGGGGATGCAGGCGAGGTCAGAGGAGGATGATCTTAAGGGTCTGATGGGTGCATAGTGGCTAGCAGGCCTTTTGAGATATCCCGCCCCCTTGCCATGGAGGGCTTTGAAGAATATCATCAGGGCCTTAAACTTTATCCTTTCCTTCACTGAAAGCCAGTGTAAAGCCTTGAGATGAGGGGCCATGTGCGACCTGGGTTTCAGTCTAAGGATCGCCCTGGCCGCTGAGTTTTGCACTGAAGGTAGCCCGTCAGGCCCAAGTATAGGACATTAGCATAGTCTAATCTAGACGTCACCAGAGCCTGAACCCCTATCTTCCTGGAATCAGGTGGAAGGAGCGGGAGGAATCTTTTTAGCATGCGAAGCATGCCAAAACAGGAACCCTCCAATGCCTGAACTTGGGATCTCATAGAGAGGACGCTATCAATGTAGATGCCAAGGTTCTTAACCGTGGTTTGGGCTGAGATTGGGGGGGACAGCTCCTCCGGCCACCAATGACTCCAATTGCTCACGGAAGGCAGGCCAAAAAAGACAATCTCTGATTTGTCAGGGTTGCGTTTAAGCTGGTTCGCCGTGAGCCAATTAAAAACCTTCGTGAGACAAGATCTAATTGTATCCCCATCAAAGTCTGTCCCCTTATCACAGGAAAAGATCAGCTGTGTATCATCAGCATAAGATATTATCTTAGCACTGTTGGCCTCCGCCAGGGGTCCCAGGGGAGACATATATTAATTAAAAAGAGTCGGGTTCAGGATGGAGCCCAGAGGGACTCCTACATTCATGTTGGGCATCGGGGATGAAAAAGGAGGCATCCATATTTCCTGGTTTCTATCCTTCAGGAATGATGTTATCCAGGCTGGTGCCATACCACCGATGCCTATGTTCCTTAGTCTATCGAGGAGTCTCTCGTGTGGGACCGTGTCGAACGCCGCTGACAGGTCAAGTAGTATAAGGATAGCTCTTCCCCGCTGGGCAACCTTTTCCTTCAGGTGCTCCGTCACTTCCAGCAGAGCTGTCTCGTTGCTGTAATTTGCCTAAAGCCAGATTGAGTCAAATGCAGTAGATTGTGACTTTCTGCGTAATCCGAGGTCACTCTGTTGACATGTTTCTCAAGCACCTTGGAGAAAGCCGGGAGGAAGGAAATCGGCCTATAGTTCGCTGGAACTTCCGGATCCGCGGTTGGTTTTTTAAGGAGCGGCAGAAGTTTTGCCTGCTTCCAAATGGACGGCACAATGCCGGTGGAAAGCGATGAGTTTAGCACCTTATTCACTGTGGGGTTTATAGTGGGGGCTAGGGAAGGTAATAATTTTGCTGGGCAAGCGTCCACCGGGGAGCCCGACTTGAAGCCCTTAAGGTATATATGTGATTCGTCCAGTTGTATAGCCGGGAATTGTAATAGTGCCGGGGGAAACTGGGACCTGGTTTATTCCTTCGGAAATGTGATGAGGGGGCAGGTCCCCCTCTGTCTCCCTAGATAAAGACTGATGGATCATGACAATCTTCTAATGGAGGGATAGGGCCACCTGGCTGGTCCATTCGGCTGAGTGGGGGGTGATGGAGCAGGGGAAACAAAATATTTTTTGTACCCCTTGAAAATTAATGATCTCATAACGATTAATGATATTAACCGTTTGAAACGCATGAACTAATCAACAAATGCACCTTTTTATTAAACAGTACACGTGTGCAACTTGCTGATTTTGCAAAAATCTAATTTATTTACAAATGTGAAGCCAAATAAAATTAGTATTGTGATTTGAGTAGTAAATAGAGTAAAATGCATGATTTGTGTTGCGTAGTAAAATTGCACTGTGGCAAAGAATGCAGATGGTAAGTAAAATGGCTTTAAATGTCGCTTCTGCTAGGTAATACTTAACACGGGTCATTAGAATGGCGGGTGGTAAACAGAAAGGCTTATTTTCTATGTTTTAATTTTCGTTGTGTTTGTTCTTATATTAGTTTCGTTCGGGCCTGCTAGGCCGTGCTTCGAAAATGGCCGCTGGAAAGGACGAGATCGCGTGCGCTGAATAAAATGGCCCCCGCGCAGGCTCAGTGTGAATGCTCCAGTCACGTGTATGCGGCCTGAGCCCGGAGTAAGAGATGTCAAGGCCAATCTGACCTGTAACAAGGATCGTGCCAAGAGTTCAGCATATATGCCTGGGAACGGATGAGAAAAACGAGCGACAGGGGATGAACTAATGTGTGACCATCAAAGTTTGTTACAAAATGGATTAACAAATTGGACTACTTTTTGACATCGTGATCATGAGACTCAATGTGTGCGTTATTGTCCCCCAAACCGGTTCGAACAAGTAGGGCAATGAGGTGACCCTCAACACCCCTCCAATGGACCAATTAGCGTGATCCTTGCCCCCAAAGATTGCAACTTAAGTGTAGCAAGTCAGAGAATAGGCTATAAGAGAGTCTGCTCTTACGTTGTCCGTGCTGCTGCTGCTCTTGTTCTATTCGCTTCTACTATCCTGATGCTGCGAGAGACTTTGTCATTTTTGGACTAACGAACTTTGACTGGGAAAGGAACGAGACCGTTGCAGGAGTTTCCCGGGAGGAGATTGCGTCCGAGGAGGTTAGCGGGACAGTCAGTTAGTTTTCGGAGTCCATCCTGTGATCTGCGGTTCATCTTCTTTCCTGATGAACCATTCTTGTCATCGCCCTATGGCCGAGGGTAATGAATATTTCTCATCTTTATTTTTAACCTTTACTTAAATGCTTACTGATATAATAAATGTTTTTGCCTAAAAACGAGCTTTACTTTTGCTTAAAGAATTGCAATAAAACTATATGCTAATTTTAAAGGAGTTTGTGGTTCTTCAAATAAAATTGTGATTTATAAATGTCAATGGTTTTAATTGTGATTGAGCTGGTCTTAATCACCATCAACTAATCCTACTAGTTGGTCCATCGACCGAATAGCGGAGTACCTTGATGTTTAGAACCGACAGGATCCGAAGTTTATGTATATAATGTATAGGTTATAATTCTGTCGTTTTAATAAGGTATCCCGCTCGTCCAGCAACTCATTTTTCCTTAGCATTTGATCCAGAATATTTGAAAGAATGTATGTATGCGGTGTTATGGGCCCCACCGACATGAGTACCAAGTGATCAAGGTGTGTAGGTGTTTTTCTGGATTAGTGTCATAAGGAAAAATTTATATTAGCCGCGCTGGATCAGGGGACTTCCTTCCTAGCCGCCTTAGGGGAAGTTAAAGACTTTACAATGCTAAAGATCTCCTTGCCCTTATTATTAGTGGTCGCAATCTTGAACTGCAGATAGCCTTTCTTGGCCTCTTTCACCTGCAGATAGTGAGATTTTAGAGCAGTCTTACAGATCAGCTTATCTTTTAGTGTATAATGTTTATGCCACTTTCTTTCTAGACATTTGCATTCGCTTTTGCTAGTTCTCAGGGATTCGTTGAACCAGGGGGCGGAGCTACTAATCCTCCTGGAGGTGCAGGAGGTCAGAGGGGCTACCGCATCAACATTTATCCTGAGCCAGGATTCTAGAGCACAGGCATCTACTTCGGGATTTTCAGATCGTGAAGGGGCAGAAGAATCTGCCCCTTCACGATCTGAAAATCCCGAAGTAGAATCTAAAGCAACCACCAGAACCGGCAGGGGTATTTTGTTGAGTGCTCTGTAGTTATGTTTCGTCTTTTTCGCCTTGGGTGGGATATCAGTCCCTGTGCCGAATATCTTGAAGTTAATTAGGAAGTGATCAGACCAAGTGATGGGGTCGGTTTCCAATTCCACATTACAAAAGATCTGATCCAGAGTATGGCCCAAGTTATGTGTGGGAAAGGAAATGAAAGGGACAAGGTTGCATGCTGCCATTATTTCAGACAAAGCAGTAACATGAGGATCCAAAGGTTTATCCATGTGTAAGTTGAGGTCCCCCAAGATGAGAAGATGGTTGTATCTGAGGGCGAGAGGGGTGATGGCAACATTTAGGGATTTGATGAAAATACCAGGTGTCCCCTGGGGTCTGTAAATCAGGATTACCGCAATGCATTGACGGGGTGATAAAATACAGCGGAAACCCAGGCATTCCGCGCCTTCAACCAGGTCTAGTGTGATAGAGCTGCAGTCCAACTCCTGTTTAAAAACAATGGCAAAGCGGCCTCCTTTCCCAACCGGACAGTCTTTCCTCATAATTTTATAGCCTGATGGAATAGCAGAGGCAATAGTGGGGTTAGAGGAATCAGACAGCCATGTTTTGGTAAGAAATAGGAGGTCAGGGCAAGCATCTAGCAGAAGGTCATGTATTTGTGCCTCATGTTTTTGCAAAGAGCGAGTGTTGAACAGTATTGCTCTATAACGCTTCCCCTGTCTGTCTGAGTTGACATCCTTTATACTCGGGGGGCCCTTGTTAGGTCCGCCAGACACCCTGGAAAGAAACCAATTGCAGATTGGGCAATGAAAATTGGCCCAGTTGCCATTACAAGCCACTGCACCCTGGCAGGACTGAAAGGTACCTAAGTTAAACAGTTCATCACACCCATACTGGATAGTGTGAGTTGTACCTGAGGGCAAACGGGCAGCATGGCCGGTGCTGGCCGCCTCCGGGACGCTGACAGGCGCAGACAGGCTTGCCTTTGGCGTGCCAGCGGCCCGGCCGTGCAGTGTCTCCGCTTTTATTCATCTGAGACTAGAGCGCGCACCTCCCCAAAATGGTGGCGCTCTATGTCCCAAGCGTGAGGCAAGGCCCAAGAAAGCCCGCCCCCAACTTCCCATTTGTACTAGAGTTCATGGTAAAATGCAAAGTGCTAAGTACCAATTCAGAATAACAGATTCAAATTCAAAGTAAACTGTCAAGATCAATTTTTAAAATTAGAGCAAGCAAAGTACGGTTAAGAATTTTTTTTTAAATCAGCGGGAGCACAGCAAAAAGCAGCTTGATGCGCAAAGGTGCGGTCAGCTGTCAGCGTGAGACCAACTGCGGCCGCACAGCGTCTCCGCTTTTATTCATCTGAGATTAGAGCGCGCACCTTCCCAAAATTGTGGCGCTCTATGTCCCAAGCGTGAAGCAAAGCTCAAGAAAGCCCGCCCCCAACTTCCCGTTTGTACCAGAGTTCATGGTAAAGTGCAAAGTGCTAAGTACCAATTCAGAATAACAGATTCAAATTCAAAGTAAACTGTTAAGATCAATTTTTAAAATTAGAGCAAGCAAAGCGCTTTTAAGATCAATTTTTAAAATCAGCAGGGGCACAGCAAAAAGCAGCTTAACGCACAAGGGTGCGGTCAGCTGTCAGTGTGAGACCAACTGCGGCCGCGCAGGGTCTCCGCTTTTATTCATCTGAGATTAGAGCGCGCACCTCTCCAAAATGGTGACGCTCTATGTCCCAAGCGTGAAGCAAAGCTCAAGAAAGCCCGCCCTCAACTTCCCGTTTGTACCAGAGTTCATGGTAAAGTGCAAAGTGTTAACTACCAATTCAGAATAACAGATTCAAATTCAAAGTAAACTGTTAAGATCAATTTTTAAAATTAGAGCAAGCAAA
Organism: Calotriton arnoldi; assembly: GCA_963921515.1. NCBI lineage: Eukaryota > Metazoa > Chordata > Amphibia > Caudata > Salamandridae > Calotriton > Calotriton arnoldi. Next base: position 428,551 of record CAWUFW010001936.1, on the reverse strand, counting down.
GTACTGTTAAGATCAATTTTTAAAATCAGCGGGAGCACAGCAAAAAGCAGCTTGACGCACAAGGGTGCAGTCAGCTGTCAGTGTCTTCAATGGAGTTCTCAACATTCCAGTGTTCTAATTGGGGGTAAAAAATTATAAGGAAAAATGTTTATATGGTTCCAGCATATGGGTAATTTGAGAATCCGGAGGAAGAGATGGTTTTACAAATGAGGATCAAGCAGCTGGTCCAAGCCTGAATCATGGGAGCTCCTGCACGTATGAGGTTTGATCGGTGAGTGCAGGGAGGACCAGGAGATGGAGAAAGATGGTTGGAAAATACAATGAAGCTAACCGGTGCTTTTTTGGCAATCCAAAGGGAGGTGACATTAGCTAGTATGGGGGAGAGATTGGTGGTACCACATACTGCAGAGTGGTAGAAGAGTAGAGTGATGTATGCAATGTAGTTAAGGGGGGAAGATGCGATCATGTTTGGTTCATGAGCAAGAGCTGTCTCAGTGGAGTGGACAGACCTTGATTGAAGAGGCCTTAGTAGATAGCAGACATAGTGGAAAGGAAAGGATTAGTCAACACCGGTCGTTCAGGAGTGTTAGAAAAGAAAAGGGCATTAGAGATGGTGTTGTAGCAGTATGAATATGAGGAATCTGATAGTGGTTACATGAGAAGTGATATGACAAAGCCGGTGGACAGTGTGCCACGACTATTCCGGTTGACAGTGATTTAAAGGAGAAGTTGGATACAAAGTCACTGGTGGAGTGGCTGCATTAGGTTATGACCGAGGAAAGAGAGTAGAGACGTTATTGAATGGAGTGGTAGTTGGGCCATGAGGTTGGAGTGAGGTAAAGAGTACATGCGAGCAGGATGATTCGTGAAAGGTTTAAATACCTGTCTATACACATTGTTATCCTGTTCCAATAGAGTGTTGTTCTACAGTATCAATGTGTTGAGGACTGGTGATGGTGCCCGGAGGCTACAGGTGTCCGCTGGTGTAAGGTGCCGTTTTCACTGTTCTCCGAGGTAGTCAGAAGTTGCTGGAAAGTGCTAAGCTGTTGTTAAATACAATGATAAATATGATTATAGTATAGCAGGACTACAGCGCAAAGTAGGACTGTTGTCAGAAGGCACTGAAATTCCAGGGTTGCACGCTGTCATCCTGGTGTTGCCGTGGCAGAAGAAAAAATTATGTATAAATTCGAAAGCCATGCGTTATTATGGAAAATATGGTTGGGGCACAACAGCTGATGAAAAATAGTGACTGGCTCATAAATAGTCTCCCTGGATTATGAACTCACAGTGGAAAATCGCCAACATTCCCAAGGAATGTGGCACTGGAATTTGAGATATTACTTGGGCTAGTAGCATTCTCCAAATCGACTTAAAGAAAGTTTGCATAATAACAGTGCTATGATCTTTCATAAAACTAATTAATAAAGGGACCAATGTTTGAAGATAATTGGTTTACCTAGGACAGATTGCCAATTTTGATGAGAAATATCATGATGCAAGTCTTTCCCTAAACTGATTGGTCCTTGCAGTGCAAAGTGAATGACACTGGTTAGTGTGGCATTTTATATGTAAGCATCAATAGATTTGATGGAGCACGATTTTTGTAAATAAAATCTGCTCGATGTAATTCACCTTAATGCATGCTTTTATAATATGTGTGGAATTACTAACATATAATATTAGAGTGTACAACACGTGAAATGTGCATAAGGCATGACAATATGATTTTCTTAGTTAATATAATGAGAATAATGCTAATTGGATGTTATTCTATCTTTCTAACTGCAGAAAATAAACGACAAAAGAAAATGCTGTATTCTTCGTTAAAGTATAATGTAGGCTTTTAGAAAATATTTTCTCTATCGCTAAAATAATATAGGCCTTAGAAATGTTAGAGGATGTGCTTTTCCGTGCTCCTGTCCTTCAAATGTTTCAAATGCTTCCTTAGAGTGCAGATATTTAGCCTATTTCTGAATAAACCTTTAGAGTTCTTTCCTGTCTAGGGGAGGGATGTAGAATGATGAATGTAACTGTTACCACATTTTGAATACATTTGTAGCTATGTTCTTTCCTCTTCCTCCCAAGGAAGTTATGCAATATTTAGACAAAGAGTGTTTGGAAAATAGTAGTAAAGTCACTGTCAGTAGACTGTCACACCATCGTGATTAACCAATAGAGTCTTGAGGAGAAAAGAGAATGCAACATATTAACGGAAGAAAGGAAGAAGTGTACTATGAAGATTCCTGTGGGAAAGTGTTCCTCGGCTCGTTCACAACATTGGAGACCTGTCCCTGCGTTCGTGGTATGCTGAATGCCGTGCTAATTCCTGATTCTCTGGCTGGCGTATCCTTCAAAACCTAAAGACTTTTCTAGAGACTTTGCACATCATCGGCTGATGATGCTGCTCTTGCTATTCTCTAACAGCCGTGGGGTTAGCTTTTCAGACTAATTGCACGCTGTGCATTAGTATTTCCGTTACGCAAGTGAACTGTGTTTCGCTGATGTTTTCTCTCACTCTCACTCCTCGATATCTGATGATCTGAATGTCTTCTTAAAATGGGCTGTTATGTTTATTGCGAATCTAATCTGTATCATTGAGAACCAAAGTAATGACATTCTAATTTGTATTTGTGTTTGTCCATTCATATTATGAAATAACAAGAAAACTTAAATAGAAAAGAATTGTGTTGTCTTTATTTCTGAGTTTCAAAGTTATTTGGACATGTTTATAAGGACAAATATTTAGCGTATTTCTTCATTGTACGTCCTCATGGAGAAATAGCATTCCGTCTTTCATTATTTAGTCCCTTTTAGCTCTACTAAAGATTCATCGGAGGACCTTTGATATTGCTAACTGTTTAATAATGGCTTATGGGCCCGTCATTAGAGTTACGTTTCCAATAATTATTTAGTGGTTGGTGTGGATAAGTGAGAGGACAAAAATCCCACAACGCTTCCGCTGCATCAGATTCTTGTTGGGTTTGGAGTGGAATCTTAAGATGTTATGCTGTAATGTGGGAGTGGAGAGATTCTGGATGAAGGTTGTTGAAACGGCAGTGACTGAGCTGCAGCAGCATCTGTTTACTACCACTTATTCTTAATAACTGACCTGTGAAATAAAGGGGTCCTGTCAACGAAGGCTCGGTTCCTCCTTGTCATAATTAGCTCAAATGTAAGGGCCTCCCATAGGATAGTGCAGACGATGTGCATGAATTGGCTGCCAGCAGTCAGCATTGCACCCTACCAGGCACTGTAGCCCATATACTGCATATCTATATTGTGCCGGACCTCGTTTATTGGCATCCTATTGCCCTCCAACCTGTCCACTCTTTCACCACAATTGTTTGGATCTTTGCATCCTGTGGTCCCTTAAGTCAGGTTTTCATAGATTTTTGCCTCTTCACCTCTCCTATCAATATGGTGTCTTTCTACCCTTTCCCTTTCCCTTCCCTTGCCTTGTGTGTAGTTCCATCTTCAGTTTCGACGTCATGTATCGTATTGCCAAGATTCACTGTGTCTTCAGAGCCCCATTCCCTCCCATCCAACAAAGGATGCCCTTGCGCATAACACGTTGAGCAACATATACTTGCCCCCAATTATGATAGCAAACTAAAAACACTGCGCTGTAAATTCTATTTTTCTGTTGTGGGGGAAAGTATAAGGTGGCCATTCCCTTGCCCAACACTTTCAGAGTAGAAAGGGAGAGGAGTTGGCCTAACGGCTAGGGCGGTCGACCTCGAATCTGGGGAACTGGGTTCGAGTCTCGGCAATGACGCTGAACATCCTGTGATTCTGGGCAAATCACTTAATCTCCAGCTGCCTCACAAAAAGAAAAATGAATGTGTCCTCATGTAATGCAACTGGTGCTATGTAAAGCGCTCTGATACCCGATTCGGCTCAAGTTCGCGCTATATAAAACTCTGTAAAAAAAAGGTCTCAAACAAACAAGCGCCTGATAGTTAAACATTGTGAGCCTTCCGCTGAACCAACCTGTAAGAAGTGAAGTCACTCTCATGTGACTAACCTCTGGCACTAGCAATGCTGTGGTTCCGTCAAACCAGAGACGTATCTGCTGCCTGATCCATTTTAAGCATTAGCTTTGACTTAAAACTAGATACTGTCATTAGTACTGCAGGCTTAAAGGTACATTAGGTGTAGATCTCATGAAGTTTAGCTTCTTCTCTCCACATCCTGAAAGAATTGCCAAAGATAAATCGTAAGAAAGGCTGAAAAAATGTGAGCCATCAAAATAAGAGATTGGTCTTTTGATGCTTACAAAAGGCAATCAAGCCCTTTTCTGTGCATCATTGCCTATGCCTGATGTACCCTCCTGCGTGCGCCCTGGGCTGATACCCCTCTATTGCCTGTGCTTCGCTATGTAAATTTCCCCTATTTTACCTGTTCACGCGTGTGCCTCCCCACCTGTGAGCATCCTTTGCCTCCTTGTTTGTTCCCATCTTTTACCTTTCGGCCTGTGCCTCTCCTGTCCTTTCCACTACACAGCTCCTCTGCGTCTGCCTGCGTGGCCCACTGCGCCAGCTTCTGACACCCTGTCCATGCTCTGTGCCTCCCTGTACCACTTTCACCCTTCAGCCTACCTGACACATGCACTTGCCTGCTTGCTTGTCCCCCTGCACTTTTATTTTCCCATGACTGACTGTCCTACCTCCATTATGTCTTGCCCCTGCTCCTCCGTTCCACACTACTTGTGTCCTCAGTTTCACCTCGCCAGAGTCCCTCTGCCTGCTCCCTGCACTTCCTTTCCTACGTGCCATCACCAGTGCCTCTTTGCCATATATATGCCTCTCACAGAGAGTGATATTTCGGTCATCCTGAGCTGGTGTTGCTTGTTCACCGCAACACAAGCTCGAGCAATTGTCCAATGTGCCCATTTTTTTGTGTGAGAAAAAATTGCACAACATTTTCCCGTGTACTAACTGTTCTGTGTCTGTAACAGGAAATATTTTCTCAATGCTGCAGTGAAAAATATTGGGGCCTATTAGCAAAAACCGGCGATAATTATCGCTAAGCGCAGTTAGCGCTTGGATAATTATCGCCGGCTATCGCAGGTTTTCTATCGCGGAGATAGCGTGCTATCAGCAACGCTTATCTCCTAAGCGATAGAAACCCTGAGAACAGTGTGAATATCGCTTGAAAACAAGCGATATTCACACTGTGACCAGTGTTAGCTAGGTAATAGGGCTAGGGGATTTAGCCATGTAATCCACCTCCCATTGGATTACATGGCTAAATCAGGTCTGGACCAGGCGTTAACGAACCAGCGCTAAACGTGTTTAGCGCTGGTTCGTTAATCACCTCCCCTGCCTCGCTAATAGGCGATAGCGAGCTTAGCGACTGTTTCTAGTCGGTTTTAGGTTGGGAACGCCTACTTTGCATGCCATTAGCGATAAATATCGCTGGCATGCAAAGCGGCACCCAACCCGGTCGCTATCGCTTAGAAGCTGTCGCTAACAGCAGTTAGCGACAGCTTGCTAATAGGGCGTTAGAATTATCGCCGCTTTAGCGGGAAAAGTCCCGCTAAAGCGGCGATAGAGCCCTTGATAATATGCCCCATTGTCTTTATAAGTAATTTGTTAATTCAGTTACACACTTTGTCCCCTCCATTACTGTTTATCCCGGTTCTAATAAATGTGAAATATAAATTAAGATGGTTTTAAAAATAAATAAACAGGTGGACATTTTTATAGAAGTATATTTCAAAAGGTCAAGATTTTCAGTCTGTATTTTATTTTTAAGTCTCGCTATTTGTAATAGATGTTGTCGCTGTCTATGTTTTCATTTCGCTCTTCTGAGGAGTCACCGCCGTGCTTTACCGAGTTTCCTCTAAAGCCTGGGCAGCTGCCGAACTGACCACAATGACAATGGGCATCTCTCTGGAAGTAAATCACGTGCGCGCATAATATAAGCGTGCCTTCCATAGTCTGGCATATTTCCTCAACTCTGCTAACTTTGATGTCCCCCGGGGGTACTCAGACATTACAAGCCCCGTCTGATGATGCCAGCTGCAGACTGCAACAGACAGCCCTGGGGCTTCCAGTCTTAATTATATCTGCTCCTGTTTACAGCTCATAATTATTGATGTTAATTTACCGAGTGATGCTACATTTCTAGCCCCTAGTTATCTTTTTGGCACATTCATCCATTAGCCCACAGTCTGCTGCGTCTGATTGGGTGGGAAAGAAATTAAGCAGATTTTCGCTTACACATCGCAATAGTTTGTTGTCGTTGTTGAGGCGGCTCGGAAAACACATATATTTTATGGTGTCAAGAAGCCATCATCCTACAGAAAACATGGCAATTGTTTATTGCGACCTGGAGCTGTTTAAACACTTGCTGTAGAAGGCATGCATTCCCACACTATTCCCAAGGCAGGCGCAGGTAACTGTCTGCACCGACCCCCACCTTCTAGTGGGCCTGGAAATATATCGCCATTATACGGACATTACCATGCTTTGGAGGCTTGTGGAAAACTGATGCTTCAGCATGAACCTAATCTGATCAAATAAGACGTGTCAAAACGATATTTAATACTGTCATGGCAACATTACTTTTATAAGGATTTCCGGAATAGCTGTGCTATCCCTTTTAAAACGTTGTGCCATTCCAAAGAAAATGAAGCCTCGCAAAAGTTTGTTGCGATTATGCCAAAGGTAAACTAAGCATTATTAGTTTTTAAAGTTCATGTTTTGTGAACCCTATTAGCTAAGCGTCTGTAGCACAAATAGTAGGTATTCATAGATATAATCAAAACCATACCTTAATTCGGTAAATGAAATCATTTATTTGCTAAATTTTGTGAACAAATAATACTTTACCAGGGTGTGTGCAAATGAGGCTTTGTAACTCACGCTCAGCTTTTCTTTCACAAATAAACTAAAAAAAAAGTAATGCAGGAGGAAAGTTTGGCATGGTCCGTCAAGCGGGCCAGAGAAAAGGTATGTGGGAGGATGCGTTTTCCCCATGCAATTTCCCATAGGAATTTCAGGTGGCTTAAAAGAATTACATCAAATTAGTCAGAAAGCTTGATCGTTACTCAGAAAGAGCGTTTTATGATTGGTGTAAATCGGTTCAGCCATTTTTTGAGAAATTAAGGTTCAAAAGTTAGTGATATCTGGATGCAGTAGCGGCCGGTGGTGGGAGTGCTGCCGTGCGGTGATGCAGGGTGGGGGAGGGGCAGGGTGGGGTATAGTAAACTACGGATTTCAGCCGCACTGAGGTAAGTAAACAAAAAAATTAATAAAACGAATTTCGTTGCGTGCACTGCATCGCATTTGGCGATGTAGCGCGCGCAACAAAATTCGTTTTATTTATTTTTTTGTTTACTTACCTCAGTGCGGCCGAAATCCGTAGTTTGCTACCCCCCACCCTGCCCCTCCCCTGCCCTGTGTCACCGCCCAGCAGCACTCCCACCACCGGCCGCTACTGTCTGGATGGTTGGTCTTGCTGGATGGAGCAATCTGACTGGCTGGCCGTAACATGAAGAGAAATGTTGTGGCTTCTGTTACAGGACTCGGAACTCACTCCCCGTGTCCTGAACTTATATAAAAAAAAATACATATAAGAGAGCAGGGTAGAAGGAGCCAAAACCCCCCAAAAATATGTGTGGCATTAACCTTTGTTTTTTTTCAGTGAAACGCTAGGGTTTTTCTTAACATAAAGTTAAATTCCTTTGCACTGCCCGGCATCTTACAGATCCACTGTATCTTACCCAGGCAACCATCATGAAATGCTGCTGTCCCTCGTGTATCATTGTATTACCATTCCAAGATGGCCAGCACACTGGTTCTAATTATGACAGCCATGAGGGGACTTTAAAACATCAATAGACTACATAGATTACCATTGCAATACAACCATCGGCTGTATAATTTATTTTTATTTAATATTGCAAACATATGTCGGCCACGTTTAGGTGGCACCATGTTTTCTTTTTTTCTGATTTTATTGTTGGAGTGTATTTTGAGTAAATTGTTGAGTTTGGGTGTGTTTTTTATTACAGTTGTGTAAGCAGACCAATAAAAGAACGAGTGATGTGCGGATGAATGGATTCATCTGTGCAAGGATGCGTCACAGAGTGCATGTTTGATAACTTATTGAGTGACTACACCAGTCAATAACTACAAGGTGCTTTCATTCATTATTTCATTTAGTTTAGTTATTCATTTATAAGCCAGTTATTTCAGCTTTGCCAATGTTTGTAATACTATGAAATACATAGGCCCTGATTACGATGTCGGGACCGTATCGGTCTGGAACCACCAGACCATAGGTCGGCGGTCCCGACCTCTGTATTAGGATGTGACCGCCCATAGGACGGTCGGAAACATCCATTCTACAATGGACGCTTGTACAAGGGAGGAAAAGGCCCGCAGCGCAAGCTTCCATTGTAAAATGGATGTTTTTTAAACATCCCTGCACCGTGTGGCAGGCACCTTATGGTGCCTGCCACACAGTGCAGAGTTGTTTAGGGGGGCACAGGCCCAAAAGCGGAGGGCCAGGGCGGAAAGGGGGCCTGCTAGGGGCCCCCCAAAACACTTTCAAACAGCCTTTCCATGTCGGAAAGGCCGACATGAAAGGGCTGCTGGAAACTGTCATCATAATCCCGGCGGGGGGCCGAGCCTGGCTCCGCCGTCATTATGAGATTATGGATGGCTTCCAATGCACCGAAGGGCTCCTTGAGCCCGTTGGAAGCGCCACAGACAGTCCTTCCGCCCGATGCCTCCGCCCGCCACATCATAATGTGGCAGGCGGAGCGCAATGTCAGATGTTGAGCGGACCTCAACCGATGGTAGGTCAGTTGCGGTCCGCCTGACATCGTAATCGGGCTCATATTGTTGAGTTATAAAGTGTTGCGTTCTAAAAACTCTGGGTGGACATTCACATAGTTATTGCAACTGTGATAATTGTGTTTTACTGCACCTAGACGTACCCAACAATACTCCCCTGAGTGAGACAGGTCTTAAAGATCTTCCTTGAGACAGACCTTGCTATCTATCACAGACCAAGAACCTGGTGATCTGTTTGCTAGGGATGACTGTTAGAAATTGGGTTTCTGGTTGGCAGAGGTATGCACATTGTCCAAGAAGAAACCACAATCCTTGTCAGGGTAAGTCACAAGCACACCCTAAATAAACCTGTGCTCCCCCTCTGGTAGCTTGGCGCTGAGCAGTCAGGCTTAACTTTAGAGGCAACGGTTAAAGTATTTGTGCAACACTTCAAACAGTCAAACCGTGAAAACCCCACACAAAAGGATTCCACACCAGTTTAGAAATGTAGCTCTTAATTTAATTAATAAAACAAGACCAAAATGACAAAAATCCAATAAGTAGAATGTAAGATATGAATTTCTAAAGAATAAATTGTAAAATACCCCTTAGAAGCAATAAGCCCCATTTTGGGATATCTGATCGCGCCGGACTGGGATAAAGTCAAAAGTTCAGGTCGACTGAGATGGAGAACGGGCCAGATACAGGGACCCCATGAGGCCCACTGAACAGGAGTACCTTGATCCTCATTGCGACAGTAAAGATGTGGGGGTGCAGCCGGGAGATGCGTCGGTGTAGATTCTGCAGTTGAGGTAATGCGTCGATTTCTTCATGCAACAATGTTGATGCGCTAGTTTCGAAGAAGATGCGCTGGTTCTGAGATATGACGGTTCCAAAGATGATGCACCAGGTTGGTCCCCACTGTGGCAGCAATGTGTTGGTTCTGAAGCGGCGGTTCCGATGGTGATGCACTGGTTCCGAGTGAGATGCGCCGGTCTTGTTCCTGCAACAGCAACGATGCATCGATTCTACTCTTGCAGTACAGGATGCATTGGTTTCGCTGGAGCAAGCACCTTAGGCCCCATTCCAAAGGTGCAGAAGCAGTGGTTGGAAGTCTATTATGTCCCTGAGACTTCAGATCAGAATGCTAGTTGGCAAGCCCTTGGAGTCAGTCTGGGTTCAAGTGATGGAGGTTCAATCTTTACCCAGGCAGAAAGAGCAGCAGGGCAATACAGCAATGCAGCATTTCTTCAAGAGCAGCAGTCCGCCAGAGTGGCAGTCCTTCAGCACAGCAGTTCTTCCTGGCAGAGTGGTTTCAGGTCTAGAACTGTACTGAGTTGGTGGTGTCAGAAGTCCAGTACTTATACCCAGTTGTACCTTTAAAGTGGGGTAGACTTCAATGAAGAATCTTTGAAGTGCACAGAGGTCCTCCCTTCCTTCCCTGGCTCCAGACTCACAGGACATATTCTATTCAGGTGTGAGTGTGAGGCTGTGCCCAGCTTCTTCCTCCCATCCTCCCAGGAAGACCAGTCAAGTCACACCTAAGTTCCTTTTGTGTGTGGCTGTCTAGATGGAATACACAAAGCCCAGCTTTCACCCAACCCAGACAGTGATCAGAGACAGGCAGCAGGCACCAAATGGCTAAGAACAGGAAAATGCCTAACTTTCTAGAAGTGGAATTTTCAAAGTAGTAACAATAAATCTGACTTTGGCTTTAAACAGGATTTATCATGACCATTCCATAGGTTCTAAACATAACAGATCTACCTTCTCTCTAATAGGAATTACAGCTTACTAAATATAAAAAGGAATCCTCAATGTTATATTATAAGAATGGTAGGCCTCACAGTAGTGAAACACAAGTTATTTTACTACCAGGATATGTAAAGCTTAAAAGCGCATGTCCTACCTTTTAATTACATATCATCCTGCCCTGTGGGCTACCATGGACCTACATTAGAGGTGATTTATATGTAATAAAAAGGAAGTTTAAGGCTTGGCAAGGGGTTTTAAATGGCAAGTTGACATGGCCGTTTAAACTGCACACACAGGCTCTGCATTGGCAGGCCTGAGACATTTTTAAAGGACTACTTAAGTGGGCGGCACAATCAGTGTACAGACCCACAAGTAGCGTTTAATTTACAGGCCCTGGGCACATGGAGTGCACTTTACTAGGGACTTATAGGTAAATTAAATATGCCAATTGTGGATAGATCAATCAAACCATGTTTAGGGGAGTAAGCATAAGCACTTTAGCACTGGTTAGCAGTGGTAAAGTGCACAGAGTCCTAAGGCCAAAAAAAACGAATTCAGAAAAATTGGAGTCAAACAAGCAAGCAAAACATTTGGGGGAAGACCACCGTAAGGCTGTCACTTCTAACAACCACTAACATTCTCACCTTAATAGTGCTTGTTGGCCCTGCAGAAAATCCTAACAACTTCATCTCACTAAAATGCAGGTGCAGCGGTGTTGCAGGGATTCTGCTCAGGAACAGAACTATGCTTGGGGCCATAGAACATTGGCATGTAGGGACTGAGTCCCCATACCACCTCAGTATCTATGAGCCCAAGTCCGACTAGCTATAGTGCCTCCCTTGCCCTTCTAACCTTATCAGAGAAGCAAGCAAATTGGCACCCCAGAACACAACACTCTCGGCCCTCTCAGGGATCGTGGTAACAGGACACACCCTTTCGCTCTCTCACTGGTACTCATCCACAATAAAATAAACAAGAGACGCAAAGGAAGTTTAGAATATTTATTCAAACTATTCTGTCCTAAAATGCAGTATTCGTGCCACAATTAGAAAACACATGCATACTAAAAATACTGTTAGCATGGTCAAGAAACCATATATCATTACATTCCCTGTCATTGCATAAGACTGAATATCCTAAATCCCCCTCCTTTCTACTGAAGCTAGATGATTATATATCAAAGATCTCTAAGATTAGTGACAGACCATGTACCTTAGCATACACAGATGGACGTTCTACATCTCAGCTGACGTAGCAATCTTGTCTCAGAATCCTCGCTCAGTATTTGCTTAAACTCTTGTGCTCAGCTACATGACAAGATATGTGTGCTCACAAACAGCAGCTGCATTCTTTTGTTTTGTCTAGGTGCTAGTGCTTGACCAGAGAGAATAACAAGGGACGTTGCTGTTTGACCTTGTCTTTGATGTTCAGACTAAATCCCAGGAAAACAACAGAACACAAAAACATATGCAGCTTCTGTGTACAAGTACAATGTGGCATGAAAGCAAGTGTGTTTATATAGTAACGTGTGCAAAAGAAAATGCGGCCTACAATGTGTAAAATTAGACTAACATAGTGAAAACTACAATGGGCCATGCAGGAAACACATGCGAACGGAAATTACATCTCACACCATTTTAATCTGGATGACGGCAAAGGATTAGTCCCTTATTTCCACTTTAGTACATTAGGGCCCCCCTATGTGTACAAATTGGAAAGTAGAAATAGTAACTAGGACCTTAGTAAGAGTTACCAGATAACTTCATGTTTTCAAGGGCACCACATTTAAGACCTGTGTTTTCCTTTTACAAATTATAGTTTTGAGGTACATCACATCCTAATGGTAATGGTTCAGCTAAAACAAACCAGGACTGCAACGTCCAGAATGCATTTGGGTGTTAAAGTCAAGTCGACGCGTGGAAAATTGAGTTGCTGATGACATGGAATCATCTGTTAACCGTAGCGCTTAGATCCCTGTTCATTATAAATTATTCTTGCCACCGCCTTCATGATGCCCTAGACAGGGGGGGTTGCAAGGGAGGTGCCACCAAAGGGCAAGCCATGGTAGCAACAGCAACTACCCCTAGCTGCCTACAATGGACATCCATTCAGAAAAGATTATCCTCGTCGTAAAAGTTAACAGCATGTAGAGCCCTCCGGTCTTCACACCAGATAATGTTAATTATGCCCACAACACTGCCAGATATCATCTCAACTAAAGTAAGGGCCGATACAGAAATACACACATACTTTCAAAGAAAATTAGAAAATCAATAGACCACTGACACAAAAATGCAGTGTGTTATCCCAGATAGTGGAAAACATGCGTTTTGCGGTGACAGCGCACATTAGCATTTCAAGCGTGCTGAAGGACTGTCTTGGTAGGTAATGGTATTACTTCCTAGATTAGATTACCCGTGGAGTGCTGAGGCGTCACTACCGCTGCCTCGTGGACATAACTTCTTCCTGTCATTGTTGGGTTTGCTCACATCCGGCCGCTCTAAACCACTGACGAATCAATATATGCGCCGACTCATTTCACTGCCGCGTTTTGATTGAACGCGGCGGAAACGTAAATTATATCTAGCTGCCTGCATAATAACCACTGAAGGTGTAATTAATAATCTCCTGGACAGATGTTTCTGGGAGGAGAGCTGGCCACTGGGGGAGCACAGCGAGCTGAACTGAATGCGCTACAGTTGTGTATTGGGCACTGCCCAGGGTACTCTCACCGCTGAATGCTAAATCTGATATGATACCCTTGCACCTTGCACGTTACAGGATGTAGTCGGGCAGACCTTCGCTTGATGGGGTCGATAACGTTGCTCATTAGGTTGAACACCTGCTGTGGAGACTTGTATGCGATCTTTGTGAGGCAAATTAATGAATATCTTTGAAAAAGAATGCTTATTTATTAGGGGGCAATTCAGTATGCTGTGTATGTTCTGCACATTTCATACATAGGTGTGATTTGCGGGTATATGTAAGTAGTGCTTTAAATGGGCTGGCACCGTCCGGTACTGAGTATCGGCACTTTTTTATTTTGCGAGGGAGAGTACCAGCACTTCTCAAGAGAAATGTAATACTTTTAATTGGAGAGAACCGGCACTTCTCAGAAACAGGCAGGTACTCTGGTGGTGCGCATGGCCTGGGAGCTGGCGGTAAGTCTGTGCACGAGGGAGTTGGTCTCACAGTGATTGTGCGCATGGCATGGAAGGTGGCAGTTATAGTCTGCGCACGAGGCAGTTGGTCACACAGTGATTGATTGTGCGCATTGCCTGGGAGCTGGCGGTTAGTCTGCGCACGAGGCAGTTGGTCATACAGTGATTGTGCGCATGGCCTGGGAGCTGGCGGTTAGTCTGCGCACGAGGCAGTTGGTCACACAGTGATTGTATGCATGGCCTGGGAGCTGGCGGTTAGTCTGCGCACAAGGGAGTTGGTCATACAGTGATTGTGCGTATGGCGTGGGAGCTGGCGGTCAGTCTGCGCACAAGGGAGTTGGTCATACAGTGATTGTGTGCATGGCCTGGGAGCCTATAGTTCCACAGGCTAGGATGTGCAGAGTGGTGACGGTTGCATAGTAAGTTGGGTGTACGGCTTGGCCACGGACCAATACCCTCATCCAACCTTGAGGCAGCGGTGGGTGGCCGTCTGTGTGATTGTGTGCAGTCTATGTGGCCAACTGCTGATAAGCACACCGTGGGCAGCGGCAGTTGGTGCCGCCCAGTGTTAGGATTAGTGGAATATAAAAATATGGGAAATGGATATATCATTGAAAAAAATACAAATAAAATCTCTTTAAGCGTTGTTAAAGGTATATTTTGCTGAGAAGACATTAATGTATTTTTTTATGTAAAAACATAGAAATGGCCTAAAAACACAAAGTGAATATATGGTGACATAAAAACCTAAAAGAACCTTGAAATTAGATAGTTCTGCAAACCATCATTTGTAACCCCACCATGCCCCGCTTATGACCGCACACATGACTTCACTGATTGTAAGCCAGGGGGATACAGCAGCATTTGGAAGCATGGCCTACACCCAACATTTCTTGGCAACATCCCCACTTCTTGAGTGTTTGCATAGAAGTCCTTGCTTGAAGCCAGACACTGCACTCAACCCACTGTGCAACCAATCCTTGCAGCGAACAGACTAGCCTGTAGTAAGCCGTTTTGACCAGGCTTTCCACCTAGCGACCATGTGGACATCTCACAAGGCGCACGACCATCGTCGTTGTGCAGCAGCGGTTGGCCACTGCCCCTGGTATAAGGCCAGATCCCACACCCAACCCCCAGGGAGGCCAGTCCATGCTTCCAACAGCCATTATCTGTTCTAAGTGAGAGAAAGGCTGATAGCAAGAGGAATTAAATGGGTTCAGCGATGTCAGTCAGCCTGAACTGATTGACAACATTATCCAATGGTGGATGTCACAAGACTCTCAGAAACAGAATGGAAATAAAAAATATTGGTATCACTAAAGGCTGGTGAATTTATGGGAGACCCAGGTCGCATCGCAAACCTGAGTTTATGAAAACTCTTCAGAGTTGCGGAAGGTCAGTCTTCCCTCTTCTTTGCAACAAATGCTATGGCAGTGGCTGAGTGAGACAAAAGCATAGCCCCTGCCATGAAGGCTAGTAAGTAGATTTTTGCATCAATAGGATATGCAGGTGCAGCACTGAAACATCATTACATTGCATTGCACAAACCCCTGATAATCTATTTAAAACGGACATATAGGAGCAGCGTGAGAAAATGCCCCTTTTTGCGTGGTCACTCCCATTTGTTTGCTAACTTTCAATGCTGGTTTTTAGACTCTGCACACTGGGGTATTTCTGTTCAGGGCCCTGTGTATGTGCTCCTGACAGATAAAACATGTAGAGAATGGTTAATCCCTGACTGACGTATTAAACTGCCCTCTAAAGACTTCGGATATGGTGTAGAAACCCATGGCATGGACAGTTAAATGTCACCTGCGGACTCCAGCACTTATTGAGGCATCCACTAGTGTGGCAAGGAAAACACAGCATTCAGGCCTGTGTTCTCTGACTGCTGCAGTTTAAACATACTGTGCGACATGCTAAAATAATCCTTTTGGATTGGTAATATTCTCCCTTTTAAATATTAGTAAGTCACCCATATGTCTTTTGTAGCCAGCAATGTAGGGTGTGTGGTATTTAAAAGCTAGAGAAGTAGAAAATTAATATTAACATGTTCCTACAGTGACAAGGCCCAAAAGGGTTATTATTTCACTGTGGCAGGCCTAGCTGTCCTCTGTAGAAAGCCAGAGTGCAGATTAAAATGCTAAATCTGCTACCTCTGAAAAGGGACCAGCTAAAAAAACAATAAAAACACTATTTGTCATAGCTCATACAAATGCAACTCAATGGTGAAGTCAGATTTGTAATAAATAATAGGAAGAGTAACTTTTAGAAAGTTACTCTTTACCTGCCTGAGCTTTCAGGAGAGTAATTTGCATAAGCTATCCAGGTACTCACAGCCTTTGCTCAGCCTTAAATGAGGTGTGACTGGTGTGTGAAATTTCTCTCAGGAAAACACAATAGGCTGATCTTAATGGGCAGCAACAACTCCTCTGAACTCAGTATGCAGGGTGGGGTTTGTGACGGTCGTGTTGACATTGGGGTGTCAATCCTGCATGAAAGGTCTGTCGAAAGCACAAGTAAAAGTGTTGTGCCATTCAAATGGGGCAAACCGATTGGTAGAATAATTCCTAATTATCGCCTGTCTGGTTGCTGAAGGACCCTGCTTTTCTCCTACCAGACTTCTGTCTCTGGGCTTGTTGTGGTTATCGTGCCTCCTTGAAACTGGATTTTAGTGTTAGACATTAGGTTTTCCATAGTACACTCCACATACACCCTTCTAGCCCTCAGAGCCCACGTTTAGTGTGGCTGAAGACTTTTGCCATCGTGAAAAGGCCTTAACACCTGGCATTATGGGCCTGTTTGCTGTAAAGCAAAAAGAAACGTCTGAAAAAGTAGGAAGGCCATTTCCTGGGACTCTTTACTTCATTGTTCAGAGAGGAACTAGGAGTGTCTTAAGCTGTCCACCACCTTCAGGCTGGTGGGCCCTACAAGGATGGACTCTGACCCAGCCTTCCACAGAACACTGCTGGACTTGCGGAAAGATACCAGGCAGACGGAACCTGCTGCACTCTGCATATGTAAAAGACACACAATTGATGGACGGAATGCAGAACAAATCAAAACATTCATCCCCAGTCAAGAGATCTGGGTTAAATACATCATTCTTTTGCTCACCATGCCACCCCAGTTTGGACCTGGCCATATGCAAATCAGTCTTCACCCTGTGCCTCATGGGAACAGTCCAGCCCGAACTGCCAAGCCAGGTCCTCCCTGGACCGGAAACAAGCATCCTAGGACCGGTTTCGGGGTTTCACCCCTCTTCAGTCAGGATAGCATGATTCCAGTGGCATAGTGAGCCCGGGACCCACGTCTGGGCATACCCGGCGCACTTAGGGCGAGAAAGCAAAAGACACACAATTGATGGACGGAATGCAGAACAAATCAAAACATTCACCCCCAGTCAAGAGATCTGGGTTAAATCCATCAACGATGGATTTAGGCCCAGATCTCTGTACTGGGGTGAATGTATGACATTGTTCTGCATTCTGTCCATCAATTGTTCTTTTTGCATTTGTCACCCCGAGTGGGACGGGTATGCCCAGACGTGGGTCCCGTGCTCTCCATGCCACTGGAGTCAAGCTATCCTGGCTGATGAGGGCTGAAAGCCCGAAACCGGTCCTAGGATGCTTGTTTCCAGTCCAGGGAGGACCTGGCCTGGCAGTTCGGGCTGGACTGTTCCTATTGGGCGCAGGATCAAGACTGATTTGCATATGGCTGGGTCCAAACTGGAATGGCATGGTGAGCAAAAAACGATGGATTTAGGCCCAGATCTCTGTACTGGGGTGAATGTATGACATTGTTCTGCATTCTGTCCATCAATTGTTCTTTTGCATTTGTCACCCCGAGTGGGACGGGTATGCCCAGATGTGGGTCCCGTGCTCTCCATGCCACTGGAGTCAAGCTATCCTGGCTGATGAGAGCTGAAAGCCCGAAACCGGTCCTAGGATGCTTGTTTCCAGTCCAGGGAGGACCTGGCCTGGCAGTTCGGGCTGGACTGTTCCCATTGGGCGCAGGATCAAGACTGATTTGCATATGGCTGGGTCCAAACTGGAATGGCATGGTGAGCAAAAAAACGATGGATTTAGGCCCAGATCTCTGTACTGGGGTGAATGTATGACATTGTTCTGCATTCTGTCCATCAATTGTTCTTTTTGCACTCTGCATATGTGACCTGTGAGAAGGACCAGAGGAGGTAGAACAGCCTTCCCATTGAAATCCAAGAACAGAAAGAGCTCCACGGAGCATGAGGTCGATCCCCGGTTGGCTCCAGGAACATAAAAAAGTTGACAAGAACATTCTTTTGAAGCATCCCCCTGACCACTGGCAACTAGACATGGACTGGATTTTGCTATTGCCCTGTGTCTGACACCCTTAAAGTCTCTAAGTGCGCCCTTGAGGTCCTGGGTGCCTTGGAAGTGTACCCCCATGGTTATTTGAGCACCAAAAAATGTTTAGGAACTTTTTCAAAACTTTTGCTCCAGAGCTCTAGAGCTTCAAGTGGAAGACTGTGAAAAGAATCCCACTGGTCATTCAATGGGGCTAGAATGAATTTGAGATTTATCCTGTATAGACAAAAGTTTTTTCTCCAAAGCAACAAAGTCCCTTTCGGATTGGGACTTGGAAACTTTTTCAATCATTCCTACTGCCAGGCCATAGCAGGGCCAATCTACTTGGTGTATTAGACTCAGCTACATTGAGGTCAGCCTCAAATCATGCCTAAGTCCCAGTCTACAGCGACCATTGAATATGATTGGCACTGTGCACTTTTTGGCACTATTTTCACATAAATATTTAAATAAATCATATCTACAGTTCTCCTTATTAGATTCTTGTCATTTTGGTATCATTTTGTTAATTACACATCACTCTATTTTTCTGAATTGGAGTGGGGTTTTTAATGTGTTGTGTTTTTTACTTGTTAACTTATTTGGTACTTCTAAATGCTTTACACTGTTTCTCTAAGTTAAGCCTGTCTGCTCAGTGCCATAGCTGCTAGGGTTGAGCTCAGGTTTAAATTACAGAAAGCAATAGTGACTTCATTACTTGTGGTGGATACCAATCCACACCACCACTTTCTCACAGGCAGGAACTGCTCAAACACCCCTCTCGTTCTCCATAAAGCCAGATCAACTAAAGTCGCTAAAAAAAAATGACCAGGCTGTGGTGAACCACTTGATATTTCTGAGCATAATAGTTGCAGTATCAAAGTTACACATATTATGCAGTTGTTACCTGCTCCTCTGTAGTAACTGGGCTCTCGCAATGAGAGCTTAAATATCATCACTAGTTCTGTACTTAATTGCTAATTTGCCAATATCCCATGAGGTGCCCCCATGTAGCTGTCCACATTGTCTCTGGTTGTTGTGTTTTCACTTCAAAAACAATACATACACAGGGAGCTGGGCCAGACTGGCCCTTTATCTTATCAGGCATTTGCCCAGGGTTAAGGTGACCCTGTTCCTCGAATTTTCTGGAACAGTCCCACTTTTTCACTTTGTCTGTCTCTGTTTTCAGTGTTTGTCTGTTTGAGACATGTTTTACTAAAAACAAAAAAGCAAATTTTTACATGCTCCATTACAGAATTAATAAAAACCTCTGGCAAAAAAGCAATTTAATTAGCACCGATCATACCCTGTTAAAGTCGCATTCAATTCCCGTTAGTGCCTCATTTTCTGTATTGGTGTGGACTGTCAATAATATTCCGTGCCCCTAGGTTAAAGCAAAATCCTAGGATGCTTGTTTCCAGTCCAGGGAGGACCTGGCCTGGCAGTTCAGGCTGGACTGTTCCCATTGGGCGCAGGGTCAAGACTGATTTGCATATGGCTGGGTTCAAACTGGAATGGCATGGTGAGCAAAAAAACGATGGATTTAGGCCCAGATCTCTGTACTGGGGTAAATGTATGCCATTGTTCTACATTCTGTCCATCAATTGTTCTTTTTGCATTTGTCACCCCAAGTGGGACGGGTATGCCCAGACGTGGGTCCCGTGCTCGCCATGCCACTGGAGTCAAGCTATCCTGGCTGATGAGGGTGAACCCCAAAACCGGTCCTAGGATGCTTGTTTCCAATCCAGGGAGGACCTGGCCTGGCAGTTCGGGCTGGACTGTTCCCATTGGGCACAGGGTCAAGACTGATTTGCATATGGCTGGGTTCAAACTGGAATGGCATGGTGAGCAAAAAACGATGGATTTAGGCCCAGATCTCTGTACTGGGGTGAATGTTTGATATTGTTCTACATTCTGTCCATCAATTGTTCTTTTGCATTTGTCACCCCGAGTGGGACGGGTATGCCCAGACGTGGGTCCTGTGCTCGCCATGCCACTGGAGTCAAGCTATCCTGGCTGATGAGGGGTGAAACCCCGAAACCGGTCCTAGGATGCTTGTTTCCAGTCCAGGGAGGACCTGGCCTGGCAGTTCGGGCTGGACTGTTTCCATTGGGCACAGGGTCAAGACTGATTTGCATATGGCTGGGCTCAAACTGGAATGGCATGGTGAGCAAAAAAACAATGGATTTAGGCCCAGATCTCTGTACTGGGGTGAATGTATGACATTGTTCTACATTCTGTCCATCAATTGTTCTTTTTGCATTTGTCACCCTGAGTGGGACGGGTTTGCCCAGACGTGGGTCCCGTGCTCGCCATGCCACTGGAGTCAAGCTATCCTGGCTGATGAGGGGTGAAACCCCGAAACTGGTCCTAGGATGCTTGTTTCCAGTCCAGGGAGGACCTGGCCTGGCAGTTCGGGCTGGACTGTTCCCATTGGGTACAGGGTCGAGACTGATTTGCATATGGCTGGGTTCAAACTGGAATGGCATGGTGAGCAAAAAAACGATGGATTTAGGCCCAGATCTCTGTACTGGGGTGAATATGACATTGTTCTACATTCTGTCCATCAATTGTTCTTTTTGCATTTGTCACCCCGAGTGGGACGGGTATGCCCAGACGTGGGTCCCGTGCTCGCCATGCCACTGGAGTCAAGCTATCCTGGCTGATGAGGGGTGAAACCCTGAAACCGGTCCTAGGATGCTTGTTTCCAGTCCAGGGAGGACCTGGCCTGGCAGTTCGGGCTGGACTGTTCCCATTGGGCACAGGGTCAAAACTGATTTGCATATGGCTGGGTTCAAGCTGGAATGGCATGGTGAGCAAAAAAACGATGGATTTAGGCCCAGATCTCTGTACTGGGGTGAATGTATGACATTGTTCTACATTATGTCCATCAATTGTTCTTTTTGCGTAAAGCAAAATTATAGTCCTACTTCTATGTTTGTGAAATGTCTCAATGTTTTGGATTGGAAATCTAGTCTCCCTGCCAGAGGGCTAGTATTTGGAGCTCCACAGCCATAAAAGCTAGACTCTATTCAGGGGGGAGACTCTCGATTTTTTAAGCAACAAATGCTTAATTTTAGCTTTCTCCCGCACAGGCGCGGTCGGTGGTAGGAGTGCCGGTCGGGCGGTGACGTGGGGCGAGGGAGGGGCAGGGTGGGGGGTAGTAAACTACGGATTAAGGCAGAATACAGGTAAGTAAACATTTAAATAAATAAAACGAATTACGTTGCGCCCACTGCATCGCATTTGGCGATGCAGCGCTCACAACGAAATTCGTTTTATTTATTTAAATGTTTACTTACCTGTATTAGGCCTTAATCCGTAGTTTACTACCCCCCACCCTGCCCCTCCCCCGCCCCACGTCACCGCCCGACCGTCACTCCTACCGCCGACCGCGCCTGCTCCCGCCTGAAATTGCCTTTGCTGCAATGCACCTCAGTGGGAAAAATGAAGTCCCCTCATCTTTTTTCAATATCTCCCTCTTTCTTGTTTCAAAATGTCGGCAGGGATGCACGCTGCCCCAGTAACTATTTCCAGCCTTTAATTCAGCAGTCACAGAGGAAAGAGAGAGTGGAGAGAAAGATGAGAGAGAGGGGAGAGGAAAGAGGAAAGAGAGAGAGGAGAGAGAATGAGAATGTATTGATGGACAGAGGAGGAAGGGAGCAGGACTGGGTTGAACATTTCTTCCAGAGCTGCATTGGTTAAGGGCTATAAATGTTCCCCTGACCCCAGCATTCTGTCTGGCTCTGTTTTCAGTGAACACGCTCCGTCCTTTATCAGTCGGCACTTCGAGTTTGCAATGTCACGATGTTCCCTTTCTTCCAAGAAAAGAACCGCTCCTGGGCTGCTGTTATTATTTGACTATGGGATCATGCTGAACTAGGCCACTGAACTGAAAAACAGATAAGAACTGTATTTTGAGGAATGCTTTGTTTACACTGGAGCCTAGTTTTCTGCAGGAATTAAGTGGGACAGTGTGTGTGGGTGCGCACGTGTGAGTGTGTGTGTGTTTGTTGGGAGAAGGAGGGGAGGGGTAGGGTACAGCAACATAGAAATATTTCGAGCAAGTCAAATCAATCTGTTACCTATGGGGTAGCCAGTGTGTCAAGGGCCCTAGCGCAAGAAAGGAAATGGGCCACTGGTCGCTGCTTAAACTTTGAAATACTGAAATAATTAGGGTATACTGAGCCCCTCATGCCACTGAGCCGTGGTGCCACTAACCTGCTGCACCAACAGAAGTTACGCCCCTGTCTTTAATAACCTGGAATCTCTCCACCCCTTTCGAGAACAGTCTTATTCTGGTGCGAAGAACTGTCTCCCCGTATATTCTGCTTGAAAGCTCACCCATCAATGCCCTTTTCAGACATTATTTCAAGACTTTGTAATGCAGTCTGATATGTGGCAGATGCACAGCAGGGTGAACTAGACACCCAGGGGCATATTGACGAGGGCCGTGCGTCATGCATGCACCACACAATGCGGTACATGCACGACGCAAAGCTCAAAGTCATATTTATGAAGCCACTCAAAGCCACTTTGTGTGGCTTTGAATAGCTTCACAAAAATGGAGTAATGCAATGCAGCACAAATCTCTGCGTTGCCTTACTCTGCGCAAGGGAGGTGTTCCATAGGTGTTGCGGCGGGTGTTCCCACGCAACTCCCATCGTTTTTGGCACATTCCCAGATTTACAAGGACTTGAAAACCTGGGAATGCCTCATAATTTTACGCCTCCCGAGGGTAGCCATAACGAGGAGAAATATCTTTATTACTCCTCGTTTTTTCCTCTTTCTATGTGTGCTGCATCCTGCAACACACACACAGAAGGAGGAAAATGCCTCTATGGATTGTTTTTGTGGAGGAAGGTCCCCCTTCCTGCACAAACACAATCCTGCCAACAACCCAGGCACCTTTGCACCATGGTGCAAGGGTGCCTGCATTGGTGCTAGGCTGCTGAAACTGCACCAGCACAGGGGGAAAGGACAGGAATGCACCGTATTGGATAAATACGATGCATTCCTGCCCTTTCCTTGTGGTGCAGGGCAGCACAACAAGATAACGTGCTGCCCTGCGCCACCGTTCCCGTAAATATGCTCCCCAGTACTTAAGAGTGCTGGTGTTTGCAAGTGGGCGGCACCTTCACTAATTTTGGGGTACCAGGACATATTTTTCATCATCAGACTTCGACACAGACCAAGAGAGAGAAAGTTGGAAAAAAGAATGAAGAGAATGATAGGA
Organism: Calotriton arnoldi; assembly: GCA_963921515.1. Classification (NCBI taxonomy): domain Eukaryota; kingdom Metazoa; phylum Chordata; class Amphibia; order Caudata; family Salamandridae; genus Calotriton; species Calotriton arnoldi. The sequence continues at coordinate 405,282 of CAWUFW010001936.1, read as the reverse complement.
AAACAGTGAGATAACTGGGTGAAAAAAGAATGAAATAAGAAGACAGGATGGGTAGGGAGGCATAAGAAAGAGGAAAGGGGTGGAATGAAAATGACAGCCTTGGTATTCGGCAGCCCCTCCATTTAGCAGCATCAGTGCTGGACCTTAAGAACCCCCCCCAATTATGTTTTTCACAAATTAAGCCCTTCATACTGTCATGGCTTAAGGGACTGTGATTTTTAGTTTCATAATCTGGTGTGCAAACTTGATTTGATTGGCCTACATGTACAGTGATGAACATGTTGCACCTGGTGTCTTCAAGGACCTTTGAAAGATAAACAATTGCCAATGGTAGGATTCCAGCCCTTGGATCACAAAGACATTTACACTACAAGGCTATAGAAGAAAAGCAATGTTTTCTGAATCTTACAAAATGCTGTCTGATTTCTATGAAATGTCCGGATTAAGGAGCTATAGTTTCCTAGATGGGCACACTTTACACCCGGGGGCAGATTTATCAAATTTTCACACAGCGCAGCAAGCCACTTTGCTGAGCTGCGTGAAAGGGCAGGAATGTGCCGTATTTACCATTAAACAGCGCATTCCTGTCTTTTCCTTGAGCTGGCGCACAATGTGCTGCCTAGCACCAATGCTGGCACCCTTGCGCCGTGGTACAAGGGTGCCTACGTTGCAGACTGGATTGTTTTCGTGCAGGAAGGAGCTCCTTCCTGCACAAAAACAATCCTCTAAGGCATTTTTCTCTTTTTATGTGTGCTGCAGAATGCAACACACAGAGAAAGAGGAAAAAACAGGGAGAAAGAAAAATATTTCTCCTTGTGACTCTTCACCTGGGGATGCATTGCATTTTGACGTATTCCCAGGTCTACCAGTAATGGTAAATCTGGGAATGCGCTAAAATCCACGGGTGGATGCGTGGGAACACCCACGTTCTACCCATGGAAGGCTTTCCTGGGGCAGAGTAACACAACACAGCAATTTGTGCTGCATTGTGTTACTCTAGATTTATCAAGCTACTCAGGACCATGCAAGGTGGCCTTGTGTGGCTTGATAAATCTAACTTTATTGTTGCGTCTCCCTTGCGCCCTATTGCGTGTCGCAGGGGCGACACAACACTATGATAAATTTGCCCCCGATATATAAGTTGCATGTGTTTTCGGCTCCCAAGTTTACCCGATCTTAAGCCAAACACTGTATCATTAGTCTAAGAAGTGCATCCAAACAAGCATTGGCAGAGCCAATAGGTCTTGCCTATGCTAGAGCTATTGGCTTTGGCAAGGTGTTTTAGCCATGTTATACACCACTGTGGCTGCTGTTCAGCATGGCTCAAAGTTAGTGGCGTGGCGTGTTGCGGCATGGCGTAGTGTGGCATGGCATGGAGTGGAGTGTGGTCGAGTAGATTGCAGTGGGGTAGACTGGGGTACAGTGGAGTTTGGTAGATTGGCGTAGAGTGGAATTGGGGTAGAGTGGGGTAGAATGGAGTGGGGGGATTTGGTTAGATTGGAGTGGGGTGGAGTGGGGTAGATTGTGGTAGATAGGAGTGAGGTAGATTGGAATGTAGTAGATTGGAATGGGGAGTTGGGTAGATTTGCGTGGTAGATTGGAGTGTAGTAGATTGAATTGGGTAGATTAGGGTGGAGTGGGGTAGATTGGGGTGGAGTGGGATAGACTGGAGTGGAGTAGATTGGTGTAGATTAGAGTGGGATAGATAGGGATAGGGAAAGATCAGCGTAGATTGAGGTAGAGTGGAGTGGAATATATTGGGGTAGACTGGAGTGGAGTGGGGTAGATTGGAGTGGAGTAGATTGCATGGATTATAGTAGGGTAGAATGGAATGGAGTGGGGGTAGATTGGGTAGTTTGGAGTGGGTTTGATTGAAGTAGGGTAGGTTGGGGTGGGGTCGATTGGAGTGGGGTGGATTAAGGTGGAGTGGGTTAGATTGGACTAGAGTGAGGTAGGTTTCAGTGACGTGTGGTAGATTAGAGTGAAGTGGAGTGGGGTAGATTGGGTAGAGTGGAATGGAGTGTGGTAGATTGAGGCAGAGTGGATTGGGGTAGATTGAGTGGATTGGAATGGGTAGATTAGAGTGGGGTAGACTGAGGTAGAGTGGAGCTGGGTAGATTGGAGTGGAGTGGGGTGGAATGGAGTTGGATAGATTGGAGTGGAGTCTAGATTGGAGTGGAGTCAGATAGATTGGGGAAGAGTGGAGTGAGGTAGATTGGAGTGGAGTGTCATGTTGTGGGGTATATTAGGATGAAGTGGAGGGGTAAATTGGGTGGATTAGAGTAGGGTACATTGAACTGGAGTGGGGTAGATTGGACTGGGGTAGACTGGAGTGGAGCAGATTGGAGTGGAGCAGGGTAGATTGGAGTGGAATGGGGTGAATTTGAGTGGGGTAGATTGGGGTAGAGTGGGGTGAGTGGAGTTGATAGGGGTATATTGGAGTGGGGTTGATTGGGGCAGGATAGATTGGGGAGGAGTAGATTGGGGTAGATTGGAATGAAGTGGGGTGGGGTAAATTGGAGTGGAGTGTGGTAGAGTGGAGTGTGGTAGAGTGGAGTGGAGTGTGGTAGAGTGGAGTGGGCTATATTGGGTAGGGTGGGTTAGATTGGAGTGGATTGGGGTAGATTGGAGTGGAGAGTGGTAGAGTGGAGCAGAGAATGGTAGAGTGGAGTGGGGTAAATTGGGTGGATTGGAGCGGGGTGGGATAGATTGTGGTAGATTGGAGAGGGGTAGATTGGAGTGAAGTGGGGTAGATTGCTGTAGATTGTAGTAGGGTAGATTGTGGTAGATTAGAGTGGAGAGGAGTTGGCTAGATTGCAGTGGTGTTTGGAGTGGAGTGGGCTAAATTAGACCGGGTAGATTGTAGTGGAGTAGAGCGGAGTGGGGCAGATTGGAGTGGATTCAGGTAGATTGGAGCAGAGTGGGTTTGATTGGGGTACATTGGAGTGGGATGGATTGGGGTAGATTGAAGTGGGATAGATTGGAGTGGAGTGGGCTAGACTGGGTAGACTGGAGCAGAGTGAGATAGATTTGAGTAGAGTGCAGTAGATTGGAGTGGTGTGGGATATATTTGGGTAAAGTGGAGTGGGGTAGATTGGAGTGGGGTGCATTGTAGTGGAGTGGGGTAGATTGGATCTAGTGGAGTGAATTGGGGTAGATTGGAGTGGAGTGGGGTAGATTGAGTAGAGTGGAGTAGATTAAAGTGGGGTAGTTTGGAGTGTGGTAGGGTAAAAAATTGGGGTTGGGTAGATTGGAGTGGAGTAGGGTGGAGTGGGGTAGATTGGGTGGAGTGGAGTGGGGTAGATTGGGGTGGAGTGGGATAGACTGGAGTATAATAGATTGAGGTAGATTAGAGTGGGGTAGATAGGGATAGGGAAAGATCAGGGTAGATTTGGTTAGAGTGGAGTAGAATATATTGGGGTAGAGTGGAGTGGGATATATTGGGGTACACTAGAGTGGAGTGGGGCAGATTGGGAAAGAGTGAAGTGGAGTAGATTGAGGTAGATTGGTTGGAGTGGGATAGATTGGAGTAGAGTGGAGTGGGGTAGATTGGAGTGTAGTAGATTGGGTGGATAATAGTAGGGAAGAATGGAATTGAGTGAGGGTAGATTTGGGGTAGTTTGGAGGGGGGTAGATTTGTCGTGTAGTTCCTATAAATCTATATAGGATCTAAGCGATTAGACAACATAAACTGTGGGATCAGTGTCCAGACTGAATCCAGACACCCCCACCGGATATGTTCGCCTGTACACCAGCTAGCTCACAGTGCCACTATGAACTCCTCTTACCAAGGAGCGAATAGTTTCTGGCAACTATCGAACATGACAACCCTGTCTCCTCAGGGATCGTGGATACAGTACAGTACTTTTTGCTTAGTCACTCGTGCTTACTTTGTCTCAGAGAGATACAAAGAATAAACAATGGAGGACGTTTTCAATAAGTATTTATTGACCCAGCTTTATTCTAGTGTAAAATACGTGTGCTGTAACAACCATAAGACAGAAATAGATGTAGATGTATACTTGTATAAGCACCAACAGAGTAAATTGATGTTAGAATTCTACCATAGTGCTAAAACAATGGATATATGCTCACATATAAATACATGACAGTAATAATTCATACTCCTATGATGCTAACCCTAACTAGATGTACCTAAATGTACCTAGCATGCATGTAGTTGTATGACCAAGAATCCCCTTAGGATAGAGCCAACCCCATTACCTGATGTGGGAGAGTGAAGGACCCCGTCTTGGTCTCGAGATGGACACCCCGCAAGGGATGTCAGACCACGGCGTGCTGTAGTGTCTGCGTGCAGGATCCTCAGCGTCTTGCATTAGTGTGTCAGCATGGAAGTCTTTCTCCTCTACCCACCTCAGCAAAGATATGGAGCTTATATACCCCAAAGGTACCCTCAGGGGTTCTACCTTGCTGTGTCATGTCGGCCGAGGATTACGATAGTGATGAACCTCATACAGTTATTATGCAGAAGATGGTAATCCTGCTGTGATTCTGAGAATGCTAATGCATAATAAATGGGGCTAGTTTTCGGGGAAACCCACATGACATTTATGCAGCACCTAACTAGGTAAAAGGTCAGCACCAAAACCGTTATGTAGTACAATGGCAGTGTAAATTTAGGTGAATGGTTAGGAGACTACCCAGGCCTATATTGGGATACTGTCTTGTGGATTGTTACCTGCCTTGTTATGTTGGCCTAGGCCTGGCTGCCATGCTGCTTTTCTTTGCGCACGTTACACTGAGCCAGGGCTCCCTCGCCCTTTGCTCTTGCCAAGTTCTTTTGCGCTGTCTGCATTTTCTGTCTTTCACCTTTTCTCTTGTTCGATTTGGGCTCAGACTGCACAACATGTACAAGGTCGCATAACAATGTATTTCGGTTCTTCCTGATATGGCCAGTCTCGCGCACCCAGACATAACATTAGGTGCATTTGCCATGAAGAATTTTGTGTGCTTTTAATACTGCAGTTTACTAGCGCTGAGGGGACTTGGAAAAATCCTTTTCAGTGAGAAGAGCTATGATGTCCTGCTGATGTAATTCTGCATCTAGAGACTGAGGTATGGGGGTTCGCTAGTCAAAACCCAGAGGTCTTCTATTATTATAATAAACTATCTTACTGCAAGGGGAGGGTGGTAATGTTATTTATACGTTTATCCACTGAGCTCTGAGATGCTTTCCCCGTTTGTATTCTATGGAATTGTAACCATGCTGCTTATATTAGTCATATGCATTATGCTATTAGTACTGACACGTGTACTGTACATTAGAGCACGTAAGTTGGAATAAACATTTTAACCTATCCAGTGTCTCTTCCTACGCATCTTGTGGACAAGTACGAGTGAGTGACGAAAGAGTGTTCTTGCTTCTGCGAGTCCTGAGATAAAGATACCGTGTTCTGGGTTGTCCAAACATTAGTACTTGGGTGCTAATGGGATGCTAAGCTAGTTGGGTTGGGGTTTTTGGGTGCTACGGTATATGGTGGCAAACCACTGTATTCCGGGGTCCCATTTTCCTGTGCATAGCTCTGTGTATGTGCAGAAACCTTATGACATGGCGCGACCACCGTGGGGCAGCTTATCTGCGAGACGCTTGAGTAGTACTTGTGCTTGTCCACAAACCCCTCGCGTACGCTTCCGGAGGCGTATGTGACGGTGATACCTCCTATATTGAACGTTTTATAGGTTCTTTCAAGCTTGAAGTTATTAAAAAAGGTTACATAACAAACCCATTTTGTGCTCCCTGTTAGGTTGTCGAATATAACTGTTTAGTCATGGCTGGTGTGGCGATTGCTGCACATAGTCGAGGAGCACTCCGAGATCACTTACGGGTGTATGGAGTGCCTGATACAGGGATCGATTTGGTCTTTGTGGTTCAAGCCGATCCGGCTTACCACTTTGAGGTGTTTTACACTTGGATCACTTTTGAAGCGGTGGAGGCAGATGATAATCTGTTTCATGAATATAAACCCACCGCTATTCCTGCTGCCTATCGACCCTATACCAATCTTGAAGTACCTCTCACGGCTTGGCAGCACCGTGTTTGGTTCAATGGCGCCCTACCACAACCAACTACCGCAGTTCGTTTAGGCCCCTTATCAATTCAGGGGGCCACTTGGCCTGTATTGGCCGGGTATACCCCGCATCCAAATTATCTGGCATTACCGCTTGCGGAACTGCGCACTATGCATACCGAATTGGTACGAGTGCATCGAGCCCTAGTGACATACGTTACAGGTAGCCTCCATGGAGCTGCTCCTGTAGTCGCAGGCCAACCAGCTATTGCAGCTGGAGTGACCATAAGTCCTGTCATGGTAAATTCTGTGATGGGCAAACGTCCACAAAATAAGGACGACTATCCTTATTGGCTTGCAGAAAAGTTCGATCAGATAGAAGCAGTGTTTCCACATACGTCCCCAGTGGATAAACATCGCATCCTTACGATAAGTTTGCCAAAAGACTTAATCCCCGATTTGACATCATGTGAAAACTGGGGTAAGGTATTCGCAGCAGTTTATTCAAAATGTTTTGGAACTCCTTCCATGACGGTTCTGCCCTCTGTAATTAAAAAGTACAGGATGAACATGGCCCTGAAGCGGCTGTGGAATTAGGGATGAGACTAGTGGGAGTGTTTGATGTAGTAGCTGAGCTGATCCTTGGAAATGTCAAGGGCGATGCTATGAACTTTCAAGTAGCGAATGCTTTGGCTTTGGTCCCAGAGTTGGACAGGCCTCGCGAATTACCGAAAATTATTGCCCGGGCTTATAAAACAATTGGAAGAAACAGCCTAGGCAACAAGCCTTTTGTAAAATTGCAAACTCAATCGCAAACACAAGTTACACAAACAAAAAGTACATCTGAGAAAGATGATAGACCAGTCTTCACTAAAAAGAGTTGGAGACAGAAAAAACAGGGTAAGCAACAAAAGAAGCCGGGGTCGAGAGGCGCTTCCCCAGTTTCGGTTTTTTCTGAACGTACTTATGATTTACGTGATAGGTCAAGGATTAAATCACCAGAAAGGTTTCAGAGCTCTGATACGCGTTCTCCTCGTTCTTCACAGGCCCAGACGTCGTCACAGGCTGGTGGAGGAGGACGGCAAGATAGAGGAAGGGGCCGAGAGGCTCCCCAGGAGCGAGACCAACCTCGACAACAAGTCAGAGGGAAAGCAGAAGACTTTCATCTTCCTCGACCGCAATTTCAGAAGAAAAAAGTTGCCGCTGTCACAGCGAAATATGCCTCAGACCGTGAGAACGAGACTCCAGAATTGGACGTGGGAAGTGACCCTCCTAGACAGCGCCGCGGAAGTTACCATAGTGCGGGAGGCGCTACGTCCTCATATGGAGGCGACAGCAACTGAAACATTCGTTACTGTAGAGACAGCTGACACGAGAGTGGCACCCCCTGACAGACTTTACAACATGGTCATCCAAATTGAAGGTGACATACCGCGTGAAATAAAAGGGATTTTTTGGGAAAATCTAACCTCTTCATATGACATTTTGTTAGCGGAGGTGGATTGGCCACCCCCATTCGTTTTAGCTGCACATAAAGGAGAGGAGGTAATCCTTCCAAGCTTTTCACGGCATGTCCCAAAAGACAAAGCTGAAGCACTTGCAGCTGAGTGGGCTGTGTACCTGGCACCAGCGTTATACCGCAACCATGTGGGATGGGATGAAGAATCACCTCCTCATGCAATACCTTTGCGGTCACTACCGCAGCCACAACCCCAATATCCCATAAAACGGCAGGCAAAAGGCCCCGTCTCCGAAATTCTGACACAGTTGGAATATCAGGGAGTAATTGAACCATGCGTATCACCTATGAACAATCCCCTATTCGTGGTTTCTAAACCCGATGGATCGTACCGCTTAGTTTTGGATTACCGACATTTAAACTCTCATTGTCGGAACTTTGCGGTGCAAAATACACACAGTTCTGCGCTTGTAGACAGTCTTGTTCGTAAAAAATACAAAACGACACTTGACCTTTCAAACGGTTTCTACACGCACAACCTAGCCCCGGAGAGTGGTCAATGGACCGCATTTACATCCGGTGGTAAATTATTCCAGTTCCGGCGTTTACCCATGGGCTACAAAAATAGTCCGGGTATCTTCGCCGCCCGTGTTGTTTCTTTGTTAAATGACATTGATCAAGACGCATGTTCGTATGTAGACGACATCTATCTGACAGACGACGAGTTATATCAGCACCTGTCCCGTGTGGACCGCATTATTCTTGAATTTGCGGAGCAGGGTTACAAATTTAACTTTGCTAAGTCACACATAGCTGAATTCACCGTTCTGTTCTTGGGCTATGAGCTCAATAACGAAGGTAAGGGCTTAGCCCCCATTTCTTGGAAAAATGTGCACATTTGTGCCCCCAAATACTCTGAAGAAACTTCAGTCTTTGCTGGGTTTCCTGAATTTCGGGCGTACTTACATACCCGAATATGCCCAACGTATCAAGCCTTTATATGCTTTGATACAACCTACTTATTCAAGGTCTTGCTGGCTGCCTGAGCATACCTTGATTCTGCAGTCTTTGCAGACAGACCTTTGGAGTCTAAATATCTTTTGACTCGTGATAACCACACAAACCTGGTGATTAGAATAATTCCGGGGGCGGTGGGATTCACATACTTAACCTTTAATGAAGGTGATACAGTACCCATCGCATACAAGTCACATCTGTACACTTCCGCTGAATTGCGCTTTACATCTGTCGAAAAGTTCTAACTGCAGTGCAAATGGCGATTCTAAAAGAACGCGCACTGGCACAGGGAAAGCGGATTCTGGTGGTAACACCCTGTCCTGCCCTGGAGGCAGTAACAAAGGCAAGTGTACCAAACTCAAAAGCAATGCATCCCCGTTGGATACAATGGGCTACATCCTTGACGTCTTCGGACGTCACTTTTGTCTTTGATTCTTCTCTTCAGACTCAGGAGTATTTGCAGTATGAATTCGTTCATCCTCCTCCTTTGTTTTTACTACCGCTTGAGGATTACAAATGTGTGATCTACACCGATGGTTCGGCGCAACCGGCCACTGGGTCCAAGCACGCATATTCTGCTGCATGTGCTATTGTTGCGGGATCCTTTGTGGATGGAAAGTTCAAATCCACTGTAGTGCACACTCGCACACTTGGAGATAGTACCGCACAATTGGCCGAGCTGCATGCATTGCTACTTGCGCTTGAGTTTGCTTCTCAGGATGAGACCACTCTAATTGTATGTGATTCTTTTTACTGTGTACAATCATACAATGACAATCTGTTTTTCTGGTCGAAAACGACTACAAGGACGCAAAAGGGAGCACAATCAAGCATAAAATGCTTTGGGTTCGAGTGGCAGAATTGCAACAACGTCTGCCCCTCACACAGGTGGTTCACACCTTAGGCCATCAGCGGGTGGGCGCACACGCTATTGGTAACGATCTGGCAGATGAGGCTGCCCGTTCAGCAGTAGTCACGTGTTCAGTAGCAGCGGTTACCAGGTCCATGTCTAAAATAGACCCTGTTATATTAGCAGCTATTGCTGCAACCAAGGAAGGTAATAATTACCCTACAGGTTTCCCTTCCAAGTATTCTTACACATTAAGTCCCGATCAGGTTCCTTATGTAACTATACCTGACGTTGGAGATCGGCTGATCCCCAACGCGGACCGCAGGAGTGCCTTGATATCAGCTGCACACGAAGGCATGGCTTCTGCTCATGCAGGTGTGTCAGCCACTGTTTCCATCTTGCAGCAGCGTTATTGGTGGCGTGGGTTATATAAAGACACCCGTGCTTTTGTGCTTTCTTGCGACGTTTGTCAACAGATTAAGCCTTCCACGGTAACACGTCCACCACAAACACCGCTCTGCATTGCTAACAGACCCTTTGGGTGTGTTTACTTGGATCACTGCGGTCCATTCTCATCAGACACTGCCTATAAATACATCTTAGTGGCAGTGGACTCGTGCACACGGTTTCTCTGGGTCTGGCCACAACGGAGTGCTGACGCCCGAAATGTAATCAGGGATTTGCGTGTCTTTGTGGGAATTTTCGCATGCGGCACCTTCCATTCGGACCAAGGTCCAGCGTTTGCCTCTAGGGCTTACAAGGATGCAATGGCTTCGCTTGGGGTGCGGGTGAAATTTTCGTCTCCGTATAGGCCTGAGGGCAACTCTATCGTTGAACGAATGAACCGTGACTTAAAGCAATCCTTAACAGCTAGGGTTATAGGTACTGGCAGGAACTGGCTGGCCCATTTGTATACCGTTCAGCGTGCACTTAATAATCTCCCTAGAAGACCTCTGGGTGGGCGGACCCCATACGAAATGCTCTTTGGCATAAGAATGTTTGTGCCTGACCTTGAGGGTCCAGACATCGCGGCGCAATCCGCCAAGTTTGATGTAGATAACCATTCTGCTATGTTACAGGACTTACAAGAAGCCCGAGACAAACTTGCAACTACACACTTGCCTTCAGCCACAGATCCTGCGTTGCAGATTCCGGTAGCCGGCTGGCTTCCAAAAGTTGGAGAACTGGTTCGAGAGAAGGTTGAAAACAAAAAAGAATTTGGCCCCTCTTTTCGTGCACCAGTTCCAGTTCTTGGCCTGAAGGGAACACGTACAGTCATTTTACCACCGCTTCCTGGTCGCAAAGAGAACAGATACATCTCAGTTGAAAATGTCAAGCTACAGCGCCTGGCCGATCCTGAATAGTGTCACACCAGCGGTCTCTTGTCCTGCCATTTATCGGACATATGTTCGTGGCCCATCTACACGAACGATCGCTGATGCTGTAATTGAGATGGTTGATTTGCCTGAATCCTCTATTTTGCCTGAAACTACAATTGATTCTCAACTCTCCACCAACATCGACGAGGACGAGTATACCTATCCTGCATCTGAATCGGTGGCGCATCAACCAACAACGCCACTTGGCCCGACTCGTTATTCCTTTGATTCGGATTCCACTTCTTCAAAAGTCCCATCCAAGTTCAGTATTTTTGTATCCTGGTTTAGAGACAATTTTTTGATTCCACCCTGGACATACCTCTGGTTGGTACTTTTCTTGATTTTTCTGTTCATGTCCATTGGCTTTGTCACGGTGTTTTTTCTACTAATCAATGGTCACTATTTACCTGAACGCTCTGCTGTAGACTATGTTTCTGGAACTTTGGCTCCTCATTCCTCGTCTCACATCATGAAGCGTGACCACACATTTGTGAACATTTCAGCTTTTCCAGTTGCTGATGGCATCGTATGGGATGCAGTGAACTATCAAATCCATGGTCCGACAGAAATCATTAATGTACCTAATGTCCTTCGTGTTTCAATGGGTGATGTAGTACAAAATAATATTCATTCTGACGATTGGGATGTGCATGCCGTTGAAGCATTGTTTGCCGACTTAAAATATTATGCATCTTTTAATGCTGAAGATTTATATATGAATTCTGCGAATTATGCCGATTTGTATTGTTACCAACATTGGGGTAATCATTTTCTCCATAAGCCAAGTGCCCTACGTAATTCTGTTAATTACACCCAATGGGAACATTGTCCAAACCCCTTGCCAGGTAGCTCACAAACTCTTCGAAATAAGTTTACCTATTTTACTGATTTTAATCGGTCAAACCCGGCATCCTATTATTTTAGACTTAATACCACATCAACTCAGAAAATTATGTTAACACACACCAAATTGCTTTATTCGGGTTCCTTTTTAAGTGCCCTAGCAGTGGGTGGTTATGAGTACTGGGAAGATACAATTGATTTAAAATCTATTTGGGGTTCCAAGCCATGGCAGGTACAGGGAACCGAGGCGTTACACCGTGCTTGCCTCATCCCTACACAAATTATGTTCCTCAATGTCTCCATCTATCAGACTACATGTTGGGGCTTAGCAACCACTAAACAATTGAATTCGCCCACAATACCATCCCTGTCGAGTTTTCCCAATGAAAGCTCACGATTCAATATGTCCCTCATGTCCCTGCAGGCTCTGTTACAAAATAATTCGTATAATGTTTCTGAGCTAGGTCAGTCACCCTGGTTGGTATGGCCTACATCATCAAATGCATGTCAAATGCGTTTTCACGACTCAGGAGCTAGTTACACACAGGATAGGCCTGATCCGAGATTTACTGATTCCCGTTCTGTCACTACATATTCTGTTGGTAAATTATGCAAACAGTGGCTTCAACATTCGTCCCTTGATTCTGTTAAACAACATTTGTCCCTCCTTTCAGGCAATATTGATCTGTCCGACTTTGTTTTGGGACCTCGTGGTCCCCGACCTAAAAGATTCATTTATGAGACATATAATGAACTCTGGAAGCTATCACAAATGGAAGCTGCTTCCCGTCTTAGGGAAATAGATCAAGCAAATTTGGAAAAGGTGCTTGCTGTTGTTGACAATAGTATTAATACCCTGTCTTCTCGCATTTATACTTTAGAGAATATTGTGTCCTCTGTTGTCGATATTGTACAGGATGATGTTTCTGTGTTATATCATGGTCAGAATCAATTGCGCTCAGTTATGCAGTTTGCATGGACTTTACAAACACTCAAGTTAGGTAAAGTTCCTTGGCATTTTTGAACACCTCTGCCTTGTTTCTACCTTTTAATTTAACTGACAAACAGCAATTTATGTCCATGAAAGATGCAACTTACACTCTATTACATATCGAAAAAATGGATCCTCTGCCGTTCTCTGTTGCAGAACTCGATTCTGCTGTGTGGCTAGTTCATGGGGTTATCGCTTTACCTTTTTCCTTATTTGAATTTGACTCATGCATGAAACATTATCCTGTGGGCCGTTACCGGCCATTGGGCAGTGCTTTCCTGCATGAACTCTGGTCCTTGCCTTTCATGTATAAATGCCTTCGGGACGGCAGGGAAGTCTTTCTCACGGGGGAGTACTGCGACTCGACTATGGGTCATTCGCTTATTTGTAAACACATTAAATTGCATGGCTCATGTAGCGTTTCCTCTCCTAATCTTGCTTGTGTGCTGAAAGGTATTCCTGCTCCTGTTATTTCGCCTACTTTCACTCTCCTTTCCAATGGTAGTTATTTACTTTTAAATAACGAAAACTGTTGTGGCCTGCAGGCTGGCATTCCTTACATTGTAACAGTTTCACACAGGGTTGTCTGCTGCAAAAATGTGCTTTTTCCTCCCCCTCATGGCAAGGTTGATATCTCTATTTGGCCTTCCATCCCTACCATGGAAGCAGATTTCAATAGACTGAGCAGAATAAAGGCACTATTATTAAATGAGGAAGTTATGCTCACGTCCGCCCGGGAGACATTCATTCTCCAGGTGGCGAGTACCCACAGTGAAATACAGGCCCTTTTAAACACTAATCTCCCCCAACATTTTGGGGAGTTAATACATCGTATTTTTAACGCATCTAACACTGAAGGCCTAGTACACTTTTTTAAGGTCGTGGGGTCGGGCTTGGTGTCCTCCTTCCAAACTATTTTTGGTGTCATCCCGGCTTTCATACATTCTATTTTTTCCAGTGTCTTTGGCGGTTTCCCATTGATCCTCGCTTTAGCGGCTGGTGTCTTGCTCTTAATTTGCTTTCTGCGCAATGGCTGCTCCCCGTTGGGACCTGCTCGATCCAGAACGCCTCCAGCTGCTTCGTGAGCGCCTTTGGCCGGTTTTGGTGTCTTGCCATTGGCGACACTGAGTGTGTCATATACTCTTTCATTTCGCTTTGCGTATTTCACTTGCGTGCAACCTGTGATGACTTGTGTCCGCTGTCCTTTCACCTGGACTCTGGATTATTGCCTCTCCAATTCGTCATTGTCTGTTCCGGATTTTGTTCAGTTGATGGGTCCCTTAGAGGCCCATGAGCAGGACTGTTCCGTTGCTGGCTGTATGGCGCGTGCGGCTGCACTGGGGATTTTGGCGCAATGGGATATCTGGGCGGCTGCCCAGGATCTCCTACAACGAAGCTGTTTCGATTATCACGCAAGCTGTCCCGCATTGCTTCTGGATGCTCCCTTTGTTGAGGAGCATTCCTGCTCTTTGATCTCATGGATTGGATGGCATCTATGTTTTTTGACGATTCCAATGATGAACTCTTGGAGGGTATGGCTTTTTTCTGCACCTACACTTTCATGGATTGACCTGCCCTTCGCCGTTTGGGCGCTCCCTGTGCTCCAACGGCTGTGTTTTTCCTCTGATGGGCCTCTGTCCTGGCCGCCGGACTGTCCAGGGGAGGGTGTCTTGTGGATTGTTACCTGCCTTGTTATGTTGGCCTAGGCCTGGCTGCCATGCTGCTTTTCTTTGCGCACGTTACACTGAGCCAGGGCTCCCTCGCCCTTTGCTCTTGCCAAGTTCTTTTGCGCTGTCTGCATTTTCTGTCTTTCACCTTTTCTCTTGTTCGATTTGGGCTCAGACTGCACAACATGTACAAGGTCGCATAACAATGTATTTCGGTTCTTCCTGATATGGCCAGTCTCGCGCACCCAGACATAACATTAGGTGCATTTGCCATGAAGAATTTTGTGTGCTTTTAATACTGCAGTTTACTAGCGCTGAGGGGACTTGGAAAAATCCTTTTCAGTGAGAAGAGCTATGATGTCCTGCTGATGTAATTCTGCATCTAGAGACTGAGGTATGGGGGTTCGCTAGTCAAAACCCAGAGGTCTTCTATTATTATAATAAACTATCTTACTGCAAGGGGAGGGTGGTAATGTTATTTATACGTTTATCCACTGAGCTCTGAGATGCTTTCCCCGTTTGTATTCTATGGAATTGTAACCATGCTGCTTATATTAGTCATATGCATTATGCTATTAGTACTGACACGTGTACTGTACATTAGAGCACGTAAGTTGGAATAAACATTTTAACCTATCCAGTGTCTCTTCCTACGCATCTTGTGGACAAGTACGAGTGAGTGACGAAAGAGTGTTCTTGCTTCTGCGAGTCCTGAGATAAAGATACCGTGTTCTGGGTTGTCCAAACATTAGTACTTGGGTGCTAATGGGATGCTAAGCTAGTTGGGTTGGGGTTTTTGGGTGCTACGGTATATGGTGGCAAACCACTGTATTCCGGGGTCCCATTTTCCTGTGCATAGCTCTGTGTATGTGCAGAAACCTTATGACAATACATTGCAAATCATAACACCAACTCCTCATCCGACTGGACGATATATAAAAAGGAATGTCCTTCTAATCAATGATAAAAACATTGCAGCGTAAACATATCTAAAAGTACGTAAAATGTAAAAAAAATTTAAAAACCACAAAAAAAACTTTATAAGTCCTTTAAATATGTAAAAAGCTCTTTAAGTCCTTAAAGAATAGTAACTGAGTACGCATGAAAGCCATGGTGCTCAGTAAGAGTGAAAGAGAGAGAGAGAGAGAAAGTGAGAGAGAAAAATAAATTGTTATAAAATTCCAATTTCTGTTGTTTTGGAAAAGAGGCCGAATTGTTCCCAGCACACGGAAAGCCAAATGTTTATGTGTCCTGTGTGGGAGACGCAACATCACTGCTGCTTGCCTTCGCAGACGATGGTCCCTGTAACACCTCACAGATCAGGTCAATCGAGCAAAGGTGATCTTCTTCAGTTCCCACAGCCGATGCTGGGGAAGCATTTGAAACATCCAAAGCCCTTATGCCTGAAGTAGAGCTGGTATCCAATCCAACAGAAGCTGAAGCATCCCGTGGTGGCTCTAAGAATGCCGACATCAGCATGGGAATACGCTGAGGACACTGCACTAAGTGGGCCATTAACGGGTCCAGCAATACATCCACGTCCGGAGGTGCAACCGATAGAAGTGTTAGACAGAGGTCCAACACGCATTCTTGTCCGCAGAACAAGCAGCGGAGAACAGGCAAAACACAGTCAATCCAGACTGGTAGGAATGATAGGAACCAAGACTCGCTCAGCTCCCGCAGTCGAGGTGTACCCAGATGAGTACCATGCTGTCACTGTAATGCCGTTCCAAGAGTGTTTTTTCCATCTCCTTGGTGACTGGGATGTCCATTGTGTAGCAGAAAAATTAAAATCAGGATACCCACTACCAGTAGTAGGATTAGCGGAAGCCCTCCAAAAACGCTTCCTAATACGGAGTGTATAAAAGCTGGAATCACTCCGAAGACTGTCTGAAAGGTGCTTAACAGTCCAGAACCTATGGTCTTAAATAGGTGTACTATACCCTTCGCATCAGACATTTTAAAGATATGCTGTACCATTTCTCCGAAATGGAAAGGGCAATTTGTTCGTACCAGTGCCTGTCTCTCAGCAGAGGACTTTGCAACCTGGAGATCAAAAGTCTCTCGGGCTGAGGTTAAGGGCACATCCTTCTGTAAAACATAGCTTTCAGTCGGCTCAGAGAATCAAACCATATAAAGGAAACATTCAACGAAGGCCATAACGGCGCCTCCCTGACTGTGTGGGTCAGTGTTAAAAATACTTGCTTACAACAAGTAACCCTTTAACTAACTGTGACTAGATATGCGATACCTGAAAGCATCCCACAACAACCTTGATCATTCAGCATTAACTAACTCCCATTTGAGAGCAGCTTGAAGACTAGATTAACCATGGCAGCTGGGGATCCCTTTAAATGACAGGATAGGTTTGCAACTGAGCTATTACAGGCCCTGTGAAGCATAATATCCTGACAAATTAGAGACCCACTTAATGAAGTCTCGCAGTCTGTACCACTGAGAAACACCTCTGTGTCCCCATTCCTGCATCTAAATCTATAGGATAATTCCCAAGATTCATGGCTGAAGTCTTTACCCATTGCTTCATATCTGCCCACCTGGTGTTTTTCTAGGCAATATTGAAATTGGAAAGTTGTCACTGGCAATGTTATATGGCCATGAATCAACCATTCTGTGGACAGTGAGTCTGCCACGGGGAAAGGTTATTAGTCCAATTTCTCAATGTGCAGCATTGTATATTTTTGCATCTCTTTGTGCCATTCTCGTCTGCCTTTCCAATAAATTATAAGCAGAAAACAGAGACGTACTGTTAATGTGTCACCAGGGCACGTGACCAGAGTGCAATGATTGTAGCGTCCAGAATAATAATCAAATGGATCGCAATTGTGATTGCCCATGTTGTAGGATGGACAGGTCCTGTTCCATTATGTCTATAGCAGAAGACACAATGTTGCCCAGTGACTAAATCCTGGATGTTATTGTGTTCATTCCATTGTCAACCACTGCCAAAGCCATTTCTAGGTTAACCCTATCAATCTCACGCAATCTCTCCGCAGCTTCCTGTTGAGAGATTTTCCAAACTTCATTGTAAATGGCATATAAGAAGCGTTTACAATGTGGCTTCCGGAGACCTAGCAAAAAATCCCTAAAATCCATGTCTGACAGTAAGGACAAGTGTTGTTTCACCTGGGACAGTGTTGAGGTTCTTAGCCAAACTAGGCATAGCTTTCCAACACTGTATGATGTCAGCACCCCCGGATGTTCTCATTGTACATATTGTAGGTCTGGTCTATGGATACTAAACCCTTCGGTGGTACCCTTGAATCTTGACTGACTCTTCTTTGTGTCGGTAGGCCAAACTAACCATCCCTTCCAATTGGGGTCTAATGAATTGTATGAAACATCATGCATGTTGTCATCTAATGTACCTTCAGTGTGTTCTGTATAATTTTGCCATCCCTCAAAGTGTTAAAGCAAGGGAATACAAGGTGTGTTCAAGTCCTTAATCTTGGCTAACACAAGACATGAAGTCTGTTGCACAGTGTCGTTCAGGAAGATAATCTGCTGTGGTATGAGACATGCTCTAAATAATGCCTCAGTTCCTTGAACCTGCCATTCCTTAGTCCTCCAGGCTCATTTTATGTCTGTTGTGTCCTTCCATAAGCTGAATCTCTGTTCAGACAGTTGGAAAATAAAGGATGCAGAATATATCTGTTTTGTGTTAGTAAACATATTTTTCTTTGCATATGTAGGTGCAAGCTTACAATAATATGAGCACAGATCCGATGTGTTAAACCCAGACAAATAAGCAAACTTTTGTGCAAACGTTTGTGAACTACCTTTCGGTGGTGTTGGGCAATGTTCCCATTAGTGGTATGTGAAAACATTGCGTGGGGGACTTGCTTTATGCAGAAAATGATGACCATAATGTTGGTAACAATACATGGTGTCAAAATTAGATGTATCATCATACATTTCATTTTTCGAGAATGCAGTAGATTGTTCTTAATCAGACAGCATACTATTCACAGTCTCAAAATCCCAATCGTCAGAGAATGTACTGGAGGTGATGATATCATTCAAAGACATTTTAAATACATGTGGTATTTTCAAAAGTTCAGTGGGACCAAACACATCATATAAAACCCTATCCCAAGCTATTCCTTCAGGAACGGTAACTGCTGTAATGTTCACAAAGGACAGGTCTCTCTGTTCACAATGAGATGATGTATGTGGTTTCAGTACCAAGTTCACATGTGATGCTGCGGAGTGTTCTGGGAGATAATGTCCATTCAGTTTAAAGAAAAAGACCGTCACTAAACCTATCCAGAGGACTAGGAACAGTAGACCAATTGCAATCCAGAGTTGTAGCCAGGGAGAAACAAAGTAAGTTTTTTTCAACCAAAGGTAGATGTTATATACTTGTTCTTTGCGGGAAACAGAAGCTGGCGGTGACTCAGGTTCACTCGGATCCAGAGAGAAGGTATCAAAATCGATGAAGTAGCCAGATGCAGTTTGATCTATCTTTGGTAGCTCAGCAGGTTTTGTTGAACTGGCAGATGACTCGTTCTGAGGCATATTCAAATAGATGTCCGTATTAGGCCGAATTGAGATCTGTGGTTCATTTGTGCTTTGTTGTTCAATTTCAATGGGCACGAGTTCCATTCCATTGTTGGCAACTCCGTTACTTCGTAAAGTAGAATCTTCAAACGTTATTAGTCTTTCTGTCTGAACTTCCTGTATGGTAGCGAGAGGAGATCGGTGCCTACCCAGGAGCCCACGCGGCCTGCTATTCAGTATCGGCCACATAGTGTGGTTTGATCAGATCAATGAAGACACATCTCTTTTCTTTTTTGCCAGCAAGAGGCGGAAGAAGTACTGTTCTTGGCTCTGTATGATGGCCCAAATTCTTTCTTGGCCACAATCCTTCTCTGACCAGATCCCCGATCTTTGGGACCCAGGCAGGTCTTGCCGGAACAGCTTTGACTTCCCCAGTGGCGGTGCGTTTTACTTGGATGTTGCTTTGTAATGCCCGGAATTCATTGCGTTCCTGTATAACAGCCAAACGATCATTCATGTCCAATCCTTTTTCATCGGCAACTGTGCTGCCACAATTGAGGTCGGGTACCCACATTCTCGTCCCAAACAGGACCTCATATGGAGTACGGCCTCCCAGCGAGCTTCTTGGCATGTTATTAAGTGCCCTCTGGACCCCATTGACCCAACTGCCACCCGAGCCTAGTACCCTTGCTGTTAAGGATTGCATTAAGTCCCGGTTTTTCCTCTCCACAATCGAATTTCCCTCAGGATGATACAGAGATGAGTACCGCAATGCAACACCCAAACTTCCCATGGCTTCCTTGTAAGCCCGAGAGCTAAACACGGGGCCACAGTCAGAATGTAATGTGCCAATTGCGTATGTCCCTATAAAGACTCACAAATCCTTTATAACAGTTTGGGCGTCAGCCGAGCGCGGGGGCCAAATCTACAGGAATCTAGAGCATGAATCGACTGCCACCAAGATGTACTTGTAAGCCCGTCAGATTGTAGGGGGCAACAGTGGTCCACATAGACACAAGCGAGAGGCCTGTCTGAAATCAGTAGTGGTGTTTGTGGTGGGCGTGCTTGGGTGGAACCCTTCATCTGCTCACAGATGTCACATTTAAGGTCAAATGCTTTTGTCTGTTTTGTTAAACCTGGCCACCAATAGCTTATTTCAATAGTGAAACTGTCGCAGTAATACCTGCGTGCGCTGAACCCAGACCATCAAGTGCAGCTAGAATTAAACCTAATCTGCGATCCATGTTTGGTATTACTCTATCCTCCACTCCTGAAATTTGAGCATATAGAATAATTTGTGCATCTAACTTGTAGGAGTACTTGAGTGGAAAGCTTTTTGGCACTGCTGAGCTGTTTTTGCATGAAGCAATAACAGCTACCATTATGTCTCCGTCTATTCTCGTGCGAGAATGAGTGATTGCAGCAATAGCAGCAGTTCGCACTGTCGCAACTTGTGTTTTTAATGTAGAATCGAATTTGTGTGGTGTGGATTGCAGTAGGGTGGGGTGGAGTGGGGTAGATTGGGGCAAAGTGGGGGAGTAGAGTGGAGTGGGGTATACTGTTGCGGGGGTGGATTTGGGGAGGGGTAGATTGGAGTAAGTTAGATTGAAGTGGAGGGGGGTGATGTAGATTGGAGTGGAGTGGAGAGGGATGGATTGGGGTGGAGTTGGTTAGAGTGGAGTAGAGTGGGATAGACTGGAGTGGATTGTGGTAGATTGTGGTAAAATGGAGTGTGGTAGATAATGGTAGATTTGAGTGGGGTAGATTGTTGTAATTTGGAATGAGCTAGATTGTGGGGGAGTGGTGTAGATTGCGGTGGAGTGGAGAAGATTAGAGTGGAGAGGAGTTGGATAGATTGCAGTAGAGTTTGGAATAGAGTGGGGTAAAATGTAGTGGAGTGGGGTAAATTGCAGTGGATTGGGGTAAATTGTACTTGGGTAGATTGCAGTGGGGTGGGCTGGAGTGAAGTTGTGTAGATTGGAGTGGATTGGCGTACATTGGAATGGGGTGGATTGGGGTAGATTGGAGTGGGGTAGACTGGGGTGGAGTAGACTGGGTAGATTGGAGCAGAGTGGGGTAGATTTTAATGGAGTGTGGTAGATTAGAGTGGAGTGGGATAGTTTGGGGTAGAGTGGAGTGGGGTAGATTGGAGTGGGGTACATTGTAGTGGAGTGGAGTAGATTGGATCATAGTGGATTGGGTAGATTGGAGTGGAGTGGGGTAGATTGGGGTAGATTGAAGTGGGGTGGGGCGAATAGGGGTGGGGTAGATTAGAGTTTAGTGGGGCAGAGTGGAGTGGGGTAGATAGGGTGGAGTGGAGTGGGGTAGATTGGAGTGGAGTAGATTATAGTAAAGTGGAGTGGGGTAAATTGGGGTACATTGGAGTGGAATGGGGTATACTGGAGCGGGGTAAAGTGGAGTGGGGTTAGTGTTGTGGAGTGGCATAGGGTGGAGTGGCATGTTGTGTCATCAAGTGAGTGATGTAGATTGGAATGGCGTGGAGTCGGGTGGCGAGTGGCGGGCGTGTCATCAATCAGGGGGAATTGTAAGCACGCTACTCCCCCGTGAGGGTCTCAAGGCGCTGGGGGGGGACCACCGTTCCGTTCAGTCAAAGAGCCAGGTCTTGAGAGCCTTCCTGAAAGTGTTCAGGGAGGGGGTGCGTCTGATGTCTATCGGGAGCTCGTTCCAGGTCTTGGCTGTGACGTAGGGGAAGGCTCTTTACCCTGTTCTGGCTCTGCAGATGCGTGGTGTTTCAGCGAGGACGAGGTTGTCGGATTGGAGGTTTCTCTTGGGTACGTGGAAGGTGATTCTCTCATTGAGGTATTGGGGTCCAGTGTTGTGGAGGCATTTGTAGGCGTGGGTGAGCATCTTGAAAGTGACTCTCTTCTCGACGGGAAGCCAGTGGAGATTCCATAGGTGTTGGCTGATGTGCCCGTGTTGAGGGATGCCGAGGACGAGTCTGGTGGCGGTGTACTGTATCGTCTGGAGCTTGTGGAGTAGGGACTTGTTGATGCCGGCGTAGAGGGCATTTCCATAGTCAAGTCTGTTGGTTATGAGTGTGTGGGTGACTGTCTTCCTTGACTCGGGAGGATCCATTTGAAAGTCTTACGGAGGATGCGGAGGGTGTTGAAGCTGCTGGAAGCGACGGCGTTGACCTGTCGGTTCATGGAGAGGGAGGAGTCGAGTACGATGCTGAGGTTTCTGGCGTGGTCTGTGGGGGTCAGAGGGCTGCCGAGGGCGATGGGCCACCAGGTGGTTCCGAGGATGAGGACTTCTGTCTTCTCCGAGTTGAGCTTCAGGCACCTATTGCTCATCCAGGATGCGACATCCTGCATTCCTTCCTGGAAGTTGAGTCTGGTGGTGGTGGGGTCCTTGGTGATTGAGAGGATGAGCTGGGTGCCGTCGGCATAGGATACTATGCTGAGGCCGTGCTGTCTGGCGATGGCGGCGAGGGGTCCATGTAGATGTTGAAACGGGTTGGGCTGAGCGATGATCCCTGGGGTACTCGGCAGTTGATTTCCGTGGGTTCGGAGAGAAAGGGTGTCAGTCGGATCCTTTGGCTTCTGCCGTGGAGGAACAAGCGGATCCAGTCGAGGGCGGTTCCTTGTATGCCAGCGTCGTGTAGTCTGGTGGCGAGTGTGCAGTGGGAGACGGTGTTAAATGCTGCCGATAGGTCAAGTAGGATCAGGGCTGTGGTGTTGCCTTGGTTGAGGAGGGTGCGGATGTCGTCTGTGGCAGCAAGTAGGGTGGTCTCGGTGCTGTGTTTGCTGCAGAATCCGGATTGAGAGGGGTCGAGGATGGAGTTGTCTTCGATGAACCTTGTTAGTTCTGCGTTGACGGTCTTCTCAGTGACTTTTGCAACGAAGGGGAGGAGCGAGATGGGCCGGTAGTTCTTGAGGTCCGTGGGATCTGCTGGGGGCTTCTTGAGCAGGGGTTTGACTTCTGCGTGTTTCCAGTCGTCGGGGAAAATGCCGGTCTTGAAGGTGGCGTTGATGGTGCGTCATAATTCTGGCGCCATGGCGGCTCTGTGGTAGATGTTTAGTGGCCAAGGGTCTGTGGGGGCCCCCTAGTGGATGCCTTTCATGGTCGAAGTGGTCTCTTTGGTCGTGACCGGTGTCCAGGAGATGATGGTGGGTTGGCTGGTGTCACCGGAGGGCGGGTGGTTGCGCGGTCAGGTGTTTGGTCGTTGAAGTAGTCGTAGAGGTTTTTGATCTTCAGATGGAAGTAGGATCTGAGCTTGTCGCACAGGTCCAGGGAGGGGGTGATGTCCATGGCTTTGCTGGGGGGCTTGATGAATTCCTGGATGACGCTGAAGAGTTCCTTGGAATTGCTGGAGTTGGTGAGTATTTTGTTGTGGATGAAGGTTCTTTTGGTGGTTCTGATGCGTTGGTGGTATTACGTCATGGCGTTCTTGTAGGTGGTGTGGTTTTAAGGCGTCTTGCTGTTTCTCCAGTTCTTCTCGAGGCATCTGCAGGTGCATCTCGCTTCTTGGAGGTCGGTGGTAAACCAGGTGGCTTTTCTGGGGCACTGTCTGTCGGAGTTGCGTAGCGGGGCGAGCTTGTCTGCGCAGTTGGAAATCCATGTGTGCAATTCCCTGGCTGCGAGGTTGGCGTCAGTTGCAGCAGTGGGGGTGTTGCGGTTGAGGGTGGAGTTGAGTTGCTCCTCGGTGACTCTGCTCCAGTTCCTTCACGGAGGGCGTGGAGCAGGTTTGGGTGGCTTGGGTTTGTCGACGAGGAAGTGTACGCAGTGGTGGTCAGTCCAAGGGGGTTGCATGGTGTGGCTGAAGTGGATGTTGTTCCCTCTTGCGAAGATGGGGTCGAGGGTGTGTCCTGCCTTGTGGGTCGGTGTGGTGACGAGTTGTTTCAGTCCAATGTTGGCGAGGTTGTCCAGGAGGGTGGTTGTGTTGGGGTCTCTGGAGTGGTCAAGGTGGAAGCTCAGGTCTCCGATGAGTAAGTAGTCCATGGAGGCGATGGCGTGGGGTGCGATGAGGTTGGTGATGGTGTCGGCGAAGAGGGCCCGGGGGGTCTGTAGGCGAGTGTGCCGTGGAGTGTGGAGTTGGGGCTGGTCTGGACCTGGAAGTGCAGGTGTTCAGCAGTGGGGAAGGTGTCGCTCGAGGTAGAGAGGCGGAGGGAGTTTTTGTGCGCGATGGCGCGTCCTCCTCCTGGGTGGTTGGGTCAGTCCATCCTCTGGATCTTGTATCCGTCCGGGATGGCGATGGCGATGTCAGGGGCGGAGGAGGAGTTGGTCCAGGTTTCTGTAAAGAAGGCGACGTCGGGTGAGAGGGTGTCCAGGAGGTTCCAGATCTCCAAAGTGTGTCTGTGCATGGAGCGCACGTTGAGGAGGATGCATCTCAGGGCATCGGTGGTGTTGGTGGCGGGGGCGGTGGCGAAGGTCTGGCAGCAGTGGCGGCAGGAGAACTGGCCGTGGGTCATGTTCGGCGTGGACTGCTGGCAGTTGTTGTTTCTCCTGGGGTTAATTTCGAGGAGGGTGACTGAGGAGTAGTGGTTGATGGTCGGAGATCCAGGGTCCCTGGCGCTGGTTGCTGTCGGGTCACGGACGGGCACAGACGGGCTTGCCTTGCTCCACTACGCGCAGCCGCCATTAAATAGGGGAGGGGAAGGGAAAGCGCAGCTGGGAGGCAGGAAACGGCAATTGGGGAGGGGCCGCGGGGACGGCGACGGGACAAGGGCTATGAGCACGGAAAAATAAATAGCAGAAAACAAAAGAAGCAAGCAGACGGCAGAATTAACGAAACTGGGTAGGCAACAATGAGGGCGCAATACCGGTAGCAGAGACCAGGGGCAGGCATAGAGCGGGCCGAGAGCGATCTCGAACCCTGCTCGCACCAGGCAGCAGGCAGCGGCAGCGACAGACCAGCGGAGCTGTGGGGAGAACGAGCGGGTCTCTGGCCAGAAGGTCAGAGGACTCCCTCCGTTATCAACGCAGCAGCTGCAATTAAATAGGGGAGGGGGGAAAGCACAGCTGGGAGGCGGGAAACGGCAAGAGGGGAGGGGCTGCGGGGACGGCGACGGGACAAGGGCTATGAGCACGCAAAAATAAACAGCAGAAAAAACTGAAAACAAAAGAAACAAGCAGACGGCAGAATTAACGAAACTGGGCAGGCAACAATGAGGGCACAATACGGGTAGCAGGGACCAGGGGCAGGCAGAGAGCGGGCCGAGAGCGGTCTTGAACCCTGCTCGCACCAGGCAGCAGGCAGCGGCAGCGACAGACCTGCGGAGCTGCGGGCAGAACGAGCGGGTCCCTGGCCAGAAGGTCAGAGGGCTCACTCCGTCATCAACGCAGCAGCCGCCATTAATTAGGGGAGAGGGAGGGAAAGAGCAGCTGGGAGGTGGGAAACGGCAAGGGGGGAGGGGCCGCGGGGACGGTGACGGGACAAGGGCTATGAGCACGGAAAAATAAACAGCAGAAGAAACAGAAAACAAAAGAAACAAGCAGACGGCAGAATTAACTAAACTGGGCAGGCAACAATGAGGGCGCAATATCGGTAGCAGGGACTAGGGGCAGGAAGAGAGTGGGCCGAGAACGGTCTCGAACCCTGCTCGCAGCAGGCAGCGGCAGCGACAGAATGTCATAGAATGCCTTTGAGTGGAAAGGCTCTGAGTGGAGTGGTATGTCCTGGAGTGGAATGGAGTGTTGTAGAATGGAGTGGCATGGTATAGAGTAGAAGGACATAGAGTGGAGTGGTGTAGTGTGGAGAATGCATGATGTGGTAATGCACTGCCATTACAGACAACACATTTTCAATTGAAATGGCCATTACATTTGCACCGAAATATGATTTTACTGCACACAAACGATAATGGGCCCGATTCACAGAACTAACTTAAGATAAAATCCTAAACTTACTACCATTTTGGTATTCACAGAAGGCCCTTACTCATTTTGGTATTCACAGAAGGCACTTACTTACTCATTTTGAGTAACTTACTCATTTTGAGTAACTTACTCATTTTGTGTAACTTACTCATTTTGGTATACACAGAAGGCACTTACTCATTGATGAGTAAGTGCCTTCTGTGAATACCAAAAGGAGTAACTTACTCATTTTGAGTAACTTACTCATTTTGTGTAACTTACTCATTTTGGTATTCACAGAAGGCACTTACTCATTGATGAGTAAGTGCCTTCTTGAAGACCAAAATGAGTAACTTACTCATTTTGAGTAACTTACTCATTTTGTGTAACTTACTCATTTTGGTATTCACAGAAGGCACTTACTCATCAATGAGTAAAATGAGTAAGTTACACAAAATGAGTAAGTTACTCAAAATGAGTAAGTAAGTGCCTTCTGTGAATACCAAAATGGTAGTAAGTTTAGGATTTTGTCTTAAGTTAGCTCTGTGAATCGGGCCCCTTGTGTGCAAAGGTGACCACCGAGGGCCACATGTGCATAGACTCAGGTTTGCGATTACCTAATAGCACATTTTTGCAATTCGCTATTAGAAAATCGCAAACATCTATGTGCAGCAGTGTGTTTTACATTGTTTGCGATTCCCAGTGGGTCGCAAATTGACCTACCTCATTAATATTCAGTAGGTAGGTTGCAATTTGCGACCGATTGGGAATCGCTAAAAACACAGGGACGGTGGCCTGCTAGGGCCAGCAGACCACCATGTCTGTGTTTGCTTTTAAATAAAACAAGTTTTTCTTTTTTAAATGCAGGCTGTTTTCCTTAGAGCAAAACGGGATGCATTTCAAAAATGAAACATTTTCTTTTCATTTTATAAGAGTAGACAGTGGTCTGTGGGACCACTGCCTGCCCTCAAAAACCTTTCTCACATACATCATTCACAAAGGGGAATGGGTCCCTTGAGGACCCCTTCCCATTTGCGAATGGGTTACCACCTACTTGAAGTAGGCAGTAAAATGCAAATGTTTGGCAACCGTATTTTGGTCGGAAAACATTCACACATACCACTGTGAGTCGCTATTAGGAAAAGCTGGCCTTAACACGCGCCTTCCTAATATCGAATCGCTAACCCATTTTGTGATTCGATAATAGGTTACTAAATTGCAAAATAGGGTTTGGTATATGGGAAAATGCTATTTTCCAGTCGCAAAAGGCTCGATTCTGCAAATTGGGCCGTTTGCGACATGAAATTAGAAACGTACATCTTGCCTCTAGTGTATTGATGTGTTTTGTTCATATTCAAATATGTGTTTTTACCACGCTTCAGAATGACAAAAAAATGTGCTTCATTTGCATTAATTCTGATATATTCTGAAACATCAGCACAGTTCATGTTTTCTGTTGTGTGCTAGAAAACAATCTCACACTCTCTCCTCTTACATAGGTTCTCAGCACGATTGTCACATAAACTCTTTCACTTTGAAGTCAGAGAAAGAAAAGTAAACATCAAGCTCCCTCAGAAGACAGCTTGACATTGGACCTCTGCCTTTGAATGCACAGCAAATGTGACAAGATAAGAACAAGATTTAAATGCCTGTTTACAGAAAGTGGGTTTGTGGATGAATACAGTAACCAACGTTTGGGCAACATGAGGGATGAACTCAAGCTGAACAGCCTAAAACAAATAAAGCCAGCAAATCAAAAGTCAGGAAATGTGAGTTACAAACTACAAAGCCAATGGTCAGCAATGGACGGAATGCATTCCTAGGTCAGCTTTCCGAATGTCCCGAAGATATCTTTAGCAAACCAGACAGCTATGCTGTCTAGTAGGCTTCAACCTAAAAATTGTCTTGATGCAAAGTCAAAGATCAATAATCATATTGTAATAGCAAAGACAGAGCTGGAGCCTAACTAGAGTTGTGAACTGGGCAGACTAAAAGATGGGCCTGCTCAGTGGCGACTGCCGCCAATTGAAACCGTTAGGGCAGCAGGGGGTATGGGGGTGGGAGGAGGTAGAGGAGAGGTGGGGAAATAAAAAAAATAATAAAAAACACTTACCTGCCTCGCTGGTCCTACTGCCGGCCACCTCATTGCTCCTGCTCCTCTCGTCCCAGAAGTGGATGGGCCTGAAGGCACAGGCTCCCCACCCAAACCAGGCACTACTCTCTAGCATGAATGATGCGTCAGGTTTGGTCTGAGTGGCATGGCTTGCCGCTCAGACAGTGCCTGGGAGCCTGTGGCATTTCTCCAACCCAGCTGTGGAACACAGCTGGGTTGGAGAAACATAAGTGTGCATGTCTGTTTGGCCGGCCTTAGACTTATAAGTGCACAGTATTCCTCCCTGCCATGGCCCGGCCCCACCCCTCCCACTCCATCTATGTCGGACGTAACCAGCTCAGACAGATATAAATAAAACGATAATAACAATGTTTTAGTATTGTTTTATTTATCATCTGCTGGCAGCGGGGTGATGCTCCTCCATCATTATGGAGGAGCCGCCCCTGGTCCTGCCTGTACTTATCTACTATCAATCTGTGGACTTTTACTTATTATGCATTGATAAAGCCAATAGGTCTGGCTTCTATTTTTAATTGTGCCTAAAACATAACCAAAAACGAGCTTCAGCATGAGGAATGCAAAATGAAGAAGAATGAATGAAAAGTGAGGCACGAGGAGTAAAGTATGAGAAGTGTGACCACGAGTGAGGGATAGGGAATGAGGGATAATGGAAGTGGGTTGATGAATGAGTTGTACATAATGAGAAGTGACATCTCAGTTGTAATGAGTAAGAAGTGAGAGATAAGGGGCGAGGAATGAGGGTTGAGAAATGAGAATTGAGGAATGAAGAGTGAGAAGTGAGTGATGGGGAATAAGATGGTGGTGCAGATTGAGGGATGAGGAGTGAAGACTGAGACATGAGGAGAGGGTGATATGAATGAAGCAAGAGATGAAGAGTTAAGGATGAGCTGTGTGACCAGGGGTAAGAGATAAGGAATGAAGGGTGATGTTACTGGGAAGAGAGTTGATGAATGAGGCTAAGATCCGAATTGTGATGAATAAAGAGTGATGATTGAGGAGTGAGGATTAATGAATGAAGAGAGAGGAATGAGAATTTAGAGATGGAGAATGTTGAGTGAGGATGAGGAGGAAGGAATGAGGGATGATGACTGCTAAACACGAATGGAGGAATGACCAAGTGAAGGCTGTGGGAGGAAGGAATGATGGATAAGGA
This sequence comes from Calotriton arnoldi, assembly GCA_963921515.1. Lineage (NCBI taxonomy): Eukaryota > Metazoa > Chordata > Amphibia > Caudata > Salamandridae > Calotriton > Calotriton arnoldi. Next base: position 376,423 of record CAWUFW010001936.1, on the reverse strand, counting down.
ATAAGAAATGAGGATAGAAGGGAGAATCATGAGGGATGAGAGTTTATGAATAAGGAGTGAGGAAGCTTCATCTGTCTCACCAGTCCCAGCATATGCCAAAATCCTTGATTTAGCTGGAGACTCACACTTCTTTATCCCAAAGGTGGATTTATTTGAGCTTTCATCTTTTTTAAAGTTCTTCGACCAAAAATGGAAGGTAATGGGGAAATTAAATTCCCTTCATTTGTTACTAAATCACCCATTTATGTGTTACTACATGTTAGTTCCAGCCTCACACTTTAATGACTCCATATAGCTCTCCTTATTTACTTTTTCCTTTTAGGGTGACATTTTTTATAGCCCTGTCTTTCATACACGTTGATTTTAACTTGCTGCTAGTGCTTTTTGGGGGTGTTTTCATATTTGCTTGCAATTACCCAGCAAGTGGGGTCTTTCTGGAGTTGACTAACGTGTAACAAAATTTGGGTAGATGTGGACACCATCTCTGTAGCAAAGGACAGAATCTAAGTAATCGGCTAGTTTTCAAATATCTACAATCAATGCTTGACATCTTTTGTGAATTGTGGGCCCATGTTTAGAGTCTTTATTATTATGTAGAATTATACATGAATTATACAATTGTGATTTGCAGGGATATTTTTCATTGAGAGTTTATGACTGACATCAAATAGACAACGAGAGCGGAGCTCGAGGTGTCTTGATGTCAGTCACAACCCTTGAGGTGAAATACATCCCCATTACTCACAATTATCCATCTATAATTGCATGTTATATGTGCCCCCCCAAATCATCGGCCCCTGCTTATAGCTACTAGGCTGAGGCAAAGGAGTAATTGGGCAGCCATACATAATATGGCCTATCCTCCCTGTCCCACATGTGAAAAAAGTACCTTACGTGTCATCACTAACCAACCAACAACACTTTCCCACCCTAGGGTTCCGGATTAGCGTTCTACCAGCTGAAAAGTGCTTCTACACCTCATCAGGGTTAGCAAGCGCTACATAAATGCAAACCCTTCCCTCTTCTATCCCTCCACTGTCCTTTTTAATCCAAATAACAGCCTAACATGTCCACCGCTCAAATTAATTTCATATTTCCCTATACTAATACACCACTAATCCTTTTTTGGCTTTTGGTTCCAGAGCAGCGTGCTACTCGCCGAAATGCACTTCAACACCTCAATAGGGGTAGCAAGCAATATATAAATGCAAACCCTTCCCTCTTCTATCCCTCAGCTATCCTTTTCAATCCAAATAACAGACTAACATGTCCACTGCTCAAATTAATTTCATATTTCCCTTTTTGGGTTTCCGGAGTAGTGTGCTACTCACCGTAAAAGTGCTTCAAAGCCTCGCCATTGGTAGTAAGCGCTATATAAATGCAATTACAATACAATACTTCCCCCTCCTGCAGCTGTGCTTTCATTTCAGTCAAAGCAGACGAGCAGCACTGTGCTGACAGGCTACCAGCGAGCCCTGTCAACCTGGCCTGGGAGGTCTTTATGACATAGCAACAGTGGGTAACGGGTTTTGTTCTCACCTGTTGCTACTTCATAGTAGTGAGTTACAGGTTTAGAATCTGGTGTGAACGAAAGAGTCTTCCTATGGAAGCCATGCATAACAAAAGTATATTGGTAAAATAGCCTTCGAATCCATAACATGGACTGTTGCCAAAATATCAGTTTTTCACTTTCTGAGCTGGAAATCAATACTTTTCCAATGAGGTGTCTCACAAAGAGTCTGACTCAAAATCATTTATTGAGAAGTAGTACTACATGAGTACTCTTTAACGTAGTCTTACATGAATTTGTGAATCGTCCTAGAACGTTGAACTCATTGCCAGGCTGGCTACTGGTCGTTTTGGTGGGTTGGCAGGATGGGGGCCGGTTTCACTGCCGTGGGGGCCATTTTGTCGCTGGGGACCTGCCGGTCCTCTAAATAAACAACACAAAACAAATCGTTTCAAAGCGTACTTTAAAATCATTTCTTTTTGCATTGTTTATTTACAAATGCCTGGCAGTCAATCCAGCCCTGGTTGAGCTCCCTAGTCGTAGAAGTGAAAAGAGGGGACAGTCCTTTCTATTTGCACTAATTTCACATGAATACGCCTGAATATTCCCATTTTATTCCCATTTATGTTGTTTTGGGGCCAATTCACAAAGACATGTACAAGTATGTAAAAGAGTAGTACAGGGGTATTATTTTAGGTACTCTTTCAGGCTTGCATCAATTGTCCACAATATCTTTGACACCAGAAAGCACCTAATATTTTCCCAGTCATTAATATTTCTTCCTTGTCTGAAAATATTGTTCGCCTGAACCTAAAATGGTTTCAAACTTGGAGACACTTAAAAGACTGTTGCTCATGTTCCATCCTCCTGTCGTGCTAAAAGTAGGAGGCACTTCTGCATACCTCTCAAACACCTCACTTCAAAATGACTGTCTTGTGGCTTATTAGGGGTGCTCCAGAAGACAGATATTCATTCACTTTGCCACAATGGAGAAAGATCAGAGGTGGACTCATGCACAGAGCAGTGCGCTTTTCTGGTACTCCTATTAAATCCTATTAACAGTAAAGGAAAGCAAACGGCAGTTTTTAACTGTTCCCACAGAAAATCAAAAAGGAGACATAAAAATACTGCATCTTCCTTCATATATTTTTTATATTCTGCCATGTCCCTCCACCTGTAAGATTTGGAAGCCAAATCTCCTCTATGGTAATAAATATTAGGGTGGTCACTCACGCAACTTGGCATGGGCCTGTATTAATGTGGTCAAAGTAACTATAAGGTGCCTTTTTATTTAAATGTAATGTAGATTAATAGATTAAATTTGCAAGGTTGTTCGTCCCTTATTTTCCAGTCCCTCCGAGTTTTTGTTTAGCAGGGTAAAATTAAAAAAGAGATACCGTAAAAAGAAAGAAGTGGAAAATTCTGACCGCATTTTTGAGGTGGGTCCAGAAGCAAGCTAAGCACATCGATCGTGACCTCCGATTGGCCACAGCGCAAGTTCTCGGGCTCAAGTGGGGAAGGATCCTTCCAACATAAACACGCGATTCTGCTGCAGCGACAGAACGTTCAACTTTTGGCCGTTGGTCACGTTCCAGCATCTCACTCTTCCAAAAGCTCCCGTCACCCACATTTCACCCTCAAAATATTTAGATGAAGTGTCATGTTTGAGCAGTAAAACTTATGCAATTTCTTTTGGGCCAAACTACAAAATATTATAAACCCCATAAGACGCACGAGCATAAGCATGTACATTGCAGCATTGTAAAGCTATACCCTCATTAATTACTATCATGTTGTTGAGGTACAAATATTTACAGACCAGCTCCCCCCTGAATGTTTAATCTAGAGCAGATGCGGTTTGAGTTCATCTGTTTGGCTTGGCAGTCACTGCTGGGAGAGACGTTTCATTGCGCAGCTCTCCTGCAGCCGGGGAGCAGAGAGCCCATTACAGCGTTCATCTGTTTATGACAGAACAAAACACAGCCTTCTTCAAAAAATCTCCTCAGCGGGGCATTTTCCATGAGCTCCCTCAGATTTACAGTGCGCGCGATGATCCAGGCTGTGCCCTTCCCACATGCGCCAGAGGATGGCCGGGGTCATTTCCAAAGCTACATAAAAAAAAAAAAAATCAGCTACAAAACACAATTACGTGGGGAGTGGGTCAAGTACGTGGTGGCTGAGGTCTTTTAAGGGGATAGGAGAAGACGATGACATGGCTTCTCATAACCTCATCAGGACTGGTGGGTCGGTGGAGGCATGCACCCTGAATATTGACCCATAATATCGATAAGACACAATATTGAGGGCAAACTATCGGAAAAAAATATCAACCGGTAGGTAAGTCTAGGTTTTCTATATCTAACTCCACATATATGTGCCTACTCGATACATATATTTTCAAGGTACATAGATGTGGAGTTAGGAATAGTGGTGGGCGCAATGTGGTGCAAGTGCAACACGATTTAAAAATTAGATTTATGAAGCCACGCAAGGCTTCTTTACGTGGCCCTGAGTGGCTCAATAAATATGGAGTAAAGCAACGCAGCGCAAATCTCTGTGTTGCCTTACTCTGCGCTAGGGAGACATTCCATGAGTGCTGTGTGGGTGCTCCCACGCAACTCCCATGGATTTTTGACGCATACCCAGATTTACCAGAACTGGTAAACCTGGGAATGCGCCAAAAAGATACGCCATCCCAGGAGAGGCGTAACGAGGCCTTGTTACTTTCTCTTCCTATGTGTGCTGAATTTTGCAGCACACATAGATAAAAGAATATGCCACTCAGGATTGTTTTTGGGTAGGAAGGTGCCCCTTCCTGCACAAAAACAATCCTGCATGCAACACAGGCACCCTTGAACCATGGTGCAAGGGTGCCTGGGTTGGCGCTAGGCTGCCAAATGACATTAACATTTAAAACTATTGGAACTCAAAAAACTACAGATAATCACCAGTTAGGTTTAGCAAAGTTAACTATAACTTGCCCCCACACAATGGACTCTTATGACCTCACATATTACATCACTCATGACATTCTAAAACATCATTTATGACATCACTGGTGACATCTCAAAGGACATCATTGATGACATTACTGATGACATCACTGGTGTCATCATCCAAAGAGTGTGCTAGTTTGCTTTATAGTTTACATGGTGGCGGGTAACTACCTAATTTTGCACAGCCTGTTTCCATCTACGGGTGAAAGTGTAAATGTTTACAAAACACATGTGCTCCTAATACATCATAGGTATGTAGAGGTATTGAACATGTTATAAATCTTTGTTTTGAAGAGTAACTCTTTCTGCACGTGATAGTTGACAGCTTGCGTTCAGCATGTTCCACACATATTTTTTGTCTCTGCAGATAAAGTTTCCAACAGGGCAAAGATTTTACGTACTACATACTAAGGGGATTATTTATGGGAGGCTTGCGTCAGATTTGCACCACACAAAGTGGTATATGTGTGACACAAGCCTCTAAGTCAGATTTATGAAGCCACGCAAAGCCACTTTGCGTGGCTTTGAATGGCTTCAAAAATCTGGAGTAAGGCAACGCAGCTCAAATCACTGCGTTGTCTTACTCTGCACAAGGGTGGCGTTCCATGGGCATTGTGGTGGGTGTTCCTAGCAACTCCCATGGTTTCTGACGAATTCCCAGATTTACAAGGACGTAAACCTGGGAATGTGCCAAAATCATACGCCTCCTCAGGTGAGGTGTAACGAGGAGAATTATCCTTATTTCTCCTGGTTCTTTCCTCTTTCTACATGTATTACATTCTGCAGCACACATAGAAAGAGGTAAAAGCCTCTAAGGATTGATTTTGTGCAGGAAGGTGGCCCTTCCTGCATAAAAACAATCCTGCATGCAATGGAGGCACCCTTGCATCATGGTGCAAGGGTGCCTGTGCTGGTGCTAGACTACCAAAATGGCGCCAGTACAAGGGGAAAGGACAAGAATGCGTCATATTAGATGAATATAGCACATTCCTACCCTTTCCCAGTAATGCAGGGCAGCGCAGAAAGGTGACTTGCTGCCCTGCGCCACTAATTTCATAAATATGCCCCTAAGTACTGTAAGCAGCCTAGAGTTATTAGGATCATCTCAGCATGACAATTTCTACATAACATAGAAGACTGAGTGCACCAGGTACTAACCTGTGCACTAGGTACTAATCTATGTACATGTGCTTGTTTTGCTTCAGAAGATGGGTTATCTGTAAAGATTTCCCACAGTATAAAGGCTGCAGGCAGTATGATCTATAGCACCTTCAGACCTTGGTAATTTTAAGTGAATAGTCTTTCTTTAGAGAAGGTTTGCATAGAGTGCACACTGTTCATAGTAGATACTTTTTAATACCTTGTGGTGTATTTCTCATGAGAGTTTCACTGTCTGCAAACAGTGTGTCACAGAGCAAACTCACTCTCTCCATAGAGTAAATAGTGTTTACAGTACCCACTTTTCTACTCACATCTACTTCATTTCTCAATGTAGATTCAGTGACTTTGAGGGGTTTGATACAGGTAAACACTGTCCGTAGTAGGGCATTAGTTATGTAACAGGGCTTGAGTATCTGAAGGAACTTGGGGGCATATTTACAAGGGGATATCACCACCAGAGCTTCACATTTAGCGACGTTCTGGTGGCAATATGACCATCTCTATATTTACAAAGCGGCGTTAAGCCACGTTTTGTGGCTCAACGCCGCCTTGTAAATAAGGCCCCTTTACACACATCACTTAGCGTGAAAAGGGCGTGCAATGGGTGTTGCTGGGGGCGTTCCACCGCAACACTAATTGCTTATGACAGTGTCCCAGATTTACAAGGATGTGTAAATCTGAGGTAGCACCAAAAACTAATGCCATGCAAGAGTAGGCGTTAAAATGGTGAAACAACGAGAAATACTTTTATTTCTCCTTGTTTTTGCTTTTCTATGTGTGCTGCATTCTGCAGCACACATAGAAAGAGCAAAATGCCATTAATTATTGTTTATGTGCAGGAAGGTGTTCCTTTAGCGCCAGAGCTAGGGAAAACACAGGGGTGCACCATATTTTTGTTTTTTTCCGTGAAAATACAGATTGAACACTGTGTGCAGTACAGGTTACCCTTTTATCTGTTGTTGATAGCCAACATGAACTCAGCTAACCATGCAGTTTACAGTATAGGGTCAATGTCGCATATAACAGAAGATTGCTTCACCTATGGGGGGTTGTATGTACGATAGCAGTAATGATGCTTCTTATTATTCTGAGCTATTTTTCACTTACTTTCATAGCTCTAATGCCATGCCTGTTTATAGAGATGTCATCAGTGATGTCTTAAATGATGTCATAGAACGTCATCAGTGATGTAATATGTGAGGTCCTAAGCAGTGCATGGAGGCGGCACAAGTTATAGTTACCTGTGCTAACTATAAATGGTGAATTTCTGTGGTTTTTTTTAGTTCAAAACTTAATGTTGTCACTGACATATTCACCTAACTATAACATCACTTTAACCTATGGTGCCATATTTATGAAAGGGTTGCATCGCTTTTGCACCACACAATTGAGTGCTTACGTGATGCAACCCTTTAATTCAATTTATCAAGTCACGCAAGACCACCTTGCGTGGCTTGATAAATCCAGAGTAATGAAACACAGTGCAAGTTGCTGCGTTGCATTAGTCTGTCCCAGGGAGGCATCCCACAGGTGGTGCGTGTGTGTTCCCACACAAAACCCATGGATTTTGATGTATTCTCATATTTACCATATGTGGTTAATCTGGGAAGGCAACAAAACCGCTACACCTCCCAAGTGAGGCATAACGAGGAGAAATATGTTTATTTCTCCTTGTTTTTTCATCTTTCTATGTGTGCTGCATTCTGCAGCACACATAGAAAGAGGAAAATACCTCAAGCTATTGCTTTTGTGCAGGAAGGTGCCCCTTCCTGCACAAAACAATCCTGCTTACAACGCAGGCACCCTTGCACCATGGTGCAAGAGTGTCTGTGTTGGCACTAGGCAGCACATTGTGCGCCGGCACTGGGAAAAGGCAGAAATGTGCTGTATTATGTGCATGTTTTCCCTTTTCCTGCCACGCAGCACAGTGCTGCAAGGTGACTTGCTGCGCTGCGCTACGTGACTTTTAAAAAAATATGCCTTTGGTTTTTTCAGTGAATTTCTAAGGTTTTTTAAAAACAAAAACAGATCTCTTTATCGCACTTAACTATAACGTTACTTTAACCTCTGGGAATTTTGAGTAAATTTCTACTTTTTACTAATGTAAAGTAATATTTTACTATCATACGTAAAGCCAACCCCAGCCGTGCACGGCCCCTGCGGCCAACCCCCCCACAGGCAGTCAACCCTGGCCGTGGCCAGCAGGGGTTTGGCCACAGAGCTTGGCCTGCCTCCAAGCCCTATGGCCAAACCTCTGCAGGCTGTCAACCCCCTGCTGCACACAGGCTTTGGCTGAGCGCATTGGGGGTTGGCCACAGGGCTTGGCCTCCCACCAGGCCCTGAGTCCAAACCCCTAGCAGGCTGCCAACCAAACGATGCATACAGCCTTTAGCGTGGATGGCATAGGGTTGGTGTTCGGGCCCTGGTGGTCCCATCCCGAGGTCAAAACATATTTATTAATGGGATGGGGTGTGCAGCCCCCCTCGTCGAGTCTTAATTGGCCTCAGGGGCTCCATTACCCAGGGCCAGTTCCAATAAAAAGGGGAGGGGCAGCATGGCTTCCTCCCCAAGCTTAAAAGGACCCAGGACCCCATCCCCCGGGGCCAAATGCAATTAAACAGGAGAGGGGATGTGCAGGCCCCCTCTCCTAACATTTTTGGGCCCTGGGGACCCCATCGTCCAGAGCCAAATTCATTAAAAAGGGGATGGAGCTGCCCACTTCATGTCCCAGAGGCTTCTTGGACCCTGGGGACCCCACCCCGGAGTCAAATTCTGAAGGGAAGGAGGCATGCAGCCCCCTTCCCGAGCCCTAATAGGCCCCAGTGACCCCATCCCCTAGGGCCAAAAACAATAAAAAAGGTGGCTAGGATCCGCTCGACACCCTTCTTGGGCCCTGATGGACCCCCATCCCCTGGGGCCAAAATCTAAGGGAATGGGGGCATGCAGCCCCCCTCCCTGAGTCCTAATAGGCCCTGGTGACCCTGTCCCACTGGGCCAGACTCCATAAAAAAGGGTAGGGGGGCCCCAACCCCTGGGGGCCGTTCATTTCTTTTATAAAGGGAGGATGGCCCTCCTCCCCTTTTTTAGGTAATCGGCCCCGGGGAATGGGGTCCCCGGAAACTTTGAAGTCTACCCTCCACTATGTAAACTACAAAAAAAACTAACACACTCATTGGATGATGTCATCAGTGATGTCAGCAATGAAATGTCAATTTGAAATGTCATCAGTAATGTCATAAATTATGTCATAGAACACGTCATGAGTGATGTAATATGTGAGGTCATAAGCAATGCACTGCGGGGGCGCAAGTTACAGTTAGCTCTGCTAACTATAACTTGTGAATGTCTGTGTTTTTTTTTAGTTCAAAATGTTATTGTTATTACTGACAAATTCACCTAACTATAACGTTACTTCGATGCCTCGTCAGGGGTAGTAAGCGCTACATAAATGCAATTACAATTATAATTAATTGAACCTTTGGTTTTTTCAGTGAATTTCTAGGTTTTTTTTAACGGAAAGTAATTTTTTATTGTCATACATAAAGCCAACCCCCCGCCGTGCACAGTCTTTGCCGATGCACAGCAGGGGGATGGCAACAGGGCCTGGCCTGCGACAAGCCCTGTGGCCAAGCCACCGGGAGCCAGCACCCTTGCATTCTACTAACTTGGAAGGGGTGTGGCCAAATAGGCAGAGTTTGTAGGTGATTTGGCGCCTTTGCATACTCAGCAACAATTAAAAGGGAGAACCGTGGCCTCTGCCGTCAGACCAGAAGATGACAAGAAAGAACCCACTTGTCTTCGACAGTCACTACAGAAGAGATTGCACTCCAATAAATCAACAATGCATTCACCTTTATGGATTTCAGATTGTTTTTCTACGTACAAATTTAGAGAAAACATACTGTCCACTAGCCTCCAAAATGGCGGTAATGCCGTTGCATACTACTAACTTGAAAGGGGCAGGGCCAAACGGGCGGAGCGTGTAGGTGATTTGACACTTTTGTATACTCAGCAGCAATTAAAAGGGAAAACTGTGGACTCTGCCCTCAGACCAGGAGACAAAAAGAAAGAACCCACTTGTCTTGGACTTGGACAGTCACTACAGAAGAGATTGCACTTAAATAAATCAACGATGCATTCACCTCCATCAAGGATTTTTAATTGTTTTTCAATGTCCTATTGTAGAGAAAACACACTGTCCATCTGCCTAGAAAATGGCGGGAATGCTGTTGCATACTGCTAACGTGGAAGGGGCGGGGCCAAACGGGTGGAGTTTATAGGTCTTTTTGTAAGGGGAGGGAGCCATGAAGCCCACCTCCCTGAGCCTATTCTAGCTTTGGGGACCTTTTCGCCCTGGGGCCTCTATTTTAAATTGGTGGGTGCCCTGGTGCTAACCCAGGGCACCCATAATTCACAATGTTGGGAGCAACGAGGAGAGCCCCAGGGCCCCCATTGCCCCAGCCGGCTCACCATATGCTGCAGGAACCCCCATTGCTCCGGCCCGGAGGGAGCAGCTATTTATGCTGCTCCCTCCGGGCAGGAGCAATCTATTGATCTGTTTTCCTGCCCACATCAGTGCAGGCAGGGAACAGATCACAAGTCTGCTCACAGCTGGCAGGATCATTTTTAAAGCTCCCGTCAGCTGAGAGCAGACTTTGTGTTTGCTCCCTTTTGACAAGAGTTTTGAAAATGCTCCTGCCAGACGGAAGCCAACACATGTCTCTCTGCCCATGCTGGTGTGGGCAGAGAAACTACTGTGTCCCGGGGGTGGGCTTTCCAGGACACAGTTTGTTTGCCGGTCCCAGGTAATGGGGTCCCCGGTGGTCATTAATTGCCCAGGGAGGGGGGCTAAGTGGCCACCCTCCCTTTTTGTTGAAAGTAGTGGCCCTTGGGAATGGAGTCCCCAGGCCTTTTAGAGGCTCGGGTATGAAGGCCACATGGCACCCTTCCCTTTTTTGTAAGTTTCAGCCCAGGGTGGGCTACCTTGCGCCTATTATGACTTGGGGAGGGAAGCTGCGTGCCCCCTCCCCTTATGAAATGAGGCTCTGGGTTGAGCTCTCAGGGCCTGCAATTGAAAAAATTCAGCCCCTGCCGCCATTTTGTTTTTATTATTTTTTTCAATCCCACCGTAGTCCCTCGGGATCAGGATCGAATTTTGCCAATTTCTTTCGTATTTTGGCCTTGAGGGGTCCCTCTGGGTTCCCCCATGGGGCCTAGGGGGGCAGGTTATCCCTACCCTGCCACTTTATATTACCTTTTTTTTAACTGCAGGACAGGGGACTCAGTCTCTGAGTCCTGTAATGGCTGCCAGGAAAATGTTTCTCATGTTGCTGGCAGCCAATCAAAGTGCTTGCTCCCGCGGGAGTCTGACTCCCATAGGAGTGAATTGGCCCAATGGAAAGAAAGCTCCCTTGGCAATCAGAACACTCTATTTTTGGACTAGTGCTCCCGCAAGAGTCTCTCAAGCCTCTCGCGGACCCAACCATCCAGATATACAAATATTTTTGATCTTTAATATAAAATAAGACTACTGAATAGATTTACACCAAATCACAAATAGCACAATCTGCTTACTAAGATCTAGCTTCCTGCCAAATTTGGTGCAGTTCCATTCAGCAATGTTTTCTGTAGCCCTTCTAGAATAAGTTCATGGTAAATGCATGGGAATTTTGTATTTTTGGACCCCCCCTTTTTTCTCGGTCCCTGCTTGACGGATCACACGAAAGTTCCCATGCACAAACTAGTCAAAAAGTAGCACCTTTTTGAAACGTTTGTGGAGATTCGTCAAACGGGGCCAAAGTTATTGGCAACACAAAAAACGCTTTTCCTGTGGAACAGTTGACCTAACTGTAACTACCCACTGGATAATATATATATTTATATATATATTACCTACTGGTGGTCACCAGTAGGTAGTTATATTTAGGACGTAGTTTTCATAGGAAAATAATTTTTTGTTTTGCCAATAACTTTGGCATCGTTTGACGAATCTTCATGAAATTTTCAAAATTAGTACAACAGTCAGTTCAGCTGCTGTGTTGAGAGTTTCAGGGTGATTCATCATGCATGGGCCGAGAAAAAGGGGGGGTCCCAAAAAGTTTTTTCCCAATGCAATTTCCCATAGAGATTTTGAACATGACTTCAGTCCGAACCGCAAGACGTAATTACACAAAGTTTGACAGAAATGTAGGTCTTGGTTCAGAAAGCGACCTTTTTGTTATTTGGTGTAAATCCATTCAGTAGTTTCTGAGATATTAAAGGAAAAATAAATATAAATATCAAGGGACACGGACACTCCGCGGATTCACCCGCAGTGAATCCGCGGCCCCACGTGCCACAGCAAGGCCCTGATTGGCTGGCCTCAACTTGAGAGAAAAGTTTCTGCTGACATGGGGCTGAAAAGTACGGTGAAAACCAGATGAAGGGGTCAAGGTAGAGGTTCCCTGATCCCAAATTTCTGTAACAGAGGTATCAAAAGTAGACATGTTGGGCAAGAAATTGCCTAAAAAGTTTTTTGCCCACACATGAGATCCGCAGAGCCCTCTTGGCACTCAGCACGGCCCCCCTGTAACTCCACAACAGATAGGTGAATCTCACTGCAAACATATATATATATACACATACCCACTCACAGACCCAAAGAGCCACTCACACACTCACCCACACAGACACTCACACAGCCACTCACAGACCCACATAGAAACACACAAACCCATCACAGGCCCAGAGAGAGACTAACATACCCACTCAAAGACCCATGGAGTCACTCATACACCCACTCACAGAGACACTCAAACACCACACTCACAGATTCACAGAGACACACACACCCACTCACAAACCCACAAAGACAGATACACACCCACACACAGACCCACACAGAAGCTCACACACTGACTCACAGAACTGCTCAGACACTCTCACACCCACTCACACACCCAGAGACACTCACACACCCACTCACAAACCCACAGAGACACACACACCCAGTCACAGACCCACAGAGACACTCACACACCCACTCACAGACCCACACAGAAACTCACATGCCCACTCACAGACCCACTCAGACACTCTCAAACCCACTCACAGGCCTAGAGAGATAATCACACACCCACTCACATATCCACAGAGAGACTCACACATCCAGTCACACACCCAAACAGACACTCACACAGCCACTCACAGATCCACACAGAAACTCACACACCCATTCACAGACCCACTCAGACACACACACAGACACACATTCCCAGTCCCAGAGAGACACTCACATACCCACTCAAAGACCCACAGAGACAAACACCCACACTAACACAGCTACTCACACACCCACTCACAGAATCACAGACACTCACACACCCACCTCCAGACCCACACAGACACTCACACACCCACTCACAGAATCACACAGATACTCTAACTCCCACTCATAGGCCCAGAGAGACACTCACACACCCACTCACAGACCCACAGAGACACAAACCCAGTCACACACCCACACACAGAACCATAGCGACACTCACACACCCAGTCACACACCCACACACCCACTCACACACCCACTCACAGAACCACAGAGACAATGACACACCCAGTCACAGACATATACAGAAACTCACACACACAATTACAGACCCAAACTGACACATAACACCCACTCACAGGCCTAGATAAACACTCAGACAACCTCAGACCCACAAAGACACTCGCACACCCAGTCACACACCCACAAAGATATTCTCACACACACTCCCAGTGAGATACTCACATACCCACTCATAGACCCACAGAGACACACACCTAGTCACACACCCACACAGCTACTCACACACCCACTTACAGAATCCCAGAGACACTCAGCCACCTACCCCCAGACCCACACAGACACTCACACACCCAGTCACGGATCCACACAGAAACTCACACACCCAGCTACAGACCCACACAGCCACATCACTCCCACTCACAGGCCTAGAGAAACACTCACACACCCACTCACAGACCCACAGAGACACTCACATGCCTAGACACACACCCACAAAGACACTCACACAGCCACTCACAAACCCACCCAGAAACTCACACACCCACTCACAGAATCACACAGATACTATCACACCCACTCACAGGCCAAGAGAGACACTCACACACCCACTCACAGACCACAGAGACACAAACCCAGTCACACACCAACACAGCCACTCCCAAACCCACTCACAGAACCACAGAGACACTCACACACCCAGTCACCCACCCACACAGCCAACCACACACCCACTCACAGAACCACAGAGACACTTACATACCCACTCAAAGAGCCACACAGACAATCACCCACCCAGTTACAGACCCACACAGAAACTCACACACCCAATTATAGACCCAAACAGACACAAAACACAGTCACAGGCCTAGAGAAACACACATACCCACTCACAGACCCACAAAGACACTCACACACCCAGTCACACACCCACAAAGACACTCACACATACACTCCCAGTCTCAGAGAGACTATCACTTACCCACTCACAGACCCACAGAGACACACACCCAGTCACACAACCACACAGCTACTCACACACCCACTCACACAATCACAGAGACACTCACACACCTACCCCCAGATCCACACAGACACTCACACACCCAATCACAGACCCACACAGAAGTTCACACACTGACTCACAGAACTGCCCAGATACTCTCACACCCACTCACATACCCTGAGACACTCATATACCCACTCACAGACCCACAGAGACACTCACACACCTAGTCACACAACTACAAAGACACTCACACAGCCACTCACAGACCCACACAGAAACTCACATACCCACTCACAGAATCACACAGATACTCTCGCACCCACTCACAGGCCCAGAGAGACACTCACACACCCACTCACAGACCCACAGAGACACAAACCCAGTCACACACCCACACAGCCACTCCCACACCCACTCACAGAACCACAGAGACACTCACACCCAGTCACACACCCACACATCCAACCACACACTCACTCACAAAACCACAGAGACACTTACACTCCCACCCACAGACCCACACAGACAATCACACAACCAGTCACAGACCCACACAGAAACTCAGACACCCAATTACAGACCCAAAGAGACACATCACACCCACTAACAGGCCTAGAGAAACATTCACACACTCACTCGAAGACCCACAAAGTCAGTCACACACCCAGTCACATACCCACAAAGATACTCACATACACACTCCCAGTCCCAGAGAGACATTCACTTACCCACTCACACAATCACAGAGACACTCACACACCTACCCCAGACCCACACAGACACTCACACACCCAGTCCCAGACCACCACAGAAGCTCACACACTGACTCACAGAACCACTCAGACACTCTCACACCCACTTACACACCCAGAGAGACACACATACACCCACTCACAAAGACACTAACACAGCCACTCACAGACCCACACAGAAAATCACACACCCACTCATAGAATCACACAGATACTCTCACACCCACTCACAGGCACAGAGAGACACTCACTAACCCACTCCCAGACCCACAGAGACACACATCCAGTCACACACCCATGCAGCCACTCACACACCTACTCACAGAACCACAGAGACACATACACACCCACTCACAGACCCACACAGATACTCACCCACTCACAGACCCATACAGAAATTCACACACCCACTCGCAGATCCACCCAGACACTCTCATACCCACTCAAAGACCCACAGAGACACTCACACAGCCAGTCACACACCTTAAACAGCCACTCACACACCTACTCACGGACCCACACAGACACTCACACACCAAGTCCCAGACCCACACAGAAACTCACATACCCAGTCACAGACCCACATAAACACTATCACACCCAGTCACACACCCACACAGCCACTCAAACACCCATTCACAGATCCACAGATACACGCACACACCCGGTCACAGGCCCATAGAGAAACTCACAGACCCACTCATAGACCCAGATATACAGTGATACAATCACTCACAAAGCAATGCAAGAGAATCCTGAATGTGCTGGTTTATATGGAATGTGTGCTTTTGGTTTGTGGAACCTCAACAGATCCAAAGAGTCAAGAAAATATTTTTTTAAATGATTTTAAAAAGAAGAAGACCCACTGTTTTGGAAAAAGTGTGACTCTAAAAAGAGCCTTAGTGTTTATGGTGTGTAGAAGATAACTACACATAAAACAGGAAGCAGTCTTTCAAGTTGTTGAGGAACAACCTGTTGCCTTTCTCTATGAAATTAATTCTATCATTTCTATATATACCGTCCATATCAAAGTGTAAATATTGTGGCCATATGGAGCCCATGTTTTGGTCTCTGAGGAATGCAGAACGTTTTATTTACGTTTCCTGGATTTGTCTGTATGTGGACAGAATTCAGTTGACCACTTCCACTTCTGCCTTTGGCAAATGTTGGAGAACATCAAGGCAGTGTGAGGGAAAAGTGCCTTTTAATTGGGCAAAGGTGTCCTTCAGTAGGATTTCCAGTCCTACCCCAGACATTGTGCCTAGGTCATTGCCACCACAGTGCACAATCATGAGGTATGGATGTTGGCAATCAGCAATGCTTTCAACCAAAGTTAGCAATTGATGCCACTTTAATCCTCTCTGCCAACCCAAGTAATATGCACATTAGTCAGACCCAAGTCCCTGTCAATGCCACTCTTTCTAGCACACTTGGTGGTCCAAAACACAAAGCTATGACCCACAATCCGCACTCTAACCATTTTGAAGACAAGGAGGAGTAGCACACAGGAGAAGGCTGGCTCTGAATGAGACAGTTTTCAAAATGAAAGGCAGTTAAAATTAGGGCGGAATTTGCGTAGTTGCGCTACGCAAAGCTCCGCGAAACGGTAAAAAATCTCTGCGAGCACGCAAAAGTTCAGCGAACACGCGGAATTGCTTGTTCCGCCCGTTCGCGATGCTTTTTTCCTGTTCGCGAACGCTGTTGGCATGCTCGGGGAGAAATATCTTGCGAACACGCATTTTGAAAGCGCGAACAAGCAAAAAACTTCGCGAAGCCGCGGATCGCAGAATTTTTGGCAATTTCGCGTTTTCCGTGGAACGCGAAATTACCCAAATTCCGCAAATTCCGCGAGCGGAACAGAATTTACCGCCCAGGCCTAGTTAAAATGGTGTGCAGCATCTAATTTAGAAAAGAAGACATTTCACTTGATGATGTAAATATGCTGATGGCTCAACGTAGGCAGTGATTTTGAGATAAAAGTAAGTTCATGTGTCCTTGGCTCTGGAGAAATAACAAAAAAGTAATGGTGTTTGGGATATGCTTATAATTCTAAACACTCAACCACACCTGCAACAGTTGGTTTAGAAGTTAGCACCTGCTACAGTTGGTTTAGAAGTTAGCATGCTGCTCTCTGAAAGTGTTGTAAACTTGTGACCTAGTGCTAGCAGTGAATGCTTCAAAATTGGTTACCATGGTAACAGAGCTACAGGAGCATGGAGAGGAAGGGAAGAAAAAAGACTTGACTGTGAATGTGAAAGGAGAGTGTTAATAGAAGAAATGCTGAATAAGGAGTGTTTGGGTGCAAATGTAGTCATTTATACCAAGTGGAGTTCTTATGGTTCTGTCTAGTTTTCCCGGTCTTGCGGAGGAACCGCGGTACCCCAAAAATATTTGTAAAAAAACATTTTGGATGCTTTCCATACAAAAAAAGATTTTACAATATAAAAATATATTTCTTCACATTTTTACAACCTATAAAAATGTCTTTTATTTTTTAAAAACCATTTTCGAATTAATAAAACTTTAAAAAACTACATGACAAAGCACAATTAAATACAACTAAACTTTTTTTAACACCAAATAATGTAAAATACTTTCTAAATAAAACATGCATTATACATTAGACTACCCGCATTGCTGAATTGTGCCTGAGCCTCGCGAAGGTCAGGTTTTAAAAAAAATTGTATTTACTTTTAAATTTGCATTTTACCATTGCCATTTTGCACTCACCAAGCCTGATCACACCGATCCCCGCTCGCTCCCCGGTCCACCGCGGTTTTTACCGTTTGAAGTGGAGGGAGTAGAGGCGGGTCGGAGGTGGAGCTCAGAACGAACTTCCGGGTCTCCCACCACTTAAGCCGCATGGCAGCGTGGACGCGCAGCGGACATGCGCAGTGGGTGCGCCACTGGCGCGCCAAAGGCGTGCCTAAGGCAAGCCCGTCTGCGCCCGTCCACGCACCGACCGGGACCAGGGACCAGAACCCCTGCCCCACCATCCTTAATTAGATTGGTCTATTCACGCCAGGAGCTATTAAAGTTTAGGAGACCCAGTCCTAAAAAGTACTGTCAGCATTCAATGCTCCCACTCAGCAAGGAGCCCGGGTGCTCTCACTGCATGTTTAGCTTCCGCCCACAGGACGATTCACTCCCCGAGGTCCAGCATCACGACACATTCAGAATGCTCCTCCTCAACTGTAGATTCCTACCAAAACACTCCCTGGAGATTAAGATGCTCCTGGAAGATGAGGGTCCAGATGCACTATTCCTGACGGAAACATGGCTACATAGTGCATCAGAACCTGATCTGGTACAAACTCAGCCCACGGGTTATACTATTAAGCGGAATGACCGCGATAAAAAGAAAGGCGGAGGTATTGCCATAATCCACAAAAACACGCTTAAATGCAGGGTTGAACCTAACATTATCCCAGACTGTGAAAGTCTCTCTTTTAATATGGCACTTTCTGATCCCCTTTTGTATAACCCCCCCATAGCAAACCCCGAGTATCAAAGTCATTAAGAGGAAAACACGCCCTTGGGCGAAATTTCCCGTAGACTCCTGGATTACAGCTCTTGAGAGTCTCAAACCTAAAGCTAGCTCAAATCTCACCGTAGCTTCGGAAAGTTTCACCCATTGGATTGAGTCCTTCCTTGACATGGTCACCCCGGCTAAACTCAACCATAAAAGCAGAGATAAAAAGACTCCATGGTACTCCCCTGAACTGCGAATACTCAAACAGACATGCAAAAGATTGGAAAGGGAATGGAGGAGAGACTACAAGGACCTGAACAAAATAAAATATAGAGAATCTATAAAAGTCTACCAAAAAGAAATAAAAAAAGTACAGGCCAGTTATTATGAAGGCATCATTACTTCCGCCACCAACACTCCCAGGGAAATCTTTCGCGTAGCGAGGGATCTCCTAGAGCTCCCAAAAAATGAATCAACTCTCGAGGCACCCCCTGAACGGTGTATTGCATTGGCGGAATTTTTTCAGGATAAAATAAAAAAGATATATACCACATTTCCTAGCCCCCCCTGCCCCAGTGACCTCCGATCTACGGACGTGCTCCCATATCAGCCAGAACACGTGCTTAAGGAATTCCCCGCTATGAAGTTGGACAAGTTGACAGAAATCTTTTCACAAATAAAATCAGGCTCCCCTCTAGAGCCAGCCCCCCCATATATCCTTCACAAAGCAGGAGACGTGATCCTCCCTACTATTCTGAAAATCGTAAATCTCTCCATTTCCACAGGATCTGTCCCAGGACCATGGAAACATGCCATGGTGAAGGCACTATTAAAAAAACCTAGCCTAAACCCAGAGGAACTGGGCAACTATCGCCCTATTTCGCTGCTGCCAGCCATTGTAAAAATACTAGAAAAATATGTGAACTCTCTCCTCTCCAACTTCCTGGAAACCCATGACCTCCTGCATACCACCCAGACTGGGTTCCGTCCTAAACACGGAACGGAGACTGCTCTTCTTGCTGTGGTAGAGGACTCTAAACAAATATTAGATCGAGGAGGAGCAGTCGCCATCATCCTCCTCGAGCTAAGTTCAGCCTTCGACATGGTCAACCTTACCATCTTAGTGGATAGACTCAGGAGACTAGGGATCCAAGATGAGGGATACAATCCTACCTAGATAATAGAACTTTTCAGGTTTTTTCAGGGGACGCAACATCTAGGAGATTAGAGCTCAGCTGTGGAGTCCCGCAGGGATCCTCGTTGAGCCCCACACTATTTAATGTGTATATGCAGCCACTTGCTGACATCATTCTACCTCACAGGATTAAGATCGTTACCTATGCGGATGGCACACAGCTGGTCATAACTCTCAATGGGTCCCGCAATTTTCCCTCTGATTTTGAAACATGTTTGGAGAAAGTTGCCTCTTGGATGGAGCACTCCTGTCTCAAACTCAATGGAGGCAAAACAGAACTTATGCTCATAGGCAACCACTCAAGCATGGACCATAACATGATATGGCCCAAGTGCCTAGGCTCCCCTCCAACACCTAAAACCAAGATAAAGAGTCTGGGTGTCTGGCTAGACAACTCTCTTAAGTTTGACCACCAAGCGGTGAGGGTGACAGGGGCCTGCTTCGGCACACTTAGACTTCTTCGGAAAATCCTCCCGCTCCTTCCCATGGCTGCAAAAAGAATCCTGATTCAGGCCTTGGTCCTGTCACGATTGGACTATGGCAACTCCCTCTACTTAGGGGCTCCCAAAGCTACTTTAAGGAAGCTCCAAGTAGCGCAGAACTGTGCTGCCAGAATGCTTCTTGGGATCTCAAAAACCAAATCAGCCAAGCCAGCTTTAAAAACTGTACACTGGCTGCCAATCCCAGAAAGAGTTAAATTTAAGGCCCTTTGCATCGCTCATAAAACCATGTGGGGAATGGGCCCGCCTATCAACAAATCCCTTATTATTCCCTATCGCCCCAAGAAAGACTTGCGGTCGGCCACTCTTAATCTGGCAGTCGTTCCAAAAATAAGGAGGACAAGAAGTGGAGGAAGATCCTTTACCTATAATGTGGCGAAACTCTGGAACACATTAGCCCCACACCTCCGTTCTGAACCCCATCTCCTTCCGTTTCGTAAACTTTTAAAAACCTGGCTATTCCAACAATCAGCACTTTAACCTCATTTGCCTCTGTTCAGCCGCTAGCGCTGGGATGCCTAAGGGTAGCTACGCGCTCTACAAATGTTTAATAATATTAATAATAATAATACAGACATAAAATTTTACTGTACATTAAATTTAAAAGTAAAATAAATTCACCCAAAAAACTAAAAAGTACAGAAACATTGTTACTAAAACATTTACAAAAACAAAAAACCCATAAAAGTCACTGAGGAAACCAAATCTAAAACAGCTGTTAGAGTTAGGAAATGTAAATATAAAAAAGCATTAAAAAAAACACTGAAAAAACCAAAGGTTACATAGATGTTAAAGTTAGGAAAATATAATTTTAAAGAAACCTTTACTGAAAACCCAAAAAGTTAAAGAACCATTATACTTTGGAAATGTAAATATAAAAAAACCTTCAAAATTCCCTTTAAAAAAAAGGCTACAGGGACATTATAGTTGGGAAATTAAAAAAAAGAAAACCTTAGAATTTTTGTGAAAAAAACGAAAGGTTACAGGGACATTATAGTTAGTAAAATAAATAAAAAACCTTATAAATTCACTGCAAAAACCAAATGTTACAGGGACATTATAGTTAGGAAATAGAATTTAAAAGAAGCTTAGAAATTCACTGAAAAAACAAAGGTTACAGAGACGTCATAGTTAGGCTCATATTATACATGCATAAAACCACTAAACCACTCACATATTCACTCACACATATGTACAACCACTCACTAACCCACTCACAGACACATACAACCACTTACACACCCACTCACAGACTCACACAACCACTCAGACACCCACTTATAGATCCATACAACCACTCACACACCCACACATCCCCTCACACACTGACTTACACACCCATACAACCACTGAGACACCCACTCACACATTGATGCAACCACTTACACACCCACTCACATATGCAGTTACTCAAACACCCACTCACACCGATACAACTACTTACATGCACACTCACACACTAATATACAACTCACACACCCTTTCACACATCCATACTACCACTCACTCACCCATACAACCACTCACATATCCACTCATACACCCATACAACCAGTGACACAGCCACTCACACACCCAAAAAAAAATACTCAGCCACCCATTCACAGATGTATACAGCCACTCACAAATCTCTGACAGACCTGTACAGCCACTCACAAACCCACTTATACATTCATACAGTCACTTGCATACCCAGTCACACATCCATACAGACACTAAGACACCCACTCACAAACTGATACAGACAGTGACACAGCCACTCAGTTGACATATGTTAGAAATAGTATCACTTATTGGTAGTAGAGAACAAATAATTGTCATGCACTAACCTGGTCCCAACCACGGAGACGACGCTGGAGCTGATGCTGGACCTCCTTGGAGCTGCACAAGATCAAGGGACCAACCTCCTTAGATCATGCACGGCCCCTGGGAGAAGGGAGCTGGGATAAAATAAGAAAAGAGAAAATTATGGTATTGGATCTTCTCAGCGGCTGTGTGACACTGCGTAACAGGATTTGTCACTTCTGAGACCTTCTGCATTTGCGAGGTATGTGTGCACTTGACCAGAACCTATGGTTTTGCGATGACACAATACACTGGAAATAATAAGAGGAGGCGGTTACCATCAGTACACTAACAGGTCTCTACATACAATGACCATGCATTGAGTTCAGTGACATACATTTACAGGTTTCATCAGTAGCACGGCATGAGAGCAGAGTAACCAAAATAACAGATTGGAGTGTGGGCACTCCCAGCGATAAACTCGGAACACAGGTTAGAGTTACTTACACTCCCACGGATCAACTCGGAACACAGGTTGGAGTTACTTGCACTCCCAAGCCAAGAATCAACTTGGAAAACAGGTTGGAGTTACTTGCACTCCCAAGGATAAACTCGGAACATAGGTTGGTACAAGGTTTATACATATATCAAAGACTCTGAGGTGCTTTCTCTTGGCACTGTTGTTCATCCGAGAAACACAGAGCTAAAGTCTTTTAGTCGCAATCACAGTTCAAGCGTCAAGGTTGCAAGAAGGGTATAAACACACACGAAGCGCTAGAACAAATCACAGGGAGGGCATGGAAGAAAAGTCTATAGTCTTTGAAGACGCTGATACTCTGTCTTGCTTACTACTATAGGAGGATTAGTGCACACTAACCTTATATCAAGAACTTAGCCTAGTTCTTCCACTTGACTGAAGTTCGAAGAAGACCTCAAGACTTTGACTCAGAGTGTTGCAGGGGATCCAGAGTAGCTGTGCAGGAGGGAGAGATGAGGAAGACATCAAGGGAGTTAGAGTAACAGGACCCGATGATTCACTTGGACTTGAAGGAGACTGGAGCACTTCTCGGTTCCAGCTGGATTCTTCAAGTGAGTGGGAAGGGTGAAGCTTGTTCAGCAGGGAGTGAGGCCAAGCCATGACTCAGGGTTGGGCAGGGTTTATATACCCTCTCAATGGCTCTACGGATGTAGCTAGATCGTGTGTGGCACATGGGGCACATGGCCATCTGGAAGGTTCTCAAACCTGTGAAGAAAACACATTAGTACACTCACTTTGACCTTACAGGGAAGGTACAACTTGACAAACGGAACCAAATAACAGGAAACAACTGTATTGTTTTCACTCGACGTGCAAAATGGAAAACAACACCAAGGCCTTAGTAACAGTGGGAGCAAGGCTTGCCATTGGCTCATGGGATTCTGGGGGAGGCTTGCAAAGACTCTAGCGTGATGGAATAATGGGTTCTGGGGATGCTTGCAAGTACTCAAGCGCAATGGAATCATGGGTTTTGGGGAACAGCAGTCAAGGTATCATACCGTGCCATAAAGCACTACAGGCATAATACAACATGAGCCCTGCGTGCTAGACTACTATGCAGAGAACGCAGGAGAGGGTTGTGTCAATAATATGTTAACTAATGCAGTAACTTATTTTATATCTTTAAGTGTCAGAAACATTTATGAAACACTTACAATCACTGGATGATGGATCAGTGATGTCTTCAATGATGTCATTTGAGATGTCATCAGTGATGTCACTGACCATGTCATCAGTGATGTAATATGTGAGGTCATAAGCAGGGCACTGCGGGGCATAAGTGATAGTTAGCTCAGGAACTATAACTGCTGAATCTACTGTTTTGTGCGTGTACAATCTGAGCTTAACTATAACATCACTGTAACCTTTTTTTTCAGTGAATTTCAATTTTTTTCTTTTTAATTCTATTACCGAACTATTTGATTTTTCCAGTGAACATATATTTTGTTTTGACTTATACTGGTTGCTGCCATGTGTCTGGACAAAGCGGAACCTCTCTGCAGAGCTATAATAATAGCGAGACACATGTCAGGGGTTGCTTTTATTCATTCCAGGTTGGCTTAAATGGTATTTTACCATTCAAGAGCTGTAATACTGTGCCTGGAGTGGTAAAAGGCTTGTTTCATCTACAGCTCGGCTTAGATGGCACTAATCCTATGCTTAACAATTTTGCTGTAGAAATGGCAAAAGACTTTGTCCTTTTCTAGCTCGGCGTGGATAACACTGTGCTAATACTATGCTTAAAAACGTTGCTAGAAAAACAGGCGTTTAAGGTGAGCAGATTCAGGGTGTTGCTGGTGTTGTAGGGTGCTCTATACAGGAACTGCTCTCCACCTAAACTTGGGAACTACCCAAAGTTCTCTGCTTCTTTTTTTGCATAATTTGTGCGGCACTGTAACTCTGAAAGGGTTTTGGTTTGTCTTATACTGGGTGCTCCCTTGTGTCTGGGCAAAGCCAAACCTGATATCGAAACACATGTCAGGGATTGCTTTTATTCATTTAAGGTTGGGTTGGATGGTATTTTACTATTCCAGAGCTGTAATACTGTGCCTGGAGTAGTACAAGGCTTTTGTCGTTTTACAGCTCGGCTTGGATGGCACTGTGCTAAAGCTATGCTTAAAAACGTTTGTGGTAAAATGGCAAAATACTTTGGGGCATATTATCAAGGGCTTTATCGCCGCTAAAGCGGCGATAATTTTATCACCCTATTAGCAAGCTGTCGCTAACAGGCGTTAGCGACAGCTTTCAGGCGTTAGAGGCCACGTATTCCATCGCCTTGCATGTCAGCGATAATTATCGCTAATGACATGCAAGGAAGGCGTTCCCTACTAAAAGCGACTGAAAACAGACGCTAATCCCACTACCCCTATTAGCAAGGCAGGCGAAGCGATAAAATAATCGCGCTAAGCGCGTTTATCGCTATATTTTATCACCTGCTAGTGAGGATGACTTACCTGTTTAAAGTATAGGAGGTGGATTCTAATGCTGAATCCACCTTAGCGATAATGCGAGAATATCGCTGCTTTTCCAGCGATATTCTCACATTTGCCGCTTATCGCTGGAAATTTTATCGCTATGGAGATAAACCTTGTTAATAGGGTGTTATCTCAGCGATATTTTCCAGCGATAGGCGGCGTTAACCAAAGTCGCGCTAAGCGCAGTTAGCGATATTTATCGCTATTCCTTGGTAATATGCCCCTTTGTCCTTTTCTAGCTCTGCATGGATAGCACTGTGCTAAACCTATTCTTAAAAACTTTGCTAAAAAACAGACATTTGAGGTGAGAAGAATCTCAGTGTTGCTGGTGTTTTAGGGTGCTCTATACAGGAGCTGCTCTCCACCTAAACCTTGGAACTACCCAGAGATCTCTGCTTCTATTTTTGCATATATATATGTGATCAAGATC
Organism: Calotriton arnoldi; assembly: GCA_963921515.1. Classification (NCBI taxonomy): domain Eukaryota; kingdom Metazoa; phylum Chordata; class Amphibia; order Caudata; family Salamandridae; genus Calotriton; species Calotriton arnoldi. The sequence goes on along the minus strand of CAWUFW010001936.1, from coordinate 351,055 downwards.
CCGTTGGGATCGAAACGCGTCATGCTGATGGAGTTGTGTTTCATACGAGCTGAATAAAATCTGAAGCTGCACGAAATTGTGGTCCGTACTCCATTTGTGCGCAGAGGTGAAGAGGCTGCGAGAAGGAGTTTGCTGTATATATATATATATATATATATATATATATATATATATATATATATATATATATATATATGTATATATATATATATATATATAATATATATATATATATATATATAACCTACTGCCGGTCACCAGTTGTTATTTATAGTTAGGACCTTGTTTCCAAAGGAAATGCTTTTTTTACTTGCTTATAACTGTGGTGCAGTTTGATGGATCTTCTTGAAATTTTCCAAAACAAGGGCCCTTCTGATTCTTGTTGTGCATTGAACATTTTGGGGTGATCCATCAAGCAGGGGATGAGAAAAAGGGGGGTAAATAAAAGTGTGTTTCCTATGTTAATTCCCATAGGGATTTTGAACACGACTACAACCTGAACTGCTGAACGGAACTGCACCAAATTTGGCAGAAAGCTAGCTCTTGGCCCTTAAAGAATCCTTATTGTGATTTGATGTAAATCCGTTCAGTAGTTTTGAAGATATTAAAGGAAAACTAAATTTTTATATCTAGATGAGCGATCCACCCTGAATACTCCCTATCTCATGCAGAGATCTGATTGGTTGTCAACCAGGAAGTGTTGGCAGAAATCTTGAGGCTCGGACTCAAACAAAAACGTAAAAAAAAGAGAAGGGGGCAGGGTAGGAATACTCTGATCCCCCAGACCAGGTACTGGGATCCCCAGGGACCCCGCCTGGCCCAAAAAGCATATTTGTTTAAATTTTCACAGCAAAAATCACAATGGATTTGTGAATTTGATGCAAAAAAAAAACAAGCGCTGTCTCCTGCACTTGTTTCTTTTTCAGTCCCCGGGTGGGCCAGGTCCTGGGGTCATATTATAATCTAACACGGCCCCCCTCCCCATGGCTGATATCGCCCAGGGGATCGCCATCTTCCTGAGGCCAGGCCAATATAGTAAAATGGAGGATGGAAGCTGCATGGCCACCCTCCCCAGGCCTTTTATGGCCCTGGTTACTGCCACCTCCCCGGGCAAGGCTACAGACATATAAATGAATGCAGGGGGGGGCACGCAGACCCCCACATGGCCCTTTACGGCCCTGGGGAACACCATCACCCTGGGGCCAGGCTAATCACACTAAAATGGCTTCTGCTCCCCAGGCGGGTTGCAGCCCCAGGGACCGCCACCTACCTGGGGCAAGGCCACAAACATATAAATGAATGGAGGGGAATCGTGCGGACCCCTCTTCAGGGTCCTGTATGACCCCGGGGACCACCACCTCCCTGAGGCCAGGGCTATCATGCAATAGGGCTGCATGCCCGTCCCCTCCTGGGACATTTACAGACCTGGGGATCACCAACTCCCCAGGGCTTAGCCAGAATGTGAAATGGGTGGCACTCGGCACTCCTCCTAGCCCATTTCTAGCCACGGGGACCACCACCTCCCCAGGGCAGGCCCTGTAATAACAAAGGAGGGGGGTCAGGGTAATTAAAAGGCAGAACCATGCACTCTGCTTTTTAAATTATACAAGGGGAGGAGGCCGCGTGGCCCCCCTCTCTGGGTCGATCTTGGCCCTAGGGACCCCATCCCCCGGGGCTGAGCCTCTTCATCCTGGGTGCCCTGGAGCCAACCCAGGGTACCCAGTCTGCAGAGTTGGGGACTGCAGAGGGAGCCTTAATGCCCCTGCGGTCCCCGCTGGCTCCCCAACTCCAGCAGGACCCAGCATTGCACCCACATGCATGGAGCAGCCAAAAATGCTGCTCCCTGCATGTGGGAGCAATTCTTGACAGCGGAGAGCAAAAAAGATGAAAAGTCCGCTCCCAGCACGTGGGAGCAGTTTTACTTCTTCTGTGGGCAGACTTACTGTTTGCCCTTGCTTGTTGGGAGCTGTCAAAGTTCCTGCCAAGCGAGAGCAAACAGTTATGTCCCGGGGTGGCACCCCTGTACATTGGAAGCTGGCCCTAGGGGGTGGCGGTCACCGTGCCTACTACTGGCTCCAGGAAGAGTCCACAGTTTTGACGAAAATGTCTAACCAACTGGAGTAGATTCTACTAGTTAATTAGTAAGTGCTACCTCATTGGGTAATCTAGTCTACAGATGAGTAAAGGACCACAAGGTCATGTCTCCAGTGACCTTGTGTGCATGTAATTTCAGCAATGTGATTATTCCTGCATCTTCATCCACAAAGCTGTGATAACATGAATTCTCATCAAGAGAACATGACAAGACTACAAAGAAAGGAATCTAAACAAAACAAAGGTACTTCCTCTTAACTATGTGAAGTACGTACTTCTTTGTTTGGTGGAGATGTCCAGTTGTGTGAGTACTTGTATGGGTCTGTGAATGGGTATGTGAGTGGTTGTGTGGGTGTATGAGTAGGTGGATGAGAGGTTGTACAGGGGTGTGAGTGGATATACAAGTGGTTCAGTGGATGATGTCATCAGTGATGTCATTTGAGATGTCATCAGTCATGACACCAGAGATGTCACTGACCATGTCATGAGTAATGTAATATGTGACGTCATAATCAAAGCATTGTGGGTGTTTAAGTTATAGTCAGCTCAGGTAACTATAACTGCTGAATTTCTCTAGTTTTGTAAGTGAAATGTGAGCCAAACTATAATGTCCCTGAAACCTTTGTTTTTTCAGTGAATTTCTAACGTTTTTTAAATTCTATTTTCTAACTACAACGTTCTGTAACCTTTGGATATTTACTGAATTTCGAAGGATTTTAACATTTTATTTCCTAACTCTAACTTGTAACCTTTGCGAGTGGGCGTGTGAGTGGCTGTATAGGTCTGTGAGTGGATGTGTAAGTGGCTGTATGGGTTGGTGAGTGGTTTTGTGGGTGTGTGAGTGGCTGTATGGATTGGTGAGTGAGTGTGTGAGTAACTATATCTGTGAGTAGATGTGAGAGTGGCAGAATGGGTATGCGAGTAGGTGTCTGAGTGTCAGTAGCTGTGTGAGTGACTGGATTAGAAAGCAACCTTACCTGTCCATTTATCTAACAAGAGTCCACATCTTTGCACAAAATGTAAACCCAACTGGAGTACTTTCTACTGCTTAATTAGTAAGTGCTAACTCATTGGGTAAATGTCTAGTGCATATTCTACACTACAGCTGCATAATGGACTACGAGGAAATGTCTCCAGTGACCTTGTGTGCATTTTAGCAATGTGATTGTTTCTTATGCTTCTTATATGATTGGCTCCCTTAGTAACTCTATGGGTATGTATATGTGTTTGTAAGTAGCTATATGAATTGCTTACTGGCTGGCTTAGTGAGTTTTGGGGTATGTAACTGTGTGTGCACTGGCTCAGTTACTGCTGGATACATAAGTACTGTGTGGGTGTGTGAGTGAATGTGTAAGTGCCTCTGTCGCTGTCTGACGGGGTGTGCTAGTGGCTCTATGCTTTTGTACATAGCTATGTGAGTTGCAGTATGGGTGTGAGGCTGCATGTATAACTGGGTGTAGGGGTCTGCAACTGCATGTGTAACTCAGTGAAACTCAAAAGGACAGGTCTATCCTTTTAAAGAGAAAGCACTCTGCCCTATGTCCTACCTACAGGCTTGCTGAGGGGTGTGTTATGTGTAGCAAAAGGAGAGTTTAAGGCCTAGCAAAGATGTTTTTAATGTCAAGTCGAGCTGACAGTAAAACTGCACACACAGGGTCTGCGGTAGTAGGCCCGAGCCATATTTAAAGGAGTACTTGTCTGGATGGGTGACTAGGTTGTGTCTGTATTTGACTACATTTCTGAGTGAGTGTATCAGTCCCTCTATGGGTGGGCCTCCAGATGTTTAAGTAATTATGCCAGTATATGACTGGCTGTGTTAGTAACTCTATTGGTCTCTAAATGTGTATGTAAGTGGCTGTATGAATTGCTTACTGTGTGTGCTAGTGAGTATAGGGGTATGTACCTGTGTGTGAAACTGACTCTGATACTGCTCCATACATAATTACTGTGTAGGTGTGTGAGTAGCTGTATAAGTGCTTCTGTCGGTTTCTGAATGAGTGAGTGGTCCATGTTTTTGTTAACGGGTATGTGAGTTGCAGTATGAGTGGGAGCCTGGATGTATAACTGGGCATGTGAGTGTGTAAGTACACATATAACTCAGTGAAACTTAAAACCACGTTTAAGCACAAAGCACTCTGCCCTATAGCCTACCTACAGCCTACGGTAGGGATGAGTTATATGTAGCTACTGCTGCATACATAAGCGCTATATGGGCATGTCGCTGACTATCCACATGCCTCTGTCTCTCTCTCACAGCCTAGGTGAGTAACAATACTTTTCTACATATGAATATAACTTGTAATATGGGCGAAACACTGCATATTTAACTATGCCTAGGGGTCTCAAAGTACACATATGCCTGAGTATGACTTAAAAGGGCATGTGTTACCATCTAAGCACATACAAGCCTGCACTATGACATACCAACACCCTACCTAAAGGGTATCTGGTACATGGGTGTGTGAGTGTGTGTGTGGGTCTGTGAGTGGGTAAGTGGTCTGTGAGTGGGTGTGTGAATGGCCAGGCCACATTTGATTGCGGTGGGGGCTGTGTGGCCCCTCCCAAGGCTGAATTTGGCCTCGGACCGCATACCCAGGGGCCTGATATAATTTAGTGGTGGAGAGGGGGGGCACACGGTCCCCCTCCCTGGGCCGATTTGGCCCTGGAGACCCCATTCCCTAGGCACAGCCAAAATTCCATAGGGGAGGTGGACTGTGTCGCCCCCTTTTTTCTGGGTAATTTTGGGCCCCGGGGACCCCATCCCCCGGGGCCCGTCCATAATCAAATGGGAGAGGGAGGCCACATGATCCCCCTCCCCAGGCCAATTTCGGCCCCAGGCACCTCATCCCCCAGGGCCTAGACTTTTATGGGTTGTTTTTATTTTTTGGCCAATATATACCCCTCCTTTTACCTCCAGTAAGACCCACACAGCTGATTGCTCAGAGTTCCTCAGATGCCACTCCCTCTTTCTCCACCACTCTGCAAACGTGCCTCCTGGCGCACTAGTGGTTGGAGGAAAAAGTCCACTTTAGTCCTGAGGCCCTCAGGAGTAAAGTGGAATTCATTCCCCAACCAGGCATGTTTGCAGAGTGGTGGAGAAAGGGGGTGTGGCCTGCAAAGACCTCCCAGCAATTACCCTGTGTGGGACTTACTGGAGGTAACAGACAGTTGTGGCCCATGTAGGTAAGCGTGGTGGGGCGGGGTGAAAGTTGACATACGACAGGATAGTGAACATAAAATAAATCTATAAATAAAACCACTTACCTTGCTCTCGGCGCATCGCCGAGTGGGCGATGCGGCGAGAGCAAGGTAAGTGGTTTTATTTATTTATTTATTTATTTATTCATGTTTGCTATCCCATTGTATGTCGACTTCCACCCCTCACCCCGGCCCCGCCCTACCGCACTTCCTGCACAGGCTGCCACTGGTAACAGGAGGGCTTGTTGTCCCATAAGGACCCTCTGCAGCCAAGAGGACTTCATCCTCCAACAGCAGTGCGCCAAGAGGCACGTTTACAGAGTGGTGGAGAAAGGGGGAGGGCCTCCGGTAACTTGCTGGTAGTTTAAAAAAAATATTAATTATTTTTTAGGAAGGGGCCGCGTGCCCCCCCCTTCCCTGGACCTTTTTGGGACCCAGGGCCCCCATTCCCCCAGGGCCAGCCCTATTTCAATGGGGAGGTGGGCTGTGCGGCCCCCCCGGGCTGATTCCGACCCCGGGGACCCCCTCCCCCAGGACCCTGCCTCTATTTTGGGTACCCTGGTCCCACCCAGGGCACCCAGACACTTTGATGGCAAACGCGGGGGGAACCTGAAGGCCCCCACGGTTCCTGCCAGCTCCCCCCATCCTGCGGGAGATGGCATTGCTTTTGGACAGAGGGAGCTGCTGAACATGCAGCTCCCTCTGTCCAAAAGCAATTCTGCTCTGCTTCGAGTAAGCGAAAGCATTTTATGAGCAAAGTGGTAGTCTCTGCTCTTCTTCTTGGCAGGTTTCTTGAGCCAAAAGAATTCTAAAGTTCTGGGGTTGGGCCCCAATACCTATACCTCATTTTCCTTTAAAGTTGGTACAAACAAAGATCCTCTGGCACACATAAACCAATTCAGCCTGGCTCAGCCCAGGTTCAGCAAAGGAGGTGGAGAAAGCTTTGTGAGAGGCAGCCACAGTCCATTCAGGTGCCAGCAACAACTCCTCCCACTACTCAAAATGCAGCCAGGTCTATTCAGCCTGGCTATGAGACACCCAGGAAAGGCAGGACACACCTCAACCCCCCCTTGTGTCTGTCTAGTGTGAATGCACATCCCCTGCTCCTGTCACTCTAAACCCAGACAGGGAATACACAAAAGGGAGAGGCACACAGAATGGTTAAGCAAGAAAATGCTCACTTTCTAAATGTGCAAAAGAAACAATTGATGGACGGAATGCTGGACAATGTTAACATTCACCCCCAGTCACAAGGATCTGGGTTTAATCCATCATTCTTTTGCTCACCACACCAACCCAGTTTGGACCCAGCCATATGCAAATCAGTCTTGACCCTGTTCCTTGTGGGAACAGTCCAGCCCGAACTGCCATGCCAGGTCCTCCCTGGACCGGAAACAAGCATCCTGGGACCGGTTTCAGGGCATCACCCTTCATCAGCCAGGCTAGCTTGAATCCAGTGGTGTAGTGAGCACGGGACCCACGTCTGGGCATACCCTTCCCACTTAGGGCGACATATGCAAAAGAAACAATTGATGGACGGAATGCTGGACAATGCAAACATTCACCCCCAGTCACAAGGATCTGGGTTTAATCCATCATTCTTTTGCTCACCACACCACCCCAGTTTGGACCTAGCCATATGCAAATCAGTCTTGACCCTGTTCCTTGTGGGAACAGTCCAGCCCGAACTGCCAAGCCAGGTCCTCCCTGGACCGGAAACAAGCATCCTGGGACCGGTTTCAGGGCATCACCCTTCATCAGCCGGGCTAGCTTGAATCCAGTGGTGTAGTGAGCACGGGACCCACGTCTGGGCATACCCTTCCCACTTAGGGCGACATATGCAAAAGAAACAATTGATGGACGGAATGCTGGACAATGCAAACATTCACCCCCAGTCACAAGGATCTGGGTTTAATCCATCAATCTTTTGCTCACCACACCACCCCAGTTTGGACCCAGCCATATGCAAATCAGTCTTGACCCTGTTCCTTGTGGAAACAGTCCAGCCCGAACTGCCAAGCCAGGTCCTCCCTGGACCGGAAACAAGCATCCTGGCACCGGTTTCAGGGCATCACCCTTCATCAGCCAGGCTAGATTGAATCCAGTGGTGTAGTGAGCACGGGACCCACGTCTGGGCATACCCTTCCCACTTAGGGCGACATATGCAAAAGAAACAATTGATGGACGGAATGCTGGACAATGCAAACATTCACCCCCAGTCACAAGGATCTGGGTTTAATCCATCATTCTTTTGCTCACCACACCACCCCAGTTTGGACCCAGCCATATGCAAATCAGTCTTGACCCTGTTCCTTGTGGGAACAGTCCAGCCCGAACTGCCAAGGCAGGTCCTCCCTCGACCGGAAACAAGCATCCTGGGACCGGTTTCAGGGCATCACCCTTCATCAGCCAGGCTAGCTTGAATCCAGTGGTGTAGTGAGCACGGGACCCACGTCTGGGCATACCCTTCCCACTTAGGGCGACATATGCAAAAGAAACAATTGATGGACGGAATGCTGGACAATGCAAACATTCAACCCCAGTCACAAGGATCTGGGTTTAATCCATCATTCTTTTGCTCACCACACCAACCCAGTTTGGACCCAGCCATATGCAAATCAGTGTTGACCCTGTTCGTTGTTGGAACAGTCCAGCCCGAACTGCCAAGCCAGGTCCTCCCTGGACCGGAAACAAGAATCCTGGGACCGGTTTCAGGGCATCACCCTTAATCAGCCAGGCTAGCTTGAATCCAGTGATGTAGTGAGCACGGGACCCACGTCTGGGCATACCCTTCCCACTTAGGGCGACATATGCAAAAGAAACAATTGATGGACGGAATGCTGGACAATGCAAAAATTCACCCCCAGTCACAAGGATCTGGGTTTAATCCATCATTCTTTTGCTCACTGTGAGAAATTGGCCTGGTATATGCTGTTCACTAATTAAAGTGGACACCTTGCACCAGGGCAAATCGACTCTTATGGTAGATAGGTTTAAGACAACCTTTTAAAGAAAGCTATCCTAGTGGTAGCTGTGGAGAGCAGCCTTCAGGCTAAGTCTCGGAGGAATGTAAAGCAGCTTGTTTTACCATATAATCTCTTGAATCACCAAATGAAAAGACACCACACAGGTATATATATCAAATATATATGTATTTATTTCTAAATAACTCTCTACTAATCTCTTTATGAGATTAGAAGACAAACATATGCACAAATCAACGTTTCACAATAAGTTAAGCACAAAATATGGCTGGGGCCCTAGGGGCGTACCAGACCATATACTAAGTAAGAGACTTAGGGACAACGACTTGCAGGGAGACAAGGCCTAGGGCCTTCAGAAGTGCAGGGGCCTCACGAAACCACCCAAGGCAGGTAAGTAAAGGACCTACGGGGACGCGTGCAGTGTGGATACACAGGCGCGGATCGCCGTTAACTTCAATGGGGCAAGTCGCGGTTGGAAATAAAGAGTTTTGGGATACTTCGGGAGAACCTACAAGCAAGTCACTTACAGGGTAAGTAGTTCTAGGGCCCACACCCACAGGAGCACCGTAGTGCTGGAGTTACCTCACCCAGGGAAGCCGGGTGCATAGGTGTCCTTTGGTGTCGGGTCGCGGCGTCGTTTTCAATGGCGAACAAAGAAGACTTGCTGCTTGCGGGAGCTGAAGAAGTGTCCGGTGGAATCCAAGCCTGGATTCTGAAGAAGGATGACCTGAAAGCAGAGGGGACAGTGTTCAAAGTCACTTGGCAGTGACCCGGGGCAAGGAAGATGGATGCCCACCGTCGTCGGTTGATTCAGGTCGGTTGCAGGTGCCTTGACTCTTCAGCCACGTGGTCTAGGAGGGGTCGACGACGACCAGGAGCTGGATTCAGTGGGTCCCTCGACGTCTGCAGCTGACTGCGGTGTCGGCAACTCGATTGGAGCCAACAAGCCTTGGCAGCAGCAAGTCTCGGGGAGATGAAGAAAAGTCGATGGCACAGACCAGCAAGGTCTGAGAGACTCACCCAGCGAAGGTAAGTCAGGGCAAGCCTGGAGCAACCAGGGAAGCCCTTTGGTTTCTTTAAGAAGTCTTCTGGGGACCCACAAGCCGGCGGGCAAGGGATCGCAAAGACACCTCGGGTGGAATCACTCAACAGGGGCCCACGGTCACTCGGGACGGTGTAGGCCTCTGATCTTCGGAGGGATTCCTGCTGGAGGTCGGGACCACATGTGATCCAAAGCACAAGTTCGTAGAATGTTGTGAAGGGGTTGCACTCGACAATAGTGCACGGTACCCAGGGGTCGCAGTTCCTCGTTACTCGTGGGGTCCACTTGCCTCAGCTTCGCTGGGGACTCACGATGGCCTGGGAGAGGTCAGGAAATCCACTTCTTGGGCTGCAGGGACTTCGGACTCCGGCGGGAGCGGCGTAGTTTGCGACCGTCGTTGTCGTTTTTGGTGCCTGCCAAGCAGGGGAGTCACTCCTTGACTCCAAGGGAGATTCTTCTGTCTTCCAAAGGTAGTGGAACGTCGAAGGGCCAGGATTCTTCTGTAGAGCATCGTCCAGGGGTTATCTGCTTTGCAATGGTAAGGTTCCCCCTCTTATACTAAAAAGAGGGGATGGACTAGCTCTATGACCCCACCTATGGGAGGGTCAAGGGAGGGGTGGCTACACCCACTTCCCTTTGTCCAGTTTCGCGCCAGAGCAGGGGCAGGTAGCCCCTGAGCTGGTTTGAACTGGCATATGCACAGAGGAGCCTTCTGCTCCCCCAGTGCAGGACTTCAAAGCACTCTAAGAGTGCACCCACCCAGCCCCAATACACTAAACCCTGTCTGGGAGGTGGTTACACCTCCCTGTGACAGGATGCCTATTGTTGGGCTTCCTCCACTGCGAGTTTCGGTCATCAGCAGGAGGGCAGCCCAGTGTCTGTGACTGGTGGCATCCATTTTGTGATGCCAGGGCTCTTTAGGATTCTACCGCGTTTCCACAGCAGGTACATGTCTTCTCCTCTAGAAGGGTGGAATGCTACCCCCGCCGCCAAGATTGGCGGGGGGTAGTATTCCAAGATGTTTGACACCAAACACGACATGTTTTGATGCAGCCATTCCAAAGTTAGCATTTACCGCGAGGATATAATGCACTTAAGAGTATATGGTTTAATCAGCATCCACAAACAGCACCAGAGAATAGACTCTGAGAGCTGCAGAGGGGCCCTGCTCAGGCAGAGGCACCCCCTCACATAGAAGCCAAGCACCCTGCCCTCAGGATTGATAGGGCCTGCCTTAGGGGTGACTGATAGGTTTATATGTGTGTGCTGGAGAGATATAGGAAACCTATATCTCAGTGAGGGGTGCTAGCACCACCTCACCCAGGCTGCAGTAGCAGGCCTGTGGTGTCAGATTTAGACTGCTTCCCAGGGGTGGCATAACACATGCTGCAGCCCCTGGTAGGCCTGTGAAGTACCTATGCCCTTGGCACCTAAGGTACCATATACTAGGGACTCATAAGGCACCACAGTATCCAATCACTAGTGCACCTAGAGTGCACTCCATGTCGTTTAGAGAGAGCAGATAGACTGGGGCCCTGAATAGCAGGGTCCCAGTCCAACTAAGTCATAAACCAGCAAAACACCATAAAAAAGTGGGGGCAACCATATAGTCAGATTCCACCTTCCTACATAACCCCCCAAACGAAAGGAGATAAGGCTAACCTTGGCCAGTTGAGCCTTTATTGACTAAGTGGCCATATAAGGAAGCACCTGCACTAGCATGGTTGCCCCCTGTCTTATGGTCCACTAAGCAATCCCTCACCCTAAGGGTATGAGAGGGTCTCCACCATGGGGAATCACTACCTGTGGTGTGCTTTGGTAAAGTACCAGGCTGGTGAGGTGTCTGAGTAGGGAAGTGTGGCCCTAGGAATGTTGGCCTCAGCTTTCTCAGCTCACTGGTCACCATGTATGCCTGTCTTTCCATGACTGAGTGGTACTCTGCTCTAAGGGTCAACCTTTGACTGCCTACAGCCGGGGGTTGGGTCCCTTTGGGTGGAACACTGGAGGGACATGGCATGTTTGGAACCTTTGGTCCCAGGTTTGCCCTTGCCTAACAGAGTCCTTCTGGGGAGGTCCCTACATAAAGGTATGGGGGATCCCTCAGTGGGTTGAGGAATTTCTACCTGGCTAGGGCTACTAGCCTGGGTGCCCCTAATCTGCTGATGGGGGTTCCTCTGGACAGGGGGCCCTGGGGGTCCTCTGACCTCCCTGACCTCTGCAGCCCTGGGCTGACTGAGGCAGGGTAGAGAGGGGCAGGTTACCTGCTCCAGACTGGGTACCACCTTGTAAGGGTCCTCTGCCATCAGGGGGTGGCCAGGCCAGGCCTGACTACCTCTGTGGCAGTTCCTTCACTAGGGGTAGGGTCAGTTCCCTGAGGAGGCTGACCCTTACCTACTGTCTGGAGGGAAGAAGACTTTTCTTCAACCCTTGTGCTCTCTTCTGGGGAGAGTGGGCCATTCTTCCAGGCTCCATCTCTCCAAAATCTTGGGCTGGGGCTGTGGCCATCACAGCCCCACTAACCTTTACAGGGACACCCAACATCTTCAGATGGGTTTGGTGTTCAATTTCAGCCCAGGCTGAAATTTCCAGATCATTGCCCATCAGGCAATCTACAGGTAAGGTTGGGGACACTGCCACTCTCTTTGGGCCTGTGACTCCCTCCCAGCTGAGATTGACTATGGCCATGGGGTGATCTGTTCTGACACCATCAATGTTGGTCACCTGGTATTTAAACTCAGGTAAAAGCTGGTGAGGGGGACTAGTTTCCCTGCCACCATGGTGACACTAGCCCCTGTGTCCCTAAATGCCACAGCTTTCTGACCATTAATTATTGGCTCCAGTCTGTACCTGCCCAAGGCTATGGGACCCACGGTAAAGGTGGCAAATCCTATACCACCATCAGAATCTGAGGAGTCTGTTGAGGGGGTCCTGTCTAAACTAGGGCCCACCTCTGTTCCTCTTGCAAAAGCACCTAACTTTTTGGGTGCACTACTCCCAACTGGAGGATTACTACTGGTAGTACCAGGAGGGGTGGTAGTAGTTGTTGGAGGAACATTTTCTTTATTGCCATTCCTGGGACAACTGGGATCAGATTTCCAGTGCCCAGGCTTTTTACAGACATGGTAATAGGGTTTCTTTTCAGGAGAGGAAGGAGTTTGGGACCCACCCCCAGAAGAGGAATTTTGGGGCCCTGTAGTGGACTTATCCTTGGATTTATCCCCACCTTTCTCTTGGGACTTGGTAGAATCTTTCTTGTGGTCACCACCCTGATTCTTAGGCCTTACCCTGGTTCTGACCCATTTGTCTGCCTTCTTTCCCAATTCTTGGGGAGAGGTCAGATCAGAGTCCACCAGGTACTGGTGTAAAAGCTGGTTTTGACAATTATTAAGGATCTGTTCTCTCATCATTAGATTATAAAATCCTTTGAAATCAGTAACCCTACTGCCAACCAGCCAACCCTCCAGAGCCTTGGATGCACAATCTACAAAGTCAGTCCAGTCCTGAGTCTGTGCCTTCTGGGTATCTCTGAACTTCAACCTGTACTGCTCAGTGGTTAAGCCAAACCCATCTATCAGTGCACTCTTCAGGACCTCATAATCATCAGCATCCTCTTCTCTAACAGTGAGGAGCTTGTCTCTTCCTTTATCTGAAAAGGAGAGCCACAAGATTGCTGCCCACTGCTTTTGGGGGACCTGCTGTACTCTACAGGCCCTCTCCATAGCAGTTATCCACTTGTGGATATCATCCCCACTCTGGTAGGGAGGAACAACCTTGCTCAGGTTCCTATGGTCAGGGACATATTCTCTGCTTCTAGGGACACTGTTGCTGCCACCAGGGGGTTCTAAACCCTCTCTTCTGGAAGCTCTCTGGATCTCCAGGGCTTCTCTATCCAGTGCCAACTGCTTGGTTCTGAGGGCCACTTTGGCTTCCTCATACTGGAGCAGTTTGCACCTTCTCTCAGAGGAGGTCTCTCTTAAGTTAAAGTATGAGCTCCTCTCCTGGACAGATTCTCTGCCAGAGTGATAAGAGTGCTCAGATTCCCTGGAAGGGGATCTGTGCCTCTCCTCCACTCTGCCAGTTCTCTTAGGGAGAATTCCTCTGTCCTGTTCAGGCCCCTTGAAGCCTGGCCCTTCAATCACAGAGTCTTGGTCATTCTGATTTTCATCATCTGACCCAGATACTATGACTGACCCACCCACTGATTCAGACCCTTTAGCTCCTAGAGCCAATCTAAGGTCATCTGCTGTCAGCAGATCTATCAGGTGTAGTGTTGAGGGACTCTGTCCTAGCCTCAGGTGTCTGTCAACACACATGGCTCTCAAGTCAGAGAAAGCCATGTCCTTATACTGAGGCTGAGTGGATCCACTGGGTCCACCCCTTAAGGACATTCTAGTGTTGTGCAGTGTTGTACTACCTACACTAGTTTGTGGCCTACTGATCCTAGCTTGAGCTGTGGAAAGGGTGTGCTATCCCTTGGCACACAGCTCTAAGTTCAGTAGAACTTATTGATACTAAGCTTGACTTTATATGTACCTTGAGTACCTATAATGGTTTTCAGTTAGTAATTCAAATAGAGATTTTCTGGTAAAACAATGGCAAGCTGGAATCCCACACGCTGCCCACCAATGTGAGAAGTTGGCCTGGTATATGCTGTTCACTAATTAAAGTGGACACCTTGCACCAGGGCAAATCGACTCTTATGGTAGATAGGTTTAAGACAACCTTTTAAAGAAAGCTATCCTAGTGGTAGCTGTGGAGAGCAGCCTTCAGGCTAAGTCTCGGAGGAATGTAAAGCAGCTTGTTTTACCATATAATCTCTTGAATCACCAAATGAAAAGACACCACACAGGTATATATATCAAATATATATGTATTTATTTCTAAATAACTCTCTACTAATCTCTTTATGAGATTAGAAGACAAACATATGCACAAATCAACGTTTCACAATAAGTTAAGCACAAAATATGGCTGGGGCCCTAGGGGCGTACCAGACCATATACTAAGTAAGAGACTTAGGGACAACGACTTGCAGGGAGACAAGGCCTAGGGCCTTCAGAAGTGCAGGGGCCTCACGAAACCACCCAAGGCAGGTAAGTAAAGGACCCACGGGGACGCGTGCAGTGTGGATACACAGGCGCGGATCGCCGTTAACTTCAATGGGGCAAGTCGCGGTTGGAAATAAAGAGTTTTGGGATACTTCGGGAGAACCTACAAGCAAGTCACTTACAGGGTAAGTAGTTCTAGGGCCCACACCCACAGGAGCACCGTAGTGCTGGAGTTACCTCACCCAGGGAAGCCGGGTGCATAGGTGTCCTTTGGTGTCGGGTCGCGGCGTCGTTTTCAATGGCGAACAAAGAAGACTTGCTGCTTGCGGGAGCTGAAGAAGTGTCCGGTGGAATCCAAGCCTGGATTCTGAAGAAGGATGACCTGAAAGCAGAGGGGACAGTGTTCAAAGTCACTTGGCAGTGACCCGGGGCAAGGAAGATGGATGCCCACCGTCGTCGGTTGATTCAGGTCGGTTGCAGGTGCCTTGACTCTTCAGCCACGTGGTCCAGGAGGGGTCGACGACGACCAGGAGCTGGATTCGGTGGGTCCCTCGACGTCTGCAGCTGACTGCGGTGTCGGCAACTCGATTGGAGCCAACAAGCCTTGGCAGCAGCAAGTCTCGGGGAGATGAAGAAAAGTCGATGGCACAGACCAGCAAGGTCTGAGGGACTCACCCAGCGAGGGTAAGTCAGGGAAGGCCTGGAGCAATCAGGGGAGCCCTTTGGTTTCTTTAAGAAGTCTTCTGGGGACCCACAAGCCGGCGGGCAAGGGATCGCGAAGACACCTCGGGCGGAATCACTCAACAGGGGCCCACGGTCACTCGGGACGGTGTAGGCCTCTGATCTTCGCAGGGGTTCCTGCTGGAGGTCGGGACTACACGTGGTCCAAAGCACAAGTTCGTAGAACGTTGTGAAGGGGTTGCACTTGACAATAGTGCACGGTACCCAGGGGTCGCAGTTCCTCGTTACTCGTGGGGTCCACTTGCTTCAGCTTCGCTGGGGACTCACGATGGCCTGGGAGAGGTCAGGAAATCTACTTCTTGGGCTGCAGGGACTTCGGACTCCGGCGGGAGCGGCGTAGTTTGCGACCGTCGTTGTCGTTTTTGGTGCCTGCCAAGCAGGGGAGTCACTCCTTGACTCCAAGGGAGATTCTTCTGTCTTCCAAAGGTAGTGGAACGTCGAAGGGCCAGGATTCTTCTGTAGAGCGTCGTCCAGGGGTTATCTGCTTTGCAATGGCAAGGTTCCCCCTCTTATACTAAAAAGAGGGGATGGACTAGCTCTATGACCCCACCTATGGGAGGGTCAAGGGAGGGGTGGCTACACCCACTTCCCTTTGTCCAGTTTCGCGCCAGAGCAGGGGCAGGTAGCCCCTGAGCTGGTTTGAACTGGCATATGCACAGAGGAGCCTTCTGCTCCCCCAGTGCAGGACTTCAAAGCACTCTAAGAGTGCACCCACCCAGCCCCAATACACTAAACCCTGTCTGGGAGGTGGTTACACCTCCCTGTGACAGGATGCCTATTGTTGGGCTTCCTCCACTGCGAGTTTCGGTCATCAGCAGGAGGGCAGCCCAGTGTCTGTGACTGGTGGCATCCATTTTGTGATGCCAGGGCTCTTTAGGATTCTACCGCGTTTCCACAGCAGGTACATGTCTTCTCCTCTAGAAGGGTGGAATGCTACCCCCGCCGCCAAGATTGGTGGGGGGTAGTATTCCAAGATGTTTGACACCAAACACGACATGTTTTGATGCAGCCATTCCAAAGTTAGCATTTACCGCGAGGATATAATGCACTTAAGAGTACATGGTTTAACCGCATCCACAAACAGCACCAGAGAATAGACTCTGAGAGCTGCAGAGGGGCCCTGCTCAGGCAGAGGCACCCCCTCACATAGAAGCCAAGCACCCTGCCCTCAGGATTGATAGGGCCTGCCTTAGGGGTGACTGATAGGTTTATATGTGTGTGCTGGAGAGATATAGGAAACCTATATCTCAGTGAGGGGTGCTAGCACCACCTCACCCAGGCTGCAGTAGCAGGCCTGTGGTGTCAGATTTAGACTGCTTCCCAGGGGTGGCATAACACATGCTGCAGCCCCTGGTAGGCCTGTGAAGTACCTATGCCCTTGGCACCTAAGGTACCATATACTAGGGACTCATAAGGCACCACAGTATCCAATCACTAGTGCACCTAGAGTGCACTCCATGTCGTTTAGAGAGAGCAGATAGACTGGGGCCCTGAATAGCAGGGTCCTAGTCCAACTAAGTCATAAACCAGCAAAACACCATAAAAAAAGTGGGGGCAACCATATAGTCAGATTCCACCTTCCTACACTCACCACACCACTCCAGTTTGGACCCAGCCATATGCAAATCAGTCTTGACCCTGTTCCTTGTGGGAACAGTCCAGCCCGAACTGAGAAGCCAGGTCCTCCCTGGACCGGAAACAAGCATCCTGGGACCGGTTTCAGGGCATCACCCTTCATCAGCCAGGCTAGCTTGAATCCAGTGGTGTAGTGAGCACGGGACCCACGTCTGGGCAGACCCTTCCCACTTAGGGCGAAATATGCAAAAGAAACAATTGATGGACGGAATGCTGGACAATGCAAACATTCACCCCCAGTCACAAGGATCTGGGTTTAATCCATCATTCTTTTGCTCACCACACCACCCCAGTTTGGACCCAGCCATATGCAAATCAGTCTTGACCCAGTTCCTTGTGGGAACAGTCCAGCCCGAACTGCCAAGCCAGGTCCTCCCTGGACTGGAATCAAGCATCCTGGGACCGGTTTCAGGGCATCACCCTTCACCAGCCAGGCTAGCTTGAATCCAGTGGTGTAGTGAGCACGGGACCCACGTCTGGGCATACCCTTCCCACTTAGGGCGACATATGCAAAAAAAACAATAGATGGACGGAATGCTGGACAATGCAAACATTCACCCCCAGTCACAAGGATCTGGGTTTAATCCATCATTCTTTTGCTCACCACACCAAACCAGTTTGGACCCAGCCATATGCAAATCAGTCTTGACCCTGTTCCTTGTGGGAACAGTCCAGCCCGAACTGCCAAGCCAGGTCCTCCCTGGACCGGAAACAAGCATCCTGGGACCGGTTTCAGGGCATCACCCTTCATCAGCCAGGCTAGCTTGAATCCAGTGGTGTAGTGAGCACGGGACCCACGTCTGGGCATACCCTTCCCACTTAGGGCGACATATGCAAAAGAAACAATTGACGGACGGAGTGCTGGACAATGCAAACATTCACCCCCAGTCACAAGGATCTGGGTTTAATCCATCAGTCTTTTGCTCACCACACCACCCCAGTTTGGACCCAGCCATATGCAAATCAGTCTTGACCCTGTTCCTTGTGGGAACAGTCCAGCCCGAACTGCCAAGCCAGGTCCTCCCTGGACCCGAAACAAGCATCCTGGGACCGGTTTCAGGGCATCACCCTTCATCAGCCAGGCTAGCTTGAATCCAGTGGTGTAGTGAGCACGGGACCCATGTCTGGGCATACCCTTCCCACTTAGGGCGACATATGCAAAAGAAACAATTGATGGACGGGGTGGCATTTTCAAGCACACAACATAAAAATCATCTTCACTAAAAGATGTATTTTTAAATTCTGAGTTAAGGTACTAAACTCCATTTCTCTATCTTATCCCAATGGAGAGTTATGCTTGTAAAATTGTTACAAGGCAACTCCCATGTTAAGCCTATGGGACAGACAGCCTTTCAATAGTGAAAAACGAAATGCACAGTATTTCACTATCAGGACATGTTGCATACACCAGTACATATCCTACCTTTGAAATACACTGCGCCCTGCCCATGGGGGTACCTTGGGCCTACCTTAGGGGTGCCTTACATGTAAGAAAAGGGAAGGTTTGGGCTTGGCAAGTGAGTGGCCTGTCCTAAAGTGGTCTGAAACATGCTGTTCGTTTTTAACCTTGAGTGGGCTCACAGCATCCAATAAAAGTAGGATCGTGTGCAAGTGAGTCATAACTCATTTTTAGTCTGGAGAAACGTGGTTATTCTTTCTTTCACCACGGGGTCTAGTTGGGATAGATCGACACAAGCACTTCTTGTGCAATCTTTCACATATATTTTTTCTTCACCTCTTATAATACATTAGACACTGTATTCATTTTTTCATGGTCATGAAAGTCACCAATGATGAGAAACATGAGTAAACTGGCGAGTACCTGCCAGCAGCTCCCTTGGTGATGCTTATGTGAGGTACTTTCTGACCTTCACACACTTTTTCTTTCTTTTTGTACACACTATTAAGTGGGGGTACAAGTAGGGTGGACTGGTAAACACAAAAAAATGTTTGGACATTTAGGATTGGACGTAATTGGCATTTGTTAGAAGCCAGCATTTGGGCAGAGATATTAGTATCCCGCCTTCAGGATCCCAGAAAGTTGTTATATGTCCAAAAGCAATCAGGCCTATTTAATATAATGTTCGATTTTAAGTGGGTGCACTTGCCAGGTCGACATGGCAGTAAAAACTGCGTGCAGACACTGCAGTGGCAGGTCTGAGACACCTTTGAAAGGCTACTTCTGTGTGTGGCACAACAAGTGCATCAGGCCCACTAGTAGCATTTGATTTACAGGCCCTAGGCACACCTGTGCACATTACTAGGACTTACTAGTAAATGAAATATGCCAATCATGGATTGGCATAGGTCTAGGTCCACTCTCTCCCCGCAGCTCCGCTGTGCTGTCTCTTGCCTCCAGACCCCGACCTCCTCCTTGGGAGGTTCGAGGCTGCTGCCCGCTCCTGCGCCTGCTGCCCGCTCCAACTGGGACCAGACTGCCTGCAACCACCGTAACCTTTCTCAGCCGTTTTTGTCTTAATTTTTCCCTGTTGTGCCACTGTTATTGTGCCCATCTGTGTCTTGCTCTAATTCCACCACTGTTTTTATTTTCTCGTGCCTGCCTGTTCCTTTCGCCTTTCGCCGCTGCTGCCCCTGCGGTCCCTCCCCCCCGGAATTCCCCTCCAGAATTCCCCCACTCCAGCCTCCCAGCCTCTCCTCCCTCCCACCTCCCCTACTTAATGGCGGCCGCTGTGCTGTTGCGCAGCGGACGCGCGCAGCGGTCGAGCCGCCGGCGCGCCATAGGCAAGCCCGTCTGCGCCCGTCCGTGACCCGACCGCGGCCAGCACCAGGAACTCTGGACCTCCCACTACCCATCGCTACGACACCACCTCCCTCCTCGCACTCAACCCTGGAAGCCTTAGAGAATGCCAACAGGCCTCGCCGAACATGACCCATGGCCAGTTCTCCTGCCTCCACTGCCGCCAGACCATCACCGCCACCCTGGCCTCCAACACCGCCGACGGCAGCACCGGGGAGACCCTAAAATGCATCCTCTTCAACGTACGCTCCGTACACAAACACGCCATGGAAATCTGGAACCTACTCGACTCTCTCTCGCCCGACATCGCCTTCTTCACAGAGACCTGGACCAACGCATCCTCCGCCCCCGACATCAGCAACGCCATCCCAGACGGATACAAGATCCAGAGGAAAGACCGCCCCAACCACCCAGGAGGGGGCCTCACCATCGCCCACAAGAGCACCCTCTGCCTCACCACCTCCTGCGAAACCTTCCCCTCCGCCGAACACCTGCACTTCCAGATCCAGACCACCCCCAAAGCCACACTCCGAGGAACCCTCATCTACAGACCCCCCGGCCCCCGAACACCCTTCGCCACCACCATCACCGACTTCATCGCACCCCACGCCATCGCCTCAGCAAACTACATACTCATTGGAGACCTGAACTTCCACCTCAACAACCCCAGCGACCCCAACTCCACTATCCTTCGTGACAACCTCGCCAGCATCGGACTTAAACAACTCGTCAACACACCGACCCACAGAGCAGGACACACCTCGACCCCATCTTCGCGGCAGGAAACAGCGTCCACTCCAGCCACACAACGCAGCCGCCATGGACCGACCACCACTGCGTACACTTCGCCATCAACAAACCCAAGGCACCCAAACCAGACCCACGCCAACCTCGAAGGAACTGGAGCAAGGTTACCGACGAGCAACTTAACTCGACCCTCACCCAAGACAACCACACCTGGGCACCCGACGCAAATGACGCAAACAACGCAGCCAGAGAACTCCACACCTGGATCTTCAACTGCGCAGACGAGCTCGCCCGCTACGCAACCCCGACAGACAACGCCCCAGGAAAGCCGCCTGGTTCACCACCGCTCTCCAAAAAGCCAGACGCGCCTGCAGACGCCTGTAGAAGAACTGGAGAAACACCAAGACAACCGAAAACCACACCACCTACAAGGACGCTTTGACGGACTACCATAACCAGATCAGAGCAACCAAGAGGAACTTCATCCACAACAAAATCCTGGCCAATTCCACCAACTCCAAGGAACTTTTCAGTGTCATTCAGGAATTCACCAACCCACGCAGCGAAGCCACAGACATCACCCCATCTCAAGACCTCTGCGACCAGCTTGGAACCTATTTCCACCTCAAGATCAAAAACCTCTATGACAACTTCATCGACCATCCACCAGGTGCCACAGACGGCCCCCCGCCCCCCAGAAACACCAGCCAGCCCACCATCTCCAACTGGACACCGATCACGGCAGAAGACACCGCCTCGACCATGAAAAGCATCCACTCGGGGGCCCCCACCAACCCCTGCCCCCCTCACATCTACCACAGAGCTGCAGTCGCCATTGCACCCGCACTACAACGCACCATCAACACCACCTTCAAAACAGGCACCTTCCCAGATGACTGGAAGCGCGCAGAAGTCAGACCCCTGCTCAAGAAGCCCACAGCTGACCCCACCGACCTCAAGAACTATCGGCCCATCTCGCTCCTCCCCTTCACAGCCAAAGTTGCAGAGAAAACAGTCAACAGGAAACTGACACGATTCATTGAAGAGAACGCCATCCTCGACCCGTCCCAATCCGGATTCCGAAGCAACCACAGCACAGAGACCGCCCTACTCGCCGCCACACACGACATCCGCACCCTCCTGGACCAAGGCCACTCCGCAGCCCTCATCCTACTCGACCTATCAGCGGCCTTCGACACCGTCTCCCACCGCACACTAGTCGCCAGACTACATGACTCAGGCATACAAGGAACAGCCCTGGACTGGATCTGATCATTCCTCACCGGAAGAAGCCAAAGGATCAGACTCCCACCTTTCCTCTCCGACCCCATGAAAATCACCTGCGGAGTCCCACAGGGTTCATCACTGAGCCACACCCTCTTCAACATCTACATGGCCCCCCTCGCAGCCATCGTCCGACAACACGGCCTCAACATCATATCCTACGCCGACGACACCCAGCTCATCCTCTCACTCACCAAAGACCCCACCACTGCCAAACTCAACTTCCAGAAAGGAATGCAAGACGTCGCAGTCTGGATGACCAACAGCTGCCTGAAGCTCAATGCCGAGAAGACAGAAGTCCTCGTCCTCGGTACCACCCCTTCTGCATGGGACAGCACCTGGTGGCTGACCGCCCTTGGAAGCCCACCTACCCCCTCAGACCACGCCAAGAACCTCGGCATTGTACTCGACTCATCACTCACCATGAACCGATAGGTCAACGACGTCACCTCCAGCTGCTTCAACACCCTCCGCATCCTCCGCAAGACCTTCAAGTGGATCCCCCCTGAGTCAAGGAAGTCAGTCACCCACGCACTCGTCACCAGCAGACTGGACTATGGAAACGCACTCTACGCCGGCATCAACAAGTCCCTACTCCGCAAACTCCAAACAATACAGAACACCGCCGCCAGACTCGTCCTCGGCATCCCCCGACAAGAACACATCAGCCAACACCTACGAAGTCTCCACTGGCTCCCTGTGGAGAAAAGAGTCACTTTCAAAATCCTCACTCACGCCTACAAATGCCTACACAACAACGGACCCAAATACCTCAACGACAGAATCAACTTCCACGTACCCAAAAGAAACCTCCGATCTTCCAACCTCGCACTGGCCAAAATCCTGCGCATCCACAGAGCCAGAGCAGGCGGAAGATCCTTCTCTCACATTGCAGCCAAGACCTGGAACGAGCTACCGGCAGACATCAGACGCGCCCTCCCTGAACACCTTCAGGAAGACCCTCAAGACCTGGCTCTTCGGCTAAACAGATCTGCGGACCCCCCTCAGTGCCTTGAGACCCTCACGGGTGAGTAGCGCGCTTACAATTCCCTGATTGATTGATGGATATACCAATCAGTAACACAATTTACCCGAGCACTTGCACTTTAGTACTGGTCAGCAGTATTAAAGTGCGCAGAAACACTAAACCAGCAAAAACAATATCCAGAGTACCATCAAAAACCAGGAGGTGAAAAGCAAAAAGACAGGGGAAACACGCCAAAAGATGCCAGATCTAACATACATATGTGAACAAGGGCTTTTGGAGCCCGAAACGCGTCATCGTTCGTGAGGACAAGGTTTAAATAAAAAACATCTTGCCTGACACTGTGGGGTCTGTTTCTCCTTCATCGCCGTCAGGAGGTTGCGGGAGTTCGAGTCCTTGGATATATATATATATATATATATATATATATATATATATATATATATATATATATATATATATATATATATCCACAAACAAAGGTTACCCCCAAGGAAGAGCCACGCAGGTAAGTATTATTCTCGTTTCTTTAATCATGGAGGCTGCAATAAAGTTAAGGCGGAGAACTGGTCATCTTACCTGCGTGGCTCTTCCTTGGGGGTAACCTTTGTTTGTGGATTGTAGCGGCTGACCCAGCCGCGGGAGAGCCCCACCACCGGTCAGTGGACCCGTGGAGACATTAACCAGTGTCACCAGCACAATGCGAGGTAATATCGAAGTGGTTGGCGAAAGAGGGCAACTTGTTGGGTGCGGGACTGTACATCACCCCACTGGGGGTTTTTATTGAAGATTCACTAACTCATTTCAAGACAAACTCACATGAGGAATACTATTGTGCAACTACGGCAACCAGAAGGCTGCGCGAGTGGCCACGCCCACTGGGGCATGTTGCATGAGTTCAAATTCAGTGCACAACGTTGTCTTGTTCTTCGAGTAGAACGCCAATGAATAGGGGTCACAAACCCGAAACGCGTCTGGCGGCAAGATGAAAGATGACCAGTTTTCCGCCTTAACTTGATTGCAGCCTCCATGATTAAAGAAACGAGAATAATACTTACCTGCGTGGCTCTTCCTTGGGGGTAACCTTTGTTTGTGGATTGTAGCGGCTGACCCAGCCGCGGGAGAGCCCCACCACCGGTCAGTGGACCCGTGGAGACATTAACCAGTGTCACCAGCACAATGGGAGGTAATATCGAAGTGGTTGGCGAAAGAGGGCAACTTGTTGGGTGCGGGACTGTACATCACCCCACTGGGGGGTTTTATTGAAGATTCACTAACTCATTTCAAGACAAACTCACATGAGGAATACTATTGTGAAACTACGGCAACCAGAAGGCTGCGCGAGTGGCCACGCCCACTGGGGCGTGTTGCATGAGTTCAAATTCAGTGCACAACGTTGTCTTGTTCTTCGAGTAGAACGCCAATGAATAAGGGTCACAAACCCGAAACGCGTCTGGCGGCAAGATGAAAGATGACCAGTTTTCCGCCTTAACTTGATTGCAGCCTCCATGATTAAAGAAACGAGAATAATACTTACCTGCGTGGCTCTTCCTTGTGGGTAACCTTTGTTTGTGGATTGTAGCGGCTGACCCAGCCGCGGGAGAGCCCCACCACCGGTGAGTGGACCCGTGGAGACATTAACCAGTGTCACCAGCACAACGGGAGGTAATATCAAAGTGGTTGGCGAAAGAGGGCAACTTGTTGGGTGCGGGACTGTACATCACCCCACTGGGGGTTTTATTGAAGATTCACTAACTCATTTCAAGACAAACTCACATGAGGAATACTATTGTGCAACTACGGCAACCAGAAGGCTGCGCGAGTGGCCACGCCCACTGGGGCGTGTTGCATGAGTTCAAATTCAGTGCACAACGTTGTCTTGTTCTTCGAGTAGAACGCCAATGAATAAGGGTCACAAACCCGAAACGCGTCTGGCGGCAAGATGAAAGATGACCAGTTTTCCGCCTTAACTTGATTGCAGCCTCCATGATTAAAGAAACAAGAATAATACTTACCTGCGTGGCTCTTCCTTGGGGGTAACCTTTGTTTGTGGATTGTAGCGGCTGACCCAGCCGCGGGGAGCCCCACCACCGGTCAGTGGACCCGTGGAGACATTAACCAGTGTCACCAGCACAATGGGAGGTAATATCGAAGTGGTTGGCGAAAGAGGGCAACTTGTTGGGTGCGGGACTGTACATCACCCCACTGGGGATTTTTATTGAAGATTCACTAACTCATTTCAAGACAAACTCACATGAGGAATACTATTGTGCAACTACGGCAACCAGAAGGCTGCGCGAGTGGCCACGCCCACTGGGGCGTGTTGCATGAGTTCAAATTCAGTGCACAACGTTGTCTTGTTCTTCGAGTAGAACGCCAATGAATAAGGGTCACAAACCCGAAACGCATCTGGCGGCAAGATGAAAGATGACCAGTTTTCCGCCTTAACTTGATTGCAGCCTCCATGATTAAAGAAACGAGAATAATACTTACCTGCGTGGCTCTTCCTTGGGGGTAACCTTTGTTTGTGGATATATATATATATATATATATATATATATATATGTATGTTAGGCGTATGATCAGAAATGCATTAATGAATTTTTGGTTGACTATATTTAGTCTACACAAATCTTTTGCTTGGAAATGGAAATGTACTACACTCCTAAAAGTCAATTTGTTGCAGTATGCGATGCAATACTTTTTATGGGAACCACAGCTCATCCTTGCCATTTCTTTTTTGCCCGTGAACGCCGTTATCTGTTTGAGACACCTCTCAACATTTGCCCTTGAGACTGGCAGTCCAAGGATCCTCAAGACACAAATTGCCAGCTCAAGCCACTGCTGTCGCGTTCCAAGCAAATTATCATGTGCCTGGAGCACGCTATTCCCAGGTACTAGCTCTCCAACATATTCCCAGAGCTCACTACATATGCAATTGCGCACATCAAAACGATTAAAATTTGACTGATACATTTCAAATTCTGATGCAAGATCTCCTTTGCGAAAGGGGTTAAGAACTTGGAACAAGTACCATAAAGGTGCTTCATTGACATTAAAGATATTCTCAGGGAGATTTTACAACACATCATTGCTTGCCACTTATAATGCAATGTTGCATAAAATCTAAGGAGCATATCTTCTACAGTTCTATGGATCCCACGTGACAAGCATTCCAGCAGTTAGCATTTTGTAGTGCCAAAGTCATTGAAAGCATCCACCAGCCTTTCCTCAAGAAAATGTTCTACTTCCTCACCACTTATATTGTACACTTGGTAGATGTGTTTCTTTATTCTGTTTTATGATGCCAACTACTGCAGTCGTGTTCTCTTGTGAAGAGCCCAGTGTGCAGTAGACTGTGCTTTTTTAACATCACTATCAATCAGTCTTCTAAGATCTTTACACTTCTTGTTTGTCACATCAGCACTCAGGAGAAAGTCTGCGAGCAGTCACCATATGGAGAGCATTGCATTCTCTGTCTCAAGAACAGAAAAAAACATTCTATAGAAGTAGAAAAAAGAAAGATATTTTCTTTTGTGCTCGAGTACACTCCTAAAGAGTGCACCACAATGTACAGCAAGTCAATTGCCCGCTTCATTACTTCTGAAGATTTTAAAGCAGCGATTATGCAACCCTTTAGAAAATGGCATGGATCTCTGCCTGGAGAGGCCTTGAACTCAGCCCTCCCCTGTAAATGATCATCACATAATGTTCTCATGTAACTGCAGATTCACGAAACATTACTCCAATTCTTATCAAACTTGTTGAGCACATTCTGGAGCAATGCATTTAACTGAAACTGCATTGCAGGTTTTTTAAACATTCAGATCGGCCATTATAGTAAAGCGGCCCCACCCATTCTCTGCACAGCAAAATGTGAGAAGTACCTCAAATGCTTGATATCCGTGAATCTCTGGGATTTCATCTACAGTGATAGAAATCTTTACATCACAATGATGTCATAAATTCCATGTCAGTCTGAAATGCATCAGATTGGTATTTTGCATATATCTGCTTGGATCTTCGCACGGAGACGGGGCATCGTCCCGGAAAGTCCATCACACGGGACTCGTCACACATTCAGTACCTACCTCCGCGTTCGTCAGCTCCTGCAATCATGAACGAGGCGATCCCTCCTAACAGTCCAGATCAAGATGCAGAACCTGCGCCATCAGTGCACAATCAGAGTGCATCTCAACCACCTCATACCACTGGCAGACTGATGCAAGTGCCTCAACGACTTATTGAAGAAATATAATATGACTGTGGTCTATACTTTTTATTTAACAAAGGAAGAGATGTAGTGTTGTGAGACAATGTGCACTAGGACCCTTGCGGTTCTGAGCCGACTCAACAGAGGAATTACGTAACTTGCTGGGAGGTGTTAAGGTGTTGTTATTAACAGTTAAGAGATAATCAGAGTGCAGTGTGTGATCGTATGCGGAAGAATAAAGACATCTGTTACAGAGCTCCGTGTGTGACATCTTTATTTGCATGCTCCCGGCTGGGGAGGATGCTGCAGTAGTCATCCTCCATCATGCACCCTCAAGATGATCAGGAAGTATCTCACATGCATCCGTGGTCATGATCATTAATGCAGGAACCAATCACAGAATGCTTGTGGACATCACATTCAATAAAACAAATAGCATGATGATTACCGATTTGCCCAGGGCTGCTGAATCTTATTTATAAGGCGATGCCGGCAGACATAACCCCATGGAGCAGAACATGCACCCTAAAACTGGCAATGCTCCCACCAGCCCCTGCCCAATCCCAGGAAACCTCTAGGGTTACCCAGAGGAGCATTAGACACAGGTGTTTTAGACTGAGATACATATATCTCAATCTTTGCAATTAAGCCAATTTTGTGCCTGCTGTTTGCCCTGACAAATAAATCGTCAGACCAGATTTCTGCGTGAAGCTGGCTTCCAATGCCCTTTGTTGTTCTTGGTAGTTGATTTTTGCCTTCCACAGATCCTGCGTCCTCTAGGAACTGAGGTTTTAAACCTATTATAGATGGCAGCATCTGCATTCCATGGCATTTAAATAACGATAAAGTGCACTATATGACTGTGGTAACTGAACCAGAGAACTGTACCAATTACCACTTTCTATAAAAGCTGCCCAAACCCAAGTAACATTTTCAAAAGACATTTGTATTTTTACTATGAGTGGATTACTAAAGTTCCCTCTGTGATATGTTAGTCCATTAGGTGATGCCAAGGGCTTACCCTTGTGACATCTCACAAGTATTAAAGACAATTCATTATTGCTGAGGATGGAAAGGATGTAAGGTTGGCAGGTATGGCCATCTGCCTTGGTGCTAGGTAGTACACCACTCAGCCTATTGGTCTCAATGCCTGGGTTACTGTTATGGAAAAACCCAATATATATCACTTGGCTGGCGCCCACACACTACATCAGCCTGGATGCAGATGGAAGCACGAGATGCCAGAACTGTGACCTGCTTCTCATGCTCCATGTTAAAACCTGGCTTGTCAGTGGTGGCTGGAAGCCAGCTTTGAAAGGCACACTTAGAGTTTCATCAAAGGAATTGGATAGAAAAACAGGCTCTGCTGGAAAAGAGTAAGTAGATTGTCCATTGTTTTGTTTGCTGGCAATGTGGCCAATCTTCTGTTAATAAAATGGATTTAAGGCTAAGCACAAGCTATGCATGTGAAATGTCTCGGAAACAGGAAAAACGTGTAGTAGGAGGTAACCCTAAAAACCAGCTGCCCTAGAAGGCAAATCCGAGTAACCGGTTACAGAGCCTTGCAGAGACTTATGACTTGCAGACATGTTCCATCAGAAGTCCCTGAACCGATATGTAGGGTGGAAGATGTCAGTGCCATCCGCTTGTTATCACTAATGCCTCTCTTATCAATTCCAAAATAGGAAAAAAGAGTTCTTTAAATAGAAATTAAACAAATCCATACATTTTGTGAATTAAAAAGCTGTGATTATTTTTTTTAAATGTTGCAAAGTTATGCATATCTTGTTAACAGCCCATCCAAGCATTTTTCTTTGCATAAAGTTCACAATTTCAACAGGCTTTTTTTATAACTTCTATTGTTTTTATAATTTCTTCCTTTAATAACACTTTTAATGGGGGGAAGGGAATGGCAATATGGATCCGGGAGTTCGGGGGGAAACCATGCACAATGTGCTAAACTGCTCGAGGTATGTGCCTCTCATCATATGTGTACACTAATATTTCCCGCACGACGGAGGCTGTATAATACATGATTGTCTGATGTTTGTTGTGTATCTGGCTGGATTTGACCTGTTGAATAAATGAAAAGAATTTTTAAAAAAACACTTTTAAAAGTTGAACATTTTTCCAAAATATTTTATAAAACCCTTAGTAACGTTTTAAAAAAGTGGACTTGGTTGGGGCTGACATAACTTTTTTCACCACAATCACCGTTTTTCAAAGTTCCAAAGGGCTATTTTAAACTTTGAGAAACTAATCATAACAATCATTTATAATTTTCACACAATAGATTTTTTAAACATAAAAATTGCATTTTTGATATCTAGCAAGCAGTCTATCGCTCCCTGTAAACACTCAAGTACTTTTATAAAAGGTTGTGTTTGGTTAGGGGAATGTTATAAATAGGATTCCCGGTTTTATGGTATTTATTTTTTGCCATTTCCATCTGTATTTGGCCCTATTTATTTTTGTCTAATTTTATCTGTATTTATCCATGTTTATTTTGGGCTTTTTTGAAAAAATGAAGCTGAAACTAGTATATTTCCACATTTACTTAACCAATAAATGTGCACTGATGCTTGAATGCTTGACAGGTTTCAATTAAATGTACAACCACAGATGATAAATCAATGTACTTACATGAAAACATGCACATTTTTGTATCAGCCTTGTACATATATATCTACTGATGTTTAAGCCTTTTTACTAAACTCCCTTTCTGTTTTTTAACACCCTTACCTGTCAATCCGCACAGATATTGGTCTGGCAGTCATGGCTGACAGCATTTAGAATCACTCAAAAAGCAACCCAATAAATACAGGAAAATAAATGGTTTTCTGTCTGTATTTATCTGTAAAAGTCAGTAGAAACAGAGAACAGGGATCCATTGTTATAAATCATATTTTCAGTTGCTAATGTGAGCAATTAAAACCTACAAACGAACTTTTAGAATACTAACAAGTATTGGGTTTATGTATTATAAAGTCATATAAAACCTTTTCTAACATATTCTGAAACATCTCTAGTTTATTTAATTTATATATGTAATGATATCTTTGCTTTGGGGCTGTAATATTTGTCCTCCCCAAAAAGCAGGGAGGCTGGGGGATGAAACCCATTGGTAACTGTGGGTTAATAGTGGTTGAGGTCTAATCCCTGTTACAGTTGAATATGCTGGTCAAGCATATTGGAGAAGTGGCCCTGCAAAGAAACACTGGGAAATGATCCACCTTTTTTTTAATCATGATAAAGGAAACAATGGTCCCTGAAGGGGGAAGTGTACACCTCAACTTCCCCCTTCAGGGACCATTGTTTCCTTTATCATTATACTACCCAGGTCCCAGAGTTACTGGGTTGCCCCATGTTTTACAAATATACACCTTTTTTATTAGGCAGAACCCAATCCCTACTGTTTCCTCCTTTCCAACCTTAATTCCAGTGGTCCCCAAGGTTCGACATTGTCTCTCATCTTATTTAATATCTATCTACGAACTCTTTCCAGCATCATCAAGTCTTATGGCTTCAGAGTAATTTCCTGTAAAGACAATACTTAGCTTATTTTAATACTTGATAAGTTCATCCTAGAAACCCATGGTATAACTAAAGGACTAATGGCTTCTCAGCAGTCCTCCACTGGATGAGAAGCAATTTCTAAAGACTCATTGCCTCTAAGACGAAAATACTGTGCTGGATCGGAAATCTCCTTGTCCCCAGCTCGAGGGCCAACTTGTATGGAGTTTACTCCAATCTCTGTGGAGAAAGTAAAGTCTTGTTTTCTGGATTGATAAGGATCATAGGGCCAGATGTATCAAGCTATTGTGGGTTTGCAAACAGTGTGAATCGCAAAATTCGGACGTTTGCGAAGGCAAAATGGCCTAATCCTATGTATGAAAGTTTTTGCAAAAAATGCGGATGCAAATTTTGCGAAACCCGATTTTGCGAGTCCCAATTTGCGAATTCGCAATTTGGGACTCTCAAATTGCAATTTCGCAATTTGGGACTCTCAAATTGTGAATTTGCAATTTGAGAGTCCCAAATTGCAAATTCGCAAATTGGGACTCGCAAGCCAATGTATGAAACATTTGAAAATTGCGTTTTCCCAAAAAATCGCAATTTTGCACTTGCAAATTACCACCAACTCAAGTCAGGTGGTAACCAGGTGCAAACTATTTAAACAGGCCCAGAGGGCCTCTGAATCTTCCACAATGGCAGCGCTGTATGTCATAGCGAGGAGGATGCGGATTCAAGCAGCAGCACAGAGAACGCATTTACAGAGTGCGCATAACCCTGCTTCAGCAGACAGAGGAAGAAATCCATGACAAATATAGACTAGACCCAGCAACAATACTAGACCTGATAGCTGATCTACATCCAATACTGGAGCCTCAGACCCGCAGGACCCAAGCCATTCCCACACATGTGCAGGTCCTATGTTCACTGCACCTACTAGCATCAGGGAGCTTCCAGGGGGTGATAGCTGCAGCAGGAGGGGTGTCCCAAAGTTGCGTTTCACGCTTCCTGAATGCTTTTTTGGATGCAATGGTACAGAGGATACACCATTACATCAGATTCCCCACTACACAACAGGCATTGCAGCAGACCAAACTGGATTTCTACCAGATAGCACAATTTCCACATGTAATTGGGTGCATTGATGGGACACATGTAGCCATATGTCCCCCTCAGATAATGAGTATGTGTTTATAAAAAGGAAATACTTTCATTCACTTAACATCCAGGTCATATGTATTGCCTCACACATAATTACTGACATAGTGGCCAAATATCCTGGTAGTACGCACTATTCATATTCAGACACAGTGGAATATACACACGTATCACTGGAGGTGAATTTGGCAAAGGATACCTACTAGGTAAATGCATGTTACTCACTCTGATAGACTCCTTAGATCTGTAGAAATAGGACAGTGATTAACCATATGCCTTTCATCCTGTAGGTGACAATGCATATGCTGTGCGCTCCTTCATACTCACACCATACCTCAATCCTGCAACTCAGAGTGAAAGGAAATACAATGCTGCACACAAGTCGACGCGCAATGTCATAGAGCGGACATTCGGCCTACTGAAGAGTAGGTTCTGCTGTCTACACAAAAGTGGAGGTGCACTGCAGTATAGGCCAGAGATCTAATACAAAATTGTGGCCACTTGTGCCATGCTGCACAACCTAGCAACAACCAATGGCATACCATTGGACCTCACAGATTCGGAGTCTGATGAAGAGGATGAACCACGTCCACCTCACAGAGCAGCAGATGGTGTAGGTGCAGCAGATGGCAAACAGAGACGTGATGAAATAACACGCAACTATTTCTAGGTGAGTAATGATGAGACAAGGCACCTCATGACTGTTGATCACCTGTGTTTTTATTCACCTTAACATCAGGTAAACTGTGTGCACACAGCCATAAACTCCTTACTTGTGTGTGGTTTTTGTAGGTCAACGTGGCATATATACAGACCATGCACAACATCCAGCCCTTTTCGTATGCCATGGGTTACCTCACCCATTTGCATGCCTCGGTCACACCACTGACTACTTCTTACGGCCACGCACAGCACTAGAGCAGTCAATGTTTACACTGGCCTTCCTTGATGAGGCCTCGGCTGCTGTACATTGCCTTGAACTCCGCCGTCTGGGCTCAGTCACCAGGGGAGTAATGCTGCTGCGGCTGGAGGCCTCCTCACTTTCCCCTGCACCCAGTATACCTGTGCCAGCTATAGTGGCTGTCTGTAGCTGTTCAACAGCAGTGGTGACCTGCACCAATCCCTTGGCAACAACATGACTGCAGTGGGCCATTTCCACCTGCATGGACACAGTGCGTCTGGACAGGACAGCTGTGGCATTGCACAGACGGTTAACTGCCTTCGTGTAACCATCCAAACGGCTAAATAGGTGGTGCTTTTCGCGGCGTTTGGAGGCATGCTCCCTCTGCATTTTGGTACAAAGCTCTTTAATCGCTGCTGTCATGTCCCTTAGACTGTCTGCATTTGCCCTATGGCCCTCTGCCACTGTGTTGTTCATCTCCCTGATGCTGTCCTTAATGTCAGTCATGTTGTGATTCAGACACACCAGCTGCCTTTGCATTGACCGCATGCTTTTTAATTGCAGCCGCTGCACCTTCACCATAGTGCCCTCCAGCCCAGCAAAAACAGAGGATTCCTCTCCTTCCTCAGTGGCACTGTGTGCTCTTGCTCTGTGTCTCCTGCGATTGGTGTTGCTACGCTACATGGGATCCTGATCACTTTGACGCTGTGCCTGCTCATCGGGCCTTGACTGTGGCTCATCTTGGATGTCTTCCCCTTCTGCATCCAACTCCTGCAGTGGAGCCATGGTGTACCTGCGTAGTCTTGGTGCAGGTGTTGGTGGTGTTGTGGTGTCGGACTCTTCTTCCCCTGCTTGTTCCTGGATCTCAGCTGGCTCATCTATTGGTGTGTCTTCACCCTGTGGAGCAGGTTCATTTGTGAATATAACAAAACTACTTATTGTGTGTCCTGCTTTCTGTTATGTGAAAATAAAATGTGCTTGAGTTGGTATACCTAAATGGTGTGTTTATTTTGTTTATTTACTGGTGTGTCTCAACTGCGGATATGTTTCTCAGTATCATTGCTTTACTATCTTATGTGTCGGACTGCATCTCTCATGATGCACTGCTGGGTGGTACAAAATTGTGGACTGGAGTGTCAATCTTACTTTTTCATCACGTCATTTCTAAGTGGGGTGTTTTGTGAGTAATGGGGAAGGGGTATTTTAGCATGTATCCTACCTTGGCTGGTGTTGGTTGTGGCGGAGTTGCCTCATCACTCCTGACACAAATCACGTTTCAAGGGCGATGTGGCATGCGCCCTGGTGGCTACCTTTGAGTTTGCCTACCTGGTTGCACCAGCTTCTTGTGCGCTGGCTGGCAGCCCGCGCTTGCTGCCACCAACACAGGATTCTGAACTCCTGCCAGGCAGTGTGAACACTCCCAGGATTTAGGAACAAAGGAGCAGGAAGGAGGTCACACTTCCTCCCCCTCAGAATGGCTAGTGAAGTGGCACATTAAGGCGGTGAGCTTCAAAGGCTACACTGCCTCTGAAATGCATCAGGGCTGCCTCCCAAAGGAGAAAAAGTCCCTCCCCCTGCCCAAGGCACATTTGCTCCCAGGCAGGTGGGAAATTAGGTATCCAGGGGGTGTACACCCCCCGAGAAGACTAGCCCCACCTCTAGGGTGGGCTGCCTGGTCTGTACAGCAAAGGAAGACTTCTGTCATTTTTAAAACTGTCAGAAATAGTGGGCTATGGATAGAAAAGGTGACCCACACCCCCAGATGTGGTCACTTCAGAGGCGGATTAGCCACTGAGGCTAGTAGCATATTGGCCACTTGCACCCACACCCCTAACACACCTAAGTCTAGGATTTAAGGGCTACCCCTGACACCAGAACCTCAGTTCTGAATCAACTTGCAATAAAGAGGACAAAGAAGAGACTTGTGTCTGCAACAACAGGACTTGAAAAAACCAAAAGAGGGAAACTCTGCCCTTGTGGCAATGCTCCTGGAAATGCCTGATCGAGACTTGTCCTAGACTAAATCTCGGTTCCCCCAGACAGAAGGACCCCCGTGAAAGCCTGAAGCACCCTCAGACTCCCTTTGACTAGTTCCTGCGGACAATGTATATCATATATAATAGTATTTGTACTCAATCGTAAAATTCATGTGAAAAGATAGGTCAAAGAAAGAGTCATAATTACACATGATAAACCATTTTGAAAATTTTGACTTTTTATAAGAATTTAGATGCCATGGAAAAAGTTGGTCAAAAGAAGTGCTCGGTGTCCCAAGTGAACATAGAACCTAGACTTAAGGAGTGACAATTTGTGACATAAGAAATAGGTTTCAAAATATACCTGAAGAATCAACAATAAACTCCCATTCAGCACCAGGGACAGCCAGGACAACTTTGCACCCAGGCTCCACGGGCCAGGTAAAATTTAACTGACTGTCATGGCTTGGTCCTGGGACCCGCATCACCTTTACCCTCTTTGGGTTCCACTCAACTGGACCTGCAAGTGACCGATTGCCACAACCACTTTTTCCCAATAACCGCAATGCAAAAGTTCAGCAGTACTGAATTGCTGTGATTTATGTTTTCTTCTAAAATCCATAACTCCGGTTATATGTATCTGATCACATTTGTTTTGATGTCTAAATTAAGATAAAAATGCACGTTATTTTTTATAAATCGGTGTCAGATTTCTATTGAGTCATGTCAATTACACATCATCCATATTGGTACTCTGAAATGCTTAACACATGTTTCTCTAGTAAAGCTTTGCCACACCACCAGGACCGAACTAAGGATTTATTATTGCGAATCAAGCACCATCTTTGGGGTCTGTGAGAATACCTCATGGTGAAGCCTAACCAACATCACCACATAATACTCCACCTTCCTACATGTGGGCTACAACTCCCTATTAAGGGAGGAGCTCTTGAGGTATTTTTTTTAGAGGGTATAGTCTCTAGTGATGTAATGGTGTAAGTTAGAAGCACAGAGTACTAGCTGTGTGTCTAGTGAGTTAAAACTATCTCTTGGTAGGCTTAATTAGCAAAGAATGTTTATTCTGGTGCCTCCAAGGGATAGATAAAAAACTTCAAAGTCAGTGAGAAACTTCAAGCCAGTATGAGAGAGGTCAACATGATTCTGCCATACTTGTGTGACCCTATAAAGACGTTCTTGGCGTTCTTCAGGACCTAAATCATATGTCACTCTGCAAAACTGGAGGAAGACGTATAAGTGCTATTGGACTGATACATACAGATTATGACCCTCATACATACCAGGAGTGAAGGGGTCCATCATCGTCGTAACCTAGAATAATCGCACAGAGACACATATTAAACATAAACAATATGGTATACACCTTACAATCTAGCTTCCATCGTTATGCGTAACCATGACCATGCATAGGTGATTCCAAGTACCACATGTGTAAAGAGCAAATCAGAAAACGTGGATCACGGCATAGATTTTTGGAATGCCCTCTTATCCACAATAGCTGTGTTTTGTACTTCAACTCAAGCCAATTTTCAGGACAAATCTATAATAGTAGTGCTACACATATAAAAAGTTAAAAATAACCATAATTATTGTCTCATCTTCATTTAATAAGTGAGATAATGATCGATTTAAGTTGGAAGAGTTTGTCATATAAGGCAACAAACGAAAGCAATGTCAAATAGCAACTCATTTGTAACTTTAAAGGGGTACAACCATCTCTTTCATCACATTGGATGGTAGACCCCCAGCTATTGATGGCTTACAGCTAAAGTCATACATCGTTAGAAAAAAGCAGGAGTGAGGGGTTCATATTATTCACCCATTGCGGTCTGATTCTGCCTCCCAGTTGGTGTGCCCATCGAGGAAGAAGCAAGGGACACAGTGAGCCTCCATTTTGATGACCCCCCCCCAGGATTTTGGGACTTTGGGTGGCATATTTTGCGGCCAAAAAAAGTGAAATTTGTGGCACAAAACCTCAAAATTCACTGTATTTTTGCTGTGGGCAAAAAATGTGCCTGCCACAAAAATACTGAGGGACTGTGTTCTCTCACTGCTGGACACTGTGCTATGTCACAGTCCGTAACGTTGAAGAGTCTCTAGCAGCACAGAGCCTGGAACCGGATGCCAAAGACATTTATTGGTATTAGACAACCTGTGTGTGCTGGGCAGCAGGGGCGGGGGGGCGAGGGATGGGGGCAGCAGCGGGGAGAGGGTATATAAACATATATGGGGAGAGGTTGGGCATTAATAGGAGACAAGAGAGGGTGGAGAGAGAGGGTGCAGTGGGGGCAGGAGAGCCTTTCAACGGCCTGCAGAGTCGGAAGGGGATTCACAAATGAGGCTGCAGGCTAATCGCACAGGAAGGGGCTCTGCATTTCAAAGGCAGGCGTTAACACCTCCGCCAACTGCTGGCCTGTTGCTCACCCTCCCTTTTCTGGCTCAGCAGCAGCACAGAGCCAGTCAAGCAAGGGTGAACGCCATGGTTTTGTGTTTTTTAGAAATATTTTGAGGGCACTTTTCAAAAAAGCAGGGGGGCATATTATCAAGAACGGCGTTAAAAATTATCGCCGGTTTAGCGGCAGAAAACTGCCGCTAAACCGGCGATAATTTTAACACCGTTCTTGATAATATGCCCCAGGGTTTTTACAAAAGTGCAGATTTTGCGATTTTTTGGCATAAAGTGATATCCTGGGGGGTCTGATTTAGAGGAAGCTAGGCATCCTCGTAAACGACGTGTCACTTTCACCAATTTCACCAGTGCTTTCCACAGCGTTGACAGGACTTAGCTGTGCATGGAACCCAATAACTAGGGTGTTTCAACAGACCTCCATCGAATTCCAATGGAATTGTGTACTGACAAATGAGTTCACAGTGAGGATTCTATTCCCGAACGGGTTAAAGTTGGGGTGTGTTTTAAACCCCCATTGTGCTCACATTGTTCTTATCAGACCTACAGGTGTACCTAATATATCTATGTGAATCTTTCACCCATTGGGAATTTGGAAATAGGTTGATCTCTTAGCAAGTCTACGCAGATGAATCAGTATTGGTGACCCAAACCTGGTCTTCCGCTCAGAAAGCACCAATGAGCACTAATAGCCAATAGGACTGCCCTTGGCAAGAGTGGAATGTTTTTTGTTTGTTTTTGCAAACATTGCAATAGGCAAAACAAATATATGGAAAAATATAGAAGATACACAAAATAAAGGAGTGGTCCAGTAAACCAAGCCCAGAAGACCTGGCACCCCTTTTAGGCGGCTGGACTGAAGAAAACTGACAGAAAGCTACTGTAAGTATCGGAATATGTAGGGATTTTGTTTTGAGAATTTTTTGGGCAATATTGTTGATATTCTACTGTAGATTTATGAAGCTCTTACTAAATCTGATAAAACTTTGAAACACTTTGCTGATAGGTATCACTCTAAACAATGGATCCCAGAGTAATATGGTAGTGGTAGGTGTAAGTGTTGCAGTCAGCCGTTTATCATGTAACATTATTGGAGATGCTATGCCGATTGTTTGCATGCACATCATAATCTAGAGGAAGATTAGCTGTTAATTGTTATTGATGCAGGTACCGTAGTTATGTTTTGAATTGCTCTCCTGATTGTGACTCTGTAAAGGTATGGAGAGCATGCAGTACAGAATGTGCTTTATTATATTGTTTTGCTGTATTAGTTCACTGGTATTAGATGGCAGATGTATTTTTAGAGAATATAGGGGCATATTAGCAAGGAATAGCGATATTTATCCCTAACCGCGCTTAGCGCGACTTTGGTTAACGCCGCCTATCGCTGGAAAATATTGCTGAGATAACACCCTATTAGTAAGGTTTATCTCCATAGCGATATTATTTCCAGCGATAGCGGTAAAATGTGAGAATATCGCTGGAAAAGCAGCGATATTCTCGCATTATCACTAAGGTGGATTCAGCATTAGAATCCACCTCCTATACCTTAAACAGGTAAGTCATCCTCACTAGCAGGAGATAAAATATAGCGATAAACGCGCTTAGCGCGAATTATTATATCGCTCGCCTGCCTTGCTAATAGGGGGTAGTGGGATTAGCGACTGTTTTCAGTCGCTTTTAGTAGGGAACGCCTTCCTTGCATGTTATTAGCGATAATTATCGCTGACATGCAAGGCGATGGTTAACGCGGCCTCTAACGCCTGAAAGGTGTCGCTAACGCCTGTTAGCGACAGCTTGCTAAAGCGGCGATAAAGCCCTTGATAATATGTCCCATAGTTTTAGGAATTTTGGGGTCATGCTTATGCTGACTCTGTCAGTGAATCCAGTGGTAAGAGAGCAGTAAGATGTGTTTTGAAGGTCAAGAAGTTACTGCATAGAATCAGTAGATAGGGTATGAAATAACCATTTCATGAATGTCATGCACAATTTTGGTGATGGCTCATATGCTGTGTCATGCCGAGGACTGTAAGTACTGAAAGTAAAAACAACAACGTTTTTATTGGTGTTTTACTTGTGTTAAAGAGTTGTATCCTTCAGATTAAGGCAGTACTAAATGTTGTTGGAATTTCATTGGTGCTGTTCGGGTCTCTGATGATGTGTGAAATAGAAGAAGGACTTAATACTCATTTCAGTTGTAATCTGGTATTGCATGTTCATGATGTGTTAGATATATTGTTCTGGGACACCGTAATTTTAGGTTGTGGTGAGGAGTGTGTAATCCTTTCAGTTTCCTTTGTGACCCTAATCCCCACGTTCTATTGCTAGAGAGATCCTTACTTGCATACTCCGAGGTTCAAGTGGGGAATAGCCCTGTTTTGAACATCTTACTAAAATCTAGATGAGATACTGTAGCTTGTATATTTGCTGGGAGTGAATTCCATATTTTGGACAGAGAAGGATGCGCCACCAACCGTTTTTTCTTGTATGGCAGAAAAACTTGTTATGGCGCCAATTTGAAGCATAACGTCCTTTTCTAGGAGTTTTTCTTGAGTTTTATCTGTAAAATATAGTTCCTTTTCTGTGTATTGAATTGTGCATTATGCACTGTAGTTGGAAGGTAGATCTTCTTTCAATAGGCAACCAGTGCAGAGCCTTCAAACCAGTGAGATGTGGGTGAGAATATTAAGCTGCATAAATAGCTTTGCTCTGCATTTTGAATTCTTTGGAGTCGTCTCATAGCAGCTATTCAGTCGCGGCTCCTGGGGGGAGTGCTGCAGGGCGGTGGGGTGGGGCGGTGGGGTGGGGCGGGGGGTAGTAAACTCCGGCATACGGCCGAACGGAGTTAAGTACATAAATAAATAAATAAATAAAACGAATTACATTGTGCGCGCCGCATTGCCATTTGGCGTTGCAGCGCGCGCAATGTAATTTGTTTTATTTATTTATTTATGTACTTAACTCCGTTCGGCCGTATGCCGGAGTTTACTACCCCCCACCCTGCCCCTCCTCCGCCCCGCCCCATCGCCCCGCAGCACTCCCTCCAGGAGCCGCGACTGCAGCTATTGATAATCCATTCAAGGTGTAGTCCATTGGCAGAGTCCAGACGTGATACGAGTGCGGTAGTTGCTTGGATGTTCTGTATCAATCCAAGATGAGGAACAATACATCAGAGTGTCCTCATGGAGTGGTATGTGAATGTGGCCAATTGGTTGACTTTTGAGATCATGGCGAAGATTGAATCAATGACAATTCCTAAATTCCATACCTTTGACGAGGTTGGTGGCATCATTTCTAGTTCTCAATGACACTTTGGTAGTAGGTTTTGGTTTCTATATTTCCCGCATGTTATGGTTTCTGTTTTTGAGGTATTGAGATTGAGGTGACTATAATCCACTGGCCAATGGCTTTCAGGAATGCATCTAACCGTAAGAGCTGATGGTCATTTGGTTTCCCCTATTTGTGGATTTCCTTGGTATCATAAGTGTATTGTAGCCTGTGAGGTTGAAAGAACTGCATAGTTCCAGGGAGGGTCAGACTAGGAAAAAAAAATAGGCGCAGGCTCCGAAATAAAAGCGGTCCACGTTAGTGAACCAGATAGCTAAAATGTGGCCCACATTTGCAAATCAGGCCAGTTTTGAACTTGTAAAGCCACGCTGTGTGAGTAATTTGCAAGGCATGCATTTGTGTTTGCTGCAGGGAATGTTTGTTTTAATATCAGAGAAATCAATAGTAAAAACCGGCCCTCCTGGGCATAAAAGAGGCCCATAACCTCCTAAACAAGCATTTGCAATGCAATCGGTCTCGCCTTTGGGACCTTATATGTATTTAGCTATGCAGCACATTAGCCTGGGTGCTGAAACATCTACTGTTCTTTAACATGGAGGGAAAGTAAGCATCAAACTGCGTGACACGCCAGGTATGGGAACACATGGAGAGAAATATTGCCATTCAGCGGGAAATGGTATAGTCCAAAGCTCTGTTTTTAATATAAAATCAAGGCCTTCGGTGGTCATATTACTGAAAATACAAGATTTGAAAAAAATATTGTCTATGGGTGCTCGTGGAAGACAATTTCTATGGACTGGAATCTAGAGAATGCTAAAGTGATTCTGGTATTTTACTGACCTCTGCTGGTCATTTTCTATCAAGAAAGTTAAACAGAGGCAGTTGCCCGAAAAATAAAAAAAAGAGAGTCCCTCAGCAGAAAGCAATTCTGGTATTTTACTGACCTCTACTGGTCGTTTTCTATCAAGACAGTTAAATAGAGGCAGTTGAACAAGTAGAAAGCAATTCTGGTATTTTACTGACCTCTACTGGTCGTTTTCTATCAAGACAGTTAAATAGAGGCAGTTGAACAAAAAAAAAGTCCCTAAGCAGAAGCAGACAAGTCCTAGGGCTGATCTCCAGAGCCCACAAAGTACATACATATATAAGTATATACTAAAGTATATACAAGAGGTCTCAAATGCTCAACCTTAAAACCAGCCCACACACTGATCTGTGAGACCAGCGCATCAGGCACTGCCTAAGTGCCCTATAGGCCAGTCTGACCCTGGTTTCAGGAGTGGTTTGATGTACACATTGTATAAAAGTGTTAGATAATTGATCAACGTGAAACTCCTCTCTTGATACTGTATGTTCT
The DNA here is from genome assembly GCA_963921515.1 of Calotriton arnoldi. Classification (NCBI taxonomy): domain Eukaryota; kingdom Metazoa; phylum Chordata; class Amphibia; order Caudata; family Salamandridae; genus Calotriton; species Calotriton arnoldi. Next base: position 309,708 of record CAWUFW010001936.1, on the reverse strand, counting down.
ATATGAAGACAGTGGATAGAAATGGTTCTCGAAATGTGTTTAAGGTAGCAGTCGAGCAAATAAAAAATATTTCCTTTGATACTGATATCATTTTCTATGCTCATTAAGATTTTATTATATGCGGTGTTGAATGCCACCAACAGGTCCAAGAGATTGTGTGCTGCAAATCTCTATCCACTTTAAGGTGTCCCAAATGGAGGTCATGGTGGAGGCAGTGCCTCTCCCCGGGCAGACCAAAATGATTAGTCATGGAATCTTGGCTTAATATATGCTCAATATTAATTGTCTCATTATTTGGTTGTCTTGCTTTTTTAAATCAAAGGTGGCAATACTTAAGATCCTTGTTTTTAATTGAAAATATATGCATTATAACTTAAGCATTATCATTGTTCTTCACGCCCGATACTGTTAATCCTTGATACGGAGGTAATGTTCTTTTAAATTGCTTTTAGAAATCCAATTTAATTTCTACTGCCAATTACTTTTATTAATATTTACAAATATATTTAGATGAACATTAATCTGTGGAAAAATTACTAGAAATAAGATAATGCACAAATAATGTGCCCACACACACCACACCATCTTAAAAACACTGTTGTATACAAAGCAGCTGGGGGGCCTAAGAGATATCAGGTATGGCATAGGCTACAAGCCAAGTAAGTCTGCCCTTTTTGTACTAACGCGTGCAAACACAAACAGGCACAAATAGAGTTAGCGTGCCTTAGAACATTAAGGCCAAACCTATTGGCTTTGAGATAGTATTTTTTGTAACTGTGGTAGTACACAAGTATGAATGATTGTAAGTGAGAGATGACATAATGACTGCATGCGCTTCAAAGCATCGAAGGATCTCTCTTCCCCTTAGGCCATTTCATCATCTCTTCTGTTCACCACAGTAATAACAAATCAAAGATAACAAAATGTGTATAGCACAGAACAGTAAATGAAGGATTCGTGAAATAAATAATTTGCAGGGCAAGCAACATTTATAATTGTGTTATGTTGAAAAAATGTCAATGGTAAAAAAAAAGAAGTCCCTGGATTCAGGTGGGGGCTTTCCCTATCCTTCCTTCGCTGTCAGCGTCACCCCATGGGCGGGAACCCACAACACAACCACAAAAGGAGATACCAGCCTGGAATGTACAGTCTTGCTGCCAAAAATAGACTCCGGTGTATTTATTCCACCGGCCCAGTCACTGACAGGTGCTTGAAATGTAAAGTGAGCAACCCAGTGGCAGAGTGAGAAAAGGCAGAGGCAGGACCAGCATTAGGGAGACAGAAGGAGCTACAAGGAAAAAGTCAATGTGGTGCAGGAGGCTTTACTTTTTTGAGATTGGTACAGCCTGACTGCAAGATAGCCACCAGATTGTAGCTTTTGAGGTTGATCTAATTAAACTTTGGTTGGCAATCTTGGGGTAAGCCTGTCCTGATGTGCAAAGGGACAACCCTACTACTGGGTGGAAATCTTAAGGTCAGGGTCTCAACCAAGTCCTAACAAAAGCATTAAATGAGTATGATGCACTGAAAAAGAAAATGACTTTTTCTTGCAAAAAGTACATGAGGTAAGCAATTGAATTTGCTATACAGCACTATGATTTGTTTTACATATAAAATGCAAAATAGTCCCCCATGCATTGCAATGGAAGCATTTTACAGGATGCAGAATTATATATCAAACAGCAAACAGTATGTGGTGAGAGAGCTTTCCTCCTCAGAAACCCACTGCATGAATGCCTTTTTGAATATAGTGGCACCGCTTTAGTCAACTGCTGAGCTGTAGTGCTAGACCCCAAACAGGACAGTAGGCTTGTCTTGTTTTTGAGTCCTAACTGAAATATGCTTTAAAATCCTGCAGCAGTGAAAAAAAACAAAGATTTCTTCCTGTGTATAGTGCAACTATGTAAGAATGTAATAGGTGATGATTCAGGGTATTTTCAAAACATAAAACACGGTATAAGAGTAGTATTCTTGTGAGGCAGGGCTAAATCCCACTCTAAGTATATGTTAAAGAATTGGTAACAAGACATCTTGCTGCACTGCCAAGCAAAATCTAAAATGGGTTCTGAAAGGCCTCTTTACAGAGTGCTCACTGTTGTGCACAAGGGCCATATTATCCTAGAAAACATACTGCATGTGCAGGAGCGAGGATGAGGATGAAGGTCAAATAGCTGGGATAATGAAGGCCAGAAAACAGAAGAATTCTTCTAGTTCCTATCCACTATTCATAAAAGATGGCTCCATGTTGCATGCATCACATTTACACAGTAACACATATACACAGCGGTCTCCCTCACAAGCTTACAAGCACAGAAAGGAGGCAGGCCAACAATATCAGGTCAGTACTAATGTGGCCTTGTTGTAGGCTCCTCTCTCCGAAGTGCATGCTGCAGGCCAAATGATAAAAGAAGGGACATCGGGTGGGGTGGGGTGGGGGAGGGAGTGGGATAGGGAAGTTGCAGTGAGGGTGGGGGAGGGAGTGGGATAGGGAAGTTGCAGCCACTTTCCTAGGGATTTTCTGGTGTAGAATACCCTACCCGCAGTACATCTTGTCCCTGGAAATTCAGAGTCCAGATGGGCCTGGTGAGTGATAGGTATGACTTAGGCTAAGCCAGTGAAAGCACGGACTGGGCCCCAAAAATTAATTTCTGGACTCAATTATAGTATTATCATCGTTTTTCGCGCTAAATTGTTCTTCTTACACTTGATGGATCTTGGAATGTTGTATTAGGAGTCAAAGAGCATAATCAGGATATCACAAATGTAAATAGCATAAATAGTTTTAAGTTCAGTCAATGATGAGAGTTAGGATAATTTTCTAATACCTTTATTCTCATTAAGAGATTAGTAAAGTTATTTTCTTTATTTTGTCTTTATTTCAGATAGTCCATAATTCAAATATGTTTACAGAAATCTCATCAAAAGAATGGTTAGAACACAGCATCAAATATATCATGCTTGAAGCGTTTTCTATAAAGGAAAAGATTCCCTATTCTAAAGATCAGTATCAGAGTTTAAGAGTTCAAGAACCAATGAAGAGTTTGAATTCAGAGAAAAGAGTGAAATCAGAGGAGCATGAAGCTTCAAAGCCAAATAAGAGGAGCTTAACTTTCCATAAACAGTAGTTCATAAGACTCAGCAGAGTCTCAATAAATCGAAGAAAATCAACATACAGTTGCAGTAGCAATCGGTTGAAAATTAAATAGCAAAGTGAGGCAAAAAGGGAAACGCCTTGAGAGTGTGTGAGTAGCTACCTAGGAGCATGCACTAATATAAAAGTCAGGAAAACATATAAAAACATTGCATGAGGCCTCTTCTTCTGTCACAAGTCCCAATCAGGCCCATTGTCAGTTTTCCTATGTTATCATGAGCACTTTGCAGACTGCCCTCTGCTTTGCGCACGTTACTTTGCTGACACATTTTGCATTGTGCCACACTGTACTTTCACACAGAACACTCCATTGTTTTTGCGTTCTGTTCTTTCCTGGGATTTAGTCTGAACATGTAGACAAGGCCGAACAACAATGCCCCTTGTTATTCTGTTCTGGTCAGGCCTTAGCACCTAGACAAAAAATGCAAATGCAGCTGTTGTTTGGGAACACATACTTTTGTCATATAGGTATGCACAGATAGGTAACACACACTTGGAGAGGGACCTTTCCACGGAATATATCGTGGCAGCACCTGAGAAGTAGAACATTCATCTGTGGATACTAAGATACAGGGTCTGATGCTAACACCTAGAGATCTTCTGCTGTATAATCATTTTGCTTCTGTAGAAGGGAAGGGAGGTTAGGCTACACTGTCATATATAATGACAGCTCCATTTATGATTTACGGACTATTGCTATGCTAACCGTATTTGTGTTAGGCATTTTCCTACTTGTTGTGGCACATATACTGCATACTAGAGCACGATAGTTAAAATAAGCATTTTAAACTTTCCTCTTGTCTCTGTCAGAAATTATTGTTGACTAGTATGAGTGAGAGAGCAAAAGGGTGTGTCGTGCCACCGTGATTCCTGAGAGGGTCGGAGTGTTGTGCTCTGGGGTGTCAAATCACTTGTTCCTCTGTGAGTGAGTAGGAGGGCAAGTGAGACACTATAGCTACTCGGTCCCGGGCTCATGCGTATTCAGGTTATAGGATGACTAAGTCCCTGCCTATTAAGGTTCCATAATCCCAAGCATAGTTCTGTGACTCCACAGAATCCCTACAACTCTTCCTTGAACCAATCGAATGGCACTCTTCTTCGGTAAGCACGTTCATCTCCTCCGTTGCCACGAAAATACATGCGGCTCATACACTTTGTCACAAGGTTAGATACAGTTAGTCTTGCGTAGTTAGATTCTGGAAACATTGGACATGGTTCCCATAAGCCTTAAAACACAGAACGACCTTTTACATCTAAGTTTGTTTCAATGCGAGAACAATTTACTATTAACTAAAAGGCAAAATCACTGTTAGGTAATGCATTCTTTTTACTATGAATCAAACATCATTGTTTAAAATGCACAAATCATTCTATTCAAACGTTATATGAAACACGAGAAAGTAAGAAGTTCATGGCATTTCATTGATAAAGTGTTGCTTATGAGATAATTCATTTGTAATACCTGATCATTCGGCAGTTATGACAACATTTCTAAGCATCTCAATTTAAGGTCAAGCTTCTCATTCAAGTTGTGCGCATATCAGCAATATTAGTTTTTTTTTGAGTTAACGGAAAATTATTCATAGCTTTTCTATGGCCTACACGGGTAATTATGACTGCCTATTGTAAAACGGCACATTTCAAATGTGTGTCTTTTTCTGCATCATATTTTATATTCATCATTGCACATTGTACATTAAACTACAAGATTAATTATTTTCTTGTTAGTTAATTCGCTTTTCCAATTCCAATTAACCATCTAATGGTCAACTTAACCATCACACTATCATGGTTTCACATGTGACATCTATTCAAAAGGCATTTTGATCATCCGTTGAATCCCTTCTCTTTCTTTTTAAACTTTGAAATTTCAATGACTTTCTATCGTCATCATTCATAATGTGATTTAATGTTAAATCATTTTCTTCTTTTCTTGTGTAAGCAATATCTATAGCCTTAAAATAAAACAAACAGGCAGAACAAACAAAGCCCTATTAATAGTGCCCGTATAAGTATTGCATTCAAAATACCTCCCCCTGCTGTCACAATCCAATTTCCAATTGTGTGACTTCCTTTCTCAAACATTTTTAAAATACTAGGGGCCTCATTTATGAGGTTTTGCCGTAGGGCAGCGCAGCAGGCCTTCCTACTGCGCTTCCCTAAGGCAAAAGAAAAGGGCAGGAATGTGCCGTATCTATAAGATACAGCGCATTCCTGTCCTTTTCCCCTGCGCCGGCGCACAATGGGCTGCCATGTGCCAACGCAGGCACCTTTGCACCATGGTGCAAGGGTGCCTGCGTTGCGGGGATGATTATTTTTGTACAGGAAGGGAAACCTTTCTGTACAAAAATAATCACAAGAGGCTTCTTCCTCTTTCTATGTGTGCTGCAGAATGCAGCACGCATAGAAAAAGGAAAAACGAGGATAAATAAAGATATTTCTCCTCGTTGTGCCTCCCTTACGCCTCCCCTGGGGAGGGGTAAACTTTTGGCGCTGTCTCAGATTTACAATTTCTCGTAAATCTGGGGCAGTGTCAAAAGGCCATGGATGTTGCTGGGAATGCCCCCAGCAACACCCATTGCACGCCCCTTTAACGCAGAACACTGCGTTAAAGGGACTGATATTTATCAGGCAGCATTAAGCCCAAAAAAGTGGCTTAGTGCTACCTGATAAATATCACGCAGGCTTCTGCGCCATGGAACGTCAAAAAAAGAGACGTTCCGGAGGCGCAAGGAGTCTCATAAATGAGGCCCTCTGTGTTTCCACACTCTTCTAATACAGGTTTCAAGTCTGAAATATTCTTTGCCAAATCCTCTATTTTCTTACTCTAATCAGGTATGTATGAACAACAATGGGCTAATTTAAGCATCTTACAGACGCAGCCTTTCTTTGTGAGTAAAATGTCTAATGTTAAGCAATATTGTAAAACCATTGAACGTATGGCGATCAGCTCAGCGTTTACTGTTAGCAAAGCTACAGAACTATTACTTGCCAGCTAGTCAACGACAGTTGACCGTTTTCTAATCTTTTTGTCATTTATAATGAATCCTACAGGTGGAATAATTGCTCCAAATATATCTCCTACTAATTGAGCTTCCCTCTCTGCACTATGGGTGTATCTGTGTGCTGGTGTTATGCTTAATGCATCTTTACTATTCACATGGTGCATTTTAGTAAATAGCATCCCTAAATAACAAATACCCTCCCAATCAGCAGGTAAGAGAAAATAAGCATTCGGTCCACAAACAAAATAAACTCCTGGAAACACTTGATTGCACATTGTAGAAGAACTGGCTTTTAAATACTGGTATTTTAACACAGGGTTTTATTATGTAAGTAGTACCATTGTGATTTTGGTCATTTTATCCTTCTGTATATATGAATTTCTTATTTTGCATTGAATTATAACTTTTATAAAATTTCGATCGTTTTCTATGGCATAATCATGATTATTACGACGTCACTTAAGACTTATCTGAATTCGTCTGCTTTTTAACCATTTGTATGCGAAAACTTTTTCAGGTATGTATGCCAAAATAAATTTTATTTGATTGATTGAAATAAACTCCGGGAATTGCAGATTCTTCTCCCTGTAAAATTTGCCATGTCCCTCTCATTAATTCAAATGTGTGTTCACAGCTACTCATTCCCACATGTCTGGTTCATTTTGGTGTCCTTCTTCTGTAAACACAAACTTTCCCTTTGCGTTAACAGTCTAAACTTAATTTCAGATATACCATTTTCTTTCTAAATTCACCTGCTGCCTTCTTCCAAACATTTTTCAAGGTATCACTATGTTGTCTTTACTATGTGTCTCGTGTTATTGTTTCTCTTTTATAATGACATAATGAAAACGTTTTCTAATTGTCGCATCAAACAGGTTAAATTATTTTGATAAGCTTTCACACTATCTATAGGTTTATGTGGCATAAAATAATACCAGGCTGTGTCCATTTCTTATCTTTGTGAGTGTAAATTTATGCTTTCTATCAAAGGCACTCTAGAAAGTATTAAGTCAGAGTTAAAACAGAAATGTTCAAAGTTTTCTCATCTATTTATAAGTGTAAGCGATATGCTACATGAGATTCCATAAGATAACGGCATGTGGTAATATGTGATTTCTTCTGATGCTGATGACAGTAAAAGAGCGCAGATATAACAGTCCTTGGCTCCCATGGCATGTGTGTATTCCTGTACTTATCTAGAGTAAACGTTTGTTGAGTAATCCTCCCTCAATTGCTCTTCATCATTCAGATATATGTGTGTTTTTGTTGTGTTTGTATTTCTAAAATCTTTCTCAGCTGTTAAATAAAATCCTATGAGCACTATGGTAAATATAAGATTGTACAAATAATATATTTACATCTATTTCTAAGGCAACACGTGTTTTCTCTGGAAGCAGATTAAATATAGTCAAGTTGAAGTTCAATGTGCAGATTTTGCAAATACCTTCTTTAAATGATTGGTTTTCAACAAAGCAATTTTAGACAATCCTTAACCCTGCTCCTTGAACTTCTATTAATGTTATCCCTGCTCTTCTACTGCAGACTCGGGCCTAGGTTGATCTTCTTTAAAATAAGAAATAGGAATTGATCAACATCAGTCTTTTGTTTTCCATGTATCTTTCTTGTGAAGCGCAGCGCGGTCTCCGAGTGCCAGATGAGGGTAAGGCACCGCTAGCACGGTCGGCGCAGCTGGCCCCAGGGGAGATCTCGAGAAGAGAGAAACCTGGTAAGCATAGTTGAGCCAGTGAGTCGGAAGAGACAGGACAAGTACAGAGAACCGAACGGGTGTGGCCAGAGCCGCGGCACCTCACGATTGTGCGGAAGTGGCCGGCATTAGGCCGGTGTGGCTTGCACTCCGGGGGGGGGGGCTGCCACCGCTTGGGTCCGTTTTACCTTTGCTTTGCTTCCACCTTTGCTTTGCTCTTTTGTTTGTTCCATTGTGGCCCAACTGTTGCTCCATTGTTGGACTTACCCTGCTACTTCTTTACTTCCGATCCCTGCTCCCGCACTGCTACTGTTTTTACCCGCCTTGCTATCCCTCTGCTGCATTGGTTACTCTGCTGCCTCTGTTAGAGTTTAAGGGGTAGAGGTGGAAAAACTCTAAAAGGAGCAGGGGTAAGGGGCACGGCACCTAAGACTTTCAAAGCATTCAAGATTGCACCAGCCGGGAATTAGCTCATTTAATCTTCCCCTCCAGCTTATTTTGAACAGCTACGCCCCTTTCGACCAGATTTGAGTACTCTAAAGACCTAAAAAAGCATAGAAGGAAGTTCGGTTGACCTCCTCCTTCAGCTCATTCAGACCCTAGGCAAGATCCACCATTAAGAGGGTGGGGAGTTTTGTGTATCACAGGAGGTGTTCTTTGCGGTCACTTTTAGCAGGACGCCACGGTTCTAGAGACCTGGGCAGACCGAGTAGGAGGGCTGAGGACTTGCCTGCAACTTTTTAGGAGAAGAACGAAGCAATTCAGCAACTGCTGGGGGGCTAAGTATGTTATTCATAGTGACCTGCAACAATAATATGTCCTGGCTCTCTTACCATTTGTGTATTATGGCATACAAGAAACTCAGAACCAGGACAATCCATATGAGAAAACTAGGCACTGATCAATCCTTATGAAAGACTAAGTGCAAAGCAGCCCATATGGGAGCAGTGTTGGGAGCTATAGAAATAACAAATATTGTTCCCAACCTTCCAAAAGTGAGTGACTCAACAACAATAGTCGAACATGGAAAGTCACAGGACCTAAAAAATGACATGAATTTAGAACTCGATAAATTAAAGGTCAATCATAATTTGCAACTTGATGAAGAACAAGAAAGAAAACAGGCTATTGAAAATACAAAAGTTGTAGAGCATCTGGAGCTTTTGGAATCAAAGCTTCAAATAGCAGAGGAGGCATCACTTTTAATATCAGTTACTGACTTCACATTACCAGACATAAATTATAATTCTTCCCTTCTTTCAGAGGTACCTAAAACAACAAAGGAGACACAACAATTATTTAATAGTACATCAAGTAATATCTGTGCTTTAGTGGAAAACATCTCGCAGTCTCCAGATTTTCCGTTATTCAATACTGTGCAATCCCCCAACAGGCAAGATCCAGTATCTAGTGCTTTATTTCCATTACAGAAGATTCTGGACTCAATACTGACTCTTTTAGAAAATTCCATGGAAAATTCCGATTAGATTTTAGAAACACAAACTGGAATACTCCAATACTTAGTGGACAAAAAGAAAAAAAACAACTCAAGCAAAATCTTCAAAATCCACTAAAAAAAACAGAAAAAATCGAGGGAGAAAAAGATCAGAGTTTTAAATTTACATAATTATCTCAAAACCATCCTACAGTTAAGATACAAATGGTGACTCAAACAGGTAGATCCCCGCAAAAAAGAGAAAAATAAGGGATCATAAGATGATAAAATTTACTCCCTTCGTAAACTATTTAAGGAGCCTATAAGTGAAAGTAATACACAAGATGTTATTTCAATTTTTTCCAATTTTAGATCAGAAAAGAACTCAAGGACTAATAAACCAATTAGCAAAAAAAGAAGAAATGGTTATCCCTGGACCTCCACCAAAGCAAAAGGAAAAGAGAAACAATATAAAGGGGAAAGGTAACAAGAAAAGAGCAAAACGTAGATTCTTGAAACAAGCGACAAGGAATCTAAAGTTTCCACAGTCCCTGTCTTCAGAACAGAAAGCTTTGGCAGATGTACAAAGCTTGAAGTCCTCAGAATCTACTCAAATTATAGACCAGCATTTACCATCACACAAAATTAAAGAAGATCAGAAACAATTAAATCCTTTGGCGCCAAATTTCTCTATAAATCTTATAAAAGATCACCAATTTATGATTAACTCAGAAAAAGAAATTCAATTTGCCTTGGGAAATTTAAATGAAAATGGGGAGCAGACTGAATCTTGTATTTTAGAAATAACAGATTTATTCCCTGTTGGAAAAGATCCTCTGAACCGTGTGAGAATAGTAAATTTATTGCTGAAGATTGATTCACATCACTCACTCACAACATCAGAAATAAAATTAGTAGCCTTTCCGAACAAATTCCAGCTCACGGTGGCAAATGTTGAGTTCTGGACGAACGTGACTTCTCCCATTATCTTAAAAGAGAGTGACATCCTCCCTAAAAATTGATTTGCTGTTGTTGAAGTTAAAGAAAATGTAATACAGCGCAAAAACCCAAAGGAGAAGAACGACAGCAAGATCTCTTATCATAATCAAACATTTCATGGTCCCGGAGCTCTAATGAACGTACCTGAAGGAACACTAACAATCTCAATTAAAGATGAAACGCGACGAATTGGAATTACAATTCATAAAAAGCAGTGCCACAATCAAAGGAAAACCCTTGGTCATGGATTTCCAGTAATCTGAATAGCAACAAACAGGGTAAGGTTAATAAACTCCCTTTTTAGCAGAACTCTGAAAATTGCATCTTGGAACATCGCCAGGAAAGACACGGAAAAGTTAGCTCTAATCCTGGAAGACTCCCCGGCGATAGTGACCCTGCAAGAAACATGGGCTTTAGAAACCTTTTACCAAAAAGACTACTTTGGGGCATATTCACAAGGAGCTATCACCGAATTAACGGCACTTTATCGCAGCTAAAGTCGTGATAAATTTATCTCCCCATTCACAAGCCGGTGTTAACAGCCCACAGCACCAGTTTACCCGCGATAGCAGCCGCAAAAAACATCGCCACAGAGGACCCCCGCAAATATCGCTAATGAGATGCAGAGTAGGCGTTCCCGTGACAAAAGTCAAGACAACATCACACCTCAACATTCTCAACGACCAGCCACAACGGCGATAAAAACACAAAACAGGCGATGAGGTGCGGTAGTCGCAGGTATTTAACACCTGCCTCAAGCAGGTGTAAAGAAGGACGTCTACCTGCAGTAGGCAACGGAGTCCCGCACACAGCCATACCCGAAGAACAAAGGACGCCATGGAGCTACTCTACAGGCAGCTCGGAGCCCCAACAGGGCCACAACACCCCCCCGCAACCACCCCCTGGACCGCCACCCCCCCCAGGACCCGGACCCGCTCCCCCCCCCGGACCACCACAGAGGCAGCGAAGAGCAAGACAGCGGAGCTACCGTAAACGCACCACTCTCACAGACCTAACGCCCGCGGAAGTCATTGCCCACTACAGGCTCAAAAGGACAACCATCCTCTGCATCCTGACCCACATCGCCCACAGGCTGACAGTGCCAACACAGCGGAGAACACACATCCCTCCACAGACAAAGCTGCTGGCAGTGCTGCACCTGTTGGCCTCTGGGACCTTCCAACCAACAACTGCCAGAGTCGGAGGGGTCTCACAGCCAGCCCTATCAAAGTTCATCACACCCATCCTGGATGCCATCCTCAGCTTCATACCCCAGTACCTTCACTTCCCCAACACTGCGCAGGAACAGCTGGAGACTAAGCAAGGCTTCTACGCCATAGCCGGATTCCCGGCCGTGTTGGGGGCAATCGACTGCACACATGTCCCACTTGTGCCCCCTGCGGATACTGTTTTATTTCAAAACAACAAGAGCGACCCATACGTCCTTATGAGCTGGGTTTGCACTTATGCAAGAGAACAATGTTCACAAGGAACTCATTTATCAAAGCAATCTACTATATGCAAGCTGAAGTTTACTTGCTTAGATTTAATCTTAATCATAAATTTTCAATTACGACGTTCCTAATGGGGTTATGGTAAAGATACCTAAGAATATCTGTACACAATACTTTACGTGGATTCTTAAAAAGCCCAACACAACAGTTAACGCTTACTTCAGCCGAAGTAAGTGGAATTTTATTCTGCAATCACAATTTTACCACATATGTATTTCCTTATACATGGGTGAAGGAACGCTTATATTAGTGGCACTTTACAAGTGAAATGTGAGCCCCAGTGAAGTGACCATAACCTATCTTGGTGAGTGCTAAGTGAAAATATGTGAAAAAAACGGGAGAACAGGTTATTGGTAAATGTCCAAAGGGCGAGCTGTATGTAATGGAAAATGATTCATTCAGGCTCTCTCCTTTGTTAATGTCGACGGCGTTTCGACCCTCTCTAGATACGGGGTCTCTTCAGGACAGCGTTTCTGGGGACAATACAGCACATGGCATCTGTATCTTGGAGTAATGGAAGGATAAGACAAAAAGGAGGGACTACGGGCCACTTGAATAGGTCCAGCATACAGGCCCACGGAACTACAACAAGAAGAGGTATGCTGTTCCTAAAGAGATCCTACAGAACATTGGATACGTGAAAAACAATAAGGTGGGTGTTCATAAAGATCGAAGAAAATCTTTTCTCCTTTCAGAAAAAGACCCTCACACACCCAGCCAGCTAAGTGTCATGCTTCATCACTGGGTCTGCTCCTTATCGGGTCGGCGCTGCAATACCCGATCGGCACCCGTGATGGGGCCTTCTTTGCGGAGATCTTTTTCTTAGCCGTTGGGTGAAGTGCGAGTGAGGGCCCTAATGAGTGTAGATGTGAAAAGTGTGTAGTATGTGCTGTCTAAAACAGGAATTAGTGATCCATCCAAAACTATTTTAATGACAATGGTCACTAACCTGATTAAAAACCAGTAAGAGACGCACGCGTCTGCTCAAGGATTGCAGAGTTGTGTGCTCAAACTCAGGTCAACATGTTTCTTGCCTTTTGTTAAGTTAACGGCAATTCTTCAGGACCGAATCTTAAATAATCTACACTTTATGGTCGGTGGTCTGTTCAGTACACAATATAATGACCACCCATACAGCACCCTATAAAGTGGTACCTGTTGATCCAATTCAATGCCTGCAGGATAGAAAAATTGTAAAGTTTTAAAAACATTAAAAACATCATTCAACAAGGTCATAGTCTGTAATTCAAACTCCGTACCAGGTTTTTGAGTATAACCAAGTTGTCGCAACACTGGAAAAACATTTGTGAATGATGAGCATGCTTCACACATAGTGATGTATGTGATCATGCCAGTGGCGAATATAAACAAAATCTAAAGAAGAAATATTTTTAAAGTAGCAAGGAATATGCACAAGATCGTTATAAAACAGCACACTCACCCAAATAGGGTCATGTCAAAGCCTCAAGGTGTCACAGCAGGCGTAAACACTGTCGGGTTCAGTGTCCTAATAAGGTATGAAGAAGGACATCAATATAGGCTAGGTAGAAGATTGCCAAAGCGGAGCCCGAAAGGGGAGCATCCCTATGAGAAAACAATGGCTCTCACCTGGAATACACAGTTTTATCCCACTTAATGAATGCAGGCGAGCCTCAGGGAATGAAGTGTGCCGAGCACTCCAGTCATAAATCCCACCAAAGGTCAAGGGAAATGCACTGGCGGGCGACAACCACAACCCCATGGTCTCTCCAGCAAACAAGGAGGGCAAAGGAGACAGTAAAGTGTGCTCAGAGAGGAGCGCGCGATGCATAGGAAACACGACCAAAAAGTATCGCCATACGCTCCTTAGGCTATCCGAGAGGTAATACTCTCTCGGCTCACCTCTCTAATTCCCAAACTCACAGAGCGTAAGACCTCAAGGAGAGTGAAAACGGAGGATACGGGACACAGAAGAAGCCGGTCCCGCTTCACGGACACTCCTGGCAAAGCGGAGCACTTCCGTGTAATAAAATCAAAGTGGCAGCCAAACGAACCCACATTACCATGCTCAGTGATCACTACTCACGTGTATCGCTCCGTCCGCTCGCGGTAGACCTACCCCACACTCTGCCGGAACCGGGTGAATGTACAAACTCACTCATGTGCGAGTGATATTACCCGGCCGGTCAGCAGAGGAGGCGGGACTTCCGGTTGTGCGAGTAGAACAAAGACTAGAGCGTCAACACATACTTCCGGGTACCAATTTTGGAATCCCCATTGGATGTAAATTGATAAGGATGTCCCCAAAGTCTCTGTAATCAAAAAGCTGTATAATGGTTGGTAACTGGTCACTCAAATTACATATAGATGTATTTAATGAACCTAAAAAAGTAGAGAAAGTAAGGGAATGACAAGAACTCGTGTACTAGGCAACCAATATAGTGAGGAGTCTGATAACCAACAGCTCGATGTCTAGGAGTAAATAAGACCCCATGTGGATTGAGTGTAAAAGGTAAAAATCAATAAGTCGTAAAGTACAGGACAAGTATCCAGTTATCAATGGGTAACAGTTCTACCACTAAGTAACCGTTCCACCTCTATTAGAAAGGCACGTGGTGGAGACAGAGTTATGATGTCACACACACCCGGGGAAGAGGTCATGATAAAGAGGTGTCCCTGGCAATTGGGAGAGGTATCGTCTAACGTGTGATCTAAATAAATGTCAGTATAGCTCATATCGATAAAAATACACTCAAGAATATGGCAGAACATCATCTAATTTGTTACAACAGCAATATCCAAAGTATATATGCACAACTCATGCTGTGTTATGTCAACAGACTCCAAGGTATGTCATCATTGAGTCCCTCCTTGTCAGAGGACAACCTCAGGACCCATCTCTGTTCTAGTCGGAACAGCATGTTATTGGGCATACCGGGGTGGGCTTCCAAAACCACCCACCGAAAGGAGTCAGGGGGTGCTTGTGATCTGCAAAATGCATAGTCATTTTTGTGTTAGTTCTATGACATCTGAAATTACTCCTGTGTTCAGTCATGCGGATTTTAACCGGTCTTGTCGTCATCCCTATATATAGGAGTTCGCACGGACAGGTCAGAGCATAGATGCAGTTATTGGTGTTGCAGTTGGTGTGTTTCTTCATGACCCATTTTACCCCATTAGTAAATGTCATTTCTTTAGTAGTCTTGGTAAGAGGACAAACCGAGCAAGACCCACAAGAATAATGTCCAACTACGGGAGGGAGATCCCATAAACCTCTCTGAGCATTAGTTGTAAGGGTTTTGGGACGTGTGTGTATGAGCATATCCTTCAAATTGCTTGTGCGTTTAAACGCAAATCTGGGCTCGGGGAGATCTAAAATGCCTGTGTTCAGAATGCCCCAGTGTTTCTTAATAATGCTCCTCACTCGATTTGAGTCAGGAGTGAAAGTGGTTACACATGTAATCGTGGTGTCAGGTTCCCTGTGTCTATTCTCTAGCAGACTTTCACGATTGTTATTTCTCGCTCTTTACGAGCGAGTGACACAGTATGTTGTGGATAATCCCTCTGTCGCAAGGCTTGAGCCAAGGTATCAGATTCGATGTAGTAGTCAGCCAATGAGCTACAATTCCTTCTTATCCGAAGGAATTGACCGAATGGGAGGTTCAGTTTGAGTGCTCTGGGGTGATGACTACTAAATAGAAGCAAGCTGTTTTTATCAGTTGGTTTACGATAAAGTGTTGTAGTAATGCAGTCATGACCCAACCTGACCAGTAGGTCAAGAAAGGGTACACTGGTCTCAGAAATGGTACTCGTAAATTTCAGGAAGGGATTAAGAGTATTAATCCAACCGCAGAATTCATCACATGTTGTGCGATCCCCTTTCCACAGGACTAAGATGTCGTCGATATACCTTTTCCATACAAGGACATTTGCTAAGTATGGGTTGTTGTGATGATGGATCTCCCTTTCCTCAAATGCTGCCATATACAGACAGGCCAGACTGGGCGCAAAGGTACTCCCCATCGAAGTGCCTTGCGTTTGATGGTATAGTTGTTTGTTGTATTCGAAAAAATTTCAGTAAGTGCCAAAGTGGCACACTCCAGTATAAATGCTACCGGAGTTGGAGAAGTCCAGTCCTCTCGGTACAGCAAGTCCTCCACAACTTCTAACGTTGCCCTTTGAGGGATATTAGTATAAAGGGCCTCAACATCCAGTGTCAACAAAAAATTGATATCCTCTGGATGTTGGACCCCCTCAAGTATTCGTATGACATCAGTTGTATCTTTAACAAACGAGGGGGTATCCCTAACTAGGGGTTGGAGAAAGTGATCGCAAAATCTCGACAGAGGTTCCAAAATGGACCCGATACCCGAGACGATGGGTCTACCTGGGACCGGGGTAACCCCTTTGTGGATTTTGGGGAGGGTATAGAAGTATGGGATCTTCGGGTCGGTAGTCACCAGAAATTCTGCCTCTTTTTTGTTGATCCAGCCTTCTGACTCGGCTGAAAATACCATAGAGGAGATGATGGTATTCAATCGAGGGGTAGGGTCTTCTCTTACCGGAGTGTAATATCTCCGATTGCTCAACTGTCGCTGGCATTCTATATCATAGTCCACAGCCGACATAATGACCGTGGCTCCGCCCTTGTCCGCCTGTTTGATGGTGATACTAGGATCATCCGCCAAAGACCTGACGGCTGATATTTCAATAGATGACAAGTTATGAAATGGGGTAGAAGAAATGCCCCTATTGAAATCTTTCAAAACGGCCTGTTCGAAGGTCAACACTTCAGGAGGGACCATTCCATTATGAGGAGTAAAGGTAGAGGGTTTGTGTAATCCTGACCCATCCTTTTCAGGAGAAGGTTTATCTTCAAAGAAGGCTTTTAACCGTACCTTGCGGAAAAAGCCTTGTAACTCGCATATATCGCGAAATTTGTCAGTTTTGGGGGTTGGAACAAAGCCTAGCCCTTTCTGTAGAACACCTTCTTCTGTTGAAGTCAAGACCCTCTGGGAGAGATTGATGATCAATTTCTCTTCCCCCTTGTCTGGCTCCTCGTCTCTACTGGACGTGTCGGTTGTTCCTTCCACTGTACTCTTTTTTGGTACCCTCTTCTGTGCCCTCTTCCTCTGCCCCAACCTCTGTCTAAAAAAGGGGGTTCATTGATTGGTTGAAAAAAGGAGGGGGCGGGGGGCCCTGTTGGTACATAGGATATTGCCAGAATTGAGGTCCCTGATATGGTGGCATATTATACGATTGATACATAGGGCGTGTATTGTGTCTTAAGTTCTTATTATTCCAACTACCACCACTAGAATCACTATTGGATGATGAACCTCTCCGTGACTGGTTCGAGTTATCATCTGACGAGTAGCCTTCACCAGATGCGGTGTAATCTGCCTTTAAGTAAGGATAAACCTTTTCCTTATCAAACCTTTGAATGTCCTTTTGAAGTTTGCCAATCTTTTGTTTCATGAGGTATTCTCTATTGTCTGCAATCTCTGCATTAATTTCTGCTAATTTACTTTTATACACAGTTGTTTGGACAATTACTTTGATAGCTCCCTCTGCAGTCTGTATCCGAATCAAGAGGGCATCTGCTATCCTTTTAGCAGTGTTTATAATGAGAATGAGCCAGTCCCTAGTGCATTTCCACGCTACTAGGGACCACTCTTTTAAAAACCACGTCCTCCAAGAAGAGGCGGGGAAAATTGCTGACAATCAAGCCATTGGGAGCTATATTAGCCCGTAAATATTCGGTCATCATGGCTCCATGAAGAGTTATCTTGAGCCACTCGCGTTTCAAGGTGGACAGGGCGCTCCAGTCATCTGACTGGCTGCCGGAGGCGGCATAGCCATCAGTCCCTAGCAGAGATGGTGTCCTAAGAATATCTGTTGCTACTTCATCGCCAAAGGAAAGTCCCTGGTAATCATCCATACCAAAGTTTAGGAAGGGCAGGGATGTAGAGAGAAACCAAGAATACACTAATTCTAAAGTTTCTGATCTGGGCCAGGGGTACCAATAGTAACCTCCTGGTAACCTGAAGATACAGTCCCACGGGAAAAAACCCGTGCAAACAATAAGACAAAAAGGAGGGACTACGGGCCACTTGAATAGGTCCAGCATACAGGCCCACGGAACTACAACAAGAAGAGGTATGCTGTTCCTAAAGAGATCCTACAGAACATTGGATACGTGAAAAACAATAAGGTGGGTGTTCATAAAGATCGAAGAAAATCTTTTCTCCTTTCAGAAAAAGACCCTCACACACCCAGCCAGCTAAGTGTCATGCTTCATCACTGGGTCTGCTCCTTATCGGGTCGGCGCTGCAATACCCGATCGGCACCCGTGATGGGGCCTTCTTTGCGGAGATCTTTTTCTTAGCCGTTGGGTGAAGTGCGAGTGAGGGCCCTAATGAGTGTAGATGTGAAAAGTGTGTAGTATGTGCTGTCTAAAACAGGAATTAGTGATCCATCCAAAACTATTTTAATGACAATGGTCACTAACCTGATTAAAAACCAGTAAGAGACGCACGCGTCTGCTCAAGGATTGCAGAGTTGTGTGCTCAAACTCAGGTCAACATGTTTCTTGCCTTTTGTTAAGTTAACGGCAATTCTTCAGGACCGAATCTTAAATAATCTACACTTTATGGTCGGTGGTCTGTTCAGTACACAATATAATGACCACCCATACAGCACCCTATAAAGTGGTACCTGTTGATCCAATTCAATGCCTGCAGGATAGAAAAATTGTAAAGTTTTAAAAACATTAAAAACATCATTCAACAAGGTCATAGTCTGTAATTCAAACTCCGTACCAGGTTTTTGAGTATAACCAAGTTGTCGCAACACTGGAAAAACATTTGTGAATGATGAGCATGCTTCACACATAGTGATGTATGTGATCATGCCAGTGGCGAATATAAACAAAATCTAAAGAAGAAATATTTTTAAAGTAGCAAGGAATATGCACAAGATCGTTATAAAACAGCACACTCACCCAAATAGGGTCATGTCAAAGCCTCAAGGTGTCACAGCAGGCGTAAACACTGTCGGGTTCAGTGTCCTAATAAGGTATGAAGAAGGACATCAATATAGGCTAGGTAGAAGATTGCCAAAGCGGAGCCCGAAAGGGGAGCATCCCTATGAGAAAACAATGGCTCTCACCTGGAATACACAGTTTTATCCCACTTAATGAATGCAGGCGAGCCTCAGGGAATGAAGTGTGCCGAGCACTCCAGTCATAAATCCCACCAAAGGTCAAGGGAAATGCACTGGCGGGCGACAACCACAACCCCATGGTCTCTCCAGCAAACAAGGAGGGCAAAGGAGACAGTAAAGTGTGCTCAGAGAGGAGCGCGCGATGCATAGGAAACACGACCAAAAAGTATCGCCATACGCTCCTTAGGCTATCCGAGAGGTAATACTCTCTCGGCTCACCTCTCTAATTCCCAAACTCACAGAGCGTAAGACCTCAAGGAGAGTGAAAACGGAGGATACGGGACACAGAAGAAGCCGGTCCCGCTTCACGGACACTCCTGGCAAAGCGGAGCACTTCCGTGTAATAAAATCAAAGTGGCAGCCAAACGAACCCACATTACCATGCTCAGTGATCACTACTCACGTGTATCGCTCCGTCCGCTCGCGGTAGACCTACCCCACACTCTGCCGGAACCGGGTGAATGTACAAACTCACTCATGTGCGAGTGATATTACCCGGCCGGTCAGCAGAGGAGGCGGGACTTCCGGTTGTGCGAGTAGAACAAAGACTAGAGCGTCAACACATACTTCCGGGTACCAATTTTGGAATCCCCATTGGATGTAAATTGATAAGGATGTCCCCAAAGTCTCTGTAATCAAAAAGCTGTATAATGGTTGGTAACTGGTCACTCAAGTTACATATAGATGTATTTAATGAACCTAAAAAAGTAGAGAAAGTAAGGGAATGACAAGAACTCGTGTACTAGGCAACCAATATAGTGAGGAGTCTGATAACCAACAGCTCGATGTCTAGGAGTAAATAAGACCCCATGTGGATTGAGTGTAAAAGGTAAAAATCAATAAGTCGTAAAGTACAGGACAAGTATCCAGTTATCAATGGGTAACAGTTCTACCACTAAGTAACCGTTCCACCTCTATTAGAAAGGCACGTGGTGGAGACAGAGTTATGATGTCACACACACCCGGGGAAGAGGTCATGATAAAGAGGTGTCCCTGGCAATTGGGAGAGGTATCGTCTAACGTGTGATCTAAATAAATGTCAGTATAGCTCATATCGATAAAAATACACTCAAGAATATGGCAGAACATCATCTAATTTGTTACAACAGCAATATCCAAAGTATATATGCACAACTCATGCTGTGTTATGTCAACAGACTCCAAGGTATGTCATCATTGAGTCCCTCCTTGTCAGAGGACAACCTCCGGACCCATCTCTGTTCTAGTCGGAACAGCATGTTATTGGGCATACCGGGGTGGGCTTCCAAAACCACCCACCGAAAGGAGTCAGGGGGGTGCTCGTGATCTGCAAAATGCATAGTCATTTTTGTGTTAGTTCTATGACATCTGAAATTACTCCTGTGTTCAGTCATGCGGATTTTAACCGGTCTTGTCGTCATCCCTATATATAGGAGTTCGCACGGACAGGTCAGAGCATAGATGCAGTTATTGGTGTTGCAGTTGGTGTGTTTCTTCATGACCCATTTTACCCCATTAGTAAATGTCATTTCTTTAGTAGTCTTGGTAAGAGGACAAACCGAGCAAGACCCACAAGAATAATGTCCAACTACGGGAGGGAGATCCCATAAACCTCTCTGAGCATTAGTTGTAAGGGTTTTGGGACGTGTGTGTATGAGCATATCCTTCAAATTGCTTGTGCGTTTAAACGCAAATCTGGGCTCGGGGAGATCTAAAATGCCTGTGTTCAGAATGCCCCAGTGTTTCTTAATAATGCTCCTCACTCGATTTGAGTCAGGAGTGAAAGTGGTTACACATGTAATCGTGGTGTCAGGTTCCCTGTGTCTATTCTCTAGCAGACTTTCACGATTGTTATTTCTCGCTCTTTTACGAGCGAGTGACACAGTATGTTGTGGATAATCCCTCTGTCGCAAGGCTTGAGCCAAGGTATCAGATTCGATGTAGTAGTCAGCCAATGAGCTACAATTCCTTCTTATCCGAAGGAATTGACCGAATGGGAGGTTCAGTTTGAGTGCTCTGGGGTGATGACTACTAAATAGAAGCAAGCTGTTTTTATCAGTTGGTTTACGATAAAGTGTTGTAGTAATGCAGTCATGACCCAACCTGACCAGTAGGTCAAGAAAGGGTACACTGGTCTCAGAAATGGTACTCGTAAATTTCAGGAAGGGATTAAGAGTATTAATCCAACCGCAGAATTCATCACATGTTGTGCGATCCCCTTTCCACAGGACTAAGATGTCGTCGATATACCTTTTCCATACAAGGACATTTGCTAAGTATGGGTTGTTGTGATGATGGATCTCCCTTTCCTCAAATGCTGCCATATACAGACAGGCCAGACTGGGCGCAAAGGTACTCCCCATCGAAGTGCCTTGCGTTTGATGGTATAGTTGTTTGTTGTATTCGAAAAAATTTCAGTAAGTGCCAAAGTGGCACACTCCAGTATAAATGCTACCGGAGTTGGAGAAGTCCAGTCCTCTCGGTACAGCAAGTCCTCCACAACTTCTAACGTTGCCCTTTGAGGGATATTAGTATAAAGGGCCTCAACATCCAGTGTCAACAAAAAATTGATATCCTCTGGATGTTGGACCCCCTCAAGTATTCGTATGACATCAGTTGTATCTTTAACAAACGAGGGGGTATCCCTAACTAGGGGTTGGAGAAAGTGATCGCAAAATCTCGACAGAGGTTCCAAAATGGACCCGATACCCGAGACGATGGGTCTACCTGGGACCGGGGTAACCCCTTTGTGGATTTTGGGGAGGGTATAGAAGTATGGGATCTTCGGGTCGGTAGTCACCAGAAATTCTGCCTCTTTTTTGTTGATCCAGCCTTCTGACTCGGCTGAAAATACCATAGAGGAGATGATGGTATTCAATCGAGGGGTAGGGTCTTCTCTTACCGGAGTGTAATATCTCCGATTGCTCAACTGTCGCTGGCATTCTATATCATAGTCCACAGCCGACATAATGACCGTGGCTCCGCCCTTGTCCGCCTGTTTGATGGTGATACTAGGATCATCCGCCAAAGACCTGACGGCTGATATTTCAATAGATGACAAGTTATGAAATGGGGTAGAAGAAATGCCCCTATTGAAATCTTTCAAAACGGCCTGTTCGAAGGTCAACACTTCAGGAGGGACCATTCCATTATGAGGAGTAAAGGTAGAGGGTTTGTGTAATCCTGACCCATCCTTTTCAGGAGAAGGTTTATCTTCAAAGAAGGCTTTTAACCGTACCTTGCGGAAAAAGCCTTGTAACTCGCATATATCGCGAAATTTGTCAGTTTTGGGGGTTGGAACAAAGCCTAGCCCTTTCTGTAGAACACCTTCTTCTGTTGAAGTCAAGACCCTCTGGGAGAGATTGATGATCAATTTCTCTTCCCCTTGTCTGGCTCCTCGTCTCTACTGGACTTGTCGGTTGTTCCTTCCACTGTACTCTTTTTGGTACCCTCTTCTGTGCCCTCTTCCTCTGCCCCAACCTCTGTCTAAAAAAGGGGGTTCATTGATTGGTTGAAAAAAGGAGGGGGCGGGGGGCCCTGTTGGTACATAGGATATTGCCAGAATTGAGGTCCCTGATATGGTGGCATATTATACGATTGATACATAGGGCGTGTATTGTGTCTTAAGTTCTTATTATTCCAACTACCACCACTAGAATCACTATTGGATGATGAACCTCTCCGTGACTGGTTCGAGTTATCATCTGACGAGTAGCCTTCACCAGATGCGGTGTAATCTGCCTTTAAGTAAGGATAAACCTTTTCCTTATCAAACCTTTGAATGTCCTTTGAAGTTTGCCAATCTTTTGTTTCATGAGGTATTCTCTATTGTCTGCAATCTCTGCATTAATTTCTGCTAATTTACTTTTATACACAGTTGTTTGGACAATTACTTTGATAGCTCCCTCTGCAGTCTGTATCCGAATCAAGAGGGCATCTGCTATCCTTTTAGCAGTGTTTATAATGAGAATGAGCCAGTCCCTAGTGCATTTCCACGCTACTAGGGACCACTCTTTTTTAAAAACCACGTCCTCCAAGAAGAGGCGGGGAAAATTGCTGACAATCAAGCCATTGGGAGCTATATTAGCCCGTAAACCAGTTACCAACCATTATACAGCTTTTTGATTACAGAGACTTTGGGGACATCCTTATCAATTTACATCCAATGGGGATTCCAAAATTGGTACCCGGAAGTATGTGTTGACGCTCTAGTCTTTGTTCTACTCGCACAACCGGAAGTCCCGCCTCCTCTGCTGACCGGCCGGGTAATATCACTCGCACATGAGTGAGTTTGTACATTCACCCGGTTCCGGCAGAGTGTGGGTAGGTCTACCGCGAGCGGACGGAGCGATACACGTGAGTAGTGATCACTGAGCATGGTAATGTGGGTTCGTTTGGCTGCCACTTTGATTTTATTACACGGAAGTGCTCCGCTTTGCCAGGAGTGTCCGTGAAGCGGGACCGGCTTCTTCTGTGTCCCGTATCCTCCGTTTTCACTCTCCTTGAGGTCTTACGCTCTGTGAGTTTGGGAATTAGAGAGGTGAGCCGAGAGAGTATTACCTCTCGGATAGCCTAAGGAGCGTATGGCGATACTTTTGGTCGTGTTTCTATGCATCGCGCGCTCCTCTCTGAGCACACTTTACTGTCTCCTTTGCCCTCCTTGTTTGCTGGAGAGACCATGGGGTTGTGGTTGTCGCCCGCCAGTGCATTTCCCTTGACCTTTGGTGGGATTTATGACTGGAGTGCTCGGCACACTTCATTCCCTGAGGCTCGCCTGCATTCATTAAGTGGGATAAAACTGTGTATTCCAGGTGAGAGCCATTGTTTTCTCATAGGGATGCTCCCCTTTCGGCTCCGCTTTGGCAATCTTCTACCTAGCCTATATTGATGTCCTTCTTCATACCTTATTAGGACACTGAACCCGACAGTGTTTACGCCTGCTGTGACACCTTGAGGCTTTGACATGACCCTATTTGGGTGAGTGTGCTGTTTTATAACGATCTTGTGCATATTCCTTGCTACTTTAAAAATATTTCTTCTTTAGATTTTGTTTATATTCGCCACTGGCATGATCACATACATCACTATGTGTGAAGCATGCTCATCATTCACAAATGTTTTTCCAGTGTTGCGACAACTTGGTTATACTCAAAAACCTGGTACGGAGTTTGAATTACAGACTATGACCTTGTTGAATGATGTTTTTAATGTTTTTAAAACTTTACAATTTTTCTATCCTGCAGGCATTGAATTGGATCAACAGGTACCACTTTATAGGGTGCTGTATGGGTGGTCATTATATTGTGTACTGAACAGACCACCGACCATAAAGTGTAGATTATTTAAGATTCGGTCCTGAAGAATTGCCGTTAACTTAACAAAAGGCAAGAAACATGTTGACCTGAGTTTGAGCACACAACTCTGCAATCCTTGAGCAGACGCGTGCGTCTCTTACTGGTTTTTAATCAGGTTAGTGACCATTGTCATTAAAATAGTTTTGGATGGATCACTAATTCCTGTTTTAGACAGCACATACTACACACTTTTCACATCTACACTCATTAGGGCCCTCACTCGCACTTCACCCAACGGCTAAGAAAAAGATCTCCGCAAAGAAGGCCCCATCACGGGTGCCGATCGGGTATTGCAGCGCCGACCCGATAAGGAGCAGACCCAGTGATGAAGCATGACACTTAGCTGGCTGGGTGTGTGAGGGTCTTTTTCTGAAAGGAGAAAAGATTTTCTTCGATCTTTATGAACACCCACCTTATTGTTTTTCACGTATCCAATGTTCTGTAGGATCTCTTTAGGAACAGCATACCTCTTCTTGTTGTAGTAATGGAAGGATGCCAGATATGAAGGGTAAATTCAGGAACAGCAATTTTGTGAAACCTGTATCTTGGAGTATCTTGGAGTAATGGAAGGATGCCGGATATGGGCGGTAGATTCAGGAACAGCAATTATGTGAAACTATTGGTCTGTACCCAACACGTAGTAAGCAGGGATATTTCTAGGGTCAGCTGTAGAAACCCTTTGCAGTTCCGTGACGAATTAATCGTTGTGTCCTCGGACCTCTCAGTGGAGCAGTTGGTGGTTGTGGATACTGCACACCACTACCGCAACAGGAAGCACACGCATTCCATCAATGTGCAGGCAATAGTGGACCACCGGGGAATGTTCACCAATATCGTCGCCAACTACCCAGGCAGTGTGCATGATTCCTTCATCTTCCGACAGTCCATCATCAACCAGCGCTTCCAGGATGGCACATATGGAATGGGACTGCTCGTTGGTAAGTACCAACTCAACACACCACACATCCCACAGCTACCAACGCACAAGGCACAACTGTGGGGATGCACACGTGACCTAACCACATCCGACATGTTAAACTACACGACCCCCTACCAGACATGACTACACCACTCCATGGTCATCCTCGGCTACCCCTGCACCCAATGCAGACTCCACATGGCACCAAAGCCACACAACAGCTGAACGTGTGGAGATGCGGAATGCGGCCATGACACATGTGAGGCACTGCTCTGCCCCCATGACCCTACCCCGGTCTCCCGCAGGTCAGCGTCCCGTGGTGGTGGGCCCGTGTTGGCCGCTGTGCATCCGGGGCAACTAGCCCTGTGCGACTCGAGTCATCCCCCCTTGTCGTTCAGACATTGCATGTCTGTGTGCCTGATGACTGTTGGTGTAGTTGCCAGCACATGCTACTCCCTGAGGGCTGGCTTACACTCACCCCCCCACAGCCAGCACAGGCGTCACTGAATTGGTGGGCCTGCCATCACATCCTGCCGAACCAAGTATTGACTCTTTTCTCCCTGCACTGTCACAGGTGATCAAGGATATGCACTCTGCCCTTGGATGATGACACCCCTCCGAGACCCAAACACACCCACCCAGAGGCAGTACAATGCGGCCCACATACGCACCAGGGGCATCGTTGAACGCACATTTGGCGCGTTGAAGTCACGTTTCAGGTGCCTGGACGGCACTGGTGGGAAGCTCCTGTACAGCCCGGACGTCGTGTGCAAGATGATCGTTGCATGTTGTGTGTTGCACAACATCTGTGTTCGCACCAGGGCCCCATGGATCCCAGTTCCAGAGGTACCGGACGATGATGGTGGTGATGGAGCAGGTGGCCCACATCCCACTGCAGCTGCAGCAGGAATGGCCCGTAGAGACTCCATCATTGCCACTTTCTTCTCGTGAGCACGTCACATTGTGACCGTCCGTGGCATTCATGGGACAGTAGTAGATGTCCAATTGCACTGCATGTGTGAATAAAACATATTTGCAGGTCACAGGTTGGAATTGTACATTGTCATGTTACATGTCCCTGGGGTTTCAGATGTGATTTGCCATGTTGTGAACATTTTCCGAACCATTTGTGTCCTGTGTTCAGTTGTGGAAGTGTTGCTGTTTGTACCGGGATGTTGTCACTGTCCGGGTGCACTTCTGCTTATGTGCGTATGCTGCACGGTGGGTGTGTCGCTCCTGCAGCTCTGATTTGTCTGCCACTGGTCTCTGCCATGAGGTGTGCCTGTAGGTTCTGTTCTTCCACGGTGCGTGGATGTTGTGGTGTGCATGTTGTCCTCTGCAGTTGGCCAGGGTGCATCCGTGGTACTCGGCTGTTGATGTATTTTGTTCTGTGGCATTTTCCGTATGCTGCTCTTGTGCTTTTTCCTGCATTGCGTGTGAGTATTGCTGCCATCGCGCTGGTTGTCACTGTTTTCTTATCGCGCTTTGGCCCATCGCAGCTTTTTTCGCGTAGTGGTTTGTGTTTTTATCTCCGTCGAGGTGGTTGTATCGCGAGCATTGGCCGCGGTGTCAGCCAACTATCGCATGGTACCGCCTTGTTGTGAATTCCACGTTGACACGGGGTTATTTTCCCGTGATAGGCTGCGTTATTGAAAGTTGCGTTAAGCTACTCTTGCGGTAGTTATCACACGTTCTTGTGAATATACCCCTTTGTGTACGATATCCTGGCAGAGGCTATGAGAAGGGGCCATGCCAAAGGAGGTCTTGCAATTCTCTGAAGGGAAGAAATTCTCTGGGATCTGGAAGCTGTCAACATGTTCCTCCAGAATGCCAAATGCATTAAGATCAAGCATTGGAAAGAAAATCTGGACACCATACAAGAACTGCTAATTTTTAACGTTTATATCCCCCAGGACCCACATATGATTCTTTAATGATTAAAACATTCGAGAAAATAGAGCTAATTGTAGAATCTAAAGGGTATCCTTCAGTAATAATATTAGGGGACTTTAATAGAAAAATCTCAAATGCCCTTTTGGCTAAATGGGGGATTCATGCACAAGAGGAAGCTTTGTCAATTCCATTACCTTTATTTCCAACAAAGGTAAAAGCTGATATACGGGGAAAATACTTCTTACTTTAGTGACCGCAGTGAATGGAGTCATACTAAATGGAAGAAGAGAAGGTGATATCCCTGCTGCCTACACGAGAAAAGGTATTTCTAGTTCCTCAATTCTAGACTACATAATTTTCAGTTTGGATCTATTCAGAAAAGTGCAGTCATTGAATATCAAAAGTACACAAGAAAGCGATCACGCAATTTTGTTTTTGGGAATAGAAATCCTAATGAAATCTTCTCTTCCATGGTCCTTAACTCTGGAGAATGGTACTGCTGAAGTTGAACTAAAAAATGGGCAGATAAATTGGAATTCTAATGCAATTAACAAAATGAATACTGCAATCATTTCTTCGCAATTAGATTTTTGTAGAAATGTAGTGGATCCTAAAAAAACTATGAAGATACTGTTTCCACAATCGTGGCTTCCCTGCAAGAATTATCAATTGGGTGGGATAAGTGCAAGAGATATCCAAAAGTAAAGTGTCTAGATTGCGACACATCAAAATTAAATAGACTGATTAGATTGCAATTTCAAAACTACTCTGGGGCCAGACAGGAAGAAATAGCAAAGTTAAAAAAGTGTGACAACGAAAAAGGAGAAAAACGCCAAGATCAAAAAAGATAAAAACTGGGCTGATATCCAAATTGCAGTAACACGCAAAAATAGCAAAGCATTCTGGAGTATAGTAGCTAAAGAAATGGGGACAAGGAAACCCCTACAAGCATCTCCAGTATCATCATCCGACTGGGAAAAATAGATATATGAGTTATACAAACCAAACCCACAGAATTCGGAAAAATCAAGTCAACTAATCTACAGAAAGGGAAAAGAGAATCAAGATGTTTTAGCTTCAACACCTAAGCAAATAGCCCACTTGATAAAGGCCGCAAGATCGTCTGCAGCAATAGGACCGGATAAAATTCTGATTAAAGTTCTCCAAAGTAACCCTGAAGAGTGGAGCAAATTTTTAGCCCCCCTTTATTCCCACTGTTTTTCTACCGGAAAAATTCCGAAATCATGGCAGGGGAGCATTGTGGTTCCTATCTTAAAAAAAGATTCCAGGTCAATCCCCAACAACTGTCGACAAATTGCCCTGTTGGATGCCACCGGGAAGATCTTTACAGCTTGTGTCCTGGACCATCTGAAAGACTGGGCATTTTCCAGAGGAGTGATCCCTATGACACAGGCCGGTTTTCGCCCAAAACATTCTGTAATAGACAATATTGTGGCTCTACAGACAATTATAGACAAATATGTAGTGTCGAAATTACAGGTTGTCTACTGCGTTTTCATCGATTTCACTACTGCTTTCGACAGTGTAGGTAGACCAACACTCTGGAAGAAGTTAGAGAGGTTAGGAATTCCCAACGACCTACTCACAATAATCATATCATTACATACAACAACATGGTGTAAAGTTCAAATGGGGGGAGCAAAGGGATTAACTTGATCAATAACCACGAGGAATGGACTAAGGCAAGGCTGTCTTTTGGCCCCCATTTTATTTTCCCTCTACATAAGTGATCTCCCAGAGTGTTTTTCACAAATTAATATTTTTTCTCCAAAAATAGCATTTAGTAATATTCATATTTTAATGTACGCCGATGATGTTGTAATTTTAGATCTCACACCAGTAGGCCTACAAAGAAATGTACATGCACTAAACTGCAATGCAAAAGAAAATGTCCTTGTTCCAAATACCTCTAAAAGGAAAGTTGTACCTTTTAGAGGGAGAAAGCAATATTTTCATTTTCATTGGACATTAGGTGGAAAATCCTTAGAGTTCGTCAAAGAATACATTTATTTGGCGTGAATTTTTTCACAAACTTTACAAAATTCCTCCCATTTTCAGCATATTGGGCTTAAGGCAGACGCCCATGTTGGCGCACTACAGAGGTTATATTCTTCATCTGGGAATAGATATTTTTATTCTTTGCTTGAGGTTTATCATATGAAAATACCTTCTATTTTATCTTTTGCCCTAGGCTATATATTGATTAAGACTTGGCAACCACTTAAAGTAAGAGAAGGGAACTTATTACGCAAATTGATCAAAATTAACCAAGCAGTCCCTTTTCAAGCATTACGCTTAGAGTTGACTTTAGTTAGCTCTTACGCCAAAGCCATTTCTAACATAGTTAAATGGGCATATAATCTTTTACATGCTGCTTCAGGATCCTTAAGAAATATTTTAAAATTGGAGACTTTCAGAAATGAATCATCGCAATATACTTTTAATAAGAACCTTAGTATTGCACTAAACCTGTCCCATTGCACGGTAACACTTTTAAAATCTTGGACACCAGCACAATTGAAGTTCTTCTTAAAAAACTTGACTCCAAGAATAAGCTGCGACTTGGATGTAGAACACCGTTCTCAATTAAAACATTTTGCACAATTAGTAGGCAGTTTAGAATATAAAACTCCGCAACGATATATTCTCTTTTCACTAGAACACAGGGTCCGTCGTATTATACTTTTATTGTGGTTCGAGATCCTCCTGTTAAAAGTAAATACTTCTAAATGGAATAATTGTGAAAATACAACAGGGATTTGTGATTTGTGTCACGGAGGAGTGCAAGATTAATTTCATGTATTGCTAGTTTGTCCAAATTCGACACTGATAGAGGCTCGGCGCCGGTACATAAAGCCCATTTGTTATAGATATAATATCTCCTCTGCCCAAAGTTTAATCATGTTTTGTAAATCGCCATCTGATGAATTTGTCTGTTATAATTTGTATACATTTTTAAACAGCTTTTTAAAGTTGTTTTAAAGTTGAAAAATCATAACTGTTTTTTAACAGTGGTGGCTCCTCGAGGGAGTGCTGCGGGGCGCTGGGGCGGGGAGGGGCAGGGTGTGCCCGTAAACTATGGCATACGGCCGAACAGAGTTAAGTAACTAAATAAATAAATAAAACAAATTACATCACCCACCCTGCCCCTCCCCCGCCCCAACCCACCTCCCCGCATCACTCCCTCGAGGAGCCGCCACTGTTTTTTAATAATTTTATCTTGTATTTGTTGACCTCAGATGAGGTCTAAATCAAATTAAATAAAATCATACTGCTTAAATTGTGTATCATTCTTTTAACTTTACACAGTCTTTTTGTAAATACACAGTTTGTTTTTGTCAAATCCTTTCTCCAGCAATGCTTACTGCGATGGAGTCATGGAGGTGACATACTCGATCTAAATAGTAAGACCACTCAGGTGCTGAATACCTCAGACAAGGTACTTTTACTCATTTTGATCTTCTCAACTTTTTTGATTTTCTCCTGTTTCACTTTCATCACTTGTCTCTGTTTCTTCTGGTATTGTAACTGGAATTCGATCAATTGATAAACTCTGTTTCAGTCTTCTTTCTTTACCAGTCTGAGGCCATTCAAGTACACGGGTGACTCTTTTCAGTCCAGTGCGTGTTCCTTCACCCGGGTCTTCTTACTGTACTGTTGCTGTTTCAATCATGTTTCCAAATTGAGGATCAGTCTCTGTTTCTACTTCGTTAGAGAGTTCAATGCCACTTGATGAAACAACAGGTACTTGAATTGGTGCAATTGGTTGCAGTTCTTCACCCCTTTCTTCTCCTTGCTACTGGCAGGATCCCGGTATCACTGCTCCACTCAGTCACACAGCTTGTGGTGGTGCAGTCACCATTGCTCTTTGTTCAGGGCAAAAGAGCACAATTTCTTCTTTGGAATTTCTCTCCTTCTTGGTGTGCAATGCATGTACCCAATT
The DNA here is from genome assembly GCA_963921515.1 of Calotriton arnoldi. NCBI lineage: Eukaryota > Metazoa > Chordata > Amphibia > Caudata > Salamandridae > Calotriton > Calotriton arnoldi. The sequence continues at coordinate 278,587 of CAWUFW010001936.1, read as the reverse complement.
TGGAACTCCGCCGCTTTTCACAGGAGTATTGGTCAATAGAATGACCTGGAAGGGGCCTTCCACCTTGGCTCCAAACAATTCTTCTGAACATGCTTCTTGATCACAACCCAATCACCGGGATTGAGGTCATGGAACTGTTCATTTTGTGGATCTTTAGTTGCAGCTGCAACTTGGTAAGAAACAGAACGCACCACATCAGCCAACCTTTTGCAGTAGTTGAGTATCGTATCATTATTTTATTTATTTTGTACTCCTCCTGATTCCTGCACTGTTTGCCTGTGGCCCAGTATGACACAGTCGAGCAGGTTTTTGTTTTTGAACCCGCCCGGTCCTGCCGATTTTTCCCTCTCCTGCTTACCACTGGTTTCCCGCCCTCCCGTCTCCCTGCCAGCCCTTCCCACCTCCCATGACTACTTATGGAGGCCGTAGTTAGCCCTTGACCCTGATCTTGTGCACCACTCCCCCCGGGCTGTTATAATAGCAGCATGAACTGAGGTTGACTCTTCCGCCACAGCCCTCGGTCCCACCCAAGTGCGGTTCCCACCTGCCATTGCTGTCATAGCGATTTGTTTGGATAGTGATTGTGACTTGTTTTGATTGGGACTATGTTTTCATAGCCCCTCATTTTATTTTCGGGCCTTTTATTTTGTACTCCTCCTGATTCTTGCACTGTTTGCCTGTAGCCCAATATACGGTTGAACAGGTTTTTGTTTTTGAACCCACCCTGCCCACTCCAGCCGTACTTTCCAACTTCCGCTTCCCACTGGTATCCCCCTCCTGCCTCCCTGCCAGCCCCTCCCACCTCCCAGGACTACTTATGGAGGACTCTGCACGGCCACGCTGCGGACGTGCTTAAGGCATGCCAAAGGCAAGCCCGCCTGTGCAAGTCAGTGCCTGGACTGCACCGAGTGCGAGGAACCCTGGCTCTACTGCTGCCCCTCACTACATCTCCTCCGAGTTCCTAGCGCAGGCCCCCAGGGGCCTCAACAGCAACTGTTGCATCACCTCCTCGAAACACACGGAAGGACCTTTCACCTGCCATCAATGCCGGTTCACCTGCAACACCAAAACCATTGCTGCACCCACACAGCCAACATCCAACCCTTGGGACCAGCTCTACTGCTTGTTACTCAACACCCAATTCCTCTGCAAGCACAACATTGAGATTTGGGACATCATCACCACCTCCAACCCCAACATGATGTTAATCACCATGACCTGTCTCACACCGTCCTCAGCACCTGACATCTCGACCGCATTCCCCATAGCTACAAGATGATACACAGAGACCACACCAACAAACACGGAGGAGGCATTGCCATCATCCACAAAGAGACCCTCCAATTTACCACCACCGAAGATGGAGCACCTCAATATCCAAATCCTAATCGACATGAACACCAGCGTCAGAAGCACCCTCGCCTACAGACCATGGGGCCCCTGCTCCAGCTTCTGCGACGCCATCTCCAATTTCATCACCCCCATGGCAATAGACTCCAAGCACTACATCTTCTTCAGCGACCTCAACTTCCACCTCGATGACCACAATTACACCAACTCTGCCAACCTCCTGGAAAGCATGAGCAACATTGGATTCACGCAACTGGTCACCAGACCCACACACCACACAGGACACACCCTGGACACAATCTGCACAGCCAGTTACAGAATTTAATTCAGCTACGCCACCAAACTCACCCTGGACAGACCACAGCATCATCCACTTTGCCATTGCTGGACCGCCACAAAACCAACCCCACTCCCCCCACCTTGTTCACCCCAGATGGAACGAAATCACCAAGGCCCAATGGACTGCTGCCCTCAACACCTCCAGACCCCACTCCACCAGCAACCTTGAGCTAGACATCCAATACTTCTCCGACTGGATCTCCAACTGCGTGCCCATGAAAACAGCCAGCACCAGAAGACCCGGCAGACATGCCAGCTGGTTCACCCCTGAACTCCGGGCCTTCAAACGCGAGTACAAGTGATTGGAGAGATGATGGTGCTCCAGCAGGAACCCCTCAGATCTCACCACCTTCAAGTCAGCCCTCTGCAAATACCACAGCCACCTCAAGGAAGCTATAAAGGATGCACCTACCACATCTGCATTGAGGCCAGCGCCAATCACCACAGAAGAACTTTTCAGCATCATCAGAGAATTATACTGCCCAGAGGACACCGACACCACAATTCATCCTACCCAAGCCATTTGCGGCTCCCTGGCGGACTACTTCCACAACAAGATAGCAGACATCTACACAACTTCGACCCACAGCCAACTGGCCTCATGCACCTCCTGACACGCACCAACAACTCCCATAGCCACCTAACCAATTGTACAGCATTCACCACGTCAATCACCACAGCAATCATGACCTCCATCCACTCCAAAACACTGACAGACCCCTGCCCCTACCACGCCTTCAACCTGGGACAGAAGGAAATCAGCAGTGCACTCTCCAACATCCTTACCTCATCCATCACCACAGCCACCTTCCCTGACGCCTGGAAACACGCAGAGGTGAAACCCCTCCTGAAGAAAGCCTCCTACGACCCCAGTGAGCTCAAGAACTACTGCCCCATTTCACTGATCCCCTTCCCGGCCAAAGTCCTGGAGAAAGCCATCAATCACCAGCTCACAGACCACCTGGAAGGAAACATCAAACTCAATGCCATCCAGTCCAGCTTCCTCTCCAACCACAGCACAGAGACAGCTTTGATAGCCACAACCAACAGCATCAGAGCCATCCTTGACCGGGCAAGACAGCAGCCCTGATACTTCTCGACCTCTCAGCGGCATTCAACACTGTATCCCACCACACCCTCATCACCAGACTACACCACATCGGCATCAGATGAAACGCCCTCAAGTGGATCACCTCCTGCCTCACAGGATGTACACAGAAAATCCACCTACCACCCTTCACCTCCGAACCCAAGAGCATAATCTGAGTAGTGCCCCAAGGATCCTCCCTCAGCCCTACCCTCTTCAATGCCTACATGACTCCATTGGCCAACATCACCCGCACCCATGGACTCAACATCATCTCATACGCCGACGACACCCAACTCATCCTCTCTCTCACGGAAGACACCGCCACCACCAGATTCAACTTCCAGAACGCCATGACCAACATCACCGACTTCATGAGATCCAACTGCCAGAGGCTGAACAATGACAAGACGGAAGGGCTCATTTTTGGAAAGAACCCCTCCCCATGGGACAACACATGGTTGCCCATAGCACTCGGATCATCACCTACCCCCACCAACCACATCCGCATCCTCGGCATCATCCTGGACAGCGACCTCTCCATGAAGCACCAGGTCAATGCAGTAGCCTATTCCTGCTTTCACATGCTCTGCATGCTTCATAAAATTTTCAGGTGGATTCACCCCAGCACCAGGAAGACATTGACTCAGGCTCTGATCACCAGCCGACTGGACTACGGAAATGCACTCTACGCCGGAACCACCTCCCAGTTTCTCAAACGATTACAGACCATACAGAGTGCCTCAGCCAGACTCATTCTCAACCCCCCCAAATGGACCATCATCACCCCCCACCTTAGACGCCTCCATTGGCTTCCTGTCCAGAAGAGACGCCAGTTCAAGCTGCTAACTCATGCCTACAAGGCCCTCCACAATGCCGGACCATCCTACATCAACCACTGCTTGACCTTCCACCAGCTGACAAGACAACTCTGATCCACCTCCTTCACCCTCGCACACGTCCCCCACATCCAGCGGAGCTGCTGTGGCGGTTGTTCGTTTTCCTACCCATCCACCAAATCCTGGAACAACCTCCAACTCCACCTCTGTACCTCACCACCACATGGCGATTTCAGGAAGGGGCCCAAGACCAGGCTCTTCAACTAACTCTCACCATCCCAAGTGCCTGAAAACCCCCCACGGTGATAAGCTGTGCTATACAAATACCGACTGATTGATTGATCTCAATAATGCATTTGCTGGTACAGCAGGCAACCTTATTGCCTGGCTCATCAGTATTTCATCAGGCGAAAGACTAGTCTTTCTATCAGGGATACTTCAAATACTCATCAGCACCAATGGTAAATCGTTCGCCCATTTCAGTGATATTGAAGCACAAACATTTGCTGAAGACACAAGATAGTCCCATTCATCTGCTCAACTATTTCAGAAGCTTCAGGAGGATAACTGCAATGCAGTCTTTGCTCAATTTGTAATGCTGTGCAAATCATCTTCAGGATCTCATTATTGAAGTGGTTCCCCAATCTGATTCCAAAGAAAGCGGCATGCTGTACCGGGGTATCAAGTCTCATAATACCAGTTTTGCTACCATGAGACTGTCATTTCTTCTGGTTAGGTGGGCTTCCACCCATCTCGAGAGGACACATACTATGACTAGGACGTATCTCAGCCTATTACAAACAGGCATTTTGACAAAAACATCCTGTGTGTCAGCAGCATCAGTAAAGGTTTAGCCACTAGGGATAAGTTTAGTATCCATTGCCTACAGACGTCAGTCATTCCCAGAAACATTCTGACTTCCTTCTGTGTTTGAGGTGGATTTATCTGAAGAATTGCTTTCACTCTCTCTGACGACACCTTTCTAGCTCCCTTTTCAATTATGTGTCCCAGATATTGAACTTCTTTCTGACAGTACTGCAGTTTACCTGGAGACACTTTATGTCCGTTCTCAGCCAAGTGATTTAACAAAGCAATGGTATCTTGTTTACAAGCTTCTTGTGTTTCTGATGCCACAAGTAGTTCATCAATATACTGCACAAGTATTGATATATAGGGTATCTGTAATGACTCCAGATTCTTTTTCAAGATCTAGTTAAAAATTGAAGGACTCTGTATACCCTTGTGGGACTCGGCATCATGCCAAAACTCTCTTCTGAAATATGGACAAAAAAGGAACTGGCTATCTTCATACAATGGCACTGAGAAGAAAGCCTGGCAGAGATCAATGACTGTAAACCAGTCTGCAGTACAAGGAATTTGAAACAATATTGTGGCTGGAATCGGTACCACAGTACAACTATCTCATTCATTTTCCTCAGGTCCGGGGTTTCTGCAAACCCATAATCAGAGAGTTACATGAACTTACAATTAAATTCCTCAAAATTCCTTTCTGTATCATTTCTTCTATTACAGGCATAATTCCTGCAATTGTGTCAGGGACAGATGGTATGGTGGGGTTCTTAGAAACACTGCATTTGCCTTTATGGTAAGCTGGACTGGTTATACTACTTTAATCAACCCAATGTCTTTTCCTGTCAAATCCCAGACATCTCAGTTCACTGTTTCTCTCAAGTCAGCGGGTAATTCTTTAGTTATCATTAATAGGAACAAACCTACAGCTGTCTTTTGTTGAATCATTTTGAATTCTACATCTTCATCAAGTATTTTCGTGTGCAGTAGATTGTACAATTTAAATCGCACAATAAATCTCTCCTTACGGGACTTGTGTCACAAACGACAAGTTGATGATTTTTCTCAAATTAGCCTATTTTTCCAGGGACCTTCTCTGAAATTAGATTAGTGATCTGTTTATTTGAAACTCCTACAGCTTGGATCTTCTTTCCCGAGAGGGGTAGGTCTGGGGCTTCCACAATTCTAGCAGTGGCTCTGGTAGCACCAGTATCTATCAGAAATGTTACGAGGTGGCCATTTACCTCACCATTGACTAATGGACCACCATTTGGAACATATTTAGATTTATATTCTGGAAACAATTTGTGTTTGTTTTTGGCATCTGGTTCACATTGAATTTTGATTCTCCATATTGTGTGGGATCATTTGGGCCTGTGGGACCTGTATCATTGGGACTTGTTTTTGCATTGGCACTTGCAACTGCTGTAATGGCATATATTGCATCTGAACTCCCCTCTGCATAGGCACATTTCCATTATCATTATCAGGATTAAATCAACACTCCCTCTTCCAATGCCCGACCTTGAGATAGATATGACAAGGAGTCATCTTCTTTAATGCTGAAACCTCCATTCCTAAACCTGGATCACTAGGTACATCTCTACCTCTACTCTGTGAAATACTAAAACCTCCAGAATTTCCCTGGAAACCAGTCTGTGGAACAACAACACCTTGCATACCTCCTTGTTTTACGGCAAAAGAAGAATTCTAGAAACCCTTCTGTGTCAATTTTATTTGTGCCAACATAAATTTCTCTTTAATCTTTTTCTGCTTCATTTCTAAATAGTCACTGCAATATTTCGCATATCGCAAGATGTCATCAAGTAACTTATTCTGCCAACAGTTTTCACTTTGCGTTATATGGGAATTTATCTCTGGTCTTAAACCTAACACAAGCTGAGATACAAAAATCCCCATGTTCTTCTCTTCAGGGTATTCTCTTCCACTGTGCTGCTGAAACACCTGCAACAAACATTCATAATGCTCTTGAACTGATTCTTTTGCTTCTTGTGTGGTTCAATCCATTTTTAACCAATCTTAGTCCTTTGGAGGCACTCTGCCTTTCAGAAAGGTAATCACTGCTTCATATTTCTCCATAACTACAGAATATGGTGCATTAGTGTGTGCATCATTTGGTGGCTCATCATGTGGCCATTGTAAGGTAGTCTTACATTCAGCCCATAAATCACTTGGTACTACAATATCAAATAATGTATCCAAATCAGTCCACAACCCCCTTCAAAGTTACATGAATCAATCAACTTGTGTGTACTACTGCACAGTTTGTCTCTCAGTTTTGAGAAATTGTTTGTAAATGCTGCAAGATCACCTCTTCTCCAAGGCACATGAACATACACTGCTCCCGCTATTTCTCTAAGTGGATAAGCTGAAGCTCCTTCTTCGTCTGTTTCTTTATTTTATTTTCCTATTTCTTGAGGTTTCTTTTACTTTTCATGTTTCTTTGCCCATTTATTTTCTGATTTTTCAGAATCACTCCATTTACTAATATAATTTAATAATTCGGTAATGTTTAATCGCATTCCTGTAGGATGCATATTTTCAATTGTTGTATCACCCAATTTTATCCTATAACTCTTCTGGTAAAGAGAGCTTTTGGAATATCAACATCATCTTTCTGGGTCACAAGAGTCAATTTCTCATAGGTAATTGCTGCTCGTCTCGTAATTTCTTTACATAGGTAAATTAATTATTTTTCTTGATACGCACTCAAAAATTCGAAATCCAAGCATTCCCTAATAATGTCCTCTAATTCAGTTTTTAATCTTGGGATATTTAATGCCCTCTCCTTTTCAGATTCTAGTCTACTAATTTCCACTGAGCCTTCTGTCTTTTTAATACCTACAGCTTCCTCAAACCATAGTGGAAAAATGTCATTCTCAATCAAGCTAGTCTCCTCCTGGGTAATAGGTGTCATAAAGACAATTCTTCCCCCATCTCTTAGTGTTTGAACTGTCAGAGTTGGTCTCCTTACAACAATTTTTGAATTTTGAAAAGTCGGGACAAATCCTGTCACAGGCAAATCTCCTACCATTCCTTGTGTCTCTGTGGTCAGATTAATATTTACTGGGGACTTTGCAACTGATCTAGGCACTGTCTGTTCAGACGCGACTTGCGGTGCTTGCACCGGTACATGCATAAAAGGTTGATTTACCACAGGTGGAAGTGGAGGAACAATCTGTCTCAGAGAAACTTGTGGTGGGGCCATCTGCAGCTCAGGATCAGAGTTTTAGAGTTCAAAAACCCATGAAGAGTTCGAATTTGAAGAACAGACTTGGATGAGAGGAGCATGAAGCTTCAAGGCCAAATTAGAGTAGCAGAACTTCCCATAAATAGTAGTTCATAAGACTCAGCCATGTCTCAATAAATCCAAGAAAATCAGCATGCAGTTGCAGTAGCAAACTGTTGAAAATCAAATAGAAAAGTGAGGCAAAAAGGGAATAAGTAGCAGCAGAAGCCGCCCACAACCACCAAGGGTCTAGGTCTGGGGCAAAAGCGTTGTGAGAGTGTGAGTAGATACCTGGGAATACGCACTAATATGAAAGTCAGGAAAACATGTTAAAAAATTGTATCAGGCTTCTTCTTCTATGAACCAATAGGATGGCAGTCTTCTTCAGTAAGCAGGTTCAGCTCCTCTGTTCCCACAAAAATACATGCAGCTTGTACACTTTACCACAAGGTTAGATACAGTCAGTGTTGCTTAGTTAGATTCTGGAAACATTGGACTTGGTTCCCATAATCCTTAAAACACAGATCAACTTCTACATTTTAGGGGCCCATTATGATGGCGGGCGGACAAAGTCTGCCCGCCACCGTAACGTTAAACGGGACCGACCACCAGAGGTGCGGCGGTCCCGCTGTGCCCATTAGGATGCGACCGCCACCCTGGCGGTCGCATCCCACATATTTAACAGTGTGGCGGGCGGTGCTGGAAGCAGCACCCGCCACAATGTTAAATATGCATGTTGTGCATTGGCATGCACAACGTGACAGGCACCGTGCGGTGCCTGCCACCTTGTGAATGTCAATGAAGGGGGGTACCGAAGGTACCCCCCAAGTGCAGCCCCCCACCCCCCGGGGGCCCGTAAGGGGCCCCCAAAGCAATCTCCACCGGCCTTTCCATGGCGGCATCGCCGCCATGGAAAGGCCTTTCTGATTGCCCATGATAATATGGATGGCGGTGCTTGCAAGGCACCGCCACCATATTGTCTCCCTTTTCCGCCCGGTCGGCAATCTGACCGGCGGAAAAGCGGCGGACGGACTTTCCGTCCGCCGCTGTACCCCCCGTCATGCTAATGTGGCAGGGGGAAAATGGCGGGCGGGGAGTTGTCGCTGGCGGATCGCCACCGCCGGTCGGGCGGTGGCGATCCGCCCGCGATCATAATGACCCCCTAAGTTCGTTTCACTGCGAGAACAATTAACTATTAACTAAAAGGCAAAATCACTGTTAGGTAATGCATTCTTTTTGCTATGAATCAAGCATCATTGTTTAAAATGCACAAACCATTCTATTCAAACGTTATATGAAATACAAGAAAGTAGTAAGTTCATGGCTTTTAATAAATAAAGTGTTGCTTATAAGATAATACATGGTTAAACCGGATCATTCTTCAATTATGACAACATTTCTAAGCATGTCAGTTTAAGGCCAAGCTTCTAATTCATGTTGTGCACATTTCAGCAATATTAGATTTTTCTTTTAGTTAAAGGAAAATTGCTTCATAGCTTTTTTATGACCTACTAGGGTAACTATGACTGCTATTGTAAATCAGCACATTTCAAATGTGTGTGTTTTTCTGCATCTTGTTTTATTTTTATCATTGCACATTAAGCAAATAGATTAATTATTTTCATGTTAACAAATTAGCTTTCCCACAGGCTACACGTGGGAATCTGAAGCCGATTGAAATTTCCTGTATGCGCCAAACTACATTGGTACAGTTAAAATGTTTGCTATCATAGTAAATGCAAGGAGGTAATACATGGGAAAGTGAATCAAGGGGAAAATAGCACTGTTCTGCCTCTAGCTGTCACTACAGCGTTGAAGTCACTTCTGCTATTTTGGGTGCAGAGATTTACCCTAGTTCCCTCAGCCGTTTGCTGTCACCTGCATTAAATCCTCTTGACAGTGGCCATCCTCCACTCATTAAGAGAATGATGATTCCATTATGTCAGTTTGGATTAAGCCGCTGTTTGCACTTTGCAGAGGAGATTGAACTCCAATCCCACCCAGGAAATTATATTTGCAGAATAACAAATGCATAATGAATGCGCATTTACAGTTATTTAAAATGGCATATTTAATGTTCAAATAGAGGGTGTTAATCATTGTGCAAATCCAACTATCACATCTGAATTACAGCACGGTGGAAGGTGTTACAGCTGGCAAGGCACCTGTGTCTGCTCAGTGACAGGGTACGATGAACAATATTTTAAGTGGCCTCTGCTATTAGCCTATTTGTTGTGCAACATTTAACAGTTAGTCAGACTCTCAATGCCTCCAGCATAAATGTTTTTGGGATACTTACACGAATGACAAGCCTGTGAAAGCCGCCAGATGTTGGGATGAGGTTTACAAATATAAAGACAAATTGTAATATTTCTCCTCATCATAACACAACCATAACAAATAAGAATTTTAAATTAAAATACAATTTGGACAGTGCCAATAGAGCTCTCTCATATTCAATTGTTTATTATATTTGTATGTTCTTGAGCTAGAAGGAGAGGGTTGTTTAATGAAAAGGCATTGTCCCAACACTAGCACGGGCCAGGCCTTAGTCAGTGAGAAGTGGCAGGGACACCGTTTTGTGCTCCTGCTAGAATAGAAGAACAGGGTTTCCCTCTATCTGTGTGGTTCTTTTTGAAAGTCTTCTACCTAAAGCAATGTATTTTGTGAGCTTGGAGGAGAGTGAGTCTATCCCCAATGTACAGGGGATGACTATTGGTGGGGCGTGGGTCTTATATGCAGAATGTTCCATAGACACTAACTTTTGCATGCAGTTTTTTTCTTTTACATGGATTTCACATGAATGATAATATCTACAGAAACTGTAAAATACCCACAAATCACTCTAGCTACAGGTACATTATCATAAACACTCAACAAATCAAATGCTGAGCACCTTTATCTTGGTCCTGTTTCAACATCCTATACACAGGGATTTAAGCGCCACAACTTGAGTCACTGAACAGAAACAAAGGTTCACTCAGGGCTTGTAAATTACCCTGTGAAGACCTAAGACACAGTTTTATACCACAGTTTAGAAGGCAAGGCAGAGATCCAGTATATATGTGCAAGGGGCAGTTCAAGAACCCAACAGTAGTTTTACAATCAGAACAAATAAATCTAACTCTCATTATCTTATCACCAACTGGAGACCTTTGAAGACAGCACTGGAAGAGGTAGTAGTGTTTCAAGGATGCAAGGAATTTCTGTCAAGAGTTCCAAAGATGTGACAAAATTCTTTAAAGTGACGCTGCATAAGACGTTTCAAGATGTGCCACAAGCAGAAACTTTCTATGAAAATAAACTCAGCAACAGGCTTAAAGATTGTTTAAGCTGGAGAACCAGGAACACAGGTGAAGAGCGGAACCAAGCTGAGGCACACAGGTGAAGAGCATAGCCCAATCAGAGGCTTCCTGTCATCTTCTCATCAACAGGGAGGAAAGGCAAGCACCAGGCCATGACCTTATGTGGTCTTAATAGACAGTGGGATCCTCAAATCCTGCAGTAGATCCTCGAATGTCAAGATTCTCAAATCATGAATTAGACCCTCAAATCACAGAATCCACAAATTTTGCGATAGATCATTGCATCCAACTGCATCCAACTGTAGCCTGCCATTCAGATAGGGCATATTGTCTTGGCTTTTGAGGTGCCTGCATGCCAGAAGGATTGGTTGGGCTGGTGATGGGGGAGTTACAACTGGGCAGCACACATGCAGTACCTACAATCCTGGGCTGCATGACTCCTGAAATATCAGCGAGGACAACAGCCTGTCGGAAATTACATGAGCAAAGGAGATTTGACTAGTCAATTGAATGTGTGCTAAGAGAGAGGTCTTCTCAGGTAGGAACTGTGTTTTTGTGGATTGACAGATGCATGGCAGTATGGAATATGTTGGAAAAGAACAGTGCAGGCAAAAGAAGTACACACAAATGTTGGAGGGTGTGGAATTCAGAAGAAGGGAAAATTAGTTTATTATAAGGGCAGTGTGAGTGTGTAATAGTGACAGGTGTGTAGATGACAAATGCAGCATCATTTTTTGGAGTCGTGTCAAGTTTCCTTGATCCATACATGATGAGCAGCATCTGTTCAGGTTTGTCTTTGTATTTTGTGACTTTTAATCTTTTGATCCCATTATGTACCAAGACAACAAGTCCCAGAAAAAACCTGGACTACTGCAGCAATTCATTCATGAACCTGGGAAATTTGGCAGCTATCATCTTAGAGGGAAGAATGGGTATGAGAAAGAGTGAGATGCATGAGGGAGATGAGAATGTGTGTCTGTGTGTGTGTGCACCAGTATGTGTGCATGAGTGTGAGTGAGAGGGATGTGTGTGGATGAGAGATACGTGAGACAACTGTACAGGGTACATGAAGAAGAAGGTGGGCTTAAAGGGACAGAGGAGTATGTTCAGTTCAGGGACAGATGTCTGGAGGTAAGAGTGTGATGTGGAGGAAGAAAATGGGCTGAGAAGGAAGAGTAGACATTTCTTTGTATCACTCCGCAACGTTAGAAAAAAACCACTGAAATACACCAGTTATAGTTTAGACATAAAACTTTAACTTCCATTATGATCAAGCTGCTTTTGACCTCACATAATACATCACTTGTGACATGTTAAAATTAAATTTTTAAAAAAGGACGTGAATGGGGTTTGTGTTTTTTGTTTTTTTAGGGATGGATGCAGTTCCTGTCTGAAAGCCATTGTATGATGGGACCAGAAGTTATAGTTTTTTTAACTAAACCATAACTGGTGCAATTCAGTGGATTTTGAGTATTTTACGTTAGGTTAGATCTCATTCCAACACTTAACCAAGCGTCACCTTAACCGTTTTTAGTGAAAAAAATAATATATATGCATAATGATTATTTATGTATTTCAAAGTCTGTACTGGTTTGTAGAGTAAAGTGAACATCAGTGTAGTAGATGATGTCATCAGTGATGTCAATGATGCCATTTGAGATGTCATGAATGATGTAATTGAACATGTCATGAGTAACATAATATGTGAGGTCATAAGCAGTGCATGGTAGGGTTCAAGTTACGGTTAGTCCGTAAACTATAACTGGTGAATTTCAGTGTATTTGTTTAGTTTAAAATATCCTTAACAGACATTTTCATCTAACTATAACCTTACTTTAACCTTTATGTTTTCAACCCCTCCCCAAGTCTGTACAGTCTTCGGTGACACGATCCCAGAGGCCTGCTTAAACACTGTGTCCCAGGGAGCCCAGCCCAGGACAGAGTAGTTTCTCTGCCCGCAAGAACGCGAGCAGGGAAACATGTGTCTGCTCCCACTCGGTGTGAGCAATTTTAAAGCTCCCGTCGGGTGGGAGCAGACATGACTTCCCTGCCCTCATATAGCATTTGTAAATGGACCAGTCAAGCCCATTGTGTGCCTTCTCTAAACCTCAGTTCTAGACAAGCTACTAATAATACTTTTATGAAGATATAGGTGCCAGATACGATGGCTGTAATAAAATAAGCCTTTCAACAGAATGCTGGCAATGACAGCTCACACCTACAGATATAAAGACTGTGGAATGTCATTCACATTGACAGGACACACGTGAGGTACTTTGACACCCATTCTCTGGCCTCCATCTCCATAGTGTTGTACACAGACACTGTATGTTCTCCAGCTTTGACCTTACTAACCCTCCATATTCCTTCCACTGTCTCTTTCTCATTATTTCTTAAACATTAATTGGATCTGAGACAATCCAAGTTAATCTTCTTGGCTCTTCTTCCCTGTGCACATTTAGGTGACTAAGTAAAGTATCTAACTAAAGTTAGCTTTTCAGAACTATTCTACATAGTGAGCCAGACATTGAGCGGGAAATCACCTTTTTTACAAGGTAAGAATGACCAAACTACATTGACAGCAACTGCATATCAGTCATATTTCGCTTCTAAATATGGTAATAAACTACTTGCTAAAGTTGTTGCAAGCCGGCTTGCCCATATATGCTCAGATTGAACCTTCCAGAACTATCTGACTTTGTTCCCGGTAGATCCTCGTCACACAACGTGCAAGATCTTGAACAGTTTCAACCAGTATTTGTTCTTGCATTTACCTCCGTGCCCCATGGCATCATTTGCACGTTGCTTGCCAATGTCTTTTGAGGTTCCTGCAGCCACTGCATTGGTACATGCATTTGCCTATATTCCTGAAGAGGCCTAGAATCACCAGGCCAAAGCGAGTTGACCTTCTCCGATACTGGGAGCACGTTTCACAAGATCTACAAATCAAAGTTGAAAATCTTTTCTATAGCCCATTGCTCGAACTGTATAGAGACATTTGATCCATCACTCTATGAGTGAGTCCTCTATCTTGTTTCTCTTACTCTAGGTGACCTACCTAGAGATGGTACTCATATTCCAAACAATGGATTCAACCGTCTACTCTAACACATTGTACATTCAGCAAGGATTGGGGTTGATATATGTACATATGTTTTTGTAAAACAAAAATGCCACCCAAAAATATTTTCTTGCACATATACTCTATATGTACCTTTTTTCAAACATGTCATCTTGCTGCATAGTAATGATGTCCTGGTTAATATCATAAAATATTCATATTTTTATGTATGCAAAAAATGTTTCAGTAACGAGTCAAAATTTCTTTTTTTCATCTAATAACAATAAATTAGTTATTGTATTACTATTTTGATGAAACTATCCTTTTAGAGCTTCTCTTTCTAATATACCTTTGCAATATCGCTTAGGCTCTAGAGGGTTATACAGGCTTAACCCTTTAGGTTTACCCCACAGTCTGCAACGGCAGGCTTGCTGTGAGTAGTTTACTTAGGTCACTCAAGGTGGAACAAATAGTGCTTCAGGCCCTGCTGACCCCTTTAACACTCTAGTCCTGGGTAACACTGGTACCATATACTAGGTACTTATAAGGGGGTTAAAGTCCTTTGTTTATTGGTGTTACCAATTCACACATATCAGTTTTAGGGAGAGATCACTGGCACAGGGGCCTGGTTAGCAGGCTCCAGTGCACTGCCAGAGTCGAAAACCAGCATCTAGTAGTCCAAATGGGGGCATAAAGTGGGGGGGGGGTGGCATCTGCAAAAAAGGCCTGGTTTCTTACATCACATTGATGATGTTGTCCCTTCCCTTGGTTGTATATCAGAGCTAGTTGATACATATAATCTACTTATTCATAATCACTTGGTACAACTGCCTGGAAACATAGAAAGTATTCACAGTTGTAATAAAACATCAGTCATCACTTGTCAAAAATTTCCCCAGTTGATGTCTCTACGAGGCAAATGTCAGAATGGCCAAACCAATTTTAGGTACAATAATGCTCGATGGCATCATGTTGATGATTTCAATACACTTTGCATAAGCTTCATATGTAGGTACTTGCTGAAACTCATCTAAGATTGCAAGGATCATCACCATACTCAGGGATTCTGAAGTCATGCACCATGTATTGAAAGGTTCCTTTCTCCCCATTCATATAATGAGATTGATCTTCCCTCCTCTAACTTTACGTCAGTGAGTGCTCACCAAGATTGGCATATTGCTTTACTGCCTGGGCTACACCAACAGTCACAATTGAAGCCTGTTGGCACACTTATGATGCAGTCTGCGACATGTTCACAACAGGATGGCTAGAGCTCAATTTGCCTCAGCACCAGAGACCAGGTCACACTAATGACTCTCATCACATATTGCTTACGAATCAAACTGTTACAATCAACTATATCTCCTTGGTAGGCAGGTCAGGTAGGTTATAAGATGAAGATTTATTGAATAAGAAAACTCTTAGGACTCTATAACGAGTTTGGTGATCCACGGACCGCCAGACTTGTGGGGGCGCAGCAGTGGCAGTCTTCCGACCACCCTATTACAATTAGGGCGGTCGGACCGCCATTGCTCCGCCGCAGCCGTCAGGGAACTGCCATTCCCTGGCGGTGTTGCGGCAGTCAGGAGGCCGCAATATGCTTGGTGGAACTGCAGCAGTCTCTCCAAGCATATCTCGAGTTTCCTCTCCACCACGGATTTCATGGCGGTTCCTCCACCATGAAAACCATTGCAGAGAGGAAACAAAGGGGGCCCTACAGGGCCCCCTTGTGCCTCTGTACCTTGGGGTGCATGTATGAGGGCACAGCATGTGCCCCCCTGTGTGCATGCAGCTCATTTTCTGCATGGCAATGTACTTTACAGTCCATGCCGTGCAGGAACTGTTTTTAGCGTTCCCATTGCAGTGCCCATTTTCATGACACCTCCATGGGAACGTAAAAAAAAGCCAGCCAGACACGAGGAATACTCGTAATCGGGCGGGCAGCCCGACCACGGGTTTGGCGGTGCGGCGGCTTGGCTGACCCGGCGCCGCACCACCAGACTCGTAATCAGCCCCTAAGTTACAGGTTATAAGATGAAGGTATATGAATATGTATACGCCCCACGAGGAGCAGCATCTTACTGCTCAGCCCACACTCTCCAACTGACACTCTCCCAAGCCAGGCACTCACCAACATTCCATTAAATCACACACACTGGCTGAGCAGCAGGTAACAGGGAAACGGGGAGAGAATGCATTACACCTAAATGAGGATATAACACATTTCCCCCCTCTAGAAAATGATAAACAATACATCAAGATGATAGAGGTAGATGATAGATGACAGAGATAGAAATGATAAAATAATTCAGGAAATCGCAAACTCAAAATGGGTATCTTTCAACCCTCATTCAAGAAGTAGGCAAAGGGTTTCTTCCAACCCACACTCATCCCAACATAGGGCGTCTTGTGAATATAGAAACAAATATTTAATCTCTTCCATCAGAACTCATCCAAACAAAAGGCACCTTGCATATAACTACAAACATACTTATGGAAAACATGTTGAATCTCTTCTATCAGCACTCATACAAAACAACAGGACATCTTATGCATGACCAAATGGGTACCTTTCAACCCTCACTCGAACAGTAGGCCCAGGGTGTCTTCCAACCCTTGCTCATCCCAAACAACAGGATACTGCATAAACTTAGAATTCGAAACTTTAGAATCACAACGCCCAAAACAAACAGCATGTGGAAATAGGTCTTTTTCACCCCTCACTCATCCCAACATACTGGGCATTTTGCAAAAATAACAAAATGGGTATCTTTCACTTCTCAGTCAAACAGTAGGCAAAGAGTATCTTTCAACCCTCGCTCATCCTCGCAACAGGACACTACTTAAACTTAGAGACAACACCCAATCATATATAACAAAATGGGTATTTTTCAACCCTTACTACAGCAGTAGGCATAGGTATCTTTCAGCCAACACTCATCCCACACAGGGTGTCTTGTGAATATAGAAACAAATATTTAATCTCTTCCATCAGCACTCATCCCAACACAGGGCATTTTACGCATAACCGCAATCACACTTATGGAAAGCATGTTAAATCTCTTCCATCAGCACTCATACCAAACAACAGGACATCTTGTGCACAACCAAATAAATATCTTTCAATCCTCTCATGAACAGCAGGCAAAGGGTGTCTTCCCCTGCAAGCAGACAGTTCTTGGTTTGTGAAGATGTTCTATGGCTTTCAGGAAAAGCTAAATCTCTACCTTATTATAGAGTTTCTTCCTGACGGTAATATGATGACTCTGCTAATGAAGAAAGATACACTTAGTGAAGCAGAAACACAGTTTTATATTGCAGAACAGTCCTTAAAATTTACTCCATTCATCAATTGGGATTTATACACAGAGATATTAAATCAGATAACCAAGGGCCATGTGAAACTCTCTGACTTCGGACTCTGCACTGGAGTAAAGAAGGCTCATCGGACTGAGTTGTGAAGAAACTTGAACCACAATCTTCCTAGTGATTTCATATTCCAGAACATGAACTCAAAGAGGAAAGCTAAAACGTAGAAAAGAAACAGACGTCAGCATTTTCTACAGTGGGAAATCCAGATTATATTGCACCAGAAGTATTCATGCAAACTGGCTATAACAAGTTATGTGACTGGTGGTTGCTTGGAGTGATCATGTATAAGATGCTAATTGGTTTCCCACCATTCTGCTCTGAGACACCGCAAGAAACATATAAAAGAAAGTTGTGAATTGGAAAGAGACCCTTACTTTTCCACCTAAAGTGCCAATTTCAGGAAAAGCTAAGGATCTCATTCAAAGGTTCTGCTGTGATTGGGAGCATAGAGTTGGAGCATCTGGAGAAGAGGAAATTAAAAAATAACTCTTTCCTTGAAGTAGTTGACTGGGAGCATATCAGAGGACGACCTGCTGCAATTCCAATTGAAATAAAAAGTATTGAAGACACTTCAACTTTGATGCATTTCCAGACTCCGATGTCCTAAAACCAACAGTGGCCACAAGCAACCACCAGGAATCTGACTACAAGAACAAGGACTGGGTTTTCATCAATCGCACTTACAAGCGCTTTGAGGATTAAACTGCTCGCTGCACTACTCCATCATACATGAAATCTGGAAAGTAATGGATTTTGCTCTGCAGGATTTGCAAAGCGATTTGGAATTTTTGGCTCTGACCCGCAATGACAATGATAATCCTTTCAGAGGCCTTCGAAGCACCTCACAGGTTTACTCAGTACACGGCTCGCGTTGCTTCCTGTGACAAGTATTACCTGTTAGAGGCACGCATATTCAATCCTACTGATCCTAAAGTGAGGCATCCTGGATAACCTCATTGATTTTCTCTAGCGCTTAGATCCCTTTGACCAAGATTCTTTGTGAAACGCTTCACTGGGGCATTGAGATCCATTGCTGCAGTTACAGGACAAACATTTCCAATGCCTGATCTCACAGAGCGCACAGTGCATCGAAGCATGTGTAGGCAGAGATCGGCTACTTTGTTAGGCAAGGGCTGCATTGAAAAGCATCCCAGCACCTCCTTAATGAGCCCTCTTTGCACAGATTTCTGCCTGGGAATGTGAATCATTACCACGTTAATGTCATGAGGGTGACTGCTGTTTGGCGTTCCAATCTTTTTATTTTTAATCCCATTCTCATTGCCAGTGTTACAATCAAAGATAGCTCCTTGCTAGGCAGGCCATGTAGGTTATAACATTAAAGCTTATTGAATAAGATAACTCTTAGTTACAGGCTACAAGACGAATGTATATACTTATGCATACACCCCACCAGGAGCAGCATCCTATTTCTCAGCCCACTCTCTCCAACTGACACTCTCCCAAGCCAGGCACTCACCAACACTCCATTACATCACACACACTGGCTGAGCAGCAGGTAACATGGAAACTGAGGAGAGAATGCATTACACGTAAATCAGCACATAACAAAAACACTATGCATAATACACAAGATATTTAATGACATTTTCACATCTTTCCTCTACAATAAAGTAATCATACATCATCTTAAACCACTTCTCCCATCAGCTGCAATGTGCAGTGTTTGGAGAAATTATCAAATAAAAAATATTGTAATACAAAAATATTTTGTCAATAATATTAGGATGTCAAAAATATCATCAACAGGAATATCGAATGTAAGAATATCGTTGTGAGTGTTGTTTTTAATATTTTTGTAAAATATATCGATTTAGAAAAGATCGCTGTGTATAATATCGTTTGTGCTATCTTGTATGTTTTTTATTGTAGTGTGTTTCATTTTATATGTTTAATAATTTTTTATTTGTGTGTTTAGTAAGATAATTTATATAGCGTGGCATTTTAGAAAATTTTATTTTCAGTTGTATTGTGTATGAATAATGTATTTATAAATTAGTCTAGTAGAGTGATGTTGAGATGTTAGGGAATAAGGGTGGGGGATTTTTAAAAAGTGAGGGCATATTATCAAGGGCTTTATCGCCGCTTTAGCGGCACTTTTTGCCGCTAAAGCGGCGATATTTTTATCGCCCTATTAGCAAGCTGTCGCTAACAGCTGTTAGCGACAGCTTTTAAGCGATAGCGACCGGGTTAGGTGCCACTTTGCATGCCAGCGATATTTATCGCTAATGACATGCAAAGTAGGCGTTCCCAACCTGGCAGCGACTGGAAATAGTCGCTAACATCGCTATCGCCTATTAGGGAGGCCAGCAAGGCGATAAAGAAACCAGCGCTAAACACTATTAGCGCTTGTTTTTTACACCTGGTCCAAACCTGACTTAGCCATGTAATCCAATGGGAGGTGGATTACATGGCTAAATCCCCTTGCCCTATCAGCAAGCTATCGCTGGTCACAGTGCGATTATCGCTGGATTTCAGCGATAATCGCACTGTTTTCCAGCGACAGCAGGGGTTTCTATCGCATTGGAGATAAGCGTTGCTGATAGCACGCTAGCTCCGCGATAGAAACCGGCGATAGCCGGCGATAATTATCCTAGCGCTAAATGCGCTTAGCGATAATTATCGCCGGTTATTGCTAATAGGCCCCTGAATATTTTAATTTAAATTTAATGTTAGTTATTTTAATGGTATGAAAATTACTATTGTAAAATTGATAAATGTATTTTGTGACATTCATAATTTTTCTAAATAATAGTTTATAATTATTTGTAATGTACATGTAAATTATACTAAAGGGAAACAAAATATTTATTTTGTTGTGAATATTAAAATAATTATTTAAATTATAGGAAATTTGGTAAAATTTTAAGTATGTCAAAAATAAAATTACAAATATAAAATGTTTGCACATTTTAAATGTTAAAAATGATAATGTCATTGTAAATACATTTTTGGAAACAGTTTTAATTTTTGTATTTACACTTATTTTAAAAGGTTTTGAAATATTGTGCAATTAAATTATGAATATATAATAAATATGTATCATTTGTGATGTATAAATACATGTTTTGTTGTATATTTATATGTTATAGCTTTATTTATGAAACAAAATGTAAACAACATTTTAATAATTACATTTTTACATGTTTATTATTGGAATAAGTATTATTGTTGGAAATACATTTTCTTAAATTGGTTAATTTTAATGTAAAAATATAATATTTAATTTGAAAATTAGTTTAATATTTTTTTACCTTTTATGGTTTTCATTTTTGGAGTATGAATTTTGTTGGTACGTTATGTTTCAAAATTTAGGAATATTAATAGATATGAATAAAAATATATTCATTATTAGTAGTGATGTTTATGTTAATGTTTAATTATAAATATATAGGTATATAGTTTCGATTATTATGTTTTTAAGTAATTTTTATTTTATTTTTTAGATCAAAATTATGTGTAAGTTTGGAGTATTGATTGTGTATATAAATGTATTAGCACCCAGCACCTTGCATAGATTGTTTTAGATTGTAGTAGAAATAGTGAATGTCACCCATATAGTGTGCAACACCTTCCTCAAATTGGTTTAGATTTAAGTGGGAGCTGTAAATGGGAGCGGTACAGTGGAAACTGTAACATCCATGCTGTGCAGAAACTGGTGTGCATGCATGCACAAAGGGGGGCACATGTTGGGCCCCCCTGTATGCATACACATGGTGTGAGGCATCAGGGGGCCATGGAGGGACCCCTTTGTTTCCTTTCTGCCATAGTTTTCATGGCAGTGGAACCGCCAATCATATTGCGGCCTCAGGACCGCCATGTCACCTCCAGGGAAAGGCGGTTCCCTGGCAGCGGCAGTCCGACAGCCCATGTCAGAATGGGGCACTCGGACCACTGGTGAGGCGGTGGCAGGACCGCCACCACCGCGCATCCACGAGTCTACCGGTCATTTGACTGCCAGACTCATAATTGGGCCCTTAAGTGTCCAACTCCTTCCCCAAATTGGTTTAGAATCGAGTGATAATAGTAAATGTCGCCCCTTTAGTGTCCACCACCTTCCCCAAATTAGTATAGATCGGAGTGGAAATAATTATTGTCATACCTTTAGGGGCATATTCTCAAGGACTTATCGCCGATTTATCGGCACTTTAGCACCGCAAAAGTGGCAATAGATTTTTCGCCTATTCTGAAGCTGGTTCAAACTGCCGATATCCAGTTTTCCAGCGATAGCTGCCGCAAAAAACATCGCCACGGATGAGAGCGACAACTAATGCTAATGATATGCAAAGTAGGCATTCCTGTGCAAAAACACACGAAAACACCCCTTCGCGAAATTCTCAACGACCAGCCAGATCGGCAAAGCGATCCAAAAACAGGCGATAAGGCGCGTTAGCAGCAGGGATTTAACACCTGCCTATTACTGGTGTTAAGCAGGACGACAACCTGCAGTAGAAAGGGAGCCCAGCCCAGAGCCACATCTGAAGGCCAACAGATTCCATGGAGCCAATGATCATGCAGCTTGGAGACCCATGAGGGCCACAACACCCACCGCCACCACCCCAGGACCCCCACCCCCCCGGACCACCCCCCCGGACTACCACCTAGGCAGCGCAGAAGAAGACAGCGGACGTTCCTAAAACGCACCAGCCTCAGACACTCAACACCAGAGGATGCCATTGCCCACTACAGGCTCAAAAGGACAACCATCCTCCGCATCCTGACCCACATTGCCCACAGGCTGACGGTACCAACACAGCGGAGAACCAACAACCCTCCGCAGACAAAGCTGCTGGCTGTGCTGCACCTGTTGGCCTCTGGTACCTTCCAACCAACAACTGCCAGAGTCAGAGGAGTCTCACAGCCAGCCCTATCAAAGTTCCTCACACCTGTCTTGGATGCATGTCCACAAAAGCAACGGTGGGCCCCTGTATCCGCACCACACGCTAGTTCCAATTCGTAGTGTTCCTGCGCAACCAACCCCAACGCCAGCCATTGCTTGACGCCTCTCTGCTCCAGATCCAAGATTGTAGTTACTGAAATGGGGGTGCGCCAGGTCATGAAGTCCAGTAGTCAACAGTACTGTAAAAACAGTTCTTCATTACAAATACATAAATCAACAATACGAAAAGCTCAGCCAACGCGTTCCATTCCCAACGGAGAACTTCATCAGGGCAACGTGTGGATTCAATTAACTGCATATGTGCGGGAACTCCCCAATGCAATTCCATATTCCGAAAGTCAGTATTCAGAAACCTGTTGGATAAATGGTGACAATGGTCAAGCGTCCGTATAGTCACAAACGTAATCTGGTACAGTGTATTGCACTTGGACAAACCGGAATGCTAACAGGTATGATAAATCCTGCATAAAAAGACCGTAACAGAAGTTCGTGTGGTCGTAACCTTCGTAGGAAAGAAAAGGAAGGTTATGACCACACAAACTTCTGTTACGGTCTTATTATACAGGATTTATCATACCTGTAAGCATCACGGTTTGTATCAGCTTGATACCCCTGCACCTTCACTTCCCCCACACTGCGCAGGAGCAGCTGGAGACTAAGCAAGGGAACTACGCCATAGCTGGCTTCCCGCACGTGTTGGGGGCAATTGACTGCACACATGTACTACTTGTGCCCCCTGCCGACACTGCACACAATAACCGCAACAGAAACCACACGCATTCCATCAATGTGCAGGCAAAAGTGGACCACCGGGGCCTGTTCACGAATGTCGTCGCAAACTTCCCAGGCAGTGTGCATGATTCCTACATCTTCCGCAAGTCCATCACCAACCAGCGCTTTGAGGATGGCACCTATGGAAATGCACTGCTCATCAGTAAGTACCAACTGAATTCACCACACACCTTAACTCCATAATCATACAACTCACAACTGTGGGAATGAACACATTACAAAATCACATACAACATGCCAATCAACATGCCCAACTACCAGACACGACAACACAAGTAACTATGGTACCGTGGCCAGCCATGTAGACAAACCATCCACGCCATGACACCTCTGCCACACAATTGCAGAATCTGGGGAGAGGTGGGAACCAAGTATGTGCGAAGGAGGCAAGTGACCCATCAATAAGAATGTACACAATGCCAAGTGTGGCGGTGATGTGCTGGACAGACTTCAGTATGCAGAGCACAGACATGTCCATGTGGACATATACTGCTGGTGTTTGTAGTGTTGTGGACAGTGGACGCAAACAGGTTACCTCAGGCAGTGTGGAAGACCTTGGACATGTAGCTTTGTCGTCCCCCCCTGTAAGCGTGAGCGGAGTGGCCTTGGCCGGCGTATGTCGTGAATAAATAGCCCGGGGCTCTGGGCGTGATTCAGTTCCGGGATGGCCACCAAAGTAACTACTGCGTGTGTCTCTGTGTCCGCCATATCCTGTCCATAGGCCTACACACACTTGTCCGACCACCTTCAGCGGCCAGATTTACACTGGAGACGAGGTGGCTACGTCCCAAGCCAACCCGCGCACATCTCGTCATCGCATGCAGGGTCGTGTCTGCCAGGGCGGCGCCCCCCACCCAGCCACGAGGTTGCCGCCATGACCGGTGGTGCCTGCGCGATCCTGTGCACCTGCTGCACCCCAGCCCTGGTCCCCAGACCGGTCCGCCGCCCAGCGATGACTGGCCGCCCCTGCGCACCCAGGCCTCAATGCTCACCTGCCGCCACCGGCGTGTCTCCAAGAGGGCCCACCACGTGCCGGTGCAACCTCCTCAGCCGATCGCTGGATTCCGCGCCACAGGCCCTCATGTGTGTGCTGACTGCTGCCTTCGGCGTACACTGCGGTCCAGCAGGGCTCTCAATTCAAATCGAATCTTGATTGGCAGGACGGCGTATTGAGGTCTACACATCATCGCAGGTTGCACACCCGCTCAGATCTTCAGGTGCCCCTACCTCAGTGCACCGCAAGTCACCGTCCCGTGGCGGTAGGCCCGTGCCAGCCACAGTGCATCGGGTGCCCCTACCTCAGTGCACTGCAAGTCATCGTCCGGTGGCAGTAGGCCCGTGCTGGCCGCAGTGCATCGGGTGCCACCAACTCTGTGCACCGCAAGTCATCGTCCCGTGGTGGTAGGCACGTGCCGGCCGCAGTGCATCAGGTGCGACCAACTCTGTGCACCGCAAGTCATCGTCCCATGGCGGTAGGCCAGTGCCGGCCGCAGTGCATCGGGTGCCACTAACCCAGTGTGCCACAAGTCATGGACCCTTTATGATTGAGTCTCGTGGTGCAGACGCCATCATGTCACCTCCGGCAGTGGGGAATGTGATGTGGTAGGCCCTTTTATTGGCAGGGTCACATGTCCTGTGATGCCTGTGCTGGATGGGTGTGGTGTGGGTGTAAACCAGTCCTCAGGGAGTGGCTGTGGCATGCTGACAACTAGACCAGTTATCAGCAGATCACTACAGGGAAGACCTGGGACATGTAGCTTTGTCCCCCCCCCTGTAAGTGTAAGCGGAGTGGGCTGGGCTGGCGTATGCCAGTCCAGCATAGGGGTGTGAACAATGAGCCCGGGGCTCTGGGCGTGGTTCAGTTCTGGGCTGGACAAGAAAGTAACTAATGCATGTGTCTCTGTTGTAGTGTCGGCGCCAACCGGACTGCAATCGGCAATGTTGCACCCTGTGACTCAAGTCCCACAACATGAGCAACATGGACGTAAGGGGGAATCACTGACCCTACATTCATCCATACTTTCATACTTGAATGATCATAGACATGACACATCTGTGTGAATTTGAATGTTTTATTCACATTCAGTGGAGTGTTGAAGCTGGAGCAGTACAGGGCCATGCAAACCCCACTTTACATTGTTGCCCCATGGAGGGCCAGCCAGAGTCCTTTAGGGAATGACAAGTTCATCGGAAGAGGAAGAGTTCAGTCCGCAGTCTGATTGCTGTGTCATTGGTAACCAAACACAATATGGCAGTCCATGTCGAGGTCCAAGGTGAGTGTCGCAGAGTGTATCGGGGGACAGTGGAAGGTGATGATGCAGAGGGCAGAACCAAGCAGAAACAGGCCATTTGGCGGAGATGAATGCTACCACTTCCTTCTTACCACTAAGGCAGAATCATCCTCATCTTCGTCCTCTGATGTTTCATGTGCCTCACATGTGGGTGGTGTTGTTTTGTCTGCATCACTGTGTGGCAGTGACATATCAGTGGCCGGAGGTGGATTGTCTGCAGCACTGTGTGTCACTAACACATCAGGGGGCGGAGATGTGGATGTAGAAGCAGCAGCAGCATTCATCGGCGCCAGGCTTTGTGGCAGCAATGCCATGATGAGGATCTGCAGGGCATGGTAGATCCCAGCTACATCTCGCTGGTGTGCAGCTGTGGCAGCCATTCTTTCCGCCTGCATCCGCTCCCTGTTCTCCATGATCCTCTGCATGTGTCCCAACTCTCGGCTGACATCGCTGGAGCCACTCTGACTAGACAGTTGTCCTTGTCTCAGAGTCAGGACTCCAGCGATGTCAGCCATGGATCGTTGGAGAGCATGGAGCGGACTGTGGGTGTCCGTTAGGGACTGTAAGTGGTCCCTAATGGGACTTAGACACCCACGTATGGCATCTAGTTTGGCTGCCATGAGGTTGAACCCCACCCGTACCTGATCAGCCATCTTCTCCTGGCACCCTAACACACGGCGTTGGAAGGCCATTTGTTGTTCTTGGGGGTCCTGGGAGACAGCCGTGGTGGTGGGTGCTTCCTGCTGTGTGGTCTGTGCAGGGGGTGAGGTCTCCTCGATGCAGCTGGGCTGCCCTGCTCCTGGAGGTGAGGTGCCGAAGCTGTCCATGAGCTCTTGGAGGGCGTCGGTGTCGAAGGTGTGGAGGTCCTCTTCGTCATCAGTGAAGAGATGTTCGGTCTGCTCTGCGGGAGGTGTTGATTCTCCCTCTGCAATGTGAAGGGGAGATGCAGTTTAACATTGTGTTCAAATGTATGTTGACGCATTGTACAAGTTTACATACAGACTGCATGACAATGTACTTTGTGACTGTTTGGGAGGAGCTGCCTATTTGATGCGGGACAGTGGACATTTCGACAACATCACGGATGTGTGTTTGTACTTGTACATTATCATCTCACATTTCCCTGCTATGCCAAATGTGATTGGCCAGTTTCTACACACAAGCGGCACCAGTTTTGTCCTCTGTTCTGTTGTGAACGTGTTGCAGTTTGTCTCACATTGTTGTCAATGTTGATGTGCTCTGAATGTTATGTGTGTGTGCTGCATTTTGGGAGAGTCGCCCCTGCAGCTCTGATTTTGCTGCCCCTTATCTTTTTCAGGCGGTGTGCCTTTGACTTCTGTGCTTATACAGTGCTGAGATGTTGCATACTTGGGTAAATTGGGCTCTTGGTGGGAGTTGGGACTCTGGGGCATGGTTTGTCCGCAGATGTGTTGTTGACGTCAGGGGTTGTTTGTGCACGTGGATGTGTCAGAGTGTGACCTGCTCCTTTACGGATGTGGTCCACACTCAGCCACCTCAGTGTCGTGGCGTGCAACATGTCATGATATATTGACTGCAGCCATGCTGTTCGTCATGCAGTGTCACTTACATTGTCAGTGTGGCTCACAGACACGCCGCTTTGCTGGGTTTGGCACATGTGCATGGGTTGGTTGTGAGATTGGTGATGTGTGGGGCCTACTTGCTGTTTCTAGGTGTGCTGCAGTGTGCCAAGGGGATCAGGGACATGATCCAGAGTCATTGTGGGTGTGCACTGTGGTATACTTAATTGTGCATGTGTGACATTGTGCCCATCTCCCCCTGTCCCCCCAGTCCCTGGTCGTTACTCACCCTGTTGCTGTTGTGTCAGGTCATGTTGAACAGTGTCCAGTCCCCCAACTCCTGACACCGTCTCCCCACTGATGACTGTGGACATCATTTCCTCCATCTCATCCAGCTCCTCCTGTGGCGCTGGACTCCCACCTCCAGTCTGCATTGCTGCCTTCTGGTTGTTGCTGAGTTTCTGCTTGGTTTTGCGCTTCACATCGTTCCAGCGCCTCTTGAGCTCTTCCATTGTCCGCCTCAGCACTCCGACTGCATTCACCTTGTCCACGATGGACTGCCATATTCCATTTTTTGTTGCCAATGACACAGTGGAGGTGACAAACAGTTGTTGATGGTGTTCTATCACCTCCGTTATCAGGATCCTGTTTTCCTGCGGACTGAACCGCGTCTTCCTCTTCTTCTTCTCCTTGCCCTTCCCTGACCCCGAGGTCCCAGGCTGGTCCTCCGTGGGGCTTGTGGGGTTCTGGTTGTCCTCTGTACTTGCTCCGGCTTCCTCCATTGTGCTTCGCAGTTGTTTTGGTTTTATTTGTGGTTTTTTTTCTGCTTTTATAGTGATTTTTCCTGCTTGACGTGTGTGAACTGCAGGCCTGGCGCAGCTTATCGCTGATTTTTTTATCGCGGTTGGGCCCATCACCACTTTTTTCACTTTCAGCTTTAGATTTTTATCGCCGTTCCGGTAATTTTATCGCGGACATTTGACGCGTTATCGGGAAACTATCGCATGTTACCGCCGTGTTGAGAATAAGACGTTAACACGGCGTTATTTTCCCGCGATAGACGGCGATATGAAAATTTGCGTTAACCTATTTTGGCGATGATTATCGCACGTTCTTGAGAATATACCCCTTAGTGTTCAACACCTTCCCCAAATTGGTTTAGATTGGAGTGGGAATAGTACATGTCACCATTTAGGGGCCGATTCCGATTCAGGCCGGAAATCTCCCCGACCGAGCCGGACCCGGAGAGATTTCCGACCGAATCAGACCCTAGCAGCCCGACCGAACGAGTACGATGCGCACGTATGCTATCGGACTCGATTCGGTCGGACTCCCATTGAAGTCAATGGGAGCCAGTCGTACGACGCGTACACGGGCTCCCATTGACTCAATGGGCACGACGCAAACAAGGGCGCCCCCTACAGCGTGTTCGCATCGATGCGGGTCGTGCCGTACATGCACATGTAGGGGGGACCCATGGGTCCCCCCTGTGTGCGACTCGCGCGCCTACGCGTCCAGGGGGGTCCGACACAGACCCCCAAAGTGCAGCTCCAAAAGCTCCTTGGAGCTGGACTGCACGAGTCGGTCGGAGCGGTCGAGGTGCGCACCGTACTTACCCGGCCGGGGAACGTCTCCATTGCGCGGTGCAAGTCGTCCCCGTGCGAGTCGGTCGGAGTGGTCGGGTCCTGCGAACGAGTCGGTCGGCGATTTTGCGAGCGCACGCATCGTACTCGCTCGCCCGGACGCACGTACGAATCGGTCGGGAAATAGGGCTCCGAATCAGATCCGGTTAAGCCGAATCCGATTCGGTGCCCTACCGGCCGAGATCGGAATCGACCCCATAGTGTCTAGCACTTTCCTCAAATTGATTTAGACTGGAGTTGGAATAGTAAATGTCACCCTATTCATGTCCAACGCTTTCTTCACGCATTATGTTGTAGTGCGATTATTTAATTTAACCATTTTAGTGTGAAATTATTTTTTACATTCTATTTCTTTGTAGTAGGAGAAGTTTATGCTAATTAATTTGTATTGTTGGTGTTTAGAAAGATACTAAAAAGTAGTTAATTGTATATTTGTAGAAAACAATAACATTATTCTTTACATATCATAAAATAAAGACGTAACACATATGTCAATTTTTACATATTTTTTCAAAGTTTATTTAATGTATATTTTACATTTTTAAGCATTGAACGTTTACATTTATTTCCAGTTAAAAACATTTATATCGAATAAGACCATAAAAGCACATGTTAAAAACAATTACAAACAGATCACACACATTGGAATCACATAAGTCAATTTTCTAAAATGCACATCATCATTGTCCTTTATGTCATCATAGCTGGATCATGCGGCATATTTTGTCCTTAAGCTCCTCGTCTGAGTAATAAAATTCAGATTGTTGGGGACTCACAGCGTTGCAGAAACAATAAACCTTCTTGATGCATTTTAAAACATTTCCCGGCTAAAATTGGGCATAAAAACCATGGGGTCTTTTACGATGGCGGTCGGATGTCCACCGCCGGGCCGGCGGTGGCGCCCGCCGGACCGGCGGTGGACATCCGACCGTGATCGCAACCAAGAAAACTGCCAGTCAAATTTGGATGGCGGTGGTGACCGCGGCGATGGGAAATTCCGACCGCCGCTTTTCCGCCGGTTGCCATCCGCACTCCTGCCTGGCGGATGGAGCAGGACCGGGATAATGGTGGTGGTGCAGAGCAGGCTCCGCCGGCAGGATAATGATGCCGGCAGTAGCCAGCCTTTCCTCAGCGGTCAAACCACCATGGAAAGGCATGCGGAGATTGTCTTCCGGGGGCCCGTTGTGGGCCCCCAATGTTTTGGGGGGGTGTGGGTGCACTGGGGGGGTACCCATGGTCCCCCCCTACATTTCCCTGTACCAGGTGGCAGGCACTGTGCAGTGCCTGCCACGCAGTGCAGGGAAATGCAGGACATGCTCCTTTGGACATCGCGGCGGTGCTGCGGGCAGCAGCAACTGCCGCAATGTTAAGGCCCGCGATCTGACGCCGCGGTCATCGTAATTCGACCGGCGGTGATGTCGCGGTCCATGCGGGCGGTCTTTTCCCGCTACCATGGCGGTCAGGGAGGTTTTCCGACCGCCATCGTAATAGGCCCCCATGTTCTAAAAGCAGAATATAATGTGCAAAAGACCATAAAGTGCTAAGTGAACATTTTTATCATTAAATAAACAATGTAAATCATATTTCAATAGATTGTGTTTTGTGCATTTTCCAGTTTTTTTTATATTGCTTAACATTTTTTAACATTCATAAAATTGTTTACTACACAGATTTTTAACATCATTTTAACATAAGTATTTTCAGCGTATATTAAATAATTGTATATTTTTTATTCTATCATTTAATGTATACTTTACACTTTGTAACTTTTTTTGTTGTGACATTTTTTGACATGTTTAGTCATTTTTTATATTTTTACTACATTTATTCAACATGTTTTACTTGTTGTCCCATCTATTTGTTTGGGAAGATAGTCAATTTTTAGTTTCATTTACTGGTCATGTTTTTTATCTTCTATTTTGTAGTCTATATTTGTCATTTTAGGCTACTTTCTAGGATCCAGGTCATGGTAAGGTGCTGTTGTTCGTCAAAACAGGTAAGTAATTTTAAAGTTTTTGGGGGATTTTGAGGGTGGGGTGATGTAGTGGGGAGGTCTAGAGGCTAGTTATAGTGTTGTTTGTGCGGTTTTCATACATTTAGTTGTATCAATTGTATTGTTTTTCACTAGTGTGTTGTTTGGGTTTTTGTACACGGTTTTATTAATGTATTGCTATGTTATGTTATATTGCATTATGTTAATTGCTTTATGATGATTTATTAGGGCTTTATTATGACTTTGGAGGTCCTACAGCAGACGTTGCAATGCGCCATCCGCTGTAGGACCTCCAAAGCTGTGGTGCTGCTGCAAGCCAGATTAGGACTTCAATCCTGGTCTGGCGGGCGGTCCTGTGGCGGTCTGACAGTGGCAGTCTGTTAGGCTCATAGAAGAGCCTAACCTCCAGACTACGGGTGTCAGAGCATCGACTGCACCTTCCTGCATGGTGTGGCATACATGCCACACCGTGCAGGAACTGGGGGTGCCAAATCCAGGGTGTACAACATGTGCCCCCCATGCACCCCCAGGCCCAGGAGTGGCATGGGGCCCATTTAGGGCCCCCTTAGTTGCCTCTCTGCCACCCTTTTCATGGCGGGCTCAGTGCCATGAAAGGGGAGGTGGACAGGCAACTCCTAATATGCTCAGCGGTGCTGCAGCAGCACCACCAGCATATAGTGCTCCTGACCGCTGCGCCACCGCCACAGGATCCCGGTTCCCCAGTGGACCCAGTGGTCCTGTGGCAGTTGAACCACCACACTCCGAATACTGCGGGTGGGCCCACAGTGTGGTGGTGGTTGGACCGCTACCACTAGTACGGTGGTCCTATGGACTGCCGTACTCGTAATAAGGTCCTAAGTGTAATGTAACATAATGTATATATTCTTTTGGGAATGGAATGTGTTTGGCGGCTGGGTTTTCTGTTTTACAGATTGAGTTTCATTTTTGAGCGTTTTGGTTGGTGAGGCTTAGATTTTTTATATAAGTAATTTATGTATTATTTTATCATATCAGCCATATTTAAGATTGGAATTGTATTTAATGTTTGACTGATGTAACAAAATATTATGTTTATTATGCATTTATTTATATAAAAAAAGATTTGTCACGTTGGTTAAGGGCCTTATTATGAGTTTGGCGGTGCAGGAGCGGCACCGCCAAACCCATGTTTGAACCGCCCACCAGACTAAGAGTTTTCTCCTGTCTGGTAGGCTGCTCTTTGGCGTTCCCAGGGTGGTGCCTATGAAATAGGCACCGCAATGGGAACTTCAAAGGTAGCACCTGCACGGCAAGGACTCCTGCAGTCCATGCCGTGCAGGTACTGATGTGCAAGCACACCAAGGGGGGCACATGTTGTGCCCCCCTGTGTACATCCACATGGAGTGAGGCACAAGGGGGCACTGTATGCCCCCCTTTGTTTCCTCATCACCACACTTCTCATGGTGGTCGCGCTGCCATGAAAAGTGTGATGTGAGGAAACTCGTAATATGTTTGGTGGGGCCGCAGCGGCCCCGCCAAGCATATTGCAGCCTCAGGAACTCCGTGCAACCGCCAGGGAACAGTGGTTGCCTGGCAGCTGGAGCAGATGCGTTGGTCCCAGGGCAGCCCGACCACCCTAGTCATAATAGGACAGTCGGGAGACTGCCACCGTGAGTCTAGCAGTCCGTGGACCGCCAGACTCATAATAAGGCCCTAAGGTTATGTTATATTTTTTTGGGGAGTTTGTAGGCTAATATTTATTTTACAATATGCATTTGGCTATTATTGCTAAGAAAACTACTCCTTTGTTGTTTATGAAGAGTTTGAGTGTAAAATGTAGCATGTCGTACATTCTTCTAGTTTGTTTGCTAAGTTTAGGTGCAATTTGGGTTACAGATTGCTTCATTCGTAGTTGTTGGCAGCTTTGCTCTTTTTGTAACGCTTCTATAAGTTTATAGAGTGTAGGTGGGTTCTGTTTAGTGTGGATTGGAAGGCATTGTGCCATCCTTCCATTGTGTTGTTTGTTTTGGCTTCCAGTGCCAGGGTGCTATCATAGACTTTCCATCATGGTATTTGGAGCCGGAGCGATGTAGTCTGCCAACACAAGTTTCTTTGACGTAATCCTTTAGGAGCCTTAGTTTGTGTTCATTTTGTTGGTAGAAAGGGTTTTCTATTCGTAAATTGCAGTGGTTATCTACCTCTGTGATAGGGACATATGCTAGTGTTATCATATTTTTTATCTTTTTTGCAGCTTTTCCATTGGGGGTGTTGTAATGCGGAGCAGGTGCTTTCTTTCCTGTTAGAAGAAAAAAAAAGCATCAGTTTCATTTGAAATGTCTATTTG
Organism: Calotriton arnoldi; assembly: GCA_963921515.1. Classification (NCBI taxonomy): domain Eukaryota; kingdom Metazoa; phylum Chordata; class Amphibia; order Caudata; family Salamandridae; genus Calotriton; species Calotriton arnoldi. The sequence continues at coordinate 245,676 of CAWUFW010001936.1, read as the reverse complement.
TTGGTAGTTTGTAGAGGTTAAGGCCGGTAGGTTTTATATTAATTGGCTTTACAGTATTAAGTTTATAAAATTTGTGTGCCTTTTAAATCATTGATTTAATTATCTGTGTAATTCTATTGGTGAGTTTAGTTTTAGTTTGTATTTTTTTGATCAGTTATGTCCTTCTATGGTAAACTCTAATGTACATTTTATTTATAATGTTTAATATTTTGATCAATAGTTTTGAATATTATAATGCATATGTATTACTGTTTGCACTTCAAGTAAATATTCTGTTTGCTTATATTGTTATGTATTTAGTTATATATTTTATTGGGTGATTAATAAATGTTTTGGTGATGTAATGTTTTTTATTCAAATGTGTATATATTGTTTGATGTGTATTGTAATAATTTTTTTAATGTCAAAAGTATTTTTTAATGTTTATTAATGATAATGTAAATGTTATGGTGATATTATTGTTGTTGATGTTGTGTGAGGTGATATTTTTGACATATATGTTTAGTTAAAGGTAATAATATTTTTGTTTCTTACATTTGTGTTTTCGATATAAGTAAAAATGTATATGTTTAACACAATATTTGCCTTCTTGATAGTTGTGGTTTAATTAGTTAAGTGTAGGAAAGCAATTTAAAAAAGATATTTACTTTTCAATATTTTTGTGTTTCAATATTGTGTGCATCGATATTATATCAGTGATCCCAACGTGCATCCCCGTTATGACACAGTTCCACAAAATTGGGAGGGGAGGAAGAATCATTGCAGTAAAGGTCCCTGCATTCTGGAATTTATTAACCAAATAAATTTGTAACATACTGTGACACTTGGGCCCTCATTTTGAGTGGCCTATTTAATTCCACTGGGGCGATAACAACAGTTACCCGTGCAATCCACTGCAACACTGTTTCACCCAACTTTGGTTGGTGAAAACAAACTAAATTACCTCAGCGAACCCATAAATCCAAAAGTGTCAAAGGGACACATGTTCATCCCAAGGAAAGTATATCCTTTCTGTATACGATTGACCCTCGAAATATGCACACTCTCAACAAACAACACCCATATTGACTAATATCATTAAAGAACAGTAATATACCCCCCATGCCACCACACCAAAAGTATTTCACTTTTCAGCACAACTGTCATAACACACAGCTTTGGTGATCTCTCACGCAAAACTATTCTCACCTTAAGGTGTATAGGTGACTGGCAATGCCAAACTGCAGTACTAACTTTAGTGAAGAGGAATATCGTGCTAGAAAGTTGCGCCGAAAATGTTCCGAATTTTCAGGAAACCCATGAATATGGCCAACACTATCAAAATATCTACTTTTTAAACAGAATCATATGTTTTATAGGCAACCAGCAAACCCCACCAGTTTTTTGTGCTCTCTCGAGGTGTAGGATGTTGTATGCAAGTGGTCAGATAGCGGTATGAAGAATGGGTGAAACCACATTTCAGCTTTCTTGAATGAGGACAGAAATGGAACTTGCATTAGAGACTTTTAGTTCACAAGGGGCGGCTTTCATGTGGTGTGTAAGGAAGGAGTCATTGGGCTGAGGAAGTGACTCTTCTGAGTTTGATTAGGCAGACTCACATATCTTTGTATTTAGGATATCTATCCCTGTAGACTCTGTTGGAGGGATGTGTTGTGTGATATGTAATTACAGAGTTTCAGATGTGTAAGTGAGTGAAAAGTAATGTATGTGGAACACTGTTCCAAAGCATTGGGGTTGGTGAGCAAACTTAGCTGCTGAGTGATGTGTATAGGAGGATTAGAGGAACCATGACTGGCAGGCCAGAACCTGTGGAATAGAGATGGGGATTTCGTATTGGTAAGTAGGTAAGAGATTTGTCGTCTAATAGTACCTCTTATGTTAATTATGTCAATGGGCTTTATTGTGAGTCTGCTGGTCCACGGACTGCCAGACTCACGGTGTCGGTCTCCCGACCGCCCTAGTACAACTAGGGCGGTTGGGATGCCCTGGGACCGCTGCAACCATTGCAACCGCCAGGGAACCGCCGTTCTCTGGCAGTTGCACGGCGGTCCTGAGGCCGCTGCGGCCACGCCAAGTATATTACGAGTTTCCTCACTGCCAAACTTTTCATGGGGGTGCGACCACCATGAAAAGTGTGGCAGTGAGGAAACAAAGGGGGCTCTACAGGGCCCACTGGTACCTCACGCCATGTGGATAAATGCAGGGGGGCACAAAATGTCCCCCCGTGTGTCCATGCACCTCAGTACCTGCACGGCATGGACGTCAGCAGTCCATGCCGTGCGGGTACTGCCTTTGACATTCCCATTGCGGTGCCTATTTTATAGGCACCAACCTGGGAACGCCAAAGAACTGCCAGACCAGGAAAAAACTCCTGATCGGGTGGGCGGTTCCTACACGGGTTTGGCGTGCGGAAGCTAGGCAGTCCTGCTCCCGCACTGCCAAACACATAATAAGGCCCTATGAGTGGTTGAGCCCTTCTGTGATGAGTCAGTTATTGTGCTGTTGTTTTGGTGTAGCTTCACTGTATGGGGAGATTGACTGGTAGAGAAAGGATGTATCTCATTTGGAGGTGGTTACAGGGAAGGCTATGTGCTTGGTCCTTTCAGTTCTCTTCTCTTCATCAGTTTGGGAGTAGATTTTCTCAAAGCCATGGTCAGGTCCACCTAAATTTATGTTGGCATTACCTTGTTTGAGGAATGCTTGGGGAATCATGGATAGACGAGGATGCAGAGGAGAGTCAGACAGTGGTTCGCTGTCAATAGAAATGGTATGCATGGAATCAGTGTTAACGTCCCTAGCAATGCTATGTGCTTAAGAACCTTCAAGGTATCAAAGAATGAGGTGAAGATAACGTGGCTGATATCCAAGAATTTGATCATAACTTTCCACTTTTCCTACAGGGTGATGTGTATCTCACATTTCTAAATTTGATAATCTAAAATAGTTCGTTTTTTCCCCATAGAGAACTTTGAGATTAAGGAGAAAATCCTGGTGTGTTAGTACAGAAAGGTAGATCCTTAGTAAAAAAAGAAAAAAAAAGAAAAAAAAAGAAAAAGATTAGGGCAGATTTAATGGAGCCCAGTCTGAGTCTGAGTATGGTATTAGCCAAAGATTATGGTCTCCAAATTGACACCAGTGCTGCGTTTTTGGTATTTGAGGGTCATTGGCTTACCTCATGGGGTAACAGGAATATTTAAGGTGCTACATGCGAAGTGGAGTATGATTGGATATTAAGCCCTCTTTGTTCTAGGTTTTGTGAGCATAATAATATCACATGAAAAACATGGATGCTATTGTTCTTGAGAAGCATACTCACTATGGAAGAGTGATAATATGTAGTTGTGAAGTATAGGGCAGATGGAAAATATCACGGTAAGATATTGCATTATGGGTAAAAGGTGTGCACCAAAATCACCTTTCATTTGATGAATAGTGCATTGAGTTGCAAAATCATCCTTGGTTTAATATTAGCATGAGTGTGGGTAAACATTACAAGTGCAAAACACATTTTGGGGTAAATCGCTTTTATGTGAAAAATGCCTTTTAAGTGCAAAATTAGTCGATGCAAAATAAGTTGTATATTGTTATCCTTTTTGGGAGCAAAATTACTTTTAGGATGGAAAATACATGTAGCTGCAAAATCACCCTTGTGCAGCATCAACAGGAGCGTAAAAATGCTTGCAGAAGATAAAAATCACAATGTAGTGCAAAATCACATTTAGAAGTAAAATCATATTTAGGAGCAAAGTAGCACTTGGCGAACTATCAGCAGAAGTGTGAATACACTTTTATGTGTAACAACACATTTAGTTACACAAATCACATTTATGTGCAAAATCACTTTTATATTAAAGTCAGCAGTTGTTTGGTATCACGTTGAGAAGCAAATTACCCTCCGGGGCAAAATCATCAGTACCATGGGAACGCTTCTTGAAGTACAGTTAACTGTAATGAGGAAAGTACATTAGGCGTGAAATACAAATTAGGTGGAAAAACACTTTTGGTGCAAAGTCGGCAGGTGTGTGGTATCACATTTATGCGCAAGGTAGAGGCAGTATAGACAGAAAAAGGCCGTAGTAAGATGGCTCATTAGCGCCATTGCAGTGCATGGCCGCTTTGCATCATTGTCCAGCCACTGTAATTGGATGCACTCTGGAAGCAAGTGGACAGGCTCACCTAATAGCCAATAGTAACACTGCGAATTAACTACTTGTCAGTCTTGAGCCAAAATGGTAATGACAATTTCTATATGCAGCAGCTGAAGAGAGCTGACCCAAACAAACTAATGGCTAAGGGGGCTGACGTAAAACACCGCTCTGTGTATGTTTTTGGTGTTGTTGACATGAGCTCTGATCAGATCGTTAAAGCTTAGAGACTGGCCACCTAGATTGGTGCCCAGTCTTGAAGGTTGTGAACTGCACTATTAGGAATGATGCCCCCATTTCTCCAATGACTGCATTAAAATGTCAAATGGTTGTTACCTTAATTCTATGTGTTGGAGCTGTTCTATGTTGATTTGTGCCCTCATATGGAGTAACCTGTTGGATCAATTACGCTTGGTGTATTAGCATTAAAGAATTTTTTTAATTCTGTGGCTTGCTTCAACATGTAAACTAATTCATACTGTGGCTTCTTGGCTGTGGCGAATTATGGAATTACCATGCCAACATTATAAGACAAGTATTAGAATTGTAAAACATTTTTCCTGTGGCAAAGGAGAGAATAAGATAATAAACATAACTGGTCTTGGCAACTTGTCATTGATTGCTTTGCCTCTAAATATATTCATGAACCTAGAGTTACTTTAAATGAATGTACCGGAGTTCTTTACAAACAATCTAAACAAAATTAACACAGGAATTCTGCCTTTGGGCCACCAGAGAGTAGGTGGTCTGTCCTATGTTCTTATAGGTCGCCATTTTCTTATTCGTGTCATGTGAGACAATCTCCCATTTTTCTTCTGCCCCTATCAACATAGGTAAATTACTCCTTCCTTACCGAAAGCATTTCCTCCTACATAGCTTCCAATCTGCTGTAGTAACGTATATCTCCTACGCCTAGAGTATAAGGGGGAAAACTCTCTGTCGCAACTAAGATGCTATTGAATTGCCTACGTCCTGCTGTTCTCTGGTTGGCTGTAGATGATGATCTGACCTATTTTTCAGATTATCTTTGCTGTGTCTAATGTGTATACTAATTTATATTCGCACAAGTCAGTTGATTTACAATGACCATTTGTTCAAGCGCTAAGCACTCCGAGGTAAAACAAAAAAAAATATTTAGAGCAGTTAATTGCAATTTGTAATGCACTGTAGTTGCCAAATCTTCCATCAAAATTTGCGCAGGATGTTAATGACCTTTCAATATTTTAATTCTCTGATTATGTTTAGACTTCTATCGCGACAATAGAGTGTCCCCCTTCGTTTTTTATTATAATGTTCTATTCTATATGGCTTTTGCTTGAAATATGTTTGCAAGGCTTAAAGGATTCAAGTCTGTAAAAACAACAGCCACCCCATGCTTGACACTTGAAAGCTGTAGTGTACTCTGAGTAATGCATGTGTGTGCTCATCCCTCAGGTACCTTCATATCATCAGTCGAATTTCTTCTGAACTATGTGGTATTCAGTGTATGTCCAGAAGGGCAGATCCAGGTGCACTTTTTAAAGCTTTCTACATACAATCTATTTGCATGCAATGAATCCAAATGGGACTCATTTGCATAGTCAGTACTCACCCTGAAAATCTGCCATATGAATTGGCCCCTCATTGTGTGTTTCTGCTCTAAAGATTCACATCTGAAGACTGACATCTGGATCCATCCTTTGCCTTCATCTTCCCACACTTTTAGAATAGTTTTTAACATAATGTACTTTCCGGATAGCAACCTTTTGTACTCAGAGAACATCGATTTGCCTGTTAAGGTACTTGAAATGCATTTTGCAGAATAAAAGTAGAGCTAAAAGAAAGAAAAGTGCAATTTCCCTCAACTTAATGTTGAAAATATATGGGCACTCGATTTCGAAGAGTAGCATCAACACATAGAGAAAAATCACTTGATGCTGGAGTGAATGACCAACACAGGAACATAAGGTACACTTGTACTTTAGGAACTTCAAGAACTGTTTTTATTTGAATTTTGATAGAAAATTGATCATGACCTTTTCGACATTTCACATGGATCTCAGCATGCACCCTGACAACTGTGGAGAGTTGATATGGATAGAAAAAACACAATCGCAGTAGATGTCAGCACTTGTGGATAAAGTGTCCACTTCGTCTCAGGCACAGATAAAGACCGATGCCAGGCTTGTCTTCCTATCCCATTCAGTAAAGAATGCTTAATGTAGCTATTCTCTAATCAAACCAGAAGCACTTGCATGTGCATGGGCTTTGTCACATTCACAACACATCTTTTAGCATCCAGCACCATTCCCACACAATGTTAACCATGAAAGTAAATACTATGCAGCTTATTTTAAAAGTACTTTTACAATGCAGGTAAGTATTTTTTTTTAAATGACATAGTACATGTTGTATTACTTATACATATATATGTATTAGCCAGTGGCAGTCATCACTGGGTAGTTATAGTTAGGACCACGTTTCCATAGGAAATGTTTTTTTTGATTTGCTTATAACTTTGGCGCCGTTTAACGAATCCTCACTAAACTTTGCAATAAAAGTTTCATCCACCTCAGCTTCTTTCTGGAAAGTGTCTGGGTGATCTGTCATGCAGGTCGAGAAAAAGCTAGGATCCCAAAATGCATTTTCTCCATTCAATTTTCCATAGGAAAATTAGATACAGCTACAGCCAAAATGGCTGAAGAGAATTATACCGAATTTAGCAGAAAGCTAGCTCTTGGTCTAGGTAGTGTGCTTTTTGTCTAAGGTTCCAAATATTTTTATATTTCATGCAGCAGAGGATTTGTGGATCTAACAGATGAAAATATATGATCTGACTAACTTCTACCACCTCAGCAAAAATGTGGCAGCAGCCATTTTAGGACTCGGGCACTTTTTTCTCTTACTAGTGCTGATTCATTTTTTTGTTTTTAAATCAGGTTTTCAAATTCTGTAAATATGAGTCCCTCAGGGTGGGCCAGGGCCCGTGGGGTGGTTGGTGCTTATATTCTTTTAGGGGGGCTTGCAGCCACCCTACTCAAGCCTTTTCTAGGCACGCGGGACCTTATTCCCCAGGTCCGGCTTTCATTAAGTGGGGTGGGAGGCGCGCAGCCCCTCTCCCCAAGATTTTTAGGCAACAGAGACCCCATCACTCAGGGTCGATAGTTTTTTTAGGTGGGGTGTGCGGGCCCTCTCTAGCCTCCCGGGGCCTCCATGAGGCTAGAGGGGGCCCGCACACCCCACCTAAAAAAACTATCGACCCTGAGTGATGGGGTCCCTGTGGAGAACAGGGTCAAGACTGATTTGCATATGGCTGGGTCTGAACTGTAATGGCATGGGGAGAAAAAAAATGATGGATTTAGGCCCAGATCTCTGTACTGGGGTGAATGTTTGACATTGTGCAGCATTCTGTCCATCAATTGTTCTTATTGCAGGAGAGTGCAGGCAAGAAATATAAACTTTATTCCCTGCCCGCAAAGAAAAATAGCTGCCTCTGCTCGGGCGGGAGCAAAGTAACAGAGCTGGCTCCTACCAGCAGCACCCACTGTAGGTGCTGGTTGGGAAGTCGGCTGGGGCCGATGGCATTGGGGCTCCCCCAGCAAACACCAAAGATTTGGCCTGTTGTGGGTGCCTTGGGTGGGCACCAGGCAACCCATTTAAAAAAAAGGTGGCTCCTGCAGGCTCCCACAATGGGTGCTGGCTGGAGAGCCAGCAGTGCCATGGGGGCCTTGGGGGGCTTCCCCCATGGCACACAACATATGCCATGTCAAGTGTTTCCCGGGTGGGCAGCGGTGCACCTATAAAAAATAAAAAAGAAAAGTAAATGAGCGTCATGAGAAGCTCATTTATCATTTACTGCTCCTGCATGGAGAGCCCGATAATGCCCTGTGAGGGCTTTTTTTTATTATATTTTTTTCTTTCTGGTGGTGCCCCTAGACAGGGCAAGGGCACCACCAAACATTTTGCTTAATGTTGTGGAGGCTGCAGGCAGCGCAGCAGCCCTCAGCCACATTAAAAAAAACACAGTAAGTCTCCTGGGTCATTGAATCCATGACCCCAGAAGAGCTTGTCACAGGGATTCTGCTGGTAAAGCAGAACTGTGCCTTGGAAGCACTCGGCGCTATGCATCTAATGTGGAGTTCCCACTAAATTCCACCATCAGGCGCATGGCAGAAGTATTTTTCAGTTGCTGCACATGAGCCTTCTTTTGGCACGAGCCGGCGAGCGTGAAACGATTTACCAGCCACCAGCAAGCACGAGCAAGATTTGCTGGCCATGAGCGCAGCTTCCAATTGGCACGGCGCCTTCCAACGCCATTTTTGTAACACTGGCGCGTGCGAGCGGCCGAATCTTGAGCAGAGTCTCTACTTGAAAAGCAGTTATATCTATTCAAAAAGACGTTTTTGAGTTAATATTTTTTATTTTTTATTTTATTTTTCAACAAGAAGGAAGTGCCTTAGAGACTCCAAGTTCCTGTTCCTTTCCAGCAGGCTCCTTCCAGTGCTTTGTCTATCTCCTGGTCACTTTTCCTTTTGATTTCGAGGTGGAAGGATCACTCTCTTTGTCTGCTACAGATACACCATTGGATTTAAGGACTTAGGGGGTCATTATGATAACGGGCGGATCGCCACCGCCCGTATGGCGGTGGCGATCCGCCCGCTATCTCACACCGCCCGCCTAACATTTTCCCCCGCCATATTATGATGGCTGGGGGGTCCGTGGCGGACGGAAAGACCGTCCGCCGCTTTTCCACCGGTCTACTCGTGGACCGGGCGGAAAACATACATAACATGGTGGCGGTGTCTGCAAGACACCACCATCCATATTATGATGGGCGGCGGTGCAGGGCTTTCCATGGCGGAGACTCCGCCATGGAAAGCCAGGTGGATTACACTTTCGGGGGCCTGTTGTGGGCCCCCAAGATGTTGGGGGGTGCACATGGGGGGTACCTATGGTACCCCCCTGCATTGGCATGGACAAAGTGGCAGGCACCACGGGGTGCCTGTCACCTTGTGCATGTGAATGCCCAACGTGCATTCCCAGCATTGTGGCGGGCGGTGCTGTGAGCACCGCCCGCCACAATGCTGGGAATAGGGGATGCCACTCCTAATACCCACGGCGGGACCGCTGCTCCTATGGCGGACGGTCCCATTCACCGTTACGGTGGGGGTCGGACTTTGTCCGCCCGCCATTGTAATGTCCCCCTTAGTTTTTGTGATATCACAGGTAAGTTAAAAAACGTTTGCATAAGGTGGTTCTTTGTTTGATAAAGGGCATGCATCAGTATTTATTTGTACTTTTATTCTATTTTTTAATTTTATTGTGATGGGTGGCCTGCAGTTTCTGTATGAGCCTAGTTATTTATTTGCACATACTTTTTATCTTTTGTAAGGGAAAAAGGTTGCACAGTTCAGTACATTTTATCTATGTTTGCTAACTTTGGAATATTAATTTATTTTACTATGTGGCCTAGTCTGCCCACGGGCCAGCCAGTAGGCCCTGTACTAGTCATAGGTACATGAAACAACTGTTTCTGTGGTATATGTTGTTTTAAAACATAATTTAGAGTAGGGGTGGCATTGGATTAAATTAAAAATGTTTTTGGGTATTTGTTTATGAAAAAAGTGTATTGATGGGGAAATATTTGATACCTTGTGTGTGTGTGTATGTGTGTGTATGTGTGTTGTTGTAAAAGTATTAAAGCTCACTTAATTTTTGTTTTTGGAATTGCTAAATTAATGGTAGTGTTTTCTTCAGTGTTATCATGCGTCCTTTGTCTGGCCAGTATGTTGTTGTGTTTTCCCTAGGCCACCATTTGTCTTTGTTCTCTATGCCATATGGCCGGGAGGCATTTTGTGAAGTCAGTGTCCATAAACCTGCATGTGCTCTTTGCTGCCCATGCCTCCTTGGTTGTTGTTTGACCAAGTGGCCGGCAACCATTTTATGTAGCGGGTCTGTGTGCTTTTGCCATAGTCCTGCATTTGTTCTTTGTTGTGGCCATGCCTCCTTCCTTGCTGTTGATGTTTGACCATGTGGACAGCAACCATTTCGTGGAGCCAGCCATTGTGCTTTTGTCATAGGCCTGCATGTGTGTTCATGTGGCTGGTGGGCATTTTCTGTAGCCAGCCAGTGTGCTTTTGTCCATGGGACTGCATGTGTTTTTGTTGGGGCCATGCCTCTTTGCTTGCTGTTATTGTTTGACCATGACCATTTTGTGTAGCAGTGTGCTTTTGCCCAGGCCTGCATGTGTTCTTTTTTGTAGCCAAGCCTCCTTGCTTGCTGTTGTTGTGTGACCATGTGGCCAGTGGCCATTTTGTGTAGGCAGCCAGTGTGCTTTTGCCATAGGCCTGCATGCTTTCTTTGCTGGAGCCATGCCTCCTTGCTTGCAGTTGTTGTCTGACCATGTGGCCAGCGGCCATTTTGTCTAGTCAGCCAGTGTGCTTTTGCCATCGGTCTGCATGTGTTCTTTGTTGTGGCCATGCTCCCTTGCTTGTTGTTGTTGGTTGACAATGTGGGCGGCAGCCATTTTGTGCAGCCTGTGTAAATCCTTTCTTCCAGTTTTCAAAACCATTTTCTAGATTGATGGGAGAGGGCTACTCCTTTTCGTTCCTTTTTTTTTTTACTTTTCCCTGATATCAGTTTAATATGCTTGATGATCATTGCAGTAAATGTATATATGAACAGTGTTTAATATTAAATGGATTTTTTTTTTAAAAATATTTTTCCCCTGCACCACCTTGCCTCACAATGGGTTTTTCATAGTGTCCCCTGGTACACCAGCAATTCATTTTTTATGAATTATTATATATCTTTTTTCATTACACATTTTCCTTTTTTTCCTTGGAGTTGTGGACCCCCTGCCCAGTGTCTGCCATATGCGCACAGCCACACACCAACATTCATTTTTTAAGGATTATTCCATTTTGCCCTGGACCCCCTACCTGCCATAGGTGCACACACACCAGCATTCATTTTTATTCCATTTCCCCCTGGACCCGCTTGCCTGCCATAGGTGCACTGCACACCAGCATTCATTCTCCCTTAGATGCACATAAAGCAAACAGTTACATCTGTATGTTCTTATGTTGATTGAAAATTAAATGTTATAGTGGTGTGGTTTGACTTTGAAATGGATACACTATTGTTGTTAATTATTTAGGATAATAAGTAACCACACAAAATTATATTGTCTGTACTATGAATCATTCAAACTGCAAAAATGCCACATTTCACTAAATGTTTTTTCTTGCTTGTTTGCTTCTGGTGCACAAGAGATATTCACCAACAGTACTATCGGACAGAAGGCTTTTGCAAAGTGACATGACCACAAAACATGACATGAGTCCTTTAGTTTCTTCTGCTTGTGCAGCTAAGTGCCACTGCCAATTGATAGCTTCAAGTTGGCCCTAAAGAAAGATGCTGCCAAGAAATTGGCCAGTGAGGAGGAGAAGAAGAAGCAGATTGACACCACTGGCTTGCCGCCCTCCTCCTTTTTCAGGAAACTTCATGTGCCTGCCACACTGTCCTTCGGGCAGCAAACTGGGAGCAGCACTCCCACATCAACGATGGCACCACCCCAACCTAACCCCAAGCTCTTGTCTCTCAGTGAGGCAGCCACTGCAATCATGGAGACGAGTGTGCCTAAATTAGATTAGTCACAGCTGCAAATTAGTACCCAATCGTTACAGGAAACTGAGCAAAGTGGACCACAGGAGCAGCAGCCAGCAATAGTAGATCTTCCTGAATTAGAAGCAGAACAGGAAGTTGAGCTTCCTGCTGAGCAAGATGTACCTGTTGTTGAACCATTGTCTTCCAGATCTCTAGCAAGAAAAAAGAAGGGTACTCCACCATCTTCTCCAAGCTCCCCTTCTGATGATCTGGACGTGGATTGGACCCCAGCTGAGTCCCAGACATGCCAGGAGAGACAAGGGAAAAGGAAAGTTTCTGAAAGCCTTACAATTATGGAAGGGGATGAGGACGATGAGCCAGTCATTGTCATTGAAGCTGGATCAGAGGACACCGACGTTACCCCTCCGATTCAACTTGCTCTGAGGGATGTGGCACTGGTACCACCACCAACCCCAGCTTCCATATTTGTAAGGCCCCTGCTGAGACCTGCATCAACTACTACCTCAGCTGCAGTACACACTGCAGAGAGGCAACCGACTAACTACCCACCTACCTCCAGTTCTTTTTCAGGTATTGACAATGGCACAAAAGTTCTCCTCCCCAGTTTGGGACTACTTTACAATTAGCAAGCAGGAGGATTACATTGTAATATGCTCTATTTGCCACATGAGTGTTGGTCGGGGTAAGCCTGGTTCACACTCTGGTACTGGAGGCCAAACGACCCATATGAAGAAACATCAAGCAATCCTGTGGGAGGCGCACCTTAAAAAATTGCTGCAGGCGGTTTTGGTGATGAGAGAGTGGAATCAGCTCCGATCATGGTGGGAGGTGAAGGTGATGAGGAAGAAGAGGGTAACAGCTTTCTGCAAAGCAGCCCTGTCCCCAGCAGTGCACCAGTATTATTCGCCTCAGTAATCTCTAAATGGCACAAGAGTCAAATGGAGACACCACCACATTCAGTGACTGCCCCAAAATGCTCTACGGAAGTTGCCTGTGTTAGTGTCACCACAAAAGAAAAAAGTCCAAGCTACTATTATGGGCACGTTTAGGCAGGAGGGACCCTGCGAACACAACCACCCAACGGCACGTTTGTACAATGGGAAGCTGGCTAAAATGTTAGCGCTGGACCTCCTCTCTTTTTCTTTTGTGGAAGAATTGGAATTTTTAGAATTTGTGGTGGCCATCTGCCCGAAATGGAAATGTCCCAGCTGGACCTATTTTGCCAAAGTTGCTGGTCTCACACTTCATTATGATGTGCTGCAATTGGTTGGAGAAGCTTTGCAGCAGAGTGCTGTTCACACTGTCCACCTGACAACAGACATGTGAACCAGCTGCCAAGCCAATGATTGCATGTGTATCACTGCACACTGGATCGCTTTATGGAGGCTAGGCAACAGCTATCTATAGGTCTCAGCACTGAAGAAACTTTTAAGGGTGTTCGACGGCATGCAACAGTAGCCATGTTCGGCATGGAGAAATCCCATACAGTGGCAAACAACTTGGAAGCCTTTAACAGCAAGGTGTTTGAATAACTGAGACACAGAGGTCACAGAATTGGATTTGTTGCCACAGACAATGGCAGTAATATAGTTAAGGCCATGGCAGATGGTGGCTATTTCAGGGTCCTGTGCTTGGCACATTGCATCAACCTGATTGTGAAGGACTTTCTAAAAAAAGAAGACATAATCAGCAACATACAGACCACCTGCAGAAGAATTTGCACTCATTTCAGCCACTCTTTTAAAGCCTGGTAGCAGTTGAGGATCATTCAGCATGCTAAAAGAGTACCAGTTAAAGCCCTTATACAGTTCGTCAGGAAATGCAAGGGCAGGAAAATGGAATGGAAATTTATGCAACTGGCCCTGCTCATAGTGAAACGGTGGGTTGCCATTTCATGGATGAAGCTGTTGGGGCCCAGGGAACAGGGATGAATCAAGGACGTCGCAGAATGGGCAGTAGCTGCGAGGTGCAACTACATCAGTGTAGGAGAGAAGACCATGCACAGGAGGATTTACAAACATGGTTGGGGACCCTTGCTAACTTTAGGGAGTCAAGGCGGGTTCTGCAGAAGACAGACAAGAATCAGAGGACCAACCTCTGTGGGCAACCATGGGAGGGGTGCAACTATCTGGGAGAGAAGGATTGACAGCGGATTAGTCCTATTGTGATGTTATGTATATAATGGTCTCTTTCAGTGGAATTAATGCTGTCTTTTTTATGACACATATGAGATGATGGCTTAAATGTTCAGATTCGTTATTGGTGCACTGTTTGTAATGTACTGCTTGTCTATATAAAAATAAATACATTCTTTAAAAAAGAGACCCTTATACTGATCAATGACTATGTCATTCAAAGAGGAGGGGATGCCAGTGGAAAAAGCATGACCATGGAGGTGGACATATGGAGCCTAGTCAAATGCCTGACACAGATGATACTTCTTATTGTAGTTTTCACCTGGGAAGTCAGCAAGGAGGACAGTACGATGAGCAAAGCTATCCCATTGTTGCATCTGCTACAGGACCAGTTAAAAAAAGTGTCTCAAAGGTTTGCAGGTGTGTACGGCAATGGAGAAGCCCATGACTTGGTTGAGAGAGTAATACTTTGCTTGGCTGTCAATCTAAGGCTGCAAAGAGACATCATGTCATTCAAAGAGTCCATCTGTCTCACAATCATTGCTCTACGGTACAAAAAAATACTGCCCACTTTCATTCCCTTTTCTGAAATGGATGTGACACTATAAAATAAGTGGATTGTTGATCAAGCGAGAGACCTTGAAGAAAAACAGCTGGATATAAGAGTCCATGACAGAAGTTCTGGGATGCAGCCTTCAACTTCCAGAGAGGGCAGTGATGTTGTCTCAGAGCAGCCAACACCAGCAACAAGAACCCCAGCAACAACTACAGGAACAGAAGAATTGGACACAACCTCTGCATTGGCTTGGTTTCAAGAAGCCGAGCTTAATTCAAGTGCAGAGGTAAAGGCAAAAGAGGTTGAGTAAGTAGCAGCATTAGTGACCATTCAGAGAAACGTTCCAGGACTATCTGGATGACCCAAAAGAGGTCTACCTGGATCAAAACCCATTGGTCTATTGGTATGGGAAGATACGCCAATGGCCAGAGCTCAGCAGGCTGGCAATAAAGTATCTGGCTTATGTAGTAGCCAGTGTGTCTGCTGAGCATGTGTTCAGTGCAGCTGGCACAGTTGTCACAGTGAGAAGGACCATTCTCTTACCTCAAAATGTTGAGAGATTAACCATGATCAAAATGAACCAACACTTTATACCATACAATTACACTGTTCCTGAAATACCATAGGAGGAGGAGGATGAGGGCAATTGTTCAGACTCCAGTATGGTAGCTGACCAACTTCAAGGTGAACCACCTGAGTTTGAGGACGAACTCTACTTCCCTGACTAAGTATGCCACCATATAAATTTTTAATATTTATTGTTAAATTACTTAGAGGTTTGCCAACCCCCCCTCAAAAAATGGGCATAGATAGAGGAACATTATAGATTTTTTGGTGTCTAGCTTATGCAGTCTCACCATTTTTAGGCACATGTATGGCCGGATTGGAGTTGTACCTGTGTGCAGTGAAGAAGACTTCCCATTCCCTTCAAATACATTGGAGACAAGGCCTGCCTCATCCCATGCCCATCCTTCTTTTTTTCATACCCTAGCAGGGCTGCCTCAATAAAAATCATTTGTCTTACAAGACTGCCGATGTGTTGTTTGCATTAAAGAGGAGATATAATTGTGTACCACCGTGCTTGGATTGGAACAGGTAACTATTGCACCAATGAGTGATATATTTTTGAGTGATTGTGAGTGATGATTGATGATTCATGTGGTGGCAGACAGTAAGGGAGGGTGTTCAACTAATTTGTAAACTTCATTCCGATGATTTGCAGTGTTTGGGGCCTGATGGGAGATAATTTTTCATGAAGGTAATTGGCCCTTTCATACTTAGCGAGATTTACTTGCAGGGTCCACTCCACTCCTTTTTTTCTGGTTCTTCAGAGTCCAGACCAAAAAGTTTAGTTAACAAATACAAATCTATACAAAATACTCAAATTCTTTTTCACTTCTTGTTCATCAACAGCAGTGCACTACAGGTCTATCTCTCTCATTTGGGTCGGGATGGAATCGGACTGATTCGTTACTCAGAGTCAGGAGGATGGAAGGACTCAGGGAGGGACTGCCTCAACAGCCAGAAGAAGGAAGTTATCTACTTCACAGGGAAACCAACATGATGATGACTCTAAGAGGCCTACTCATCTCTGTGGACTAGAGAGAGGTGCATTGATTTGGGAAATTCAATTAAACTATAGATGGTTAAGCTATCTTTTTAAGTACTGTTATGTTCCACAAGATTGTTGCATGGCCCATAGTATATCTCTTCAGATTATGAGATCAACACTCAGGTGACTCAGTATGATCAGCACCTCTCTGGGATATTTTGTTGGGTCCTCATCCACAGATACCACCTGCGGCCTGCTTCATTATCGGGCCAACACCCTACACACCTAGCTAGTGTGGGTGCGCGGGCTCGACGCATTTGTAAGTGGATCGCTTAAACTACTGCCTAGGGACTAAGTGTGAGTTAAAATTGTCTGCCGGATCCTAATATCTTGTTTAATTAGAAGGTCCTTTGGCAAGGTTGAGATGCCACAGGGGTAAAATGGGCCTAGACATCTGAGGTCGACATATTTCAGCCATATGAATGCCCGGTCGGTCAGTCTGCTTTCTTCAGGACCAGTAAGTGTAATAATTCCTATATGATGGGGTTGATAATTACAACCAATCTTTCATGCGTTCATACATAAATTCAGTAAAGCATGCAAACAACTATACAGACCATTGATTGGACTTTTTCCTTGTTATGGTCTAAAATGGCCTACATATCTGTCATGCATCAAAAGGTTCGGGGGTGAGACAGTCCCTATGTCTGAAAGCAATGCCGGCTCCCATAGGAGGCGGGCAGCTGGCAGGGACCACAGGGGACTTGAGACTTCCCCCGCAGTCCCAGTGCAGACTGGGTGCCATGGGGTCACCCAGGTAACCATAGCTGGGACCCGGTGGTGGGGTCCCTGGTGCTAAAAATGGCCCAGGGATGGGGGCCGGGCAGCCCCTTTCCCCATTTGCAATGGCTGAACCCCGGGGATGGTGTCCCCGGGGCCTAAATCAGCCCAGGGAGTGGGTCTGTGCCGTCCCCTTCCCTATTACAAAAAACAAAAAGGCAGAGCCTTGGAAGGTGGGGTCCCCAGAGCCATAATTGGCCCAGGCAGGGGTGCCCTGCAGACCCCCTCCCCCATTGCAAAAGCCCTGGCCCCGGGGAATAGGGTCCCTGGGGCTGAAATTGGCCCAGGCAAGAAGTGCCTTTCCCTAATAAAATATTTGTTTTTTAAAGGCCTGCCCCCATTCGCAACCACTCAGCAAAGGGGCCTTCTGGCACACAACTTGTTGGGGGATGAAGTCCCCTTGGCTGGTGAGTGTCCTTGGGGGCCAACAACCCCTCCTGTTACCTCCAGTAAGTTCCACACATTGGGATTGCTGAGAGGTCTTTAGAGGCCACCCCTCCTTTCCACACCACTCTGCAAATGCCCCTCCTGGCGCACTACTGGTTGGGAGATAAAGTAGTCATCCTGGATGCTGAGGGTCCTTGGGGTCCAGGAACTCCTCCTGTTACTCCAGTAAGTCCCACACAGCAGGATTGCTGAGAGCTGGTCGGAGGCCCCGCCCATTTATCCACCACTCTGCAAATGCGCCTCCTGGTGTACTGCTGGTTGAGGGAGGAAGTCCTTGGGAGCCAAACCCCCCCCACACAGTAGGATTGCTGAGAGCTGGTCAGCGGCCCGGCCCCTTTCTCCACCACTCTGCAAACTTGTCTAGTCGTTAAAAACCATAGAAATTAATTTAAAAAGCTAAAGGTTACAGGGCCATTATAGTTAGGAAATAAAATTTTAAAAACCTTAGAAATTAACTGAAAAAAACAAAGGCTACAGGACGATATAGTTAGGAATTATAACTAAAAAAACCTTAGAAATTCACTTAAAAAACCAAAGGTTACAGGGACATTATAGTTAGCCTCAGATTTCACTTGTACAAAACCAAAGAAATTCAGCAGTTATAGTTACTTGAGCTAACTATAACTTATGCCCCTGCAATGCACTGCTTATGACCTCACATATTAAATCACTCAAGACATGGTCACTGATAACATCGCTGATGACATCTCAAATGACATCACTGATGACATCATCCACAAAACCACTCAGACACTTACTCACAGACAATAGAACAACTGATACACCCATTCCCACTGCCGCACAGTACCTCACATACCCATTCACAGACCCATACCAGTATTCACACAACCAATCACTCATCCATAGAACCATTCACACATCCACTTCATTCATACAGCCACTCATACACCTACTTACTCACCCATACAGCTACTCATGTACCCACTCACTCACCAATATAGCCACTCACACATTCAGTCATACAGACACTTGCACACCCATTCATACACCCTTACAGCCACTCACACACCCACTCAATCACTCATACAGAAATTCACACAGCTACTCACTCACCCATACAGCCACTCACACTGCCACTCACTCACCAATACAGCTACTAACACACTCACTCACTCATACAGCCACTGACACAGCCACTCACTTACCCACACAACTACTCACACACCCACAGAACCACTTACAGAACCATTCACACATCCATATAACCACTCTCACACCCACCCACTCACCCTTACAGCCACTCACACAGACATTCACTCGAATACACCCATTTACACCCACACACTTACCTATACATACACTCAAACAGCTACTCACTCACTCATTCAGCCACTCACACACCTACTCCTCATACATGCAGCCACTCAGACAGCCACTCAGTCACGCATACAGCCATTCACACACCCACTCACACACCTATGTAGCCACTCATACAGCCACTAACTCACTTCTACAGCTATTCACACACCCACTCACTCTCCAATAGTCACTCAAACAGCCACTCACTCACCCATATAGCTACTCACAAACCCACTAACTCATCCATACAGCCACTCACACACCCATACAGCCACTCAGACATCCACTCACACACTGATACAGAGAGTCACACAGCCACTCATATAAGATATGCTAGAAATAGTATAACTAATTACTAGTACAGAAAGAATAGCAATTTATCTTATGCTGTAGCTTAGTATACATCTTTAAGTCTCAGAAATATTTACAAAACACTTACACTCACAGGATGATGCCAGCAGTGATGTCATTAGTGATGTCATTTGAGATGTAATCAGTGATGTCACTGACAATGTCATGAGTGATATAATATGTGAGGTCAGAAGCAGTGCATTGTGGGGCGTAAGTCATAGTAAGCTCAGGTAACTATAACTGCTGATTTTCAATGGTTTTCTATGAGTGAGATCTGAGCATAACTATAACGTCTCTGAAACCATCATTTTTTTCAGTGGAAAAAAAAATATATATATATATATGTCTCAAACCATTACTTAAACTTAAGTTACCTTACCTGTGATAAAATTACCTGAAAAAAAAAATTTGAATGTTTAAAAAACCAAAAAATTATTATTAGCTATTACTCACTGAGCCCCGAAACTTTGACACCAAGCAGGTCGAGCAGGTCCTGTTCTCAATCAAGTACATCTGCCCAGCGGTACCTCAGCTGCTGCTGGGTGTGACTGATTATGGTGCTGCATCGCACACACCGCCGCACTCACCCCCTTGCCAGACTGCCGCCTGCTGCTAGCATGTGGGAGAGGTGGTGCTGCACCCAAAAAATTAGTGCTGCCACCCATGCCTTGCTAAATATAGAGATACAAAAGGGGATGATGGACGGAACGTTTGAGCCAATCAAACACTCACCCCCAGTCAACTGATCTGGGTTTAATCCATCATCATTCTTTAGCTCACTCCACCACCCCAGTTCAGACATGGCAATATGCAAATCAGTCTGACCCTGTGTCTCATGGGAACAGTCCAGCCCGAACTGCCAAGCCATGTCTTCCCTGGACCGGAAACAAGCATCCTAGGACCGGTTTCTGGCATTCCAGCCGTCATCAGCCAGGCTTGCTTGAATCCAGTGGCAAAGTGAGCAAGGGACCCACGTCTGGGCATACCCCCGCCAACTTAGGGCGAACATAAATATGCTAAATATAGGGCGGGCCTGCGCCTCACCAAATATAGGTCGGGCCCACCCCCCTGCCATTCTGCGGCATCCTCATGGTGTCTGGGTGGTGCCTGAGTTGCCTGCTTCTGCCATAAAGAGATCAGAGGAGGAAGGAACTAAGGAAGGAGTGGGACTGGAACGAAAAAACAGGAGGACAGACAGGATAGGCCAGGAAAGGATGAAAGTACAAAAACATTGTCAAAACGTAAAATAAATGCAGGAACAATGAGACAATAACAAACAAAGTATAAAAATGTTGGGACAGAGGAATAGGAAAGATCTAGATGGGGTTGGATGGATTAGGATAGTAAAAAGTAAATGCAGCTAGCAAAAAAAAAAGACAGAATCAAGAAAAACAGAATGGCCGCACCCATGCAGACCGAGTGGTGCCGTTCCCGCTGATTTTTCAGTGTGGAACGTGCTACTGGCCTGGAAAAGCAAAGGAACAGGCAGACAAGCATTCTTTCACCTGTTCGCAGAGTTCTTTTGGAACTCCGCAGTATACCGCAGAGCAAAGCTCTGCTAGCTCTGCCCAGGCCTAGTCTAAATAAGTGAGTGAACAGTTCTGCTCTTTCAAACTTTGACCTTTCACTAGACATTTGCACACTAAGGGGCTGATTATGATGTTGGTCGGAAAGCATTCCGACCGAATCGGTTTCGGAATGGTTTTCGACCGACTCGGGTTGGGGTAGTCTAACCGACCGATTACAATGGTTCCGAACACCGTTCGGTCGGACTCCCATTGACTTCAATGGGATTCTGTGTTCCGACCGACAACACAGGCTCCCATTGAAAAAAGGGGTGGGTGCGGAAAACCTTACACCCTGTGGCGGGCACCTGATGGTGCCTGCCACACTGTGCATGGTTGCAAAGAGGGGTCCGATGGGTACCCCCACAGGGCCCATTCGGAGACCTCCGGATGAAGTGGGGCCTGCTACAGGTGCCCAAAGTCGGATTCCGAGAGCCGATCATTGTCGGAAAGACCGATTCGGAAAGGCTATCGGAATCCGATATCGTAATCGTTCGGTCGGAAACGCGGCCTGTAGAGACGTACGAGTCGGCTTCGACTTACTCGGTGTCTCCGAATGCCGTTCGGATGCGACTCGGAGCAGAGTCAGACAGTCCGAACGGTTTCCGACCATCGTATTTGGTCGGTCGGAAATGTTTCCGAGTCAGTCGGAAACAAGGCTTCCGAATCGGATTCTGATGAATCGTAATCGACCGCTAAGTATTATGATGGTTTATCGATAAAAGAGCTTAGAAAAGAATGTATAACATGGTCAAAGTTGTATATCATAAAAGGTAAAAAAGACCCCCTAAACCCTCAATTTTAAGGATTTGTGTAAGTATTTAAAAAAATTTAGACATTTAAGCAGCATTCTTGCAGCAAATTCTGCTACTGACTGTTTAGTTATGAGATGGCTAACATAGAATAGAAAAGGCATAAGCATTCATTAGACTGACTTGGATGGAAGCTTTAATTTCAGGAATTTCTGCAGAATGCTCTCTAATTCACCTTACTACAGTGTACTGTGCCTACTGCAATGAAGGCCATAAACTGCCCTTCTCTGGAAAACATACTCTTTAGGACCTATTGCTTTTGGGTAATATTTTCTCATTAAATAACCCTTTGCTAAAATATTATATACATTCTATGCATTCAAATTCAGGACAATTAATACTTCAGATATAACAAAGTTAATTGTGATGTGAGTTTGCAGCAGCAGAAGAGCGACTTCATTCCTCTTGTAAGAATCAGTCTAAAATGCATCACAGAATGTTCAAATAACACAATTGAAAGAGGAACACAATTAATCCTAAGTCACTAGTAGAATAAAAACATTACCACCTTAAAACCATGACAGGCCAGAGTCCTGGAATGTGTCCACGCCTTAGGGACTGAGGTGGTGCTAACGCAGTGTCAGCATCATATTTTTGCTCTTAGTGAAATGTTAACCTATCACATGCATAACCATTACTTACATATCTGCACATTATTTTGCCCTTAGATTTAGAGAAACATGTGATTTATACATCTTTGTTTAACTATAGATGGGGTACATGCTTCTTAACATTGACATGAGTGGGCCTAGGTGCCCAAATCCATAATGTAGTCAACACTGCATTTCTGCTTGCTGTGCATAACACTCTTTTTCGTTTCAGACACCAGAGTCACCATGTTCTTGTTAAAAATTATTTTCTGTTAGCTTACTACCTGAAGGTCATTTTTGTTGCAATTAATTGGTTGAATGATGATTCTCAGCACCTGCACAGGATGGGAGGCAGAGGAGGTGAATACTGCTTTGTGAGATATTGTGAAGGTTGCAATGATGTAAGAAGCTGGAAGGAGGCCAACACCAAGTACAGTGGGAACACTGATTTTTTATTGGTTCCTACTTAGTGGCAACCTGTAAAATGTATCAATTGGATGAAATTTCATGTGTTAACCGTGTGAAGCTTTTTAGTTAGTCAGAACACTTGCCCCTGCCCACCTTTGCAGGTGGGCGTCTCATTCCCTTTTGCGAGACCCAATGCTCCTTATATTTTTGCTCATAGACTTGCTTTCTAGAGCAAGTACATTTCTCCTTTTCTTGATTTGAACCTTTATTTAGTTCTACTTTCAATGCTATATTTACTGATGACAGTTGCTTAAAATTTCCAACATGTCCACAAATTTAGCTTTGCTTTAGGGAGTTTCCCTTATGGCACGGGAATTTTACCTTACTCTGCATAGGCTGTCTTTAATATCATGTAAGTGCATTTGCTGAATTGAATCCCCTAGATTTTATTCATACATGCCTTATTCACGTGACTACTGATTTCTGCTTAATTCACGCAATTTGGGATTGTAACCTTACTAATTTTTTAATAAACTCTTCATGGTTTGCAAACTTACTCCTCTCTGCAATTCCTGTGGGGCAAGTTCTACTTCACTGTCATTGATATATTGTTGAGTTTATGATTTTAGTCTCAGTTCAAGATAAATGTTCAATTCAGTGGACATAGCCGACATTCGAGTTTGCTCCAGGATTGTGTGGTGCAAACACATCCTTATATCTAATCGCCATCAGTGGCGAATATCTGAAGGCTCCAGGCATCTGCCAATGTGAAAGGCACCACCACTGACCTTAACTTGTACAGTACAGACAGGGCTGGACTAGGAACTAAAAACATCACCGGCAAAAATGTTTGACCAGTCCTGCTCCATTCTTCATCGCTCTCTTAACTCTGTTGTCTTCTCTCTTCTCTCTCTTTCCTCTCGCTCGCTTCTGAAGCTCCCACACCTCCTGCTGTATTTGCCTGACAAAGCAGCAGAAATGACAGAGGTGTCAGCATAGGGCCCTGTCCCCTAAAAAAATGGCATCCAAAGGCTCGAGCCCCCCATGGAGATGCCCAGTGGAAAAATTGTGCTGTCCAGGTCAGAGTACAGAGTAGCTGGTCGAGCTGGTGAGGTAATGTTCCCTTTCGGAGGCAGCACCAGGTGGCAATATGAGGTGCAGCTGGGCACTGCAAGCACAGCCCTTTGTCTAGTCTTCACGGGCTAAAACATGTTTTTGGTTTTTGAGAATATAATTCTCGCACTATTCGAGTAGGCGGGACGCACACGCCCCAAGCAGTGCGCAACGAGGTGATAGAATATTTATTTTGCAAGCTGCCTAGCATAGATCCTTATTATGTAGATGCATATTTACGAGCCCTTTGTTCTGCTGTTGCATCACTTTTTGTGACAAAACGGTGGCGCTAACCAAAAAAATCATATTTATGAGGTCACGCAAAGCCACTTTGCGTGGTTTTGAATGGGCTCATAGATATGGAGTAAGGCAAGGCAGCGCAAATCGCTGCCCTGCCTTACTCTGCGCTAGGGAAGCATTCCATGGGTGTTGCAGTGGGTGTTCCAATGCAACACCCATGGATTTTGACGCATCCCCAGATTTACAAGAACATGTAAATCTGGGGATGTGCCAAAACCCTACTCCTCCACAGGGGAGGCGCAATTCAGCACACATAGAAAGAGGAAACAACCTCCCAGGATTGTTTTTGTGCTGGAAGGTGCCCCTTCCAGCACAAAATCAATCCTGCATTCAACGCAGGCACTTTTGCACCATTGTGCAAAGGTGCCTGCATTGGCGCTAGGCTGCCGAAACGACACCAGTGCAGGGAGAAAGGACAAGAATGCACTGTATGCCACAGATACAGTGCATTTCTGCCCTTTCACTTTGACGCAGGGCAGCGCTGCCCTGCACCAAATCCCCATAAATATGTCCCCTAGTTTACTGTGTTCCTTACGTTTACTCCAATCGTGTAGCTTTCTCTCGTGGGAGAGTTGGTTTGAGTAGAAACGTCTCATGGCAATGGACAGTCAGAACTGAAAGATGCACAGGTAATTTAATCTTGCATACAGTGAAAATTGGCGAAGAAAGTCATTGATAAAGTTATGTTCTTGATGCTCGTGTAAACCCTCTGGGGCATATTCTCAAGGACCTATCGCCGAGTTAGCGGCACTTTATCGCAGCCAAAGTGGCAATAAATTCATCGCACCATTCACAAGCTGGTGCTAACAGCCGACATCGCCAGTTATTCTGCGATAGCAGCCGCAAAAAACATCCCCACGGATGACACCGGCAACTAATGCTAATGAGATGCAGAGTAGGCGTTCCCGCGCAAAAAAACGCGGAAACATCACTACGCAACATTTCCAACGACCAGCCAGATCGGCGATAAGAATCAAAAACATGCGATAAGGCGCGTTAGCCGCAGGGATCTAACACCTGCTTTTACCTGGTGTAAAGTCGGACGACAACCTGCACCATGAAAGGGAGCCCAGCCCAGAGCCACACCTGAAGACCAACAGATGCCTTGGAGCTACTGATCATGCAGCCCGGAGCCCCATGAGGGCCACAACACCTACCGCCACCACTCCCAGGCTCCCCACCCCCACCCCTCCCCCGGACCCCACCCCCCGGGCACCCACCCCCCCGGACAAAGATATTTCACATTCACCTTACAAATTCATGAACACTCGCCTGATGTCGCACACGTACAACAACCAACATCCATGTGCGGGCCGAAAAAGGAAAAACACACATACATCTTAGAATGCCAAAAATAATCAATTTATTCCAATTCAACTCAACATCAATAATTGGAAGAGTCATGGCGGGTCTTCTCCGGACAAACCGTAAGTCACAGCCTGCAAGACAAAATTGAAGATAAGAAGGTGTGTCATGCGCTCAACAAAGGACAGAGAGAGAGAGAGAAAGAAAGGGAGAGAGAGAGAAAGAGCGAGAAAGGGGGAGAGGGGGAGAAGGAGAGAGAGAGAGAGAGAAACAGAGGAAGAGAGAGAGAGACAGCGAAAGGAAGAGAGGGAGAAGGAGAGAGAGAGAGAAACAGAGGAAGAGAGAGAGAGACAGTGAAAGGAAGAGAGGGACAGGGAGAGACAGTGCAGACACTGCGCACCCAGGCTGCTGCACCCCAGCCCCTCCCGCCGCCCAGCTGGGATTGCCCGCCCCGGCGCACCCAGGCCTCACTGCTCACCTGCTGACACCGGTGTGTCTCCAACCACGTGCCGGTTCACACTGCAGGCCACCAGGTCCCTCATCTGAAACAGAGTCCACAGCTAATGATGGCAGAGTACACATCATTGCACACGGCAACATCGCTTGGTCGCCCCTGCGCACACAGGCTGCTGCACCCCAGCCCCTCCTGCCGCCCAGCGGGGAATGCCTGCCCCTGCGCACCCAGGCCTCACTGCTCACCTTCCGCCACCGGCGTGTCTCCAAGAGGGCCCACCACTTCCCGGTGCAAGCTCCAAGCCCGGGGCCCACAACCTTGGCAGCCTCCACATCACGCATCCCCGCAGCGCGGGCCACCAGGTCGCACACTTGATTCTGGGTCTTGATTTTGCAATGGAAGAGACCATATCAGTGCACACGACTCAGCTCTCTAGGTGCCACTAACTCTGTGAAACGCGAGGCAACGCCACATGGCGGTAGGCCCGCGCTGCCCGCTGGCTCAGGCCTACATTGCGGTCCACCAGGTGCACACTTGACTCTGGGTCTTGATATTGCAATGGCAGAGACCATATCAGTGCACATGACATCATCGCAGGCTGCACACCCGCTCAGCACTTTAGGTGCCCCTACCTCAGTGCACAGTAAGTCACCGTCCCGTGGCGGTAGGCCCGTGCCGGCCGCAGTGCAACTGGTGCCACCGACTACGTGCAACGCAAGTCATGGACCCTAAATGATTGAGCCTCGTCATCGGCCAGGCGGACGCAGCCATGTCACCTCAGGCAGTGGGGAAGAACTGGGACACTTAGCGTCATCGTCCCCCCTTTATACGTAAGCCGAGTGGGCTGGCTCGGCGTACGCCAGGCCAGCGTAGGGGTGTGAACAATTATTCCTGGCCTCTGGGCGTGGTTCATATCTGGGCTGCACAGGAAACCAACTGATGCGTGTGTCTCTGTTGCAGTGTCTGCACCACACGGCCCGCAATCGACAATGTTGCAATGTTGCATGCAGCCGGACATCGTCCGCGCACGAAGGGACTGTACAAGGGGCGCAAGGCCGCTCTGGGTCTTGGCTCATACATGGCAACTGTTGTGTGTGCATCGCTTTTGGTGCACCATGAGCCGAGGCCTAGCCTCAATTGCAGCGCGATAGCCACATCACATTCCCAGGATACAAGCAGTAGTCTGACTAACATTAGGGATGAAAGCCCCTTTGTCTCAATACAGGAGGCGGAAGGACATCTGCACCCCGACCTTGGAAATGCATGCGGCAGGCACCCCCTAAGAGAGATACCATGGCAGATGATGACGACTCCCACACTACACACGGCGCCAATGAAAGATCAACGTCTCCACACCCCACACACAGAAGTCCTTGCTCGAGGTACTCCTGCATGGAACGGCCTTGGCACTTACGTACAGGACAACCCATACGTACAAACTTTGCACACTCATACGACTTATTGCTCCGAGCTGTGGCATATCATCCACATAACAGCCGCAGGTCAGAAGAGTGACGGTTCTACGAGTGCAAACAACGCAATGTCAGTACATCCCGGGCACATGCACAACCCCTGTCACGTGGAACTGTACCGTGACCGAATGCTGCATTTGATGGGGGCACTGCCACTGGCAGTGTTGCGCATCAGTTACCGTCTGAGCTTCCATCTTGCGTACGTCACCTGCGTCCAGCCCTGGTTCCACTGCCGATCATGCATATTCGAGTGGCCCATGGATGTCTGCCTATCCAACACAACGGTAGATGAACTGGATTATGACATGTGTGTGCGCTCCTGTTGGCCCACGCACCAGGAGTGTAACCGTGATACCCGTTCATGGGATGCCTTGGAATTGGGCGTATGTGCTGGCAGTTGGGCATGTGAGATTGCACAATTCTTCGTGTGCAGTGACCACATCGAAGTGCTCCCCTATTGGGCTGTGTTGCGGATTGGTGAAACAGTGTGGACGGAGCACATCTGTCCGGACCAGCTAATGGATTGGCTTGCCCCATGTTCGTTGAAGTCGACAACGACGTACTCTTGGAACTGATTGCCCATGAAGCTGCGCTTGCTTTCTTGGACGAGTAACTACGTTCCTGCAGCCACAAAAAATTGTAACCCATGGCACAGGTCCCAACACCCTTTAGCATCTTGGAGAAATGGACACATATCCCACCATGACAGTGGACATGGCTGCATTCGCCTGCACTCAGAATGCATGTGTGTGCAAGACTGCGGGTTGACACACACCTGTGCAAGGTGAGTGGACAGCGGCGCCTGGCAACTTTCCTCAAACTGACACACCGCTGGAGGGAGAGTACACACATGGCAATGTAGTACTACATGTGACCTTGTTGGACTCCTTCACCTGCTCACTGTCAGCAGAGCACACAGTCAGCGCTGTCCGTTGGTACAGGCCTATGCAGATCCCATGAGCTGTGAGTGGTGTCCCCTGACACGGTGCAATGAGCATTCGCCAAACACCACATGTCTCGTCCAGCAAGGCAAGGTGGGCTGAGACCGTCGGCATCCATCATGGTTGGTGTTTATTTGTGCCTCCCCATGTCTTGCACCTCTACATGTTCCTTTGCTGCCTGTTAGTGTATGATGCATTGGTCTGCATGTTGTGGCCCTTATCTTGCCCGTACTGACACGCACATGCTAATAAAGTGTACGCAGCATCACTAGTGTTCAACTGTGATGAGTGTTGATTAGCATGCCAAATCGTGTGCCTCAATGTGCATTGTCCGTACACAGGGAGGGACTGACTGACGCATTTAACTTAGGGGTGGATCCCTATGGACAGCTCCACCTCTATGAGCCAGACATTGTGGTTGGGAGAGTTGCTGGTAGACCTGTGCGCTTACGTGTCTTCAGCAATGTGAGTATGGTGTCCAACTTCTTGCCATGTGGATCAATGTGTTCTATCAAACCAGGCTGTGTCCACACAGTTGAGTGTGTGTAGGTATGCAAAGAGATGTTCTGTCGTCACATGTGATGTGGGACACTACTTTAGGCCTCCTACCGACTTTAACATATTTACACACAGCCCTATTTAATACATGGACGTGGGGCTACGTTGTGGGGTTGCGAAATTGTTGTTCATGATCAATGAGGCCACAGCTAGTTCACACCTTCACAGTCATCTAATTGGCCATGTGTGTCACGGTCAAACATGCGCATTGATGTCATTTCCCAGGGTGTACCTTTTCGTGCAATCAATGTCCCTACAGTCATCCATACTGTTATACTTGATTGAACATAGACATGACATATCTGTGTGATTGGGAATGTTTTATTCACATTCTCTGGAGTGTTGGAGCTGGAGCAGTACATGGCCATGCACACCCCACATTACATGGTTGCCCAGTGGAGGGCCAAACTGAGTCCTTTGGGAATGACAAGTTAATCGGTAGAGGAAGGGTTGAGTCCGCAGCCTGTTTGCTGTGTCATTGGTAACCAGAGCAGATATGGCAGTCCATGTCGGGGTCCAGGTGAATGTCGCAGAGTGTTTCGGGGACAGTGGAAGGTGTTGTACCAGGGCATGATGCAGAGGGCTGTACCAAGCATAAACAGGCCATATGGCGGGGGATGAATGCTACAACCTCCTTTTTGACACAGAGTCATTACCGTCCACATCTTCGTCCTCTGATATGTCTTCTGTGTCAGGTGTGCCAGGTGTGTGTGGTGGTGTTATGGCTGCATCACTGTGTGCCACTGACACATCAGGGGGCGGAGATGTGTGTGTCGAAATTCCTGTAGCAGTCATCTTGGGCAGGCTCTGTGGCAGCAATGGCAAGATGAGGAACTGCAGGGCATGGTAGATCCCAGCTACATCTCGCTGGTGTTCAGCTGTGGCAGCCATCCTTGCTGCCTGCATCCGCTCCATGTTCTCCATTGTCCTCCGCATCTGTGCCAACTCTGTGCTGTCGTCGCTGGAGCCTCTCTGCCTAGGCAGTCCTTGTATCCGAGTAATGGCTCCGGCGAGGTCAGCCAAGGATTGTTGTAGGGCATGGAGCGGACTGTGGGTGTCCTTTAGGGACTGTAAGTGGTCCCTGATGAGACTAAGACACCCACGTATGGCATCTAGTTTGGCTGCCATGAGGTCGAAACCCAGCCGCACCTGTTCAGCCAGCCCCTCTGGCAGTCTGACACACGGAGTTGGAATGCCATGTGTTCTTCGGTGAGGTGCTGGGAGCCAGCCGTGGTGGTGGGTGCTTCCTGCTGTGTGGTCTGTGCAGGGGGTGGTATCACCTTGATGCAGCTGGGCTGCCCTGCTCCTGGAGGTGGGGTGCGGAGGCTGTCCACGAGCCGTTGGAGGGTGTCGGAGCAGATGGCCAGGGGTTCCTCCTCCTCATCACTGAAGAGATGTCTGGTCTGCTCTGCAGGAGGTGTTGATTGTCCCTCTGCAATGTGAAGGGGAGATGCAGGTTAACAGTGTGTTACATGTATGTGCACGCATTGTACATGTTTACATACTGACTGCATGACAATGTACATTGTGACTGTTTTGGAGGAGCTGGCTATTTGATGGGGACAGTGGACATTCCGACTACATGACGGATGTGAGGTTGTACTCGTACATTATCATATGACAGTTTCCTGCTATGCCTGATGTGATTGGCCATTTTCTACGCACATGTGGCACCAGTTGTGTCCTCTGTTCTGTGGTTAGTGTGGCACTTTGTACCACATTGTCGTCAATGTTGATGTGCTGTGATTGCTATGTGTGTGTGCTGCATTGTGGGAGAGTCGCCCCTGCAGCTCTGATTTAGCGGCCCATTATCCCTTTGAGTTGAGGCGGTGTGCCTTTGACTTGTGTGCTTTTACGGTGCTGAGATGTTGGCGACTTGGGTCATTTGTGCTCTTGGACGGATTTTGTACTCTTTTGCATTGTTTGTCTGCAGATGTGTTGTTGACTTCATGGGTTGTATGTGCACGTGGATGTGTCAGAGTGTGACCTGCTCCTTTGAGGATGTTATCCACACTGGGCCACCTCAGTGTCGTGTTGTGCACCATGTCATGTGTTTTGACTGCAGCCATGCGATTGGTCATGCAGTGTCACTTGCATTGTCAGTGTGGCTCACAGAGCCGCTGCTTTGCTGGGTTCAGCACATGTGCATGGGTGGGTTGTGAGATTGGTGATGGGGGGGGCTCTTGTGCACATGGTGGACGGGGGCCTACTTGGTCTTTCTATGTGTGCTGCAGTGTGCCAAGGCCATCAGGGACATGTTCCACAGTCATTGTGGGTGTGCAGTGTGCTATTCTTGATTGTGCATGTGTGCCATTGTGCCCATCTCCCCGTCCCCCAGTCCCTGGTGGTTACTCACCCTGTTGCTGTTGGGTCAGGTCATATCGAGCAGTGTCCGGACCCCCAACTCCTTGCGCCGTCTCCGCACTGATGACTGTGGCCACCATTTCCTCCAGCTCATCCAGCTCCTCCTGTGGCGCAGGACTCCCACCTCCAGTGGCCGTTGCTGCCTTCCGATTGGCAACGAGTTTCTGCTTGGTTTGCCTTGTCAAATCATGCCAGCGCCTCTTGACCTCCTCCATTGACCTCCTCGACACTCCGGCTGCATTCACGTTGTTCACGATGGACTGCCATATTTCCGTTTGTGTTGCCGATGGCACGGTGGAGGTGACGGACAGTTGTTGGTAGTGTTCGGTCACCTCTGTGACGATGATCCGGTGTTCCTGCGGACAGAACCCCGTCTTCCTCTTCCTCTTCTCCTTGCCCTTCCCCGGCCCAGGGGTTCCTGGCTGGTCGTATGTGGGGCTTGTGGGGTTCACGTTGTCCTCTGCACTCGGTCCGGGTGCGTCCATGGTGCTACGCAGTTACATTTTTTTGTCTTATTTTTTTCTCTGCTTTTATAGTGCATTCTCACGCATGACGCGTGGGAATAGCAGGCCTGTTGCTGATTTTTGCAGATTTTTGTATCGCCATTGGGGTCATCGCCACTTTTTTCACGTTCGTGTTTTGCATTTTTTCGGCGTCGCGTTGATTTTAACGCGGGCATTTGGCGCGTTATCGTGAGGCTATCGCATGGTGCCGCCGGGTTGTGAATACTGCGTTAACACGGTGTTATTTTCCGGCGATAGACTGCAATGTGAGAAGTTGCATTAAGCGATTTTGGCGTTAGTTAACACACGTTCTTGATAATATCCCCCTCTATTTTTTGTCAGGGGTGTAGCAGACACCCCTGCAGCCTCTGTGGTGTAGAGGGGCCCGCAAATCCTGCGTGGGCTCCCATTCAAACCAAGGCCAATGAATATTTGAAAGATATGGAAGAGTCTCGGGCCCTCTTCACAGGGTTCAATGGGTTCCTCATGTCTCAGGGCCCGTCGCCTGCTGCACCAAGGGAAGCTCCGCCCCTGTGAATGTAGACAGTCCAGCTCGTAAAAAGTGAGCAGCGGTTTCATCTCTGTTTCTGGGCTGCGTGTCAGCCCCCTTTTTTCTTTGAGAAATTCGGAGTTAAATTGATACACTTTCGACAGTGCAATCGCATAAAAACATAAAAATCTCAATGCAGAGTACCTATCCCGAAATGTAACCGCACTTGTGAACATTGGCTGAGGTGTGAATCGTAAAAAGTTGTTCCAGACGAAATGTTATACTCCGAGCCAAAACAATCACGCTCTTCTTCCGTCCTTTGGAAAGGTTTTACAAAGAAATAACGAAAGAATTTCGTTTTCCTTTCTTGTCACGCATATCTGTTAGCACAATCGACGGAAAGGCCCGCATATTCAAAAGAGGTAGCTTTAGAAGAAAAACAGAAATATTTAATAACATCCTGAGGCGCTTCCATTTGAATCGTGGTAAGAAACAGTCCCTGTGCGTACTAGTCCGAGAATCTCGTCAGACAGCGCGAGAGCGTATTTGTTATTAGAGTCGCCCACAATAATTATACGTTTGGACCCTGTGTCTAAAGATCAGCTCACAAAATAACTGCAATTAAAGATATATTTACTTCACCCTGGATTTTAAAAAAGGATTTCACATCTGTTTCCCTTGGTGATGGCTCTTACATGTGGATGTATTTATACAACGTCCCCATTCCAGACTGCGAGCTTCCTGTTCAAGGAATGTGTTCAGTAGTCCCCACAAAAGACAGCGTGGAAAATGTAAGCCCTTGGTACCAGAGCAATGCACCGAGAGACCAGGTAGCTAGGCAGATTCTATCAACTGGGGAGAGGATGTGGCGTATCGTCCAGCGCTGCTGACTTTGGAGCTGGGAATCAGGTTTGTGTCTCGGCATCAGCTCAACATCCTGTGATTCTGGGCGAATAATTTGAGCTCCTCGTGCATACAAAAAATATTAATGTGTCCTTGAGTAATGTATCTGGTGCTCATGTCAAGTTTCCAATATATTTGGGTAGAGCTAATGCTATATAGAACTGCAAAAATACACCAAGCATTCTACGTGGCATCCTATTCCAGAAGGGGGGTTTGGAGGGCAGCTGATCACCGAGAAGTCTAGCCCCCGGGCAGATTGGGAGGGTGGTGCTGTCCTAGAACTGCCATTTTATATTGGGCTACATGTGTAGCCCAATATAGCTCAACTCTATATAGAGGGTTACATTGTGCTCCCTGCCAACATTTTAGGTTCAGGTGACCTGGTGGCAGGGAGATATTTGTGGCATTTTTCGCGGTTACTGTGCATTTTCAAGCCAGAATAGCAAAGTTTTAGTTAGCAGTGACTTACGGCTGGGGAGATAATGTCATCGTCTGATGAGTGTGTAGCTGAAGCGATGCGGCTTCTGAAGGAGGTCGGGCGCCTCGACACCATGGTTGGGGGCAAATCGACAGTATTAGTGGCCCGCTCAGCCTGGCAGGCCTCAGCTCGCATGGCCGTGGCAGTGGTGGCATGCTAACCGCCACGAAAGTGATGGGTGGCAGTGTCGGTGGGGGCAGGGGTAATTGGGAAGTGCCGGTCTATGTACGAGCGGCCCCTCAAAGTGCAGCCAGGAAAGGAGCATTGCCGTCTGGCATAAACCGGGCCTTGGCTCAAGTGTGCACATCAGCATCTGGGGCGTTTGGCAGGCGGGGCATGGGGAGGACGTGGCCTGGGCATCAGTGCAGTTGTGGCTATGTCTGCAGGGGCACGCAGCGCCCAGGATGTGAGGACAGCGGCCCCTATGTGCACACTGTGTGTATACGGGGCCGCTAAAAAGATGAATGTTCAGAAGAGGACAGTATCAGCTGAGTGCCCGCTTGCTCTGAAGTGGCAGAAGTGCAGGCTAAAAATAAGCGAGCGGTGTCAGCAGAGCTGCTCGCTTCAGCATATAAATCAGCAGGCCAGAGGCAGTGGGCGGAGGGGCTGGGGTGGGGCCATGAGGGTGGTTTAATGGCAGAATCAGACCCCAATTATAAATAGCAGGTGGTGAGGTTTGAGCTGCCTGCTGAGGCAACGCTTCTGGCTAAAGAGATTTGCCAGGTTGCGAGTGAGGTGCTGATGACCTCCAGCTTAGACAGGGACACAGCAACAGTGGAGGAACGAGGAGCAGATTGGGGGACCTTGACATCTTTGGCCACTGGGAGGATGAAGTGAGGAGAGGGGGGTATGGATAGGGTTGCACAGCTGAATGCCTATTTGGGGAAGGGTGGGTCCTTTCAGTGGGACAATGGGGGGGTCCCAGTCGCACTGCAGGAGGGACTTGGGGGGAGGGGGAAAGGGACCTCATAGAGGTGAGAGGGGATACATTAGGGTCAGTGAAGGGCCCCGTGTTTGCCTTAGTGGCGGCCATGCTAGAATGGAATGAGGAGGAGGATGTCATGGATGACGAGCTTATGGAAGATGAGGATTTGGTCAACGTGACCATGAAGTGGTGCTGGGTGGGTGCAGGGCGAAATGGTGGAGCGAGGACATCCTTGTGTGGGAGAGAGGTTACAGTGATTGGTCGGAGGGCATGAGGGATCTAGAGGAACTGTCAGGGCAGGTGCAGGGGACCAGCACACCAGTCCTGTCATCGTTCTTACAGGGTCAGGAGAGGCGCAGAATTCCGGACTCGGTAGAGCTGGGAGCGGCTCATCAATACAGAGAGGAAGCAAGGATTGGGCCCGGCGCGGTTCACCTGACGTCAGCGAGTGATCCCTATGTGGCCGACATACAAAGGTCCGGAATGACCTTGCTGGCTCCATCGCCTGGTAGGTCTAGGAAGACCTCTGGCACATGCCCTGTGACGGACAGGCGATTAGCGTCAGTGGAGCGGCAGGGACGGGTTAATTCAGTCCCCCCCAAATGCCCCACGTCACACTACAACTTCTACTTATGGTCTGTGCAAAAGGCTCATACTCCGGTTAACCTCGACAGTTTGAATTATTAGCTGGGGTTAACCGGGCATCTGGAAGAGGCAAAGATGTTATAGGAGGGGTTTCGTTGGGGCTTTCATTTGGGGTATGAGGGTCCCCATGTGTGCTAGTGGGCAGATAATTTGCGCTCAGCCAAAGAGCACAGGCAGTGCAGGAAAAACTGGAGAAAGAGGTCTCTGAGGGCAGGATGGCGGGACCCTTTCATTATTTGCCGATTGAGGAGCTGATCGTTTCACCAATTGGAGTGGGGCCCAAAAAGGAGAAGGGCTAATTTTGTTTGTTCCAACATTTGTCCTGGCCAGAAGGAGGTTCAGTGAATGATTTCATTGCAGAAGAAGTGGCCTTGGTGTCATACTCCTCAGTGGATGTGGCCATCTCACTGGTGGGGATGGCCTGGGTGTATTGATGGCAAAGTGTGATGTGAAGTCGGCTGCTTCCAGTGCATGATTTTCAGCTCTTGGGCACACAATCTGAAGGCAAGTGGTATATGGCTAAAGCCTTACCAATGCTCCATATCATGCGCCCTGTTTGAATGCTTTAGTTTGTTTTTGCAGTGGCTGTTTACATAGCGTACAGGCCATCAGCTGGTAACTAGGGGTGGGCGGAATTTGCGTAGTCGCGCTACGCAAAGCTCCGCAAAACGGTAAAAAACGGTAAAAAACTCCGCGAGCACGCAAAAGTTCAGCGAACACGCGGAATTGCTTGTTCCGCCCGTTCGCGATGCTTTTTTCCTGTTCGCGAATGCTGTTTGCATGCTCGGGAGGAATATCTCGCGAACACGCATTTTGACAGCGTGAACAAGCAAAATATCCCGCGAAGTCGCGGATCGCGGAATTTTGGCAATTCCGCGTTCTCCGCGGAACGCGAAATTACCTAAATTCCGCAAATTCCGCGAGCGGAACGGAATTTACCGCCCAGGCCTACTGGTAACCCACTACTTTGACGATTTCTTCTTCATGGTGGCACCTGGTTTGGCGCACTGTCAGGCTCTCCTTGTAAGGGTCCAAGAGCTCATGGATGACCTAGGGGTGCCTTTGGCACCAGAGAAAACAGTGGGTCCTCAACAGAGTTATCGTTCCTGGACATTGAAATTGTTTTCAAAAGAATAGAGGCCAGGTTGCCACAGGAGAAAAAAGAGAAGATGCTATTGTTGTTGTCTGTCATGCTAGCAAAGGAGAAGCTGAGGGAGGTTCAGGTACCGTTGGGTCACCTAAACTTTAAGTGCTGGGTGGTAAGTGTAAGGAGGACTTTCTGCAGAAGGCTGGGGTGTGCACTCTTTGGCTTTTCCCTTCCTCATCACCATGTCATGCTTTCAGCAGGGGTCAAGGAGGACCTTAGAATGTGGTGCTTTTTCTTGCAGTACTTCAATGGCATTCCTTTGGCAAGGCAGGGTAACTTGGACTGGGATGTCCAGATTTTCTTGGTTGCAGCTTGGGGGCTAGGGTTCGGTCTGTATTGGCAGGGCAGATGGTATGCAGAGCCCTGGACTGAACAATGGAGAAAAGGGGGCAGCAGTATAGCCTTTTTGGAATTGTTTCCTTTAGTGGTAGCGGTGACACTGTGGGGCACAGAGTTAGCTCACAGGAAGGTGCTCTTTCAAGTCGACAATATCCCAATGGTGGACGTAGTAAACCAACAGTCTGCCAGGGACACGCAGGTACTGAAGCTGATGCAGGTTTTTGTGCTGGGCTACTTGCATTATGACATTTCTTTCAGGGCGCAGCATGTGCCAGGTGTGGACAATGACATTGCGGATGCTTTGTCTCGTTCACAGTGGGGGAGATTCCGTGGGTTGGCCAAGGACGCTGACAGAGACCTGATGCCAAGTAGTCATTGACTGGGCTCGAGTAAGGCTTTGTCTTGGATCTTACTCCACTCCATTGAGTCCCCCCCACTCCCTGCTTGGATAATGTTGCTTAATTCCATCACTCTGTCATTTTTTATGCTTTGAAAATGAAGAGATGATCACAACTTAACCAGTGATCTGCTAACTCTACATTCATGTGTCCAATTTAAGCATATCCTGCCCTCTCTTCATGATAAAATCTCTTGTTGATTATTTCCTCTCTCTCTTTGTCTACAATTAAATGTTTTCCTTGTCTTCCTTTTAATTAGAGTCTTTGAAAAGGATGCAATAAATAAGCTATTCTCTTTTCACAAGTAAAAGGTATTGATGAAAATATGGTGAAACCACCCCAGGCATGCATGACCGGTTATCTTGAGACAAAAATACTTTCTTGAACACAAGTAACTACACTTTTCAGCAAATGGTACAGAGCAAGGCAGGAAAAACACAAACAGTAGAAATGTGGGTGCCTATTTAATGTGAAAGATTTTTTTTTTAAAACAACTATTTTTATTGTGCTTTTTTGATTTATAAACAGCAAACAACCGTCCATCATTAATAATACATTGTTGATATCGGCAATTATATAATATTTCTCCCAGAATGAGTTTCAGCAATTGGTCCACACATGACCAGTGATCATCTGGTTCTCGGGCCTGAGGAGGGTCTTTTTTCTCAAGGTCTATCAGAGGGGTCAACCCCTGCCCTCCCGCCTCCATATCCACGTTTCTGGTGTGTGCATCAGTATTCGGCAGCGGGGACTCTTGGTCACCCTTTTGTCTCTGTCAAGTCTGTAGTAGCATATCCAAGCCACCTCACACGTGTTTGAATTTCCACGGGCATCCCCTGGATTTTGTGTACTACTCATTCTGCCTTCATACAGTGTGTCATGCACATCACTCATATATGTTTAGTGAGCATCTTAGAGGTTTGCCACCTCTAAGAAAAAAAAAGGGTGAAAAGGGACATAGATGCTATGTCCCTTTTCACCAGTGCAAACCCCAAGGAGGAAAAGAGGAGTTGACTTTGAGGTAAATCAATGTCACCCTGGATTCCAAAGAGTACAAATTGTGAAGTGGATGGGATAGGGTTCTCCAATGTTGATGTGATCTTTCGCCAATTTTCCTTTATGAGTGGGCAACCCTATAGGACATGAAAAAGGAGCCATCTGCATCATCGCATCTCAGGTAATTGGAGGAAGATACCAGATACCAGAACAGTTGGCTGCGATCTTAATATACATAGTGTATTATTTTCAATTGAATGAGCCTAAAGTTCATTTTAATCACAATTTCCAGAGGGTGCATCAATGCGCTCTCCCAATCCATCTCTACCATCTGACTCACCTCTAGCTCCCATTGGGCCATCAGTCTTGTCAGGTTATTTAGTCTATTTTTATTTAGTGTCTGATAGGTGAGGGAGCCCACCTTCCCAGTTATCTCCTCTGTCAGTATTCTGTACACATTAGGCTTACAACCCTCTAGGGCATTCCAGTCAATGGACTCCTCCTGGAGGGCATGCCGTAATTGGTGATAGGAAAACACTTGTGAAGGGGTTCAACTCAATTTCCTCCTGTATTTCTACAAAGGGCGACATCTCCATTTTACCGGCCATGTCACCCAACACTAAGATATCAATGACACCCCATTAAGTGTATCCTACAAGTTTATGGACTTCCCTAAATTTGTCCCCTTTCCAGAGGGGGTCATCCTAGTATGTGCCTGGTGTCCATATACATATCGAACCTCTTTGTCCCACACTGTCTGGGATGGCCCCAGCAGCACTGATCTGTAGGGTTTCCCAAATAGGTAGTGTTAGACCTGGAATCCTTGGCGTGGGTCTCCCTTCCATTTTTTGGTGATGCCTCCAATGTTATTGATCTGTTTTTGCTGATTTAGATGCTTTGGGCACTGTACCACTGCTATTCAGTGCCACAGTGCAAGTGCTCCCTATGATAAATTGTGTTATGTATTAGTGACTCCATGATTGGATGATTGGCTTACTTGTCAGTCCCTAGTACAGTGCACTGAGTGTGCCCAGGGCTTGAAATCCAATGCTGCTGGTGGGCTTGCAGCACTGGTTGTGCCACCCACAGAAGCAGCTTGTAAATGTGTCTCAGGCCTGCCATTGCAGAGCCTGTGTGCAGCCTAGGGCTGCCATGTCGACTTGGTGAGTGCACCCACTTACCAGTCCCTAAACCTTCCCTTTACTACATGTTGGTCACCCCTAAAGTAGGCCCTAGGGCAGGGTGCATTGTAAGTTAAGGTAGGACATGCCCTGGTGTGTGTGGCATGTCCTAATAGTGAATTACAGCCATTTTCGTTTTTCACTATTGCAAGGCTACCTGCTCCCCATAGGCCAGAATGGGCAGTTTGATTATTACACCTTATAATCCTAACTGACCCAGTGAACATGGTAGAAAAACGAATTTAGTATGCCTGAACTCAGAATGATATAATACATCTTTTAGTGAAGTTGGTTTTAACATTCTGTGTTTGAAAATACCACTTTTAGAAAGTAGGTATTTTCTTGCCTAACCTATCCAAGCCTGCCTCTGCTAGGTTGTGTATTCCTTGTCTGGGTTTGTGAGTGACAGGGGCTGGGGGACTCCAGGAGACAGGGTGAGTCAACACAGGGCTGAATAGAGAGATCTGCATCCAGAGTGGAGGGAGGAGTTGCACCTGGGTCTGAATAGGGCTGTGCCTGCCTTCCACAATGCTGGCTCCACCTCCTGCCGGGCGGCTGAGCACTCTGCCCCACATTCCGAAAGGAAAGAAGGAGTCCTGTAAACAAAGTGCTCCAGGACTGACCAGAACTGGTTTTGGACTAGGCAAAGGCCTCTCTGCCTTCAGAGAACAAAGAGAAAAGGTGTATAAAAAGGTGACCCATACCCCTAGGAAATTAGATCACTTTTGGGAAACAAGAAGAAACCTTTGCTGAGGAGCGGAACCAAGAAGAAACTGAGGAGAAGACTATCCCTAAGCTAGAGGGATCTGCCTGCAGTGGTTGCCTGACTGCCAAAGAAAGGAGAAGGGAACTTTGTGTGTACTTTCATCAACTTGTGAAGGATCTCCAAGGGCTTGATTTCAGAGCTTGCCTCCTGCTGAAGTCTCAGGGACAATAGACTTCACCCACCAGCTCCCTGTATTCCCTTGCTGGGAATTTGGACCTTCTGACACACTTGCATGTCTCTGGGAGCTGGAAGCGCGACTCAAGACGAAGAAGCGTGCTCGCCGCAGCCGCTGATTCTCGCATCGCCGGAGAAGAGTGTCGACGTCGCAGCAGACGCCGGCGCATCCTCGAAGAAGCGCGCCACTGACACCCTCGCATCCTTCGAAGCGCCTCGCAGCACTGGAGAAAAGTGTCGCCGCGCATCAGACGCCGTCGCATCCCCGGGGCAGAGCATCGACCTCGCATCAGACGCCGACGCATCGCAACACGAGGCGCCCGCATCCCAGGAGAAGGTCGTCGACCTCGCATCAGACGCCGTCGCATCGCCAGGGATGCGTGTCGCAGGGACTGTTGCGGCTCCAAAGATTCATCGAAATCGCCGCACGGCCGTCAGCCGTGCACGCATCACCCCTTCGTTGTTGCAACCTCCAGAAGACGCCACTTTTGTTTCTTTGCACCAGATCTTCAACGCATCACCGTCCTTGCGTGTAAGGGACTACCGCATCACCTTCCCTGCAACACTTTTGTTGCCGTGCGTTACGCATCTTAAGGTACATTGAACTCAAAGTGTCGCATTTCCATTTTAAGAGACTCAAGCTAATTCTACCATCTTTAAAGTACAGTATTGTGGATTATTTTTGTCGTTTATGGTCTTGTGGTAAATCTATATAAAAGATACTTATTTTTATAATACAACCTGTGTGGTGTCCATTTGTAGTGTTGTCACTGGATTACTGTATGTGTTCACAAATGCTTTACACACTGCCTGAAGCTTGTCGACGCCACAGAGCGCGAAAGAAACCGACGCATCACCTCCCCACGGCGAGACTTAACTGACGCGCACACCGTCCACTGCGCATCAGTAGGAAACCGACGCATCACCGTCCTTGCGTGTAAGGGACTGACGCATCACCTTCCCTGCAACACTTTTGTTGCATCGCGTTACGCATCTTAAGGTACATTGAACTCAAAGTGTCGCATTTCCATTTTAAGAGACTCAAGCTAATTCTACCATCTTTAAAGTACAGTATTGTGGATTATTTTTGTCGTTTATGGTCTTGTGGTAAATCTATATAAAAGATACTTATTTTTATAATACAACCTGTGTGGTGTCCATTTGTAGTGTTGTCACTGGATTACTGTATGTGTTCACAAATGCTTTACACACTGCCTCTGAACTAAGCCTGTCTGCTCGTGCCAAGCTACCAAGGGGGTGAGCAGGGGTTATTTCAGGAGTGTACCCCTTACCCTGACTAGAAGCAAGGGTCCCTATTTGGACAAAGGTACCTACCTCTGCCAACTAGAGACCCCAGTTCTAACATTGGTGGTCAGCGGTGGGGATTCTGGACTTGCATTTGTGACTCATGTACAGTGATTGGTGAACACTACCTAGTGAGTGCAGACCAAAACGCAACCACATACTTTTGGTAGATATTCTTTTCTGGGACTTTCTATTTTTGCTAAGAACTGCCAAGTTTAGCCACCATGGATACAGCAGCATCCATAGTATCTGTTGATAATGATTGGGAAGAGGAGAAACTGGAATGCTACACCGTCAACCAGCTCAAGCACTTCTGCAGGAAGTTCAAAGTTTCTATGACCGGAATCACCAAGAAGGATGATTTCCAAAAGGCGCTGAGGGCCTGGGTTGAAGCAAGGAATACCCCTGAGAATGAGGAGGGGCTGAGAATGCAGATGAGCAGCTGGATGGGCCAGTGGGTCCAGGGGAGAGGAGAGCACCTTCCCCCGTAGGTAGCAGTGTTTCTGCCAGAGGTCTGTCCCCAGAAGAGCTGGAGGACAGAGAAAAGAGTAGGATGCATGAGATGGAGCTGACCAAGCTCAAGTTTAAGGGGCAGTTGGAATTTGAATTGCAATCTAGAAAGTTGGCCTTAGAAGAGAAAAGAATGGATCATGAGCATGAAAAAGTTTGAGGGAGATGGAGTTTAGAGCCAAGAAGTTAGAGATTACTCCCTCTGGTGGCAGCGCACCGTCAGTGCCTGTTGAGGCTGGGGTGTATATTCCTAAGGATGTGGTTAAGGAGTTTTTTAAGAATGATGATATTGGGCAATGGTTCAAGGCCTATGAGGTAGCCATGACTTCCCACCGGGTCCCTGAGAAGGATTGGGGAGCGGGGTTGTGGGGTCGGTTCTTTAGTGAGGGGCGGGATACCTTGTTGGACTTGCCCTCTGAAGTCTATAATTCCTACAGCCACATGAAGAATGCATTGATGACCAGGTATGGGTTGACTCCTGAACTCTATAGGCAGAGGTTCAGGAACTGTAAGAAGATTGAAGGCAGTACCTGGGCTGAGTATGTGACCTTTTTTGCAGAGCCTTGGATGGTTGGGTAAAGGGTAGCAAAGCAAATGATTTTCAGGCGCTCTTGATTTGATTGCATGGGAGCACTTGTCCAGTAATTGTTTTCCTGAGCTACGCCAGCACCTGATTGACAGTAGGCTGACTAACCCTAGGCAGCTTGTTGAGGAGGCGGACCGCTGGGTGAGCACCCGGGTCCACAAGGGTCACGTGGGAGACTCCGCCAAGGGTGGGCAGGGTCCCCAGCAGAGGAGTGGGGGACAAGGGTAAACAGAGGGAGTTCCAGAGAGGGCCCCAAAGTAAACCCCAAGGGAACCAAGGGAAAGGTTCCCAGCCTCCCCCTGAGAATAAGCACGGGCCCGAACAGGTCCACCTGTTCATAGGGGACCCCTGGTGTGCTACAAGTGTGGCGCTCTAGGGCCACAGGGCCAATGATCCCCATTGCCCTTTGTTTGGAAAGCCAGCACCCCTGGTGCAGTCCCCCGGCAGTTGGCTAGTGTAGCCCTGGGGGAGGAGATGGGTGCCCAAGGTGGGCGGGATCCCGTAGTATTGTCCCTTGTCTCATTAGGAGACTCTGAGATGGTCCCTAGGACCCAACTGCCTGAGAACACTAAGAAGTACAGGCAGTGGGTGACCATCAATGGCCATAGGGTGGAGGCTCTGAGAGACACAGGAGCCAGTGTGACAG
Source organism: Calotriton arnoldi (assembly GCA_963921515.1). NCBI lineage: Eukaryota > Metazoa > Chordata > Amphibia > Caudata > Salamandridae > Calotriton > Calotriton arnoldi. The sequence continues at coordinate 202,848 of CAWUFW010001936.1, read as the reverse complement.
CTGTCAAGTGTCACCTGGTGTCTAAAGAGCAGGTGGTCCCTGATGCATTCTATCCAGTTGTTGCCGCTGACAACACAGAGAGCCACTGCAAGGTGGCTCAGGTTCCCTTTGAGTGGGGGGGTCTCTGGTACTCTTCAAGTAGCTGTGAGGCCAGCCATGCCTGTTGACTGTTTGTTAGGAACGATTTGGAGAGCTCCCCTTGGGCTAAGGTGGAGCGGAGTGCTCATTTGGAGATGTTGGGCTTGCCTGATTGGGCGTGTGTGACCACCCGGTCCATGGCAGCCAGAGGTGTTCAAGAGGACCTGGAGCCTGAGAGGGAAGCCCAGGTGCCTGCCGGAGAGAGAAGAGGCAGGGGGCGCGGGAAACCGGCCCTAGAAGTTCCCACGGTCCAGGAGGAGGCAGACCCTGAGGGGGATGCCCTGGAGCCTACAGGGGAACAGGTAGCTGAACTGGGGGACCTGCCTGAGCTGACCCATTGGCAGCAAGATGGAGGACCCTCTAGGGAGGAGTTCTGCGAGGAGCAGAACAAGTGCCCTTCTCTCGTGGGTCTGAGGCAACAGGCCACAGACCAGGCAGCAGGTGATCAGTCTGGATCACATTGGATCTACTGGGAGAATGGTCTCCTGTATAGCGAGCCTAAGGTTGCTGAGCCTGGGTCAGCCCGTGTGCTGGTGGTACCCCAGCGCTTCAGAGCCTTCCTACTGGGTTTGGCTCATGATGTGCCTTTAGCAGGACATCTGGGGCAGGACAAGACCTTTGAAAGGCTTGTCACCCATTTCTTTGGCCCCAGATGCGCAGGAGTGCCGCCACTCACTGCAGGACCTGTCAGACTTGCCAGGCAAGTGGAAAGAGTGGGAGGAAGCAGAAGGCTCCTCTCCAGCCATTCCCTGTAGTCAGCACCCCTTTGAACGGGTGGGTATTGACATTGTGGGGCCACTGGACCCCAAGACAGCCATGGGCAACAGGTTCATCCTGGTCTTGGTGGACCATGCCACCCGGTACCCTGAAGCCATCCTCTGAGGACAGTGACGGCCCCCGTGGTGGGACGGGCACTGATGGGAATTTTCTCCCGTGTGGGTTCCTCAAGAGGTGGTGTCTGACAGAGGTACTAACTTTATATCCAAGTATATGAAGTCCCTGTGGCAGGAGTGCGGTGTAACGCAAGTTCACCACTCCTTACCACCCCCAAGGAAATGGGTTGGTTGAGAGATTCAACCGGACCCTGAAGGGCATGATTATGGGTCTGGAAGAACCCATGAGGCGTAAGTGGGACGTCCTCTTGCCATGCCTTCTTTTTGCATACCGTGAGGTGCCACAGAAGTCTCTAGGGTTCAGCCCCTTTGAGCTTCTGTATGGTCACCCAGTGAGAGGACCTCTGAGTTTGGTCAAGGAAGGCTGGGAGCAATCTCCCAGGAAACCTCCCCAGGATGTATATAGCTACATGCTGGCCTTCAGGAACCAAACTAGGCATTTCAGGCAACTTGCTGAGGCAAATCTGGAAGCCAGCCAGGAGGAAATGAAGCGGTGGTACGACCAGAATGCCACTCTGGCTGAGCTTCAACCTGGTCAGAAAGTGTGGGTCATGGCCCCAGTGGAGCCCTGTGCGCTCCAGGATAAGTGGACCGGACCCTTTGAGGTGGTGGAGCGCAAGAGTCCTGTTACCTACTTGGTGGACATGCGGTCTCCCAGGAACCCCTTGCGGGTCCTGCACGTCAACCGCCTGAAGCCCCACTTGGAGAGGTCCCAAGTGGGCATGCTCTTAGCTACAGATGCTGGGATGGAGGAGGAGACCGAGCCTCTTCCTGACCTCCTGTCAGCCCAAGAGCAAGATGGATCAGTGGAGGGTGTGAACCTCTCTCCTCCCTGACACCTGAGCAGCAAGGTGACTGTCGCCAACTGTTGGGGCAGTTTCCTGACCTGTTCTCCCTGGTTCCTAGTGTCACTGACTGGTGCGTCCATGATGTGGACACTGGGGACAGTCTTCCTGTCAAGCACAAGGCTTACAGGGTGACTGACAGGGTGAGAGCTTGCATCAAGGAGGAGGTCTCCAAGATGTTTGCATTGGGGGTAATTGAGTCCTCTCACAGCCCTTGGGCCAGCCCAGTGGTCTTGGTCCCAAAGGCTGCCGCGCCTGGTGCCACACCCGAACTCCGGTTCTGTGTGGACTACCGAGGACTCAATTCCGTCACCAGGACTGACGCACACCCCATCCCCAGAGCTGATGAGCTCATAGATCGGGTTAGGGGCTGCCCGGTACCTCAGTACGCTTGACTTAACGCCTGGGTACTGGCAGATCGCCTTGACTGATGGGGCAAAGGAGAGGTCAGCATTCTCCACACCAGATGGGCACTACCAATTCCGGGTGATGCCCTTTGGGATGAAGAATGCCCCTGCCACCTTTTCAGAGGTTGGTCAACCAGGTGTTGGTTGGACTGGAAGAGTTCAGTGCCGCCTACCTGGATGACATCGCAGTGTTCAGCGCCAGTTGGGAAGAACATCTGCGCCACCTCTGGGAAGTGTTGATGGCGCTGCGGAGGGCAGGCCTCACGATCAAGGCGAGTAAGTGCCAGATCGGGCAGGGTTCCGTGGTGTACTTGGGACACCAGGCTGGGAGCGGCCAGGTGGCGCCCTACAGCCCAAGATAGATACCATTCTGGCTTGGGAGCCCCCAAGACCCAGACAGCGGTGAGAGCCTTCCTAGGACTCACCGGGTATTACAGGAGATTTGTCAAGGGGTATGGCAGCATTGTTGCACCCTTGACAGAGCTGACTTCCAGGAAGCAGCCCAAGAGAGTGATTTGGACTGACACCTGTCAACAAGCTTTTGACACCTTGAAGACAGCCATGTGCACGGCGCCCGTGCTCCTGGCCCCCAACTTCTCCAAAGAGTTTATCGTTCAGACAGACGCTTCAGAGCATGGTGTGGGGGCTGTTTTGTCACAGATGAATGAGGAGGGCCTAGACCAACCTGTAGCCTTCCTTAGTAGGAGGTTACTTCCACGGAAACAGAGGTGGAGTGCTATTGAGCGTGAGGCATTTGCTGTGGTCTGGGCGCTGAAGAAGCTGAGACCATACCTGTTTGGGACTCACTTCCGGGTTCAGACAGACCACAGGCCCCTCAGATGGTTGATGCAGATGAGGGGTGAGAATCCAAAGCTGTTGAGGTGGTCCATTTCCCTACAGGGGATGGACTTCACGGTGGAACACCGCCCTGGTACAGAACACGCCAATGCTGATGGTCTGTCCAGATTTTTCCGCCTTAGTGAAGAGAACTCCCTAGAGGTAGGATAGTTCTCCCCACATTTCAGCTGGAGGGGACACGTGTTAGACCTGGCATCCTTGGCGTGGGTCTCCTTCCATTTTTTGATGATGCCTCCAATGTTATTGATCTGTTTTTGCTGGTTTAGATGCTTTGGGCACTGTGCCACTGCTATTCAGTGCCACAGTGCAAGTGCTCCCTATGATAAATTGTGTTATGTATTAGTGACTCCATGATTGGATGATTGGTTTACTTGTCAGTCCCTAGTACAGTGCACTGAGTGTGCCCAGGGCTTGTAAATCCAATGCTGCTGGTGGGCTTGCAGCACTGGTTGTGCCACCCACAGAAGCAGCTTGTAAAATGTGTCTCAGGCCTGCCATTGCAGAGCCTGTGTGCAGCCTAGGGCTGCCATGTCGACTCTGGTGAGTGCACCCACTTACCAGTCCCTAAACCTTCCCTTTACTGCATGTTGGTCACCCCTAAAGTAGGCCCTAGGGCAGGGTGCATTGTAAGTATAAGGTAGGACATGCCCTGGTGTGTGTGGCATGTCCTAATAGTGAATTACAGCCATTTTCGTTTTTCACTATTGCAAGGCTACCTGCTCCCCATAGGCCAGAATGGGCAGTTTGATTATTACACCTTATAATCCTAACTGACCCAGGGAACATGGTAGAAAAACGAATTTAGTATGCCTGAACTCAGAATGATAAAATACATCTTTTAGTGAAGTTGGTTTTAACATTCTGTGTTTGAAAATACCACTTTTAGAAAGTAGGTATTTTCTTGCCTAACTATCCAAGCCTGCCTCTGCTAGGTTGTGTATTCCTTGTCTGGGTTTGTGAGTGACAGGGGCTGGGGGACTCCAGGAGACAGGGTGAGTCAGCACAGGGCTGAATAGAGAGATCTGCATCCAGAGTGGAGGGAGGAGTTGCACCTGGGTCTGAATAGGGCTGTGCCTGCCTTCCACAATGCTGGCTCCACCTCCTGCCGGGCAGCTGAGCACTCTGCCCCACATTCTGAAAGGAAAGAAGGAGTCCTGTAAACAAAGTGCTCCAGGACTGACCAGAACTGGTTTTGGACTAGGCAAAGGCCTCTCTGCCTTCAGAGAACAAAGAGAAAAGGTGTATAAAAAGGGGACCCAGATCCCTAGGAAATTAGATCACTTTTGGGAAACAAGAAGAAACCTTTGCTGAGGAGCGGAACCAAGAAGAAACTGAGGAGAAGACTATCCCTAAGCTAGAGGGATCTGCCTGCAGTGGTTGCCTGACTGCCAAAGAAAGGAGAAGGGAACTTTGTGTGTACTTTCATCAACTTGTGAAGGATCTCCAAGGGCTTGATTTCAGAGCTTGCCTCCTGCTGAAGTCTCAGGGACAACAGACTTCACCCACCAGCTCCCCTGTATTCCCTTGCTGGGAATTTGGACCTTCTGACACACTTGCGTGTCTCTGGGAGCTGGAAGCGCGACTCAAGACGAAGAAGCGTGTCGCCGCAGCCGCTGATTCTCGCATCGCCGGAGAAGAGTGTCGACATCGCAGCAGATGCCAGCGCATCCCCGAAGAAGCGCGCCGCTGACACCCTCGCATCCTTCGAAGCGCCTCGCAGCACCGGAGAAAAGTGTCGCCGTCGCATCAGACGCCGTCGCATCCCCGGGGCAGAGCATCGACCTCGCATCAGACGCCGACGCATCGCAACACGAGGCGCCCGCATCCCAGGAGAAGATCATCGACCTCGCATCAGACGCCGTCGCATCGCCAGGAAGCGTGTCGCAGGGCCTGTCGCGGCTCCAAAGATTCATCGAAATCGCAGCACGGCCGTCGGGGGTGCACGCATCACCCCTTCATTGTCGCAACATCAAGAAGACGCCACTTTGTTTCTTTGCACCAGATCTTCAACGCATCACCGTCCTTGCGTGTAAGGGACCTACTGCATCACCTTCCCTGCAACACTTTTCGTTGCCGTGCGTTACGCATCTTAAGGTACATTGAACTCAAAGTGTCGCATTTCCATTTTAAGAGACTCAAGCTATTTCTACCATCTTTAAAGTACAGTATTGTGGATTATTTTTGTCGTTTATGGTCTTGTGGTAAATCTATATAAAAGATACTTATTTTTATAATACAACCTGTGTGGTGTCCATTTGTAGTGTTGTCACTGGATTACTGTATGTGTTCACAAATGCTTTACACACTGCCTCTGAACTAAGCCTGTCTGCTCGTGCCAAGCTACCAAGGGGGTGAGCAGGGGTTATTTCAGGAGTGTACCCCCTTACCCTGACTAGAAGCAAGGGTCCCTATTTGGACAAAGGTACCTACCTCTGCCAACTAGAGACCCCCAAATCTAACAGGTAGTGTATATAAGTGTGTGGTTTCTTCAGGGACCTCTCTAATCTTCTGTCACCAGGTCTTCTCTAGGGGCAAATCCCCACTCATTGATCATCTGCAAATGAACGGCCCAATAATTCGTCCCAATTGTAGACATTTCTCTGTAAAGAGCACACTTAGTACTCGGTATAGGGTATTCTGGAGGACATAAAGAACAATTGGGCAAAGTAATCATCTTAAATAAAGAGGCCCTGCCCATAAGTAAAATTGGTAAGCCCCTCCATCTAGCCACGTCTGCCTGAAATTCCTGGTATACCTTTTCCATGCTTTTTTCCAGGATTCAATCTTTTCAAAGCGACATATCTTTGCCCAGGTAGCTGAAACCCTCCATCACCACCAGATATCCAAATGGAATTAGGGGGCTATGGCCCTCCCTCTCCCAGCAGAAACAAAGCAAACCTGGCTCAGGTAATCCTGTATCCTGCATATCGTTCTAATTATGAAAGATGGACAGGACTGCTGCAAGTGAGGTCTCCAGCTGAAACAGATACAGTAGGATGTCATCTAATTATAAGGGATTTTTTTCTGGCACGGTCCCCACTTCCGGGAAACCCACAATCTCTCCCCTGATACAGACCTAGGTCACCCGGTGCTCCACACATACAGCAAACAGCAAGGGATAATGGGCAGCCCTGCCAGTTCTTTTTCCCCAATTGAAAGAAGGCTGAAAAAGTGCCATTTACATGGACCCTTGCCATCAGTTTCCTATATAACAACTCCACCCAGAGGCAAAATACTGGTCCTACACCAAATCTCTACAATGCCTGGCGAAGGTACATCAAATCTATGAAATCAAATGCCTTGTCAGCGTGTACAGTCAAGAGAACCCGTGCTTCCCTGATGTTCCTTTGGTGGTCGAGCCATGTGTGAAGGCAATGAAGGTTCTGTCAAGTAGCGTGGTTGGGCATGAATCTCATTTGATCGCTATGGACAAGGGGAGAGAAAACTTGCACCAGGAGGTTCACTAGAGTCTTGGCCAGAACTATGACTTTGGTGTTCAACAGGGAGATCGGCCTGTACAAGGCACATGCGTTCCCCAGTTTTCCAGGCTTGGGTATCACAGTGATCATTGCTAGGCAGGAGTCTGGAGGCAATATCCCTCACCTCCACACTTCATTGAACATCTCCAGAAGATATGCCCCAAGGATTGAGAGGGGCCTCTTTTAGTACTCCACCGGTATCACGCTGGGTCCCGGGGTCATTCCAGGTTGCATTTTGGCCATACAGCCTCTGTCACCATGGCCAATGTAAGCTCGAACTACCTCCTCCCTGTTGGTGGCTGCTACCTGTGGGAGGGGCAACTCCCCAAAGAAAGCCCTGTATATGGGATTGGGGAGTAGCATGTCGGTCCCTGTATACGACTTGTTAGTAGCATGTGAAGGCCTCCGCTATGCTGTTTTCTGTAGAGTGTCGGCACCCTCACTCATCCAGAACTTCCCCCACCGATCTAGGCCCTTCATCCCCAGGAGTTTAACAGCCTTGTCTCCCACCTTGTATAATTTTTTGCAAGGTCACCAGGTAGTAGGTTTTGTGGCTGCATGGGTCATTGCATGATAGGACTCAGTCAGAGCCTCCAGATTGTAGAGGCCCCTATGTTTGCTCCGTCTGTCCTCCCCAGCTTGATCAGAATTTCCGTTCAGTAGATATTCTGCAGTGTAAGGGACAGGGCATTCTTCCACCAGCACAAACACGTAGTTGGGCCGCAAGAGCGTCCTGTGGGCACCCAAGAAGAAGGAGAATTGTCTCTGCCCATGGCATAAATAAATTGTTGCAAGAATGACGTCTGGCTGGGTGAGACCATTGCCTGCATCGATCTGTACAGTCCACTTTCTAGCGCTTTGCTGAAGTCACCCTCTATGATATGTCTATTAGACCCTGCCTCTAGAAGTATCGGACCGCGGGCATCTAGCACTGATCACTGTAGCTGTAGGGGGGTATGAACACTTATCACAAATAGGTTCTCTACCCCATGATCACAGCACCCCTACAAATCTGCCGGTGGGGTTGTGCCATGTTTTATCTATTCAGAAAGGGGGGGGAATTCTGGGGCAGTATTGCCACCCCTCTGGGATACTCTTGTGTACCCTGACTGAGCCAGTACAGTAAATTATCCTCTATTGAGACATGGGACATTTGTTCCTGCCAGATATGTTTCCTACAGCAAAACAGGGTTAGGGATTTGCTGTTTCAGATATTGTGCGATAACCCCCCGCTTAAGCTTGCATAGCAGGTCATTGACATTCCATGTCAAAAGCGTTAGATGGCTAATGTCTCCGTGGGGGGTCGGTCATATACTGCCCTCCAGAGAACTCCATCTAAACTGTCCAGCCATGTGGACTATGACACCCTGGAGATGGGCAAACTGAGGCCACCCCTCTCCACCATAACACTATTATCAGTGCACTTCTGTACATGTACCAGGCTAATCTTCTGGTGTGAACTTTCCCCAAGACTCCCACTCCTCCACCCTCAGGCCATATCTGAAAGGTATCACATTTATGTAATCAATGGACTTAGAACATAAACAACTCAAACTAGGGGGACAACCGGTGTCCCCTACCCGAAGCCCTCTCAGAACCCCACACTACTGAAAATGAAGTATCTGTCACCCCAAACTGCCCCTACCCTCAATATAACACCAACAGGGCAGAAACCAAATGTCCCCACATCCCAGTCCCGTTTAACAAAAAGTCCTGTTTAACAAAAAAATAAGTTGAGAGCTCACTGCACATCCCTGGGAGGTCCAAGAGAGAGTCTTGTGAAGTACAGCTGGTCACCCAGCCCCATCACATCTGTCCCCCTCTTGGGTGCGGGATGCCAGAGAAGGTCCTGTCCAGTCAGAATGCTCTCAGCTCAAAGGGTGGGATTCCTGCTCCATGCATGTGCCTACTCTCACTGTAACCGTGAGGTGAGTCGAGACTGAGTCCTCTCCGTCTGACAAGTCTTGGGTGGCATCTCTTCTACTGAGGATAGATTTAGGCCTTCTTTGGCACCATTGTTTCCAGACGTAGGTGGCAAAACAACTGTTCAAGTGTCTAAAACGCGAGTGGAGTGGTCTATCCCCACAGGTTTATGGGGCTGTCGTTCTTCCACCTATCTCCAAGCTTCCTCTGGGTCTTTGAAGAAGTGTGTCTTGTCCACATAGATCACCATCAGTCTGGTGGGATACAGGAGCATATACTTAATCTGCATCAACCAAATGTTCACCTTAACTTCTGTAAATGTCCCCCGTTGTTGCTGGACTCTCAATGGGTAGTTCAGGAAAATCATTATTTTAGCTGAGTCCAGAAGCGCAGTTTGTTGGACACGCATCGCTCTGAGAACAGTGTCCCTCTCGACATATTTGAGCAGTCTCAGGAATCTGGCTTCAGGGGAGCCCCTGGTAGGGGACTGGGAGCAAGGAATCTATGCGCCCCTTCTATGACAAAGCAGGTGGACCGTTCATTGTTTAACCATGACCTGAGCCCCATTGCAAAGAATTGTCCGGGTCTCAGTCCCTCCATACCTTCCGGGACCTCCCCTAGTCTCAGTTTATTTTGCTGGGGCCTACCTTCTGCATCTTCTGCATTTTCTCCAATTGTAGCTCCACGTCTCGAAGCTTTTTGAAGACGCTCTTCAGGGTGCACAGTTCATCCTCCGCCAAGGAGATGTGAGTCTCTATTTCCATCATCCAATCAGTCACCTTCCTCATATTTAGGCTCACGAGAGAGACTTCCATGCTTACTCCCTGTATCTGCCCCTCCAGCGCCTCCCTGGAGTCCTTTAAAGCCTGTAGAAAATTTGTATTTGTCTCTGGTTTTTAGGCGCACTCCCTGGCTGGGAGGGTGTCCTTGTTCCCCGGGTTGTTGTAAACTGGTATATCCGCCCTTGGGCCCCATCGTCTTTCACCATTGTGCATACAAAGCACTGCACAGTCCTGACTCCTCACTGGCTTGCACCTCAAGCCATGTAGGCTGCACCGTCAAGGTCAAAAATGGAGGGGGGGGGGGCAGTTCTGTCTCTCCCCGCAATGGGTTTCCCCATTAGGAAAAGGTGCAGGCATTCTCCACCTTATCAGGTCTCCAAGTAACCGCCCAAAGGACATGCCAATCCAGGGCAGTATCTCTGAGAAAGAACCGGTAGGGGCCCACAGGGTACACCCCCCTCAGTAATGCCATGCAGGGTGTCAGCATCAACTCGAGCTTACCATTCTGATGGCTCAGTCTTTGCCGCTATCCGCTATGAGGTGCTGCTTCCCACTCCGGCCCCAAATGCCCCGGTCACCTCCCCCTTCCCCTGTGTGTAGGGGCAGACTTCGCCACTCCTGCAGGCCAGGGGAGCATAATAAGTATCAGTAGCGTCCATGCCTGGGGCAGTGGAGTCCATCTTTTCTCTTCAGATGGACTCTGTCCCAAATCACAATGTGGCCCGCCTCGCCCTCCACCTCCGTGGGGGGTGGGGGGGTTGGGATGAGCAGCCACCAGCAGGTACTGTTTTGTGCCACTTCTCTTGAGCGGCTCAGGGGCGCCGGCGCCGTTGATCCAGCACCCGATCTCCGCAAGGCCTCTTCTCTACTGTCTTTCAGGCTCCCGGGGGCTGGGGTAGCGTCAGCACTGCCTCCTCTGTTTTCAGAAGTGCAGGAGAAGAGGGATGATATTGGATTACTGGGGTTTCAGTCGGAGCCTCATTTAAATGCTGTCACCATCTTCAGTGGTCCAGCCACGCCCCTGTGAAAGATTTTTTTTAGTTTAACATTGAGCTCCCAGTAGGTCTCTTTTAAAAGCAGAAAAAACCTAAAGGGACTGAGAGAGCTGCCTGCCTTGTCCACTCTCTATACTAGATTACAACAGTGACATGGCTATTTTTGTCTACAAAATTACCATTTGTAAGTCATTTTTCAAAATAATGTTTTCATCAGATGCCTACTTTAGTTATTTTTTGAGAGCATGTGTAGTTATGAGTGGATGAATGCATGCATTGATGAATGTTTGAGTATTATCAATGTCTATTTGTGCTATAATAGGTGTGTGTGTGACTGTATGTGTATATTGATGAAACAGTCATTGCTTGCAGTGAGGAGGGCTAGGCTACCTCTTTTACAGATAAGGATTCTTTGGCTTCAAGAGTCAGCAAGACGTTCCTTGAAGCCAAACAAATTCAGAATTTCTATCTGAGTTATTTATTTGCCTTTAAATATAGTTATTGCAAACAGGCAAACGTTTTCAGAGCATCCTGGTTCTTTCCAATTCACAGGGGGTACAACCTGCAGCAGAAACACAATGAATGAAAGGAGGCAATATTTGCATTGAGACATGAAAAGATCAGCTAGCAAGAGCCAGGGATGTATTATCAGGCCTGGAATATTAATTGTGATCTCCAGTAAAAAATCTCTACCGGGGTGAGCCCAGCTGAGCTTCAAAGAAGATGCTACTCGGCCTATCAAGCTTTTGATTTTCCAGCTGGGCACCTCTTGCCCTGGGCAAAGACAGATCATGAGGAGTAGAAGCAACCCACAAACATGGCTGTGAAACCCACTTTTTAGGTGGGCACAACCGGATAGATATCCTAAGTCCCAAGAGGAATAATACAAAGTGCACCCTCGTGGGACTAAAGGAGAACAGCCAATTGTCTCTCACTCCTCACCACAACAAAGTAAGCTTATATAGATAAGGAGTCAGAACACCTTGTCAGAGCAACTCATCTGCATGGGGAGTATTGTATAGAGATACAGATCCCCACTCTGGGCCCTAGAAACTCTGGAGAGTAGACACACATTGTTGTTGGTATTTTACAAGGTTATTTATTATGCACTATTTATACATAAATCGTATGTCACTTCCCCCGAAATTCCTGTCCACATGAAATAATGGCTGCTTATTCGGATCTGTTTGGTGGACACCTGACAGCCCATTTCCATCTGTCTCGTCAATTGGCAGAATTTCCCATGGCACAGAAACACACAAATGACCATCCCCTTTATAAAAAACTTTGACAAACCTACCAATTTTCATCCTATATCCCTGCTATCCAGCTAATGTATTCTAGAAGCTGATGAACCAAGTGAATGAAGTGGAGAAATATAAGTCGCGGGATCCCTCTTAGTCAGGAGCCACACATAGCATAGAAACTGCTGTATTAGCTGCCGCTAACTGAATTTGGCTCCTGCTGGATGAGGGCAGACCTATGGCTGTCATCCTCTTAGACTTATCTGCGATGTTCCATACTTTTTCCCACGCCTTAATGACTAAGTGCCATATGTACGGAGCCATTTTGCTTTTCCTAACGGTGCGACTCGCTATTTCAGGTTGTTTGGAAATGCAAAATTGTGTTTTCTATGTGCAAAAGGCATTTTTGATAATGAAGAAATCGCACTTTTCGCATTTCGAATTTGGAAATCGCAAATTGGTATTATCAAATAGCAATTTGCTAACACTATGTACAAAGGATTACCTAAGTGCAATTAGTCGTAAAATGGCCTTTTAAGAAATGCAAATACCATCAATGTGTTTCAGGTGTTAATCAGGTGCAAAAGTAAAAATGGCAGCTCTGTATGCCTTGGTGAGGTGGATGAGGATTTTGTCTGGTAGGCAGAAAAGGAGAAGGCGACATGAGAGGATATTTAGGGTGAGTGTCACCCCGTTTGGACAGACTGAGGAGGAAATGTATGAGGAATATAGACTGAGTAGTGATGTATTTGTGGAATTAAATCCTCAGCTACAAACTCCAACAGTCAGAAGCAATGCAATTCCACCACATGTGCAGGTGTTGTGTTGTCTACAACTTTTAGATTCTGGCAGTTTCCAGGGAGTCACAGCAGTGGCAGGGTGAGTGTCACAAAGTGAATTTTCTAGTTTGTTTTCATGTGGTGGTAAAATGTTGGGGACTGACAGGTTATGCATCTGAATGTTCTCCAGAGCTGTGGTCACTTGGACTAGACCACATGCTACATCTTAGCAGCAGTGCCCCATGTCATTTTGGATGTTCACAGTTCTCCTGGTAAGAATGGTGGTGGCTATTGCCAATCGATTTATTGATTTGGTAAATATGTCATAGCATGCCATTTGCTGCTTGTGCCGGCAGCTTTGCGTATGTTGCTTCTTTTCCATGACAGCAATGCAACGCTCTTGTCCTTTCTGCAATTTCAGCATTGAACGTGACATGTTTTGCAGATGCCCATTCACTGTTTTTATCTGTTTGGCTTGCAGGCACTGTACTGTGACAGTTGATTTCTCAAGCTCATCAAACAATTGTGAACTGTCTGACATGTCTTCAGAGACATCATCATTGTGAATTGTACTTTGTTGTACTGTACGTTGTCTGTGTGCCCTGAACATGGATGAAGTTTTGTTCTTGCTTTGTGTCTGCTCTTCATTACCTTCCTCAAAGTCTGGCAGAGGTGCCACGTTTGCTCTCTGGTAGTTGGAGCTTGAATTATAGGTGTCGGAGTAGCAATTGTGCTGTCATCAATTTTCACTTGTGTGTCAATTGCTTCATCAGCCTCACTGTTTTCAAACATGTCCTGGGTGTGATTTGTGGAAATGTATATATATAGTAATTGTAAGTAAATGGCTACTAAGTTCGCATAATATAGTTTACTATGTGATTTATGTGTTTTTTGCATGCAAATTATATATAGCTTTATGCAGTTTATACATCGCCGCACACACTACACCATTTAACTTGGTTTTACAACAACTCCCATAATGCATTCCCAGCAAACATTTAAATGGAGTTTTGGTAGCTAATATGTTGTACTTGAAGACTAACAAACAGTATGTTATGGAAAATTTAACACAAGAAAATAATTTACCTTGGCTTAAGCCCGCAGAAATGGAGGTGTCAATGTCTGACACTCCTGCCACACTTTCAGGTTCAAGTGTCCCCTCAATAAGTGATTCCATTGGAATGGGTGGAGGATGTTTGGAGGGACCACCACCTGTGCCACAAGCCGCAGCCATCCTGCTGGCTCCCTTCTTTTTTGTATGGGATCTTTGGTCTGCTAGCATTTCCTTATTTCTTGTATGATACTCTGGGTGACACCAAGAGAATTCACTTTGTCAAGGATGCTGTTACAAATTCTTGGCTTTCTTGGCCTCAGGTACAAAAAAGATGATTTGCCAAACAGCTAGTCTGTGTGTGCTACACATTCCTCAGTCAGCAGCTCCAGCTCTTTATCAGAAAATTTCATTTTCCTCTTCCTGCTGCCAAGGTCCTTATCCCCCTCATCCTTAGACATGGTGTTTTAGGTGTTGTGGTGCTATTCCCTCTTTATTTGCGCTTGTAGATTTATTTTTTATTTTCGATCTTTCAAAGCATACTTCTAGATAAAATGTCAATCCTTGTATTGAATTCTATTTTGTAATATATATATTTTTTTTTGAAAAATGTCACTGCCAGTAAATGTCACTGCCAGTAAGCACACAGGAACACACCTTCCTTCCAGCACCTTACTAGCCTTCTGAGTTTTGGCTACACGTTGTATTCCTAAATTTCCAGGTTCTTTTATCATCAGTCTGCATCCAAAATGCAACATTTCCAAATAGCAATTTCCTATTTGGAAATTGCATCATTGCAAATTCCAAATAGGAAATTTCCTAAATGCGATTGCGAATTTTATGGACTCGCTAATAGTGGAATACTTACCTTCGTACATATCATTATGTGATTTACAAATAGCGATTTGTATTAAATTAGTATTTGGAAATCGCAAACAGAAACCTTCGTACATATGGGCCTAAGAGATTACACGAGTCGGGGCTGTTATTGAAGGACCTCAGATAGGTCCAGTCCTTCCTCACATACAGATTTCAGTGAGGTTTTCTTCTAAATCCAATTCTGACTTTATTTAACATTTATATGACTCCTGTGGCTGGAATTTTAAAAACAAGAAGGGCTTTGAAATTGTTTCTTGTGCAGATGATGCCCAATTCATAACTTCCATTGCAGGCTGAAACAACTAGACTGAAGTTTTTGAACAGTCTAAATAATGTGGCCACATGGATCAGAATAATTTGTCTCAAGCTAAACAGGCACAAGACTGAAATCATTGTTTGGTAAAGCTAATTCCATTTGGTCCAACAATTAGTAGCATCCAATCAAGGGCCTTCCACAGGCCCTAAGAGATCTACTAGGAATGTGGGTATTATTGATGATACCCTTTCTAAGAGAGATCAATTGAAATCAGTCTGGGGGATGTGCTACGTAATTTTGCAAATACTTTGAGAAATGTTCCACTGGCTCCCACTTAATTGTAGAAAGGCCATCATTCAAGCCCTGACTGTGAGCTGTTGATTATTGTAATGCCCTGTATGTGGGTATGGCAGACTGTTAGTTAACGTGCCTACAGACTACTCAGAACATGGCAGCATGCATGAATTGCAACCTCCCTCTGAGAACTGCATCAGGCCCCATTTCAAGTGAGCTTCTTTTACTACCAGTACTTAAGCGAGCAGTTTTTAAACTATTGTGTCGTATACACAAGGCACTTTATTCTTCTGGCCCTGCTTACTTTCATAGCAAACTTTCTTTCTATAGACCACTTAGGATGTTAAGACCTGCCAGCTTAGCTCTGTTGCACCCAAGGCACATACTGCTTCCCAGAATGGGAGAATGTTCCTTTTCTTTCCAGGCATCTTTTCACAGGAACTCCCTCCCATTAAACATTGAATATTATAACAACCTCTAAGTATAGTACCTTCAAAAAGCTTTTGAAGACTTGAATGTTTTAATGTTGTGGCTTCCCTCTGTGCTCCTATTCCGTATGTCAATAGGTTCTGGTTAAGTCAATAGCGCATGGATACCCCTTTGGGCTGAGTTTGTAGTGATATATCACTCTTTAGCATAACACGTATTAGAATGATGGTAATAATTACAGTGATCTTATCAGCCATAGCATAAAACAAGGTGAATATTAGAAATACCTCAAACATTTTATATCATTCATTCCTACTATCTCCATTAGATTAGTTATTTGCTCCCTAATAGCTATATATGTGTTATCAGCATCATGGTTATCGTATTAGCCCCCCTCAAACCCCTCAAAATTCTTGGCGCTTTTCATATTTTCTCCAATTTTCTGCACAGCTTCTCACATCATCACTAATCTCTAGCAATGCTTCTTTTACAGAACAGCACATCGAAGGCTGGCAATGTTGCCATTGTATTTCCTTCCAAGTCTGATATGTGTGAGGCCGGATCGCCTTGTAGCTATAATTATTGGTCGCAGTCCTGCAACTTTTTGAAGAATGGAAAATTTCAGTTTTCACTTTTGGCTCATTTACGTATTGTGTTAGTAAGGTATAAGTGGAAGAAGAAGTCCTTTTGGCATCTAGAGGGCAACTGGGGCTTCGCGAGGGACTTCACATTGGAATGGACTTTCATGGATATTATGGAGAGTGTATGCAGTGGCGATGAAGCGCTACAAAGGTGTTCCCCAGAACACCATGCACTCCTGAAAGCATTGTCACATTTTCAGTGTTCTATATCCACCTATGGATAACTTACAAAGATTGAAACATCTGAGTTAACTCTTAATCAAAGTCCTAACATATGGACAAAAACTCTGCAATCCTGCCCAAAATCAAGGCTTTACACTGTTCTGTTTTCAGAGTACTGAATCTCCCTCCAGTTGATATTGCAGAAGGCCAACTCAGCAGTTGCAACATGGCACCTGGTAGACGTTATGACCACTGGAGGTGGTATTTTCAAAAACATATAGAACTATATCAAGGACTATCTGCCGGGAAGTACTAGACTAGTGGGAAGGGGAGTGCACAGAAGGCAGAGAATATTACCAAGTGGGCAGTGCATTGTTTTGCCTCCACTTGGAAAACTTAACTTTTCGGAAATAAATCCCCAAAGCAAGGTTTTGCTTCTGAAATACAAATGGCCCTAATGTGGTTAGAGTTTTCTTCCAGCGTGTGGGAGTAATTAGTATTGTTTTCAGTGAGGGACCATAAGGCTTTTCCTGCATGTCCTGTACAGGAAAATTGAATGTCAGAATGACTGTCAGCCCTGATGTGGATATGCTCCCAGTCAAAGGTTTGCGAAGGCAGAGCCAGACGAGACTTTTCTATCAGAAACCCAGTGCCTCTAAATGCGCAGATGAACTGTGAGTTTTGCCAGACAATATATGGCAGGGCTCCCACTCCAATAAACTTGAAATGAAGCTCAAACTTCTTCAGAATGAGTACTGTATGGGTGCCGTGGTGACATGCGGCAAGATTCTTGTTGCTTATTGTGTCTTTTTTCTCTTGTGTTATGTTCATCACTTTATAACAAAAATCAAAGATTAAAAAGCAGCACCTGTACCTGCTGAATACTTTTTTCTATATGAACCCCTTGTACAGATATTGTCTACATCTCTTGATTATTAGCCCCGAACCCTGAAATGAGTTCTAACCTTTGTAGTTTGAGATGTCTCAATGCCTGTTTGTCACGGCCCAAGTCTATGATTAGGAATTCCATTTCTATAAAGTTAAATTAATTTCTGTTTCAATCCATACCTCATAGGATTCAACGGATTAATTTCTGTTCTCTTCCATTCTAGAAACAACCCCGTACAGATAGAAATCATCTTCACCTAAAAGATATCTTAACAAAGAGGCTCCCAAGATGTAACATATTGGGTCAATCAATCAATAGGATTTATAATGCGCGGCAAATCACCCGTGAGTGTCTCAAGGTGCTGGACTAGCTAGCTGCGTTGTCGAGGTGATCTGTTTATTCGAACAGCCAGGTTGTGAGTCCTTTCCTGAAATCCTGGAGCAATGAGGCGGTCCTGAGTTGGGTAAGTTTGGCCTGTAAATAGGACTGATATTTTCATGAATCTTGGCGGACACTACATGCCATGTCCTCTAGTGGGTACACGTTTGCATCCTGAATGACCCTCTAAGAACGAAGAAGAAAATTTCAGACAGTTACAAAGTTGAATCTTTGAATTAGGATTTGGGGATCTTTGATATTGAAAACTGATGAGAGGTCAACAAGGACTAATTTGGGACATTCTCTAATACCCTACAAAATTTAAACCATTACTTTATAATTGCATAAACATGCCCTTAATTTGACCCACTGGTTGATTGTCGTGCACTCAAAAAGTATTTTGCAGAAGTAAGTATTAGAATTGGGCCATAACACGCATTTGCATCATTCTGGAGATAAATGCCACATCTTATACATTGAGAGGACCATGAGACACATTTTTTCAAACGTTTGAATTGGTGGAAATTAAACATACTCCTGAACAATAGGTTGCATACTCTTCTAAGTACTGGATTTAGAATATTCTTGTTGTCTTTGATGATCCTAAGGATGCAGCGAAAGCTTTGGAGCATGTATGCTTTGTTTGACTTTATGCCATTTGCATGCATCTCAGCAGTGTTTTTTATTTTAAATGTGGTAGGTTGATCGACTTAGGTTGGCTCTCTGTTTGGACCTCTTTAATAATGTCGTCTCCTTGTAGTATTGCTGTAGAGAAGTACTTGAAGATATCCTCGTGAACCTGCATGTCTAACCCCAAAAACATTGTGCTTACATTGAACAGTTATTGCGAAAAGAGAAAAGGACTGCTCAGAAACACTGTGTGTTATTTGATGACAGTTACTATAGTAACAAGAGTATTGTGGTTTGATCATGTAGGAATTTATGACCCAGTTTGCGTCGCTCTTGCATCAGGCAACGTGATTGAGTGGCTCCAAAAATCTGGAGTAACGCAACGCAGCACTAGGCTGCCAAAACAATGCCTGCACACAGGGAAAGGACAGGAATGCGCCGTATGGAATAAATACTGCCCTTTCCCTGTGATGCAGGGCAGTGCAGCAAGGTGACTTGCTGCGCTGCCCTGCACCACATAATTCATAAATATCCCCCGTAGACTCTCGGAACAGGCAGATGTGTTATTTATTTATTTATAGCTGTATTCATTTTTGTTCTTGGTTTGTATATAGCACTACTACAATTAAGAAGGGTAAGAGACTTGAATCTACAAAGCACATAGTCAACAAGAAGCAAGATTGAAAACTTCAGATATGTGAAACATCACAGTTGAGCAGAGTGAGATGGGAGATAGGTTGACATAGCGTGTAAGAGGTCCTTAATATTTAGGTGAGTGGTAGAAAGAAGTCGCTAAACGTTGAGATAAGAGCTGACTGCTGGGTGTCAGTAACAAACAATGGGGCTTATTTACAAGTGTCACTTTTAATATGGGAAAAAGTGACGCACCTCTCGGTGCAAGGGGCTTGTAAATAAGCCCCAATGTTTGGTGGCTTACGCCATTTTTATTTGTTCAAAATACTTTTGGAAAACAGATTCTGGCATTAGGCCTGTGCATAATTGTATCAGAAAAAACACAAATGGGGTGAGAAGAATATACAATATTTATTACAATATTTATTGGAAGGTCAAACCATGAATAGATCTGTCAAGGCTCTGCATTACAATTTGTACTGCAGAGGAATGGCTACATAATTAAATGAACACTGATATCGTCAAAACCTCATAGATTTGTCTATGTGCAAAAAAATGCAAAGTGTAATGCTAGTTCTGTGCAATAACGATACTCTCTTCAGGAATAATGTTTATCAAAGACTCATGTCTCCTGCTCTCTCGAAGGAGGACCCTCAGCCCCCTCTGCACTTAGTGCGATTTCGTGACTTTGAAAGCAATTATTAGCAAGAGGAAGTCTCTGATATTACAGCTGAAAGTAAAAAGTAAATAAACGCTTGTAAAATTATAGCTTTATTGTTGTTGAGACACGTTTGCTGGGGAAAAGGTGCTTCAGTGCCTAGCACTGTCCGTGAGCTAAACCAGAGATGGAGTCAAGGCAAAAGAGACCAGGTGAAGGAGGAAAGTCAGGGGAGAGGAAGAGGACGATGAGTGAGGGACGAGGAAAGCGGAAAGAGAGGGAGGAAAAGAGGAAGTGATCATCTTAGATTTGTATATCCAGTCCCTCATTTCCTTGTGTTTGCTTTGTTCGCCCTAAGTTGGCAGGGTATGGCCAGACGTGGGTCCCTTGCTCACTTTGCCACTGGATTCAAGCTAGCCTGGCTGATGAGGGGTGTTACCCTTGATGGAGCAAGGACTCACAAATGAGACTTGTTCAGAGGCAATCTCCTCACAGTATTAATTTATTAAACTTTGTTTTTTTCATACTAACTCTTGCATACACCAACATAAGTAGTAAGGAAGCTTGCCTATGTGTTTAAACTAACAAATAACGCTTGTCTGTTCTAAAATGGCCGCTAAAACGCGGGAACTTTACTGCGCATGTCTCAACTATATCACGTGGTGTGACGTCTTTCTTTGCTTGGTGGGAAAATCCTGCTACTGCGCAGTGTGTATTAAAATGGCTGCTTAATGTTTTCACGTGCTACAGCTTGCTCTTGTGTTGTAATTAAATTGTCATTTTCTTAACGCTATTAATGTGGGATAGAATTTATAAGTAAATGGGAATAGAGTAGAAAGAGTGGGTATACAGTGAAACATTTTATTTGTGATTTTAATATTTTCTTATTTGACTTTTATTAGTTTGTAAATTGGGCCTGGGATTGGTGAACTGAAACTCGAGAGACAATGATACTGCGCATGCGTCCTGCATGGCTGCCAAGAGAAAAGGATCAAGTCAACCTGGACGTCGTCCAAGGCCATGACCTGATGGCCAATACTGCTGTACCCATGATGTCCCCACTAAACAGCAACAATGTACATGAACAATGTATAAACTTTGTCGTGAGACGGGTGGGAAATAAAGCAAATGTATTAAAATTGATGGGCAGTATTTTTAAAACAATGGGCTTTAGGATATTGAACTAAATCAATATGGTGTGAGGATCAACCCCCTGTCCCCGTCCAATCAGAAGTAGTGGTCCCATATTTTTGCAACATTAATGGGAGGTACATGGGCGTAGAAGGGTATAATAGATATAGAATTAGCTAATTAGATAGCCATTAGCCATTGAGCTCCAGACCGACAAGCTGATCGATTGCAGACAGAACCGCTGTCCAGAGAGGTCCTGAGGAGGGGGCGGCGGAGTCCATTAGAAGGAAGACACGGGAGAATCGAGGAGAAGCGGAGTATCAGAGAGGGGAACGACGCAGGCGTCGTAGGTAGAGAGGTCACCGGTCCTGTCCCGAACCTGGAGGAGGTCTTTGCTCTTCATCCTTCTTGGGTCCTATTTTCCAACTCCTTGGCCAAGGAGTTTGGTTCTCGCACTTTAGGTAAATATACATGCAACCTATAGTTGCGCTGCTGTCTCTATCTTCTCCTTTCTGAGGGACCGTCATTAATCGATAATTGATATTCTATGCTTCATCCTTGATATGCGAATTAAGTATCATGCAATTCTGTACTTTACTCTGCTAAATCTTTAGATAAACATTTGAAAACTTCCTGACTCAGTGATTATTTCAGGATTATGAATTGTAATGAATGTCACTCATTTTAAACTTCCCAATTAGCAAAGGATTCATTGGTAAGTCATTACTCTTCAATCAGAAAAGTAATTGGTAGCAAGGAATTTTTGATAAAGAGTACAACTGACTCACCAGCGTGAAATACTAGCGTAGTATGAATGAATGGCCCAAGTGAGTATCTGATGTATGATTGCTCGTTGCTAGTATCGCGCTGGATCAGTTTTCTGGTTAGCAGAGGATGGTTCTGCTTTGTTAATTGGGTAATGAGAATTATACTTTTATGAACTAACATCTGTTATTGTTTAAAAGTTTGTTTTATGTTGTCCAGAATTCCCGGGGAGGAAAATTGAATAGCAGGTGGTAAGTGAAAGCCATACTGCAGTGAGGTTATCTGTCAGGCAGAAAAAGTACTGAAAAGTTAAGTAGGGCTATCAGTACTTGTTAGGGATTCTATGTGTGTGAGTAATAGCAAAAGGAATATGCTGGTGAAAATTTGATGTTATATCACCTAGAAAGGGTAACATTGAAGAAGTAACAGGTATTTTTTATGCTCGAGTGAAGAGTAAACGGAAGGGTTTTACTCGTGTATGTTAGTAAACGGAATGGGTTTACTAGTGTGGATGAAAAACTATCTTTTTCAATTAGAGAAACTGGCACGATAGCGAATGTTTTATGTTGTTACTGAATTTTAATTAAAGTCGTAGAGAAAATAAAGTTTTTCGTACGATTTTGTAAAGGGAGGGTCAGCTGCCGGAGAGGGAGCTGACGTCGCAAAACGCCGCGCTGGGATTGGTTGAAACAGCGGGCGTGGAACGACTCTTGTAAAGGAGGGGTCAGTAGTCAGGAGTAGTACTGACGTCACAGGTACCGCGCTGGGATTGGTCGAAAACAGCGAGGGACAGAAAATCGCAGATTGTAAAGGAGGGGTTGGCAGACCAACGTCACAGAAAGGCCGCGCTAGGATTGGTTCAGAGACAAAAGTTAGTTGGCATTTGATTGGTTGTTACCATAGAAGCTGAAATCCTAGTGGATAGAAGATTGTATGTTAAAACGCGATCCAACTTTAACAGGAACTCGTCCGGATAGGAGATTCTTAGGCTTTGCAGAATATAATTTCATACATCGAAATTTACCCAAAATGTACGGAGAGAAGAGAAAAATGTCAGTTCTACAAAAGATTAAAAAATACTTTAAAAAGGATAAACCAATCAAAACTAGGGAAGGAATTATCATTCCACCAGCTAAAATGCCCGCTTCATTCAGGATGATGGAGAGAGGTTATCATACTTGCGTATGGTTAGAAAACTGGATAGAATATACCAAAAATGATGGAATATTAGCGTTTCCTGAGAATGGTACTTTCAATGGGAGAATTCTTCAAAATTTGAGATTGAGAATGAATGATTTAGAACCCAGACCTAGATTAACCCAATACGAAGCCTTAGAGGAGTGGGAAACTGAGGCATTTGAACGTGACCGATGCAGAAGTAATAGGGGTTATCAGGGATTTTTCCCGAGATACCAAAATGAGTCAAGGGACGGTCAGATGAAACAGTGGAGAAGAGCGATGCTTACAGGAGGTCTGTATCCAATATTAACGGCAGAAGAACCGTTAGGGAGCAAATGCACAGAAAAGACAAAACACTTGACTAGATTTGAAGATTCCGAAGATGAATTTATGGAAGAGATATTAAAGAATCCACCAACATATCAGGAAGGGACAAGTGGATGCACCCCAAGTGCACCACTGTTAAAGAACCCATTGGTACCACAAGTATTGCATGATTCCCCAGCTAGTAGGGTACTTCACGATAAAGAAAAGGAAGCCATAGATAAAAACAGAGCAGAATTAATACAGAAAATAACACAGTTAAATGTACACCCTGATTCCTTGACTATACCTGTAACCATTGGTCCAGTAGTTCCCTTATATGGTGACAAGGTAAATTATCCCAAACCTCTAGTTACGCCTACTCCTGTGAATGTTCCTAAACCTGAAGCAGTAGTAATGGTTGAGGATCACTTTAGTGATTGTGAATCTATGATTTCATTAATGGACTTGCCCATTCGAGAATCTGCAAATAGTACCCCCAGAAGAGCTACACCTGGTTGCTCGAAAGATGTAAACATAATAAACTGATCAGGAACCAAAAGTGCCACAGTAGTTACACCAGAAGACTTAGAAAGGTGGGCACAAGGATCAGATAGCCAGAGTTCACCCCCAAAGATCATGGACATTTATAAATTAAAGGTCAAATTAGAAGAAATAATAGCAGGAAATGTAGGGGTAGATCGCCTAAATACTTACGATGAAGAAGAACTGTTGTTTGTGTGCAGAAGTATCACAAGAAATGTAAAGATATTCCATGAAAAATTATCAGATTTAGCTCTGCAGATGGGAATTGAAATAGGGAAGTCAAAAGTGCTACAGAAGCCCTATAGAGCAGATTTTACAGACAAAGATTTAGAAAACATGAATGCCTCTGGAAGAAAATTGCAAATAAAAGAATTAATGATAGTCTTACAGAAATGGGGAGACCTAGATAAATGGAAAGTTAGATGGACAAAGAAAAAGGAAGAGGCACGATATAGTAGAACAACTTCGGAATATCTAATGAAAGAAACAGGGAAAGCAGATCAAATGTACCCGAGGCGAGAAGTTCCGGGAGGGGGATATGTACATGTCCCATGGAGCAGACAGGATATTTTATCCTTTACGAATGATATCCCAAAGTTAAGAGAAAAGCCAATTGAATGGTACAAGCAGGTTGAGAGGTTTGTGAAAGTGTCAAAGGTATTGTTGAAGGACTTGGATGGTTTGTTTGACATAGTGGTACCTGCCGATTTATGGACAGATTGTAAAATCACAGTCGATTGGCCAAGTGAAGAATATCCCAGAGATCCAAAGACAGGTGCTCCGTCAAGTGATGTAAAGAAAAAGTATCAGCAAGTAATAACTTACCTGAAAGGGAAAATACCACCAAAAGAAACAGATTGGGTGAAAATAGACAGAACTACCCAAGAGGCCAGTGAATCGGTACACGCCTACTATGAACGTTTATTACAGGTATTCAAACAGTATAGTGGATTTGAGGATATTGGAGACAAAAACATGAGTCAGTTTGTTTACCGATTTGTTTATGGTCTGAAGCCAGAGATTTGTCAGATGATTAAGCAGCACATGTTGTGTTGGCAAGGGAAGCCAATCGATGAAATCCTGAAATATGCAAAATATTGTGGAGATGACATTGAGGACAGACACAAGAAATTGCAGGAGAAAATAATGTGGGCACAGGTAAAAATGGCCGAGAAACAGGGAATTAATTTGGATAATCCAAGTGAAAATCAGGGAAAGGATTCTGGAACAAATGGTGACACTGGGAATGGTGGAAAAGTGAGAGGACGAATGAGCAGAGAAGAGGCTAAAAAGAAATTTCCTTGTCATGGATGCGGAAAATTGGGGCATTGGAAGGATGAATGTAAAAAGATTCGGAATAATAATGGCCCAAATCAAAATTTTAATCCACAGACGCAGAATGACTCACAGAAGGGTGTAAATCCTCAGAGTCAGTTGCCACCTGCACCTATACAGGGTAATGTAAGCAGAGCAAAGCACGGTACAGACGTCGGATATCAAGGAGGAAGTGGTAAGAATGATTATGTAACCTCACAATTTCTTTTACAGGACGACTTTTGTTCCTATAGTCAATGACGGTGCCTAAGAGAGGGGGAGAAGGAGTGCGTACTTGGCGCGTCCTTACCGGTAGATCAGTCAGGTCTATATGTTGAAGGGAATGTGAAGGGTAATGATATTACCTTCCTTTTGGACACTGGTGCTACCAGGTCTACTGTGAGAACAGCAGACATCCCAGACCTTCCTCTCTCTGGAGAAGCTATCCAAGTAGTGGGGGTAGCTAATCGAAAGATTAGAACACCTCTTACCGAACCAATGGAAGTTAAAATTGGAAATTTCAGAGAAATGCATCAATTTGTAGTGTGTGATTCTAGTCCAGTAAACTTATTGGGCAGAGATTTGTTGTGTAAAATGAACTGCACAATTTTCTGCACGCCGGATGGTGTGGCAATTCAGACCCCAGACGAAGATCATGTATATAAATTTATGATTGCAAAGCAAGGTACAGAGGTAGATGAGATGTTCTCTTTGATAACAAAAGACGAGTTGCCAGAAGAATTAAAAACTACAGTAAATCCCATAGTATGGGATTTCACGGGAAAAGAAGTAGGACTTATGGCCAAAATAGACCCAGTAAAAATTACAGTAACGGAAGGTGCAATTTTCCCAAATACCAGACAATACAAAATGAGTGCAGAAGTAAAAACAGGAGTCATTGAAGAGATCCACCGAATGGTAAAACAGGGAATATTAAAAGAGGTGATGAGTAGCCCTTGTAACTCACCAATAATGGGTCTGAAGAAACCGAGTGGAAAATATAGGATTGTTCAAGACCTGCGAAAAATAAATAAGATTGTGGAACCTTGTTGTCCAATAGTGCCAAATCCTGCAGTAATTCTATACCAGATTCCTTGGAGTGCAGGATGGTTTACTGTGATTGATTTATGCCAAGCATTCTTTTCGATACCCTTGCATCCAGATAGCCAGTATCTTTTCTCATTTAAATTTGAGAATAAGGTCTATGTATGGAATCGTGTTCCTCAGGGGTACACGGAAAGCCCTTCCATCTTCAATCAAATATTGAAAAAGTGCTTAGAGAAACTAGAGATGCCAGGAAGTTCAGTTTTAGTGCAGTATATAGACGACTTATTAGTGGCATCTAACACCAGAGAAGACTGTGTTGTTGACTCCATTGCACTATTGAATCATTTAGCTGAAGAAGGGCATAAAGTTTCACCTGAAAAGTTACAGTTTTGTACAACAACAGTTAAGTATCTAGGACACCAAATTGAGAGGGGAAAAAGAAGGATAACCTCTGAAAGAGTAAAATTGATCAAGAAAATGCAAATGCCTAACACCCAACGGGAAGTGAGAATGTTCCTTGGAATAGTGGGTTATTGTCGACAGTGGATACTAGGATTTTCTCTGTTAGCAAAGCCCTTAATTCAAATGACGAAAAAGAAGGCGAAGGACCCAGTTGAGTGGGATGATGAGAGCGTAGGAGCTTTTGTAAAACTGAGAAATGCTTTGTGTGCAGCACCTGCTTTAGGCATGCCCGATTATAAGAGAAAATTTGCATTATTCTGTCATGAAAGAGAAAATTGTGCACTTTCAGTCCTAACTCAAAGACATGGTTTGGATAGACGTCCTATAGCATATTTTTCTGCTACATTGGACCCAGTGGCAGCCGCGTTGCCAGGCTGCTTAAAAGCAGTGGCGGCTACCTGTTTGAGCATTGAACAAAGTGAGTCAATTGTAATGGGACACCCTGTAAAGGTGTTTGTTCCACATGTGGTTGTGATTCTATTGACAAGAACCCGAACTCAGCATCTTACTCCTAGTCGGCTGACTAAGTATGAGAGAATAATTTTAGGTGCTGAGAATGTGACCATTGTAAGGTGCACAATAGTAAATCCTGCTACCTTACTACCAGACCCATACCATGAGGAAGTTAAAGATGACGAAGAAGAACATGATTGTTTACAAGTCACAGAGTTATTCACGAAACTACGTCCTGATATTCAGGAATTGCCCCTCAGGAAGCCAGACAGGGAGCTGTTTGTTGATGGTTCATGCCAAAGGCATGAAGACGGTAAACTAACTGCAGCATATGCAGTATGTGAATTAACTGGAATAGTCGAAGCATCCTATCTACCAGGAGTAAAATCTGCACAAGTAGCTGAATTGATTGCTTTAATAAAAGCTTGCAAAATTGGGAGGAATCAAAAAGTAACTATATTTACAGATAGCCAATATGGTTACGGGCTTGTGCATGATTTTGGCCAACTATGGATGCAGAGGGATTTTATGACTTCTTCAGGATCCCCCATTAAAAATGCACAGTTCGTAAGGGAACTGCTGGAAGCAATACAATCACCAAAAGAATTGGCTGTGGTGAAATGTGCCGCACACCAGTCAGGAGGTGACTGGGTGGTAGTCGGCAACAGATATGCAGATCTTGTGGCTCAACATCGTGCCAAAAATAGATTGTCAGTCAATAAAAGGGTGGAAAGAATTGGAATCAGCTGCCAACTTATGCTGTATGCGCCACCTGAAACATGGAATGATGTAAAACGAATGCAAGATGATGCTGATGAGAGTGAAAGGAATACATGGATTAAAATGGGATGTTCCCAAATGGCAGACGACGATGTATGGATTTATACCGATGGCAGACCAATCATGCCTGACTGTCTGCTCTCACAAATGGCCAGGATGTATCATGGAGACACACACATAGGGAGAGATGCAATGATAAGGCTCTTCAGACAAAATTGGTACAATCCAAGGTTCAGGGCCGTAGCAGAGAGTCTTTGCCAGAGATGTTTAACCTGCCAAATGCATAATCCAGGAAGAAAAACAATAATTGGGTTTGGAAAAATTGGAAAGGCAGAGGGTCCATTTATAAGATTGCAATTTGATTTCATTCAGTTACCACCATGCAGAGGGCTGAAATATGTACTTGTCATAGTGTGTCTGTTTTTGAAGTGGGTGGAGGCTTACCCTACCAGGAGGAATGACAGTATTACAGTCGCAAAGCTGTTGCTACGAGAACTCATTCCTAGATTTGGTTTCCCAGTAACTTTGGAGTCAGATAGAGGAAAGCACTTTAACAGTGAAGTGATTAAGATAATCTGTGAAGCATTCCAAATTGAGAAAAAATTGCCCTGTGCATATCGTCAAGAGGCTTCTGGAGTGGTTGAACAATTGAATGGAACAATAAAATACAGACTGGGAAAAATGTGTGCATCAACATCATTAGATTGGCCGGATGCATTGCCACTTGTTTTAATGGGACTCAGAAGCATTCCTGATAGAAATACTGGATTGAGTCCACACGAGATAATGATGGGAAGAGCAATGAGACAAGCACATGTTCCCACAAATAAACTGCTGAATATATCTGATGATATGGTTCTGGATTATTGCAAAGATTGGCTGACCTAGTGCGCTCTGTCTCTCACCAGGTTGGAGAAGAAGCAGTTTCCAGGCAGCCTGAGCAAGAACATGATCTGAATCCCGGTGACTGGGTGGTAGTGAAGAATCACACCAGAGAAACGTGTCTATCACCTAGGTGGAGCGAACCTTGTCAGATCATGCTGGTTACAAACACAGCAGTGAAGTGTGCAGGATTTCCTAATTGTATTCATGTAAGTCACACCAAAAGAGTACCAGACCCTGAAGAAGAAAATCCTCAGACAGTACCGAACACTGAGGAAGCTGAAGGTTGCCCAGCTGAAGAATCTCGAGAACAAGATTCGAGGGAAGCTGAAGAAGAACAACCGAGCACAAGTCAGGACTGGATACCAGTGGTGGAAATTCCTGAAGTTTACCATAGAACAAGAAGTCAAGCAAATTTAGAAGAAATTGAAGAAGATCTGATAGGTGAGGAAGAAGCAGCTCAGGAAGAAAAAGACATAATAAGAGAACCTGAGCAGGACCAGATAGGGAAAGGAAACTGGGCTCTAAATAATAACGAACCAACAGATTTTGAGCAGGGACAGACAGTTCTAGAAGAACGCGGTCAGGCTGCAGAAGTACAAAGTGCAATAAGCCCTGATCAGAACCAGTTAGATCAAGGGAAATACATTCAAACAGAAGATCTCGAAAATATTGAACATGAAGACGAAAATCCTGAACAAGGACAGTTATTAGAAACTCACAGTGGAGTTGTTGAAGAGAAACCAATCAGACCTGAAAAAGAACAGATCAAAGAGACTGTAATTGTTGAAAACAAGATTGTGAGACAACCTGAAAATAAAAGAACTTCTGAAGAAGAAAGTAAAGAGACAGTGCAAACAAAGAAAACAAGAAAAGGTGATCATTGGCCTAGTGTCATTAAAAGATTAAAATACCACATAACAACCAGAAGTGAAGATTCAGAACAAGTAAATGAAGTAACAAGTCAAACGGGACAAGAAAGCAGAACTGAGAAACGGAGAAGCAAAAGACTGAAACTTATTAACAATAAGTTTAAAGGTACTGATTGGACTTATATTATTCTCGAAGACTACGAGAGCTCAGAATCAAGTGAAAATGGTGACGAAGGAACCAGTGCGGAACTGATCTGTGAAAAAGAAACAAGACCACCTTGATAACGTGAAATAGTGGTATAAAGAAAATTGAAAATAGATAAGAAGAGCAATCTTCCTTGTCAAAATGTCCGACGATAGAGTTTCTGGGAGACCAAAACGGAAATGTTGTAAACGATGCTGTGCTTTATGCATATGCAGTTTAGTAGTGGTACTTGTAGTATGGTTAGTTCTGATCGTAGCAATTCCTTACCTTATGATTATGGATAAAAAGATTAACAATGAAACGAAAGGAAGGATAGATAACTTGAAAAGTAATAGAGTAGAACTAACGACAGAAGACGATCCAGAATTTCATCATGAAGTAACAGATAATGATACTAGTTTGAATGTTTTCACAAAATTACTGTTTCAATATGTAGAGACCATGGAAGTTAGTAACTGTTATGTTTGTATGAAGTTACCAGAATCAGTAGCAGAAGGGTTAACGTATCATCATTTGCCATTAACCTATGGCATATCATGTAGTGTATTGACTAGTTTATTCTATAGAACAGGGAGACTTCAGTATTATTATTCAAACATAGATGTGATATTTTCTGAGGTTCCGATTCGAAAGAGTATGAACCCAGTGCTTAGTAGTCAAGATGCACAGTTTATGGGAGAATGTTTCTTAACAATGAAATCGATAGATATAACACATGCACATAGAAACAATCTAACATGTTCTTTACATGAAGAAGAAAAGATATTTTTGAATTTAGTAGAAAATAGAAGACAAGATTTTCAAAAGAAAGCTTCTGAGCATAAGGCTCATTTGCCACCTTGGGCTGAGAAAGAAGGTAGTTACAGACCTGGCAGGGCTCAAGCTGCTATGTAACCCTGGGCGTAGTTCGCGTAGTCGCGCTACGCGAAGCTACGCGAAGACGTCGGAGCGCTACGCGAGCTACGCGTAGCTTCGCGAGCATGCGTAGCTGCTTGGCGCGCCCGTTCGCGATGCGTTTTTCTTGCTCGGGAACGCGTTGTTCGTGTTCGGGACGCTGTTTGCGTGCTCGGGGGCGCGAACTTACCCATGCGGTCGCCTATGGGCGCGGCCATTTTGTTTTTCACTTGTCCCGCCCGTTCGCGATCCCTTATTTCCTGTTCCGGGTCGCGTATAGCGTGCTCGCGATGCGCATTCCATGTTCGGGAACGCGTTGTACGTGTTCGCGACGTTTTTGCGTGCTCGGGGAGAAATATCGCGCGAACTTACCCATGCGGTCGCGATGGGCGCGGCCATCTTGTTTTACCACTCTATGCTATGGTTCTGGGCCTGCTTTTCTATCCTCCCTCAATCTTTGCAATCCTTAGTTTTTTACACTGTTTTTCAATTTTTCTTTATTTCTTACCTATCTCTCTCTCTGCCTAAGTCTATATTTTGCATTTTTTTCTACTTTTTACTGTGTTTTTTTTACTTTTCAACTGTTTTATATAACTTTCTTCTTTAAGCTCCTACTTCTTCCCCTAACTTTATTTTTCCCTTCTAACTTTTCTTTTTCACCTCCTCCCACCCCAGAACCATGGCGAAGGGTAGCAGCAGCGGCTCAAAGGGCAAGGCGCGTGCGCCCAATCGCCGCCTGCCTTGCGGCAGACTGCGCCCTGCAGGGGTGCAAGCCCGCCAGCTGTTTACGGAGGAGGAGGTGGCCGCCCTTGTTTTTTTATTCAGCGCCACCTCCCCTTGACCTTGGCAGCAGGCGGCAGGCCAGGCTCCGGTTACCCGACCCAGGAGCGTCACCGCCGGTGGGCGAAGGTGCGTCGGGCAGTGTTTCGCTGCTCCGCGGTCCGGCGCACCCATAACCAGCTGGCCCACCGGTGGTCAGACATTCTTGACCGGGAGCAGGACCTGTTGGACCTGCTAGGTGTCGAGGTCGTGGGGCTTGGTGAGTAGCCAATATATATAGTAGTATAAGTATTGTGATTTGTGTATACATTTTTTACAAATAACAAGAATAATGCTGCTTACATTGCAGGTAAATTACGTTTCAAAATCTTCTGTGATTGTAGGACACAGGTGCTGGGCGGTACTCTTACTTTTTTGCAACTTTGCGCTCGCTTGTCATTATTATGTAAGAGTTTACTTTAGAGAACTTCAGTTAGGTAATGCTATTGCTAGAGAGACTGTAGTCCTTCCTTTGTCCTCCTGTCAAATAGTGGTGGATGGATTTGATACTAGGTTTAGTTACTATTAGTTGATAATTTTTGAGCGGTCTGCGTGACCGCATCCTCTGTCACTGAGTGCTGCTTACCCCAGTCCTTAGTAGAACCTTTTGTAGTTTGTTTAGTGAGTGGTACTGGTAAGCTTAGCTTAGCAGTGTCAGTCAGCTGCAGAACATCAGACGCAACCAACCAACAATTTGGTGTATGCATTATGCACTGACTTTATGCATGTGTCCTCCTTCTCATCTATGCATTTTTGATGGAAAAAAAAAATGGAAATGCAGGCTTAATGAACAATTGGCCCGCCTGGAATAGGTGGGCTAGGTCAGGTGGTACTTAGGCTTAGTTAGTGTTCTGGATTTTATTTGAATCAATCAGAATGGAACACTGAATTAGTGTTCCCAAATAAGTAGACTGTCCGTGAATCCCGCAAGCCAGTAGTCGATCGGATTAGATAGGTCAATTTTATTGCAATTTTTGTTTCCTAAAACGTTTTTTGAGCGTTTTTTTTAGATAATTTATTTGTTTCACAGCAATCATTAATGTTTGTGTCTTTCTTTTTCTTTATTATATCTTACATGATCACTGATCTGCAGCACCCAGGGGCAAGAAGACGGGGTCCGAGTCGGCGGGACAACCACCAGAGGACCGCTCCTCTACCGAGGGCCCTGCTGCTGGTCCCAGTAAGTCCTCCAGTGGTTATATTAACAATTATATTGCCCTAACTTTTACTGGACCTTATTTTTTCAGAACTATTAATTCTGGCTCCACTCCCTAATTATATTTTTTACAAAAGATTCTTTGATCTTGACTTGACTATCTGTTTCTAAATTCTGGTTATCCCTGCCTCTAAGTTCTAACTGCCTCTGCTATGAATGTCTGTACTCTGTACTACTACTATTAGTCTGTCGCTAAGCTTGCCCAGTTTGCATTGCCACTCTTTATTGTACGGTTTTGAATAAAACTCAGATTGACCAATACTAATAGCTCTAGCCACTGAGTCCAGTCCTTTCGGTTGTCCTCTTCTAGGCTTCTTAATCTTGAGGCTTTGACAATTACCACAAACAAAATGCACAACCAGATATTTGACTATTTTTGATAGGATATAGTACATACTACTTGGATTCTGCACAGCCCCATGCAGAACTATGCACAATGAAATAGGATGTTGGTGATGCGAGTTTGGAACTTGGACGTTCCTCACACCTCAGTCAGAAGTGAACCCACAATCCCCTGAACGACTAGCTAGTGTCTCATTAGGTCCCCGAACCCCCACCCGAAGATACCCAATGATTATGATTCCACAACCCAGAACATAACACCCTTTCGCTCACTCACTCGTGTAAGTCCACCACCACCACCACACCAAATACCACAGAGTCTATGTGTAAGTTCAAAAGGTTTATTTTCAAATAACAACCTCTGTATGTTGTTGTTCTATAAAATTCAGTGTACTCCAGCCAGCTCCAACAGCAAAATGCATAAGATTAAAACAATAAAAATTGTTGCAACAAGTGCATGATGATATAAGACAAAAGATCTGTGTGAATTCTGGGCGACTCCTCACCGTAGAACGTAGAATTACTGGTTACATGCATCATTCATAAGCTCTGCAAATCTCTGGTTCGTAGAAGGGAATCCTCTGCCTGAGAAAAATGGTGCGTGTTAATGCAAGCATTTGTCAGTCCTGCCAAAAAACTGTAACATGTTACCTATGGCTAAGTAATACGGACTAACGGAACTCCATAACAAAGTGGCTTGTTTTTCGACCTCTTGTACGCAACGCTCAGACAGTAGCTGTATGTGCTCATGTGGGCTCAAAAAGGCGTCTTACTGTTACTGCACAACAAGCTGCGAGGTAACATGCGCAAAAGACATGAAGCGAAAAATGGTTGCATGGCTCAGGCTAACTTTGCAAAGAGTAGAGTATAGTATAATAATGACCCTAGGGACCATAATAACACTACTAGTGTCTGTCTACTGACTGTACTCTAGTACCCGATTTGGACTATTGAATGTGATTTATAATAATAATATGTATGTATTAACTTTTTTTTCAATCTTGCTAGTGAAAAAGAATAAATAGGGGGAGGTGTACAGGCATCTAAAAATGTGTCATGTTTTTTCTAGGCGTACTACCGACCACCAGTGCCGGTGGGGCCAGCGGCGATGGCGTTGCGGCCATTCCGGAGGGGGCAGGAGATGCAGCACCTGCAGGAGATACAGGGGGTGAGCCAGCAGCAGTGGCGGGCGGTGGTAAGTTATATTCATGACTTATTGACATTGCACTAGCTGGAAGGGTGTGTGGAGTGGACTTCACTCACTGTACTGTTGTTGAGACTTATTAGGTATGAAGTTGTAGTGAACATTATACAACGGTTAATAAAGAAGACACCCTTTACTTAGCATGAGCAATGCAGTAGCAATAGCATTACCAGCGTGACTTCATTAACCAATGGCCTCTTATATCTGACTCCAACTCAGCTGTGAAAGTTTTATGGAGGAGACTAAAAGTCAGATCAGATGACCTTGATGGATGTGTTGAACAAAAAGGGAAAGAAGGGTGGAAGGAGGAAGGGCGGGCGAGATTTAATATGACGACTGGCAGAGAAGGATACGTTGGAAGCATGGATAGGTGGCTGATAGGAATCAGATGCATGTGTTGTTGAAGGATGGGTGGGAGGTGAAAGAAGAATGGATGCCTGCCTGGGTGGAAGACACAGTATGGGTGGATACTGTGGATAGCAAGAATCATCAGCGGTGTTTGGGTGAAACTCAAAGCCAAGGCAAGCAACGGAGTGAGTGGACGCATGCGTTGTTGTTGGTGAAACAAAGTAACGTTTGTGGAGAGATTAAGAAGAATGATTGACATTTACTTAGAATGGATGGATGCCTGTATGTATTCATCATAGACAGCATAGGTGGAGACTGTCACGGGATGCACAGTTTTAGGGAATGTTAAAGAAACCGCGCCAGCGTACCAAAGCCGATGTGGGGAGGGGCAGGGTGGGGGGTAGTAGTAAACAATGTATTACGCGGGCAAATACAGGTAACTTTACTGTAACATACAAATAAATAAAGTGAATTTCATTGTGCGCACTGCACCGCCAAATGCGATGCAGTGTGCGCAACAAAATTAGTTTCATTTATTTATATGTTTACTTACCTGTAATTGGCCGTAATCCATAGTTTACTACCCCCATCCTGCCCCTACCCACGTCACCGCCCGGCCAAACTCCCCGAGTCCCACCACCGACCGCTACTGACCTTATGTCGTTGTCCCATATAAAAGCAACGATCATTGGATCAGATATATAATCTGCCTTTTTGTAGTAGCCAAGGCACTGTGAAATTGAGCAATTGCCCTCCATGTAACAGAGAGAGTATGGCCAGTGCCACCCGTAATAGAAAAATACGAGCTTCCCCACCTGCAAACAGTAGTAAATCAAACTAATGTGACTCTGCGTCATGACTCGTATGTTTGTCTTGGGTTCAAGCATAGATGACCGAGCTGGCAATGCCGGCTACAACCAGGTTATGTCATTTCGCTAAACTAGAGATAAGAAGAACACTGGTGTACTGTGTACTGGTTGGAGTCCATAGTGCTAGTATAATGCCTGAAACTCCCACAAATGTTAGAGGCCGAGGAAGTGGGAGGATAGATAGATTATTACCACAAATGTTATGTACTGTGCTTCTTGCTAGTGCTACTGTGCCATTATGTGTTGAATTAATTTTGTGTTACTGTTTAGGTAAGAGTACTGGTTACAACAATATTTTTTTTCTTTCTTTTCCCAAGACAAACCATCGCGGAAGGAGTTGGCAGTCAGGGCCCGGCGCCGGAAACTGGAGGCCATATGCCAGGAGTACCGGCGGCTGGTGGCTCAGGCGGAGGAGGAGGAGGAGGCGGCAGCAGCTGCAGCCTCGTCCGATGCCCCGGGCCCCAGCCAGGCCCCAACTCCAGCGGTACGGCGCCGCGGTCTGGTAGCCACCCGCCGCAATTCACTAGCAGCCAGCACTGCTGTCCCCCATTGTGGATGCCACTGCAGGGCATTCCGCAGGAAGATTCTCCTCCGGATGGCACGGCAAGAGGAGCAAATGGAGGAGCGGGTGAAAATCCTGGTGGACAAACACCTCAAAGCCCGCCGATTATAACATCGAGGACCCTGTTGCTTTGCCCCTTTTTATTCCTTGTTTTGGTGGGTGGGAATTGGGCGTTGGGGTTTCGGGACATTCTTTGGACTTTTTTCGTTTTGGACATTGGTTGGGGTTAGGGAGAGGGGTGGGTCAGGTGTGGGATAGTTTATTTTTGTTAGGGTAATAAATTATATTTATACTTAAACATACAATGTTAATGTTTTGTGGGGGGTTACTGTTTTACGAATTAACGTCACATTGGTTTCCTTGCTGCTGCAGGGCCGCAGCCAGTGTTTGATTTAAATAATCTGCCGATGATGTATAACAAACAGATAGATGCGGTACCCCTCACTGAGTTATTTGTCCTACTAGTATTCTACCTCCCACCAAACTTATCTTACCTGTGATTGATGATGACTACGTTCGGCACAGCGATGGCTGCATGGTTTCCATAGAGAATGTAGAAGATGCCATGGTTGTGGTGGTAGTAGTAGAGTAGACACTGGCAGTAGCATTTGCTAAAAAAATAAAAAAGAGACAGTCACTTGCCTGAGAAAAACTGTGGGAGGAGTAGTCGAACGAAGTAAAATACAGTACAGAAGACGACTGCCAAACAAACAATATTGCAGTTGCAACTGCTAAAGTCAAATTAAACATAATGGTGGCGGGGACAGCCTAGTACAAGAAGTTATAAACTGCAGTTGTGCTGTCGAGTGAGTCACTTAACTTAACACAATCGTAATTCGTAACCTTTACTGCTGTGTGGTAGGAGTTTGATGATTAATCCAATCAATGACGGCAATTAATTATGATGTACTACTATTAGCCGGTGACGGCTTGCACAATGCACATAGACTGAGCATGGGTGGGCAAGCAGAAGAAGCTCCTCGCCCTGCCTTGCAATTGAATTAGTGTTGCTTTCACCACATCTGCCCCAGCAAGCGTGTGATCAATTGGTGTACATTTTATGTAGTCACATCACACCTCAATATAAATCACAGCCCGGGGGAAGAGGGTTAGGGTTTGATGAATGGATGGGAAGGGGGTTTGGGGAAAGGTTTGAAAATGAAAAACAGTACGCATGGACAACAAAAGCAAAGCGCAATCTTGGCAGACGACCATGATCTTATCCAAAAAATCAATAAAGGGAGAAAAGGGAAATGCATGCGTTAATGATGATGAAGATTAGATAACTTGATGGTTAATGAGTAGTACTTAATAACTCCTACTAGACAATTAGACAGTACAGGGCACCAGTATATTCTATGCAATTTGCCTTGCCTGTAATATGCCCTCAGAGACCCAAATTCCATGTTGTACTGGGCTTACTTGTAAAGATAGCAAAGACAATTAAAAAACATTTGTAGGGATCAATTAGCAAACAAACACACAACACACAGTCCTAATGATTGCAGAGAAAAAAGGATTCAAATTAATTAAAAGATGAATGATGAATGAT
Organism: Calotriton arnoldi; assembly: GCA_963921515.1. Taxonomy (NCBI): domain Eukaryota; kingdom Metazoa; phylum Chordata; class Amphibia; order Caudata; family Salamandridae; genus Calotriton; species Calotriton arnoldi. The sequence goes on along the minus strand of CAWUFW010001936.1, from coordinate 165,860 downwards.
ACTAAAGTTACTGTATTATCATGCTAAAATTGTGGAGTTGAATCTCGTCCTTCCTCTTGGTCCTATCTTCCATGGACGCTCCGCACATCAATCTTGGTGGCCTTCCTGATGCCGATTGGTAAGGTAAATGTGAGTTGTGTCTCCCAGTATAGCAAGCACAGGGTAAAGGCCGGCCTGTAACGTCTAGATGGAAAAACAAAAGGGGTATTGAGAAATCAATGAATAAAAAAAAAACATCATTTACGGTGGAGTCCAAGAAGAGAAGAGAGAACACTTTCAGAGTGAGGCGGCTTGGATATATCGTGTAGATTCTGTTTACAGCATTAAGCTACAACAACAACAGGACAGAACAGGCCCACCACAGCACCAGCCCGTGACCCAACCTCCATTTACCTTAATTTTTGACATAGCCAGACAAAAGGCATACACAGCAACTTAGCATTTTCCTAATTAAGTGACAAAATCAATGCGCCGCTGTCAGTCATCACTACACTCGACTACACCACTACATGGACATGTAGGTCTGCTGTGTTTACTACTTTCTTGTTGAATTGTTGTGTTTATGTTTACCTTATGCCACTTCATGAAATGCAGTTAGTCCTTGAATCATCTCCGATCCAACTGAATGACTGCGCGCAAAAAGATAGTATGGTCATCATCATGGTGTGGTACGTGTTGTCCAACTACAACTCAGTCTGTATTGACTCCGATTAAGTCCATATTCCATATTAAAAAATTGCAACAGATATTGGCCTGCACCTGCAGTAGTAGGAGTACAATTTGGTTATTAAACAACAAGAAGGGAAACATTGACTGTCACTGACTTACTTGAGTCACTTTGTAGATTAACTAGTAGAGTAGAGTTCGACTTCATGCACAACATCAACAACAAACAACAGCAATCGCTCAGAGTCTGCAAACATCCAATGCATTCCATCATTACCTGTCTTGCTCTTCTCTTTGGCTGTCAGATCATCAGATGCCTAGTTCTGACATTTTTTTTTTTTTTTTTACGGGGCAGTGGCCTCATCATTACTCCAGTCCACATTCATTTTGAGTGTTAGGCGCTGTTTCGGTTTTCGTCTTATTCATCTGTGGCACTTTGTCACAGTTTAAGTTGCTTCCCATGGTCAGCACTGTGATGATGGGCCGCGGCCTGTGTAGTGCTCATTGCTGGTCATTTGAGTTTGCACAAATGTCAGCAAGTTTCTTCGAAGAGTCTCTTGTCTTTCTCTGCCAAGTACCTTCTGTCCTGACAGTGAGGACCTTTGGATGCCTGCTGAGGCTGTAGCCTTCGGACACTGATGAGTTTCGGCTCGAAAACAAAACGGAGGATAGCTATAGTAGTCACGTTTCACTTCTAATGGAGGCGGGACTGGTAAAGGCAACATTTCTTGTACTAATGTCTGGCTTGATGGAAATGTACTTGTGCGAGACAGGAAGATGAAGCAGGACTCTGAAGAGTGGACAGTTAAATGCACAGACGTGCAACTCCAATAGGGAAATAAAAAGAGAAGACGGTGGTGATGGTTTTGTTGTGATTTGATTTGAACCAGAAAGACAGATACACAGACACATAAAGGAAGGAAGAAAGCAACAATTTGAAAGCCTAGTTGTCAGGGAAGAGGAGCTCGTCCTCAAACTCTGGTGGTTCGGACAGAAGTAGGTCCTGTAACGCACTATTTACGTCATCCAAGTCGCTCTCCTCTTCCTGCTGTGATTCACGTATTTTGTAATCCGGTGGTATAAAGTGCTGATTCATTTTGATCATGGTTAACCTCTCCACGCTTTGGGCCGAGAGACTGGTCCTTTTCGAAGTTACAATGGCACCAGCAGCACTGAAAACACGCTCAGAAGAGACACTTGCGACAGGGGAAGCGAGATACTTTATCGCCAGCCTGCTGAGCACTGTCCATTGGCTTCTTTTCCCATACCAATACACCAATGGGTTTCCATCCATGAAGACCTCTGTTGGGTCATCCAGATAGGCCTGGACCATCCGCTCAATGTTAAGGGGTGCTCGGATGTGCTCGGCCTGTTTTGCCTTTGCATCAGCACTGGACTTACCATACCCCTGCTGTAGAAACCAATCAGTTGCACATTGTGCTGTGGATGATCCTGTTCTTGATGTTATTGTTGGTGTAGGTGACTGCTGGGAGGCAAATGCACTGCCCTCAGGCTCCGAAGTAGAACTTGACTCTGGATGCCCTGTAGTACTGGTTATGGCCTGGGGTGGGGGGCCTGTAATTAACAGCCGTTCGCTTTCGAAAATAGTGGCTTCCTTAGCTATCAAAGTTTTGTAGTTGGCAACATCCACTTCCGAAAAAGGAATTACTGCCTTGCTGTTCAGAAATACTTTGTACCGTGGATCCAAAATTGTGGCACTAATGTAATGTGGTTGTGACAAAATTTTATTTTTAATCCTTGTATTTTCCGATAAGCGAGCGGCTAAGGTCTCCGCCAAATGATATGCGTCTTGTTTGTCATCCACACCTGCGTACGTTTCAGACACATCCTTCAGCTGTTGCTCTAGCATGTGCAACAATGGGATAGCTTGGCCCATAGTACAGTCCTCCCTGCTGACTTCACGTGTGAAGATCTCAAAAGGAAGTAGCATCTCAGTCAGGCATTTAATGAGGTCCCATTGAGCCATCTCAACGGTCATGCCTCTCACAGTAGGTTCCCCTAATCTTTGCATGACATAAGCATTGAGTGGTATGTACAGTTCAAACAGACGATCAAGCATGTAATAAGTTGAGTTCCAACGTGTTGGCACCTCCTGGATGAGCGCTTTGACTGGCTGTTTATGCTCACGTTGAATGACCCTCAGCTGCTTCCGGGCTTTAAAAGAATGGCTGAAATGTGTGCATATTCTTCTGCAGGTGACCAGTAAGTTGCTGACTTTTGATTCATTTTTCAAAAAGTCTTGAACAACAATGTTAATGCAGTGTGCCAAACACGGGACCCTGAAATAGCCACCATTGCGCATGGCCAAAACTACATTACTGCCGTTGTCCGTGGCAACAAAACCAATCGTAAGCCCTCTTGGGCGCAGCCACTCAAAGACCTTGGTGTTAAACTCTTCCAAAATGTTTGCAGCAGTATGAGATTTCTCCATGGCAAACATGGCTACAGTTGCATGTTTGCGAGTGGCATGAAAAATCTCTGCAGTATCAACACCAGCAGATACCTGTTCTCTAACCCCCACAAAACTGATCCAGTGTGCAGTGATGCACATGTAATCTGTGGCTTGGCAACTGGTCCACATGTCTGTAGTCAGGTGGATACTGTGAACAGCACTCTGCTTCAAGGCCTTTCCTAGCAATTCCAGCACGTCGTGATGTAGTGCTGGAACTGCAACTCTGGCAAAATAGTAGCGGCTGGGAACATGCCATTTTGGGCAGATGGTTGACACAAATTCCACAAAACCCAACCCTTCAACAAAAGAAAAAGGGAGAAGGTCCAGTGCTAACATTTTAGCCAGCTTCGCATTGTACAAACGTGCTATTGGGTGGTTGCGTTCGTACTGCCCCTCACCCCCAAACATGCTGATAATGGTAGGCTGCATGGTTTTCCTTTCTCTTAGGCTCAACGCACTTTTTGGTAGTGCGGACCTGGTACTTCTTGGTGTCTCCGGCTGACTCTTACTCTTGTGCCACTGAGATGTTGCTGAAGATGTGTGCAACGTTAAGACTGCACTGCTGGGGTCAGGGACACCTTGTGTACCACTACCAGAGAGAATGTCTCCCTGTCCTTCCTCTTCCACCGTGATCGGATCTTCTTCTTCTACTCCTTTATCCCCACCAACACCAATGGTTGCAGTTTTTTTTATGGCGCGAAGGTGGTCCTCCCAGCTGATCAAGTGGTGTTTTTTCAGATGGGTCATTTGGCCTCCGGTACCATAGTTTGTACCAAGCTTACCACGACTAACAGAGGTATTACAAATGGAGCATATAGCAATGTTCTCCTCCTTTTCGCTAACCGTAAAGAAGTCCCAAACTGGGGAGCTTAACTTTGGCCTCCTGCTGGAGGTGCCACTTCCAATGCCGGATGATCTGTAGGGTGTGTGTTGAATTTGACTCTGTGCTGCTGTACCACTACCTACTCCTACAGAGGTGGTGGTTGTGCTGGATGTAGGTCGCTGCCGGGCCTTTGCTAATGCAAATATGGAAGCTGTAGGTCGTGTTGGTGTTACCTGTGGAGGTATGCGTGCTACATCCCTCGCAGCGATTTTGGATAGAGTAAGAATGTTGGTCTCCATCTCCTCGGGGCCGGGAGTGATGTTCGTGATGACTGGCTCGTCGTCATCATCATCATCATCTTGCTGTTCTACATCGACCTCCATAAGTGTAAGGCTTTCTGGAACCTTCCTTTTCCCTAGCTTGGTCTTGGAACGTGGCTCCCTCTCAGACTCAGTTTGTGGCTTCCAAGTGGCATCTAGATCATCAGAAGGGGGCTTGGCGAAGAACTTGATGGACTACCCCTCCTTTTCCTTGCTGGGGATTTGGAAGACAATGGATCTTCTGAATGAGTGGCTTCTTCTTCTACCTCTGCATGAGGCTCAATTTCCTGAACTGCCCCTACTTCAGGAGGAACAACAACTACTATTGCGGGCGGTGGTTGCGGCTGTTGTTGTTGACCACTTATCTGCTGTGTTTCCTCCTGCGTTGATTGGGTACTACTTTGAGATAGCGATAAGTTTATCTCCGGCTCAGCATCACTGCTTTCCACCATTAGGCTGGCTACCTCTTCCCCACTCATGTGCTTGGGCCTGGGTTGGTGGGTTGGGTCCACTGATGCGGAGGTGCTGCCCCCAGCTTGCCCCCCGGACACCGCTGCTGCAGGCGCAATTTTTTTTTCCCCAAAAAGGTATTGGCCGGCACACCAGACTTCAGTGTCACTTGCTTCTTCTGTTCCTTCTTCTTCTCAATAGCAACTTTCTTGGTACTGGAGGACCTGGTACCTGCTTTCTTTGGGCCCATCTTCTTCAGATGTCAGCAGCACTCAGTTGCAGAGATGTCTGGTCAGGTCACACGTCACGTTGTGTTGTGTGTACAGCAGCAGGATGTCTGTCTGGAAGTGCAACAGGCAATGATGAGAGACACACCTCCTCCTCAGTCTTTGTGCACCTAAAAGCAAAAAAGCCAGAACATCAGTCAAACATAGCACAAATCAAACAAATAGAATATAGAACTTAGTGTGTGGTGGCCTCAATTATTAAATTTCAGAAACTCTGTGAACAACAACACACAGTGTAGCCATTTATGAGACGTTGACAACAAGGCCAGGGCTTTCCTGGCTACTGTGTAGTGCTAGTGTACACTCTGGAAGAATAAGAATAGTAAAGAACAAAAACTAAAATGTACTGGAGCATGTTTGGCCTAAATTTGTGCATCACGTGGGATGTATTATATAGCAGCATCAGGGAGCTGCAGCTGGCAATGGGGATGGATTTGGAAGCAGTAAGACAAGAGGAAAAATGGAAAGACACGCAGGCCTATGTGGCAAAAACAGCACACTAATAACTACCACAACAAAATGGCCCCCAGAAACATGGTGACTCACAGGCACAAGGCACGGCAAACAATGAACTCAAGCAGGCCTATATATGGGCAGACAAAGGATGCCTTATAAAACACACACAGCTTTAATGCAAAAACTAAAATCCACATGGCTAAAAACACTTTGGAAAGTTAGACAACCACTACAACAACACAATTATAATTACACAGTACACACGCAAAAAAGGCATTTATTTAACACACCCAAAAAGTGAAATAGTCAGACCCTCCAAAAAAAACCACATTTCGCAATTCAATTGAATCAATTCAATGCCATCCATGGCCTAAATGATGCCAAAATTCCACAGACTACACAGAAACAGTTTTATGCACCCATGGTGACTACCTCTGGGCCTACTGGCATACTGGGCCGCAAGCTTGGAGGCCTATGGCAAAAGCACAGTGGCTGGTTTAACAAAATGGCCGCCGCCCACATGGCCAGGCCACCAAAAATAACAAAAAAGTGAAGACAAAGGACAGGACCAGGCAGTTGGAGACTCTGGGCAACTTGCTACCTCTTGGAAAAAATTGTAAAACAAAAAAAAAATGACTCCTTGCTCACCAAACTACATCTAAATGACAACCTGAGGAGTTTTTTGTGCAAAATGAACTAAATCAACATTTTCGAGAAGGTTTAATGATGCTCGAGAGATATTGTTCGCCAGATTGTAAATTCTGCGTGTTCGGCATCGCGATCGTCACAAAATGTCGTTATCGCGCGCGCGAAAACGTACATTGAGCGCGCGAAGAAGATAAAAAGTGTAAGTCCGCGTTGTCGCGCAGTGCGGACTTGCCCAAAGTCCGCGAGCTGAACGCCCAGGGTTACTTACTGGCTGAAAAGGCCTATTTATTTAACAAACACCCAAAAAAATAAAATACGCCCCAAAAGCCACATTTTGCAAATCAATCCAATGCCATCCATGGCCTAAATTATGTTACAATTCAACAGACAACACAGAAACAGTTTTTATGCACCCATGAGGATGACTACCTCCGGGCCTACTGGCACACTAGGCCGCAAGCTTGGAGGCCTATGGCAAAAGCACAGTGGCTGTTCACACAAAATGGCCGCCAACACATGGCCAGGCCACCCAGAACAACAAGAAAAGGAACACAAGACAGACAATGCAGGCCTATGGCAAAAGCACAATGCCTGGCTTTACAAAATGGCCGCCACCCACATGGCCAGGCCACCCAAAATAACAAAAAGTGAAGACAAAGGACAGGACCAGGCAGTTGGAGACTCTGGGAAACTTGCTACCTCTTGGAAAAAATTGTAAAACAAAAAAAAAATGACTCCTTGATCACCAAACTACATCTAAATGACAACCTGAGGAGTTTTTTGTGCAAAATGAACTAAATCAACATTTTCGAGAAGGTTTAATGATGCTCGAGAGATATTGTTCGCCAGATTGTAAATTCTGCGTGTTCGGCATCGCGATCGTCACAAATTGTCGTTATCGCGCGCGCAAAACGTACATTGAGCGCGCGAAGAAGATAAAAAGTGTAAGTCCGCGTTGTCGCGCAGTGCGGACTTGCCCAAAGTCCGCGAGCTGAACGCCCAGGGTTACCTACTGGCTGAAAAGGCCTATTTATTTAACAAACACCCAAAAAAATAAAATACGCCCCAAAAGCCACATTTTGCAAATCAATCCAATGCCATCCATGGCCTAAATTATGTTACAATTCAACAGACAACACAGAAACAGTTTTTATGCACCCATGAGGATGACTACCTCCGGGCCTACTGGCACACTAGGCCGCAAGCTTTGAGGCCTATGGCAAAAGCACAGTGGCTGTTCACACAAAATGGCCGCCAACACATGGCCAGGCCACCCAGAACAACAAGAAAAGGAACACAAGACAGACAATGCAGGCCTATGGCAAAAGCACAATGCCTGGCTTTACAAAATGGCCGCCACCCACATGGCCAGGCCACCCAAAATAACAAAAAGTGAAGACAAAGGACAGGACCAGGCAGTTGGAGACTCTGGGAAACTTGCTACCTCTTGGAAAAAATTGTAAAACAAAAAAAAAATGACTCCTTGATCACCAAACTACATCTAAATGACAACCTGAGGAGTTTTTTGTGCAAAATGAACTAAATCAACATTTTCGAGAAGGTTTAATGATGCTCGAGAGATATTGTTCGCCAGATTGTAAATTCTGCGTGTTCGGCATCGCGATCGTCACAAATTGTCGTTATCGCGCGCGCGAAAACGTACATTGAGCGCGCGAAGAAGATAAAAAGTGTAAGTCCGCGTTGTCGCGCAGTGCGGACTTGCCCAAAGTCCGCGAGCTGAACGCCCAGGGTTACCTACTGCCTGAAAAGGCCTATTCAAACACCCAAAAATATAAAATACCACCCCAAAACCCACATTTTGCAAATCAATCCAATGCCATCCATGGATGCCCGGCCTACATGATGTTTAAACTTTAAATTCAACAGACACCACAGAAACATGCACCCATGGGTACCTCTGGCTCTAGTCCGGGCCTACTGGCTGAAATTCCAATCAAAGAAAAACAACTAGGCCCCTGCCGAAACTACAGGCCACAACAATACATTTTAAAAACTATGGAAATACCACAAAAAAATGTAGGTACAAACAAGCCCCAATAAAACAAACAAGTACACCAATTCTCCAACTTACTTGTAAAATCTCAAATCCAAGAGTCCTCAAATCCAATCCAATGATATGATGCAGCAGACAGACACAAAAAGTGATCCTTCCAGCTCCAAATCCAAATGAAAGTGAACAGCACATGGACAAAGCACTGGGAGGAGCCTGCTGGACAGGAACAGGAAGTTTGAGAATCAGGGGCACTTCCTTCCTCTTGGAAAAAAAGAAAAAGGACTCCTTGCTCACCAAACTACATCTCTAAATGACAACCTGAGGAGTTTTTTGTGCAAAATGAACTAATTCATCATTTTCGAGAAGGTTTTATGATGCTCGAGATATATTCTTCGCCAGATTGTAGTTTCTTCGTGTTCGGGATCGCGATCTTACCAACACTGCCGCCGGAAGTCAGATCGCGCGTCCGAATGACGTGTTCGCGTTCGCACACTCTCGCGGGATCGTGCGGCCGGATTCCAAATCTCGTGGCGCCCGCGAACGGATAGGAAGTCGCGTCGGCGAACGCAGAATCACGGTAGGTCGTTACCGCGCGCGCGAGAACGTATATTGAGCGCACGAAGAAGAAAAACAGCTACGCTACGCCGCAAATTGCGTAGTGCACGGTAACTTCGCGTTCTACGCGAATCGCGAAGTTACTGCAACTTCGCAAGCTCCGCGAGCGTAGCGTAGTTCACCGCCCAGGCTTACTGCTATGGCTTTGGATTTTGTAAAGACAGGGAAAATTTGTCTACATAGGTTAAAGACTGATTATAACAATGTTTTCATCGGTACCAGTGAATGTGAACATAATTTCTTAATTCTTGGAGGTTGGGGACTCAAAGGAGGAACGGATTCAGTTTTTCCTGGAATCTATTATGTGTGTGGGAATAAGGCTTATTTTAGGCTTCCTGCACGGTGGTATGGAAGTTGTTATTTTGGAATAGTATTTCCAAAAATATACCACATAAAAAGAAACACTGGGAGCAATGAAAATAATGGCGAATTAACTCGTAGCAAAAGAGCTAGTTTTTCTGAAATTGTAGGTGATATATTTGGTGCATTGATACCTTCAGTGGGAGTAATTCTGAACTCAAGAAGAATATGTAAATTATCTACAGTGGTTGATCGTTTATCAACGGATTCTGCTGGAGGTTTTCTAATGATTAATGTGGAAATGGTTGCGATTAGATCTATGGTTATGCAAAATCGACTTGCTCTTGACATTATATTGGCAAAAGAGGGCGGAGTCTGTAAATTATTGAAGACAAAGCACTGTTGCACTTACATACCTGATAAAAGTGCAGAAATTGGAACGTATATACAGAATATAACAAAACTTGAGAAGGAACTAAAACCACTGGAAAATGACAGTGTATGGGAAAGATTGACAAATAGTATTGCGTCAATTGGTACCTGGTTTGCTAATATAGGGAGAGGACTTATAGGTAAAATATTAGTACCCTTGGCAGGGATAGCAATAATAGTATTAGCAATAATAATATGGTGCAAATGTTGTAGAAAGAATGAATCGTATAATGTGACAGGAAAAGGAAAGAAACGAAAGTTTGACGAAATAGAACTTGAAGATTTGAGAAGTGAATTATATAAGAAACTGAAAGGGGACGTGAAAAATAGAAAGTGTAAAAGTGAAAATGAAACTATTTTATGCTAAAAGTTGGCATCTGGTTGTGGGTAGTATTTGATGGCTCAGAAATGCCATCTGAGAGGGGATTGATGGAGCAAGGACTCACAAATGAGACTTGTTCGGAGGCAATCTCCTCACAGTATTAATTTATTAAACTTTGTATTGTTCATACTAACTCTTGCATACACCAACATAAGTAGCAAGGAAGCTTGCCTATGTGTTTAAACTAACAAATAACGCTTGTCTGTTCTAAAATGGCCGCTAAAACGCGGGAACTTTACTGCGCATGTCTCAACCATATCACGTGGTGTGACGTCTTTCTTTGCTTGGTGGGAAAATCCTGCTACTGCGCAGTGTGTATTAAAATGGCTGCTTAATGTTTTCACGTGCTACAGCTTGCTCTTGTGTTGTAATTAAATTGTCGTTTTCTTAACGCTATTAATGCGGGATAGAATTTATAAGTAAATGGGAATAGAGTAGAAAGAGTGGGTATACAGTGAAACATTTTATTTGTGATTTTAATATTTTCTTCTTTGACTTTTATTAGTTTGTAAATTGGGCCTGGGATTGGTGAACTGAAACTCGAGAGACAATGATACTGCGCATGCATCCTGCATGGCTGCCAAGAGAAAAGGATGAAGTCAACCTGGACGTCGTCCAAGGCCATGACCTGATGGCCAATACTGCTGTACCCATGATGTCCCCACTAAACAGCAACAATGTACATGAACAATGTATAAACTTTGTCGTGAGACGGGTGGGAAATAAAGGAAATGTATTAAAATTGATGGGCGGTATTTTTAAAACAATGGGCTTTAGGAAATTGAACTAAATCAATATGGTGTGAGGATCAACCTCCTGTCCCCGTCCAATCAGAAGTAGTGGTCCCATATTTTTGCAACATTAATGGGAGGTACATGGGCGTAGAAGGGTATAATAGATATAGAATTAGCTAATTAGATAGCCATTAGCCATTGAGCTCCAGACCGACAAGCTGATCGATTGCAGAGAGAACCGCTGTCCAGAGAGTTCCTGAGGAGGGGGCGGCGGGGTCCATTAGAAGGAAGACACGGGAGAATCGAGGAGAAGCGGAGTATCAGAGAGGGGAATGACGCAGGTGTCGTAGGTAGAGAGGTCACCGGTCCTGTCCCGAACCAGGAGGAGGTCTTTGCTCTTCATCCTTCTTGGGTCCTATTTTCCAACTCCTTGGCCGAGGGGTTTGTTTCTCGCACTTTAGGTAAATATACATGCAACCTATAGTTGCGCTGCTGTCTCTATCTTCTCCTTTCTGAGGGACCGTCATTAATCGATAATTGATAGTCTATGCTTCATCCTTGATATGCGAATTAAGTATCATGCAATTCTGTACTTTACTCTGCTAAATCTTCAGATAAACATTTGAAAACTTCCTGACTCAGTGATTATTTCAGGATTATGAATTGTAATGAATGTCACTCATTTTAAACTTCCCAATTAGCAAAGGATTCATTGGTAAGTCATTACTCTTCAATCAGAAAAGTAATTGGTAGCAGGGAATTTTTGATAAAGAGTACAACTGACTCACCAGCGTGAAATACTAGCGTAGTATGAATGAATGGGCCAAGTGAGTATCTGATGTATGAATGCTCGTTGCTAGTATCGCGCTGGATCACCCTGAAACCGGTCCCAGGATGCTTGTTTCCGGGCCAGGGAGGACCTGGCTTGCCAGTTCAGGCTGGACTGTTCCGACAGGGTCAAGATTGATTTGCGTATGGCTGGGTCTGAACTGGGGTGGCGAAGTGAGCTAAGGAACGATGATGGATTCAACCCAGATCTGTGACTGGAGGGTGAGTGTCTAAAAAGTTTCTGCGCTCCGTCCATCATCTCCTTGTGTTTGCTTTATCTAGTCCCTTCTTCAGCAGAATTTCAGTTTCATACTATGACTGCGAATCTGCTTGGAGAGAACTCTGGGAAAAATAAAAGTTATATTGATTTTATAATCTCAGTCAGTAGGCAGCACAGCTATTCTTCAAGTCATACAAGTTTCTGAGACTCTAGAGCTACCACTCAGGTTACAGAGACTTTAGAAGTTCAAACAGCAGATATAACTGTTAGACGAATCTTATGAGTGTCACCTCAGACAGTACTATTAATAGTAATGTTATGCAAAAATCCTTTACACTAGTCTGAGATTTTTTAAAAATACATTTCTTTCAGAAATACAGGTTTTTCATTTTGTTTAATTAACTCACTTCTCCAAACAAAACCTTGCCGATTTTTTAAAAATAACTTTTTGACCCAGAAAACCAGCTTTCTGTTTAGTAAACCCACAGGTCTCGTCTGCAAATGCCTGCTTCTCATTTCCACTCAATACTTTTTTACTACTAACCCACATGGATAGACTCAGCCTCATGTGCCCAAGTGTTAAAATCACGTCACAGATGCCTTTAGAATGCTTTTGGCAGCCACTAAATATCAGGAATGTCCAAAATTCTTAAGAGTATATTAGCAACACCATTATTCCTGAAATTTCCACGACATACCAAAGGGGCACTTTGTATAGCAGTCACCATTATTCCTCCAATAAACATAAATTGCCAGTGTGAGCAACCTGATGCCAAGGTAACCATAATAACTGAAATTTCCAGAGTATGGCAACGAAGACCTCCTTTTCCCAGGGCCACCATAATGCCTAGAATGGCCATCGTAAGCCAAAGAGTAACACCTTATAGCAAGGGCAATATTATCCATAGAATTTAAAAAATATGCCCAGGGGGAAATTGTGTGTCAGTTGCACCAGATGAGAGAGAGTGAGGTGAATCACCAGATCGCATTTAGGGACATATTTGCAATAGAATGGCGTAGCGCGGCGTTAAGCTAACAGTGCTAACGCCACGCTCCGCCATTCTGAAAACACAGGGATGCGCCGTATGTACAATGATATGTTATACACATTTATAAAGCGCATGGCTGCCACAGCAACAGGGCATCCCAGCGCTAGCAAACAGGTAGCCAGAGAGAGAGGCTAGATGGAAGAGAAAAGCCAGGTTTTAATCAGTTTCCTGAATGCCCAAAATATGGTGCACCCCTGCGTTTTCTTTAGCGCTGGCGCTAAATCCGGCTGCCTAGCACCAATGCAGGCACCCTTGCACCGTAGTGCAGCACACATAGAAGTTGCAAATCGTCATTTTTTTAAATTATTGTTTATGTGCAGGAAGGAACACCTTCCTGCACAAAAACAATTATTCATGGAGATTGGCTGTATCTATGTGTGCTGCACAATGCAGCACACATAGAAACAGCAAAAAGGAGGTGAAATTAATCATTTCTTCTTGTTTCGCCATGTTAAGACCAGGTTATTTTTGGTCTTAATTTTGGCGCTGCCCCATATTTATGCCATTCTTGTAAATAAAGGGAGCATCAAAATCAATGAGTGTTGCCGCAGAACACCCACTGCAACACCCATTGCCCGCCCCTTTCACGCTAAGGGGCCGATTCCGATCTCGGTCGGAGGCGCACCCAATACCATTCGGTCGGGAAAAAAGCCATGCGAAAGCCTGTTTCCCGACCGATCCGTACAGCACACCGAACGAGCAAGTACGATGCGCACAACAGCAAAGAATCCGGCCGAGCCGTACTCACCCAAACCAGGTCCTGTTCTCCGACCGAGGCGAATCCGGAAACGCCGAATCTAGTCGCACGGAAGGAAAAATGCAGCCCCGTCCGGCCGGACAAGTACGATGCGCTTTCCGTACGCGCCGAACCCGTCGCTACGCACGGCACGTCAAAGCATCCGGGAGAGGCGCACATAAGCTCCGATTCGCGCCACAACACGATCCACGGCTCCGAGACGAACACGGCAGCGACGAGGACGACGCGAAGCGACGAGGACGAGGCGAAGCGACGAGGACGAGGCGAAGCGACGAGGACGACGCGAGCAACGAGAAGGACGAACGACACGAACCAATCATGAATCCCTTCGTCCCGATCATACCAATATTCTACATTTACTACCGGAACAGGCACGGACGCGTACGGCGCAGAAGGTAAGCCAGACACTAACCACAAAACACATACAACACGTACACGACACATCACACACACACACAGGGATGCAGAATATACTTACACCAGCAACAGCAGCACCATAGGGGCGGGATGCCCATCACCAATGCCACATATGCACACAGGGGCCTGAATGCGCACCACCACCCCTACCCAGGGGTGGCATGATGCCTACCACCACTACCACCCTCACCCAGGGGGGCAGGATGCCTACCACTACTACCACCCTTAGCCAGGGGGCAGGATGCTTACCACTACTACCACCCTTAGCCAGGGGGCAGGATGCTTACCACTACTACCACCCTCACCCAGGGGGGCAGGATGCCCACCACTACTACCACCCTCACCCAGGGGGCAGGATGCCCACCACTACTATCACCCTCACCCAGGGGGGCAGGATGCCTACCACTACTACCACCCTCACCCAGGGGGGCAGGATGCCCACCACTACTACCACCCTCACCCAGGGGGGCAGGATGCCTACCACTACTACCACCCTTAGCCAGGGGGGCAGGATGCTTACCACTACTACCACCCTTAGCCAGGGGGCAGGATGCTTACCACTACTACCACCCTCACCCAGGGGGGCAGGATGCCCACCACTACTACCACCCTCACCCAGGGGGCAGGATGCCCACCACTACTACCACCCTCACCCAGGGGGGCAGGATGCCTACCACTACTACCACCCTTAGCCAGGGGGGCAGGATGCTTACCACTACTACCACCCTTAGCCAGGGGGGGCTGGATGCCTACCACTAGTACCACCCTCACCCAGGGGGGGCAGGATGCCTACCACTACTACCACCCTTAGCCAGGGGGCAGGATGCCTACCACTACTACCACCCTCACCCAGGGGGCAGGATGCCCACCACTACTACCACCCTCACCCAGGGGGGCAGGATGCCTACCACTAGTACCACCCTCACCCAGGTGGGGCAGGATGCCTACCACTAGTACCACCCTTAGCCAGGGGGCAGGATGCCTACCACTACTACCACCCTCAGCCAGGGGGGCAGGATGCCCACCACTACTACCACCCTCACCCAGGGGGCAGGATGCCCACCACTACTACCACCCTCACCCAGGGGGCAGGATGCCCACCACTACTACCACCCTCACCCAGGGGGCAGGATGCCTACCACTACTACCACCCTCACCCAGGGGGGCAGGATGCCCACCACTACTACCACCCTCACCCAGGGGGGCAGGATGCCTACCACTACTACCACCCTTAGCCAGGGGGCAGGATGCCCACCACTACTACCACCCTCACCCAGGGGGGCAGGATGCCCACCACTACTACCACCCTCACCCAGGGGGGCAGGATGCCTACCACTACTACCACCCTTAGCCAGGGGGCAGGATGCCCACCACTACTACCACCCTCACCCAGGGGGGCAGGATGACCACCACTACTACCACCCTCACCCAGGGGGGCAGGATGCCTACCACTACTACCACCCTTAGCCAGGGGGCAGGATGCTTACCACTACTACCACCCTCAGCCAGGGGGGCAGGATGCCCACCACTACTACCACCCTCACCCAGGGGGCAGGATGCCCACCACTACTACCACCCTCACCCAGGGGGGGCAGGATGCCTACCACTACTACCACCCTTAGCCAGGGGGGCAGGATGCCTATCACTACTACCACCCTTAGCCAGGAGGGCAGGATGCTTACCACTACTACCACCCTCACCCAGGGGGGGCAGGATGCCTACCACTACTACCACCCTTAGCCAGAGGGGCAGGATGCTTACCACTACTACCACCCTTAGCCAGGGGGGGCTGGATGCCTACCACTAGTACCACCCTCACCCAGGGGGGGCAGGATGCCTACCACTACTACCACCCTTAGCCAGGGGGGGCAGGATGCCTACCACTACTACCACCCTCACCCAGGGGGGCAGGATGCCCACCACTACTACCACCCTCACCCAGGGGGGGCTGGATGCCTACCACTAGTACCACCCTCACCCAGGGGGGGCAGGATGCCTACCACTACTACCACCCTTAGCCAGGGGGGCAGGATGCCTACCACTACTACCACCCTCACCCAGGGGGGGCAGGATGCCCACCACTACTACCACCCTCACCCAGGGGGGGCAGGATGCCTACCACTAGTACCACCCTCACCCAGGGGGGGCAGGATGCCTACCACTAGTACCACCCTCACCCAGGGGGGGCAGGATGCCTACCACTACTACCACCCTTAGCCAGGGGGGCAGGATGCCCACCACTACTACCACCCTCACCCAGGGGGGCAGGATGCCCACCACTACTACCACCCTCACCCAGGGGGGGCAGGATGCCTACCACTACTACCACCCTTAGCCAGGGGGGGCAGGATGCCTACCACTACTACCACCCTTAGCCAGGGGGGCAGGATGCTTACCACTACTACCACCCTCACCCAGGGGGGCAGGATGCCTACCACTACTACCACCCTTAGCCAGGGGGCAGGATGCTTACCACTACTACCACCCTTAGCCAGGGGGGCTGGATGCCTACCACTAGTACCACCCTCACCCAGGGGGGCAGGATGCCTACCACTACTACCACCCTTAGCCAGGGGGGCAGGATGCCTACCACTACTACCACCCTCACCCAGGGGGGCAGGATGCCTACCACTAGTACCACCCTCACCCAGGGGGGCAGGATGCCTACCACTAGTACCACCCTCACCCAAGGGGGGCAGGATGCCTACCACTACTACCACCCTTAGCCAGGGGGGGCAGGATGCCTACCACTACTACCACCCTCACCCAGGGGGGCAGGATGCCCACCACTACTACCACCCTCACCCGGGGGGGGCAGGATGCCCACCACTACTATCACCCTCCCCCAGGGGGGGCAGGATGCCTACCACCACTACCACCCCCACCCATAGGATGGACAATGCATGACACAACCAGCACACCACAACCCAGGGAATGCAAGAAGAAGACATCCCCCAACACCATGACAAGCGTGTGTAGACTGTGTGAAATGCCTACAACACCGAACATGACTTCTAACATACAATGTGACCCCCTAGCACATGTGCCACACAAATATGTGTGTGGCACACACAACGCAAGCAGGCCATGACCATTGTGGCAATGGGGTCCAAACCCCCATCATCACAGTGACCAAAAGGCAAGTGTGGGGTCCATAGCTGCAGCACATCTTGAACATTGTGGCAATGGGGTCCAAACCCCCATCATCACAGTGACCAAAAGGCAAGTGTGGGGTCCATAGCAGCAGCACATTTTGAACATTGTGGCAATGGGGTCCAAACCCCCATCATCACAGTGACCAAAAGGCAAGTGTTGACAAAGTAAGAGGTGCAACTGCCAAACTGCATGGATGATTCCTGGTCACAGAACAACAAACACATCAGTGGCAAAGTAGTGTATGTGTCCCATTGCAACATAAATTGGGGGAGCCAAATCCTGCAGTGCAAATAAGACATAACTTTGGCCATGTGCAGACAAACAACACTCATGGGGGCTGACACCGTCAACAATCATCAATGACACAATGACAGAAGTGACCATCCGAATGCAGACCCACATATTTGCACCAATGGGCACACACATGCAGATACCCTGTGGAGACTGCAGATGTGAGGCGAACAGATACCATACCATGGCAGCAATGGGACACACAATCAACAATTAGCAACAAATGAGGGCTCCCGTCCCATCAGCCTGGTCATGGAAGTGCCAACGGAATCATCAGCACAGATCCAACACACTTGTATAGCAATGTTGCACTGACAACACAGATGAGTCCTTCCCCATTGATGCCCAAACCTGCATGTTCACTGGAGATGGCCACACGGTCAGGGAAGTAGACGAATAGAACAATGGCAGGCACAACAGATGTGCAGGGGTGGAAGCCACAGATGTGAAGTTGCCAATGTAAGTAGGAAATCTCATTGCCAAATACTGAACACATGACACCCTCAGATGCTGCTATGGATGACATGGATACACCACAGGATAGGACACATAACCCCTGGACCACATGGGTTCCTGCACAGTAACACTTCATAATCATGAGACCAAATATCACCATCACTGCAGCAAGGGCATTGTTAGCATCATCAACATCATGTACATCAGAAGCAAAAGCACTAGAGAACAGAAAGTTGCTTTATTCAGCATATGTGGCATTAAAAGTAGAAGTCCGGTAGAACATAAACAAAGGCCAATGGCCAGTCCGTCAACAAAGTCACAAGTGGGTGACAGTGGCAGATGCCACCCTACACATGCCTGCACAAAACCAGGGACAATCCACTAGGAGGGGCAACCGGGGGGTAGGCCAGGCACCGCAGGGACAGGATCAGGGCTCACCAGGAGGAAGCAGGGAAGGGGTGGTGGGTGCTGGAGAGCCACTGACAACTGCAGTGGAGGTGTCTGACATGGTGTGTGCCGGCACAACTGGGGGGCATGGCTCAGATGTTGTGGGTGCCGGCACGACTGCAGTGGACCCTGCAGATGGAGTGGACAGGTCCGCCACTGCAGTGCCCAAGTCAGACAGGGTGGTAGTGGACTCCACTGCAGTGCCTACCACCAGGGGAGGAGAATGGGGAACAGGCAAGGTGGGCTGGACAGAGGGGGAGGACACCCTCACCACATCAGTGGCACAGACAAGCGCAGCGGAGGGTGTGGTGCCGGGAGAGCAAGTGGCAGGGGGAGAAGGCCGGAGCCTCTTGGGGATGGTATATCTGTGGGTGGGGGAACCTGGGGCAGGGTGTGGCGGGGGCACCTGTGGAGTGGGGGCCTGAGGGATGGAGGAAGGTGACCTGGTGCTTGAGCTGCAGGGCGGCGGCGGGGTCTTGCTCTTACCACTCCGGGGGACTTGCGGGTGGGGGCCTCAGTCTGTCTGCGCCTGGGGGAGGGTGTCCGGGGGCGAGGGGCACTCTGCTCCGTGTGGGGGCTTCCTCTTCCCCCTGGATGCTGGGGCAGCTGGATCGGAGGGGAAGAGGCCGAGGTCACTGAGGAAGAGGCACTGTGTCTTTGGGGTTGCAGGTGAGGCAAGGGAGGGTGCTTTGGAGGGAGAGGCAACTGAGGACTGTGCAGTGCCCGTGGATGCGTGTGTGTGTACCAGGGCCCCATCCCCTGTGAGTCTGGTTTCAGTCCCCTGACTGTGCGTGCGTGTGCGTTTAGTTTGTGGCGTGTGTGTCTGTGTGCTGGATGTGTGTGTGCTGGTGTGTGCCTGTGCCGGTGTGTGTGTGCTTGGGACGGGCAAGGTG
This sequence comes from Calotriton arnoldi, assembly GCA_963921515.1. Lineage (NCBI taxonomy): Eukaryota > Metazoa > Chordata > Amphibia > Caudata > Salamandridae > Calotriton > Calotriton arnoldi. Next base: position 146,746 of record CAWUFW010001936.1, on the reverse strand, counting down.
CTGGGGAGTGTGGATGGAGCAGAGGCAGGAGGGGTGAGGGACTGTCTGAGGAGGGACACTGCTGCCGTCAGGGAGGAGTCCATGGACCTGTTGCCCCTCTGTAGGTCAGACATGCCCGATGAGATGCCCTCCATGAACGACACCAGCTGAGTCAACAGTGCGGTGTGCGCATGGAGGACACTCAGCATGGCTGTCTGCCCTACATGGAGCTGGCGAAGGAGGTACACAGACTCCTCACTCAGGGCAGCAGGGGACACAGGGGCAGGGGTGCGGTGCCTGGGCCAAAGGAGACACGCTCCCGAACATGGGAGCCTCCACGGACCTTGGGAATGGGAGCCGATGGGAGGGCGGTGGTGGTGCTGGTGGTGGCGGGGACAGCAACACTAGCTGGGGTGTGGTGGCTGCTGACACCCGCCTCCACAAGGGAGTCATCCTCCGAGTTGCTCTGGTCCTCAGCTGAGGTGGATGGTGCTGAGGATTCCTCGGTGTGGCTCCCCTCGCCCTCCGTGCCACTGGGTCCCTCCGACCACTCCTCGGCTGCTGACCCAGTCTGGCTCTCTGGCTCCTCCTGGTCCGTGGAGCTGTCCCCTTCCGTGGCCGTGGATGTATCTGCAAACAATGGGGAAACAGACAGACATCAGTCACCTGCACCAAACGCACACACCACTGTGAGCACAGCACATCACAGAGCAAGCCCTGGCATCATTAGTTGTACATTGCTAAAAGTGCCCTAACTGAACAGGAGAAGCCAATTGTCAGTCTGATGCCAAGCATGGCACTCACATCCCACATGGCCTTGCACCCATCTGTCTGGTGTCTGTTGGATTGCAACACCCCAGTGTGGACACATGCACCAAGTACACAGTAGTTGGACAGTGCAGAGGACACGGTGTGGACACATCACAGCTCTTGCCACTGAGTGAGTACAGGTTTCCGGATGAAAGGGATGCCCAGAGTCAAATAGGAAATGCATGTGATGCATACCAGCGACAGACACCATGATGCACCCATGTCCTGATAGCCAGCGCCACTATGGTGTGCATGTAGCACATGTCACTCCCCTGCAGGACCACAAATAAGTTGACACATGCCATGGCAGAGGCATGACTGCTAAGTCATACATCACTGTCTCAGTGATGTATGACTTGGCAGCCAGACAACAACACTATGCACTGTGTCACAATAGTAGGTCATGGGGAGTGCAAGTCCTGGAGCTGCACAAGTGCACATGTACATCCCCCACACAACACATCATCTCAACCCTCATCTGTCCAGGTCACACCTATTGGACATATGGGAGACCTGTGACACTACCCTCTGAACCTGAGCCCCTCACAATTTGCTGTGAATGGGGAACAGCTGCCTGAACATCACATTCGCATACCCCAGTCTGCACGGGCAGCTGATCAAACACCTATGTGACACACAAGTATCGTCTCCTATGGTCACATCTCCAGGGGCATGCTGAGCCCCTACTAAGAAACACCCCAGCAGTCCTGGCAACTAATCCACAGCACACTGACACAGAGGCAGACACCGGAGGGGTTAAATCACTGTGCACAATGTGTCAGCTGATACACGGGAGTGGGAGTACAGAGTGCATTGCATGGCCTGGAGTGGGCATGACTGTCCTGCTCCACATGAATGAGGGATGTGCCCTGGACAGTGGATAGCTGGCTATGTATGTGTGACACACGTAATCTGCACACTCCTGGGGCACAAACATTGTTCCCACCCGCTGCATGGGCATGTGCCACATACCCCAGGCACATGTGGTGGCTCAGCTCAGCAAGTGGACCGCATATCAAAGCAACACGCAGATCACATGTCCAAACCCAGGCGTTGTGTGAACAATGGACCCACCCATGATGCCCACAACAGAGTTAGGGAAACAGATGCTGTCCCCCACCTTTAGTGAGGCAAACTGCAAGGACACAGTCCCAAGTGACACAATTCCCTGACTGTGAGGGCCACACCTGGGTATCAGATGAGCAGTGGGCAGTGCACAATAGAGGGACATGGCTCCTGGACAACATGACTGCTGCACTGTGGCAGTTGCACCAGGCCAGAGGAGGGCACAAAGCATGTAATACAGAGTTCACAGTGCAGTCTTTGACTCACCCCCTCCTTGCTGCTGTCTGGCCTTCAGCTGCCCATCCAGGTCTGGAAAGACCACCGCCAGGATCTGGAGCATGTGGGGGGTCAGGGTCCGTGTTCCGCCCCTCCTGCGAGGAGGCGACAGCTTCAGCTGGACCCGTGCAATCCTCCGGGTCCAGCCCCGAAGGTCCTGCCACCTCTTCTGGCAGTTGCGGATCCGGCGCTTGTAGACCCCCACGGACCGGACAGCCCGGACGATGTCCTTCCAGATTTCCTGCTTCCGATGGGCATTAACCTGTCAGGATGACAAAGTGAAAAGGCCATTACCACACATGCAACATATCCGTGCATGACACAGTTGTATATACATGTCTCAATCACAGGGGCACATGATGTACACAGGCAGTGCAAAGCTGCCCATGGACAGTTTGCCAGACGTCACTACATGGTAGCATTGCATGGGAAGTAAAACCATGTTCAAATGCACTGTCACTGCACCATACCTGTCCAGTGCAAGTCACTACACACTATGGGGGGTGACAACTACTCAGTGAGCCTGCTAGCCAGTGGCGTGCAGACTCTCAGCCTTGCTAGTCAGACAAAATGCACATTCAGAAAGGCAGTGCACAGAACACTCACCTGCTCCCCTGGTGTCCCATACAGCTTGCTGTACTGTGGAAGTAGGCTGTCCAGCAGGGCCTGGTTCTCTTCAAGGCTGAAGGCTGGGGCTCTCTCCACAGTACGTGCCATTGCAGGGTCCAGAGGGGCAGAGACAGCAGCAGTGCAGTGGCAGATGTCGTCCTGGAGCATGTAGTGCAGGCAAGTGGGCTCTCAGGGGAACAGCCAGCAATATATATGTGCTGGAGAGGCAGATACTGTCCCTTGTGTCCAAAGTGATAGGTCCAAGTCGTTTGCATCTTCTGAATCTGGCCAATCCATGGAATAGCAGCACCAAAACACGCCCACAGCATCCTTCAAATCTTCAACTTCATGACATACATGATTTTGCAACATTGTTGTGGGTGACCAACTGATTTTCCAGCAACCGACTCGTTCGAAATTCGAAAACGCGTCCGTTGCCAGGCAAGCCCATTGTCAATGGGTGCGCACCGATCGGTCCATTGCGGTACAACGCGCACAGGGGTACAACGCGGACCCGCACACATTGAAAGCAATGGGCCGGCCGGAGGCACCGATCGGTCCATTGCAGTTCAACGCGCACAGGGGTACAACGCGTACCCGCACACATTGAAAGCAATGGGCCGGCCGGAGGCACCGATCGGTCCATTGCAGTTCAACGCGCACAGGGGTACAACGCGTACCTGCACACATTGAAAGCAATGGGCCGGCCGGAGGCACCGATCGGTCCATTGCGGTACAACGCGCACAGGGGTACAACGCGTACCCGCACACATTGAAAGCAATGGGCCGGCCGGAGGCACCGATCGGTCCATTGCAGTTCAACGCGCACAGGGGTACAACGCGTACCCGCACACATTGAAAGCAATGGGCCGGCCGGAGGCACCGATCGGTCCATTGCAGTTCAACGCGCACAGGGGTACAACACGTACCCGCACACATTGAAAGCAATGGGTCGGCCGGAGGCACCGATCGGTCCATTGCAGTTCAACGCGCACAGGGGTACAACGCGTACCCGCACACATTGAAAGCAATGGGCCGGCCGGAGGCACCGATCGGTCCATTGCTGTTCAACGCATCACTGTACATGTGACTGGCATATGTCAGCATGCCTGTCTCAAATGGACATATGCCAGCCACAGATAGCTCCCAGGGAGTGAGGGGCACACCTACATCACGACAGCCTGTCCAAACTTTATCATAAGGCATGTAAGGCTGCATTTCCTATTGTGTGTATGTTGGTGTACATGTTGTCCTGTGGGTGTCACCTGTGGGCAGCCACCCCCAGGCTGTGCACGTGTTCATGGGGACAGGATCCTGGGTGTTACGTGTACGTGACCACTGTGATGTGCAACTGTTCATATCTGTGCATGTGCCATGGTCACATTTCACAGTGGTGTATGTGTATGTCATGTCACATACCCCGTGAGTCCCATCTGGGACGGTATGTTTGAGCCAGGGTGTCCCAGTGGCACAATAGTGATGGTCCTCCACAGTCTTTGTGCATGTGGTGTTTACAATGTCTCTGATTTCATGTGCACAATGGGAGACAGTCTCCACATCCACGTTGTGTGTGCATGGACTCTGATGTTGTGCGTGTGTGTCACAGACGTCCATGTCTGTCCTGCCGTGGCAAGTGGGGCCACTACCTGTGGGGGTCATGGTTGTTTTGCTGTGGTGTATACATGATACTCCATGTAATGCCAGTGTCCATGTGGCATTACAGGGTCCCTGGGAATGTACCTGTCATTGAGCTGTGGTGCCTGGGGCACATCTGTCCTCACATGTCCCTGTGGGGGTTATTGTGACACGGCAGCAGGAGATGGGAACTGTGACACGGCCTCATGATATCCAATGGGCCAACCTGGGACTAATTGATGCCACCTGTTGGACCGTGTTGACAGATGTTGGCCATGTATGTACCATACATGTCCTTCCGGTACTGCACACTTCATGTAGTTGTGCCTCATAATGATGTATGTTGGGATCTTGAGTGTGTTCAATGCCACATATGTGGGGTGACTGACAATCTTGCTTACTTCTCCTCTGCACTGCAGGGCTCCTGCTGTCCATCGGCCATTCCCAGACCTGGCAACGATGGTGGAACGGGACAGCATCCGACGGTACCGCTTCACCAGGCAGCTGATTGAGGATTTGGCAGTGCAGTTGTCCCCACATTTGCAGCCTGGCCGGCCGTATCCTACAGCGCTGACCCCCAAGGTGAAGGTGATGGCAGCCCTACACTTCTTTGCCACTGGTACCTTCCAACATACTGTGGCGACTGCTGGTGGGATGTCACAGACCATGTTCAGCCGTGTGCTCCGCGATGTTTTGGTGGCAATGTTGCTCTTCCTGAACCGGTACATCTATTTCCCTAGACTGCGACGACTCACTGACGTGAAGAGTGACTTTTATGCCCTGGGGAGGATGCCGCATGTCATTGGCTCCATTGATGGGACACATGTGGCTTTGGTACCACCACAGGCCCAGGAGCAGGCCTACAGGAACCGCAAGCACTACCACTCGGTCAATGCACTGGTGGTGTGTCTTGCAGACATGACCATCACACACGTGTGTGCCCGTTTCCCTGGTTCAGCACACGATGCCATTGTGATGAGGAGTAGTCGCATCCCCAGGATGATGGCACAGATGCAGAACCAGCGTGCCTGGCTTGTCGGTGTGTACTGACTTTGTGCCATTGTGTGTGATCTGATCTGTAGTATTCCGCCCACTTTTCCAAGTCAGCTAATGTGCACTTGTCTGTCCGTAGGTGACTCGGGATACCCCAACATGCCGTGGTTGCTGACACCCCTCAGGAACCCTGTGACACCTGCCCAGATGCGCTACAATGAGGCACATGGTCGGACCAGGAGAGTGATTGAGCGGACCTTTGGTCTCCTGAAGAGCCGCTTCCGCTGCCTGGACAAGACCGGAGGGTCCCTCCCATATGCCCCTGCGAAAGTGTGCAAGATTATCATCGTCTGCTGCATGCTCCACAACCTGGCAGTGCGGAAGGAGTTGCCTCTCATCCAGGATGACAATGACCAACATCCACCACCTGTGGAGGATCCTGGCCTGGACCACGATGCCAGTGACGATGATGATGGTGATGGTGATGTCCGCACACAGCTCATCACCAACTTCTTTAGCTGAATGTGAGTATCCTGAGGTGTCATGTCAATGATGTGAGTTGGCATGATGTGTGGGTGGTGCTCTGGTGCTGTTGGAGTGTGTCCATGGGCCACTTGACTGGATGTGTGTTGCGATGTGTGGTGACAGGTGGGCTGTACTCCCCAACAGTGTTGACATGCTAACTTGGTTCTGGGTGGGTATCTTGTAACATGTATTGTGCATGTGTTTTGCTGTTCTGTCCTGTACTCCATTGCTTTTGACTGTGTGTCATTTCTGTCCTTCACAGGGTACTTTCAGATTCGTTTGGTCAACTGTGTCCACCGACGACGTGATTGCACATCCAGGCTGGTAGCTGTTGTGTCCCTACAGGTGATGTGCGCCACACCCATGGACTTCCTTCCGTCTACAGTTGTTGACTGTGTGCCCGCTGCCAGGTGGGGTTACCTTGCATCTGTAGTGGTTACGGCATGTTGCAACTGTGTAATAAACCTGTGCTTCACTTTGTGATGTGCGTTGTCTGTGGTCACACATTTGACTGCCATTTGCTTACTGCACCTGTGGGCTACTTGACTACAACTGGGAATGGGTGTGGTGTCTGTGCATTGCACCGTCTTCCCTGGCAACATCAGTGTAGGCAATGAGTCAGATGGCCTAGGTGTGTATGTGTCGTGTAGCCCTGGTGGTGTGTCTCCCTCATGTGTGTCACGTTTCCTGTACTCACATGCCTGTGTTGTCCTTGCTGTTGCAGTTCGCATACACAGTGTAATTTTGCAGTTCATCATCCCCATAACAGCACCCACGTTGGAATCACGACAGAGGCAAGTATGGTGTATTAGTGTGTTTATTGTGATACATTTGTGTTAATAGTGCATAGGATGGGTTGTGCTGTACATGAATCTTGCAATCCCAAGTTCCTAGGTGAATTGAAAGTCCGGGTAGACAGGATCCCCAGTATCGGGGCCACAGTTGTCTGACACATTGGTCCAACTTGTACTCCCCATGCAATGTGTGGGAGTAGTGTTGCCGTCAACAGGGTGAACAGTCTGTGCACAAAGGCGAACATCCAGAACAGGTTCAGGCTTCCTGGGAGTTGCGCTTGGCCATCGGCCTCTCACTTTTCCCTCCTCGGACGACCCCTCTTCTTGGGGGGGGCCCTCAAGTGCAGGCTGCTGCGGTGCAGGGGACTCTCCGCCAGAGTCCTCCTCCCTCCCTGTGGCAGTTGCAGTTTGTTCGGCACCAGATGTTGTTGGCACACAGGGAGGTGTGGACTGGTTGCTGTTCATCTGGCGGAGGCATTGTAAAATGTCCCTGTGCACCGCCGTCATCTCATGCAGTGCATCCCACTTGGACTCCACGCGGGACATGTGTGAGTCCACACGGGACATGTGTGACTCCACGTGGGACATGTGGGAGTCCAAGCGGGCATGATGGGCAGCCTGCTGCTGTTTAATGTCTCTGAGGAGCCTCACTACCTGGCTGAGCTCTCCGGTGCTGGACTGGTACGCATCAGCTATGCGTACCAGTTGTGGGTCATCATGCACACCAGCAACGTCTGCAAGCAGCGACCTCTGTCTCCCACCCCTCCCACCACCCCTGCTGACATGTGCAGTGTGTGCAGTGGCACGCACAGATAACCCTGGTCCACCTTGGGGGTTGGTGGTGGTGGTGGTGTCCATGGCCCCAGGTTGGTCCAGGGTCACTGTGCTGGTGTTGCTCCTTATTCTGTCCATGTCGGCAGGGATGGTATTCGTGGTGACAGTCGTTGTAGGGGTGGGTGCAGGGGGTGCAGCTGGTGGTCCTGCTGGTGCTGCAGCTGGTGGTCCTGCTGGTGCTGCATGTTGACTTGCACCGGATGTGCCAGGTTGTTCTTCATCGTCCGAGGAGGACAGAGGCTGTACGACGCCAGTGAGCTCGGCATCCTCTTGAGCCTGGGACTGGGACTCCTCAGCGTCTTCTGCTGTGTCCCCATCATCACCTGTTTTTGGGAGACACAAACAATGTATGTCATGTTTCTGCAGGCATCAATGTTTGACACACATTACAGTTGTGACTGTGCCTCTGGGTGCGGGCCTGTACATTGCATTGTCCTGAGTCGTCACAGTCAGGGGTTGATATTGGTGTGGCACATTGTCCTGCATTATTTGGGCATTTCTATGTATTTTCTGGGGTGTGAACATGGTCTGCATTGGTTGTGTTTGGTTGACAGCCGGCCCTCCTTCCCACCCACCCAGCCAGTCAGTTATCCCACCATGGAACGTGCTTGCGTTGCAGGGAGTGTAAGTTGTCTCTCAGGATGTCAGTCAGTGGTGTCCTGCTGTTTGTTGGTGCACATTTGCCAGCAGGGCCTTGTGCTCCCCACAGCAGTAGCCAGTGTCAGCCATCTTGTGAGTCCTTCTCCACTCCCTGTGATGTGAGCATGGTTCAGGGTGGTGTTGATGGGACAGTTGTGGGGGTGAGCTATGTCTGTGACTACGACTCCCATCATGCCATTGCCTCCTCCCCCTTCCCAGCATGCCCATGCTTCCTTCCTTTTGACTCTGCTTCCCTGTGGGGTGGGCTGGCTGTGCTGACAGGATGGCTGGGAGTGTTGTCCTGGCAGTTGTTTGGCTAAGAGTCCCAAGAGTGTCCCTGTGCTTCACACAACATGACCCAGGGTGGTGGTTCTTTGTGGGATCTTGTGTTAGGATGGAGGGCATTGCATTCTACCAGGTGGGTACTGTGGAGTTTGTGTTGGGGTGTGTGTGAGGGGAGGTGCTTGTGACTATGGTCAGTGCTGCAAGTCCCCCTTCCCACCCAGCTAGCCAGATATCCCACCATGGAACGTGCTTGCATTGCAGGGAGTGTAAGTTGTCTCTCAGGATGTCAGTCAGTGGTGTCCTGCTGTTTGTTGGTGCACAGTTGCCAGCAGGGCCTTGTGCTCCCCACAGCAGTAGCCAGTGTCAGCCATCTTGTGAGTCCTTCTCCACTTCCTGTGATGTGAGCATGGTTCAGGGTGGTGTTGATGGGACAGTTGTGGGGGTGACCAATATCAGTGACTACGACTCCCATCATGCTATTGCCTCCACCCCCTTCCCAGCATGCCCATGCTTCCTTCCTTTTGACTCTGCTTCCCTGTGGGGTGGGCTGGCTGTGCTGACAGGATGGCTGGGAGTGTTGTCCTGGCAGTTGTTTGGCTGGAAGTCCCAAGAGTGTCCCTGTGCTTCACACAACATAACCCAGGGTGGTGGTTCTTTGTGGGATCTTGTGTTAGGATGGGGGCATTGCATTCTACCAGGTGGGTTCTGTGGAGTTTGTGTTGGGGGGGTGAGGGGAGGTGCTTGTGACTATGGTCAGTGCTGCAAGTCCCCCTTCCCACCCAGCTAGCCAGATATCCCACCATGGAACGTGCTTGCATTGCAGGGAGTGTAAGTTGTCTCTCAGGATGTCAGTCAGTGGTGTCCTGCTGTTTGTTGGTGCACATTTGCCAGCAGGGCCTTGTGCTCCCCACAGCAGTAGCCAGTGTCAGCCATCTTGTGAGTCCTTCTCCACTCCCTGTGATGTGAGCATGGTTCAGGGTGGTGTTGATGGGACAGTTGTGGGGGTGAGCTATGTCTGTGACTACGACTCCCATCATGCCATTGCCTCCTCCCCCTTCCCAGCATGCCCATGCTTCCTTCCTTTTGACTCTGCTTCCCTGTGGGGTGGGCTGGCTGTGCTGACAGGATGGCTGGGAGTGTTGTCCTGGCAGTTGTTTGGCTAAGAGTCCCAAGAGTGTCCCTGTGCTTCACACAACATGACCCAGGGTGGTGGTTCTTTGTGGGATCTTGTGTTAGGATGGGGGCATTGCATTCTACCAGGTGGGTTCTGTGGAGTTTGTGTTGGGGTGTGTGTGAGGGGAGGTGCTTGTGACTATGGTCAGTGCTGCAAGTCCCCCTTCCCACCCAGCTAGCCAGATATCCCACCATGGAACGTGCTTGCATTGCAGGGAGTGTAAGTTGTCTCTCAGGATGTCAGTCAGTGGTGTCCTGCTGTTTGTTGGTGCACAGTTGCCAGCAGGGCCTTGTGCTCCCCACAGCAGTAGCCAGTGTCAGCCATCTTGTGAGTCCTTCTCCACTCCCTGTGATGTGAGCTTCATGGTGGTGTTGATGGGACAGTTGTGGGGGGGCAATATGTGTGACTGCGACTCCCATGATGCTATTGGCTTCACTGACTTGGCCAGCATACACAGAATTCCTTCCTTTGAGTGGCCTTCACTGTGTGTTGGTGTTGTTGTGGTGGCTACATGTGTGGATGTGTTTGTTAGTTCTATTTGTGCCACTGCCTAGCTGTAGTTGTAGTTGTGTTTGTACATGTGTTGGCACAGTTGGATGTGACTTTTTGGATGGCATGTGTTGTGTTTATCTGACTGACATACACATTTTGGGATGATTCTGTTCTGGTTGCTGTGTAATTGCTATGAGTGCATGGTTTGACTCTCCCCTTGACAGTGATGTGTGTGTTTTGTGGCAGTATATTGTGTACATTTGTTGTGTACTCACCAGGCTCTGGGATGTCCTCTAGTCCATATACGCTCACTGGCGGAAGGATGGCCCGCACCTTCTCCTCCCAGGGCCTGAGGTATATTGGCTTGGCAGGAGGGCCACTGCCGGTGTATTGGCTGTTGATGTAGTCTTTCTTCAGCATGTCCCGTACCCTCCTGCGCACGTCATACCACCTGTTCTGGATGTCGGTCTTTGTGCGCCGACATGGTGATTGTGCGTTCACCCTGTTGATGATCCTCTCCCACATCTTGGTTTTCTGCGACATGGGGGTCTGTTGGACCAGTGTGCCAAACAGCTGTGGCTCCACCCTGAGGATCTCGTCTACCATGACTTCCAATTCACTATCTAGGAACTTGGGATTCTTCTTGGGGGCATGGTGATGGTTGGTGTTGGTGGGTGATGTGTGTGTTGGTGTGCAGGTGAGGGTGTGTGAGTGTGTGTTTTGCTGGGTGTATGTGAGGTAGGTATTTGTTGGTGTGCTGATGGTGTGTGGCTTGTGTGAGGGATGAGCTGTGGGTGTGTGGTTGCTTTCTCTTGGGTGCTGGCAGTGGAATGGCATTTGCAAAGGCTCATGGTAGTGATTTGTGTCCTTTATATAGGTGGAGTTGTGGGTGTGTCTTTGTTCTCTGTCCCCACCCCCAGTATTTATTGGCTTGGTAATTGCTTGTTTGGCCTTTTTTGGGTGATTTTTCCTTTGTGCTGTTTGTGTATGTAGGAAACGTTCTTGTGACCGAGTCGGACCCTGCATTGGTCTCGTACGGTGTTCTCCGTTTCGTTCACGCTGTGTTTGTGCAGTTTTCTATGCTGCGTATGCGTCGGTCGCGGTGTATTGTGTTGCTTCGGCTCGGTTTTGTATGCGTGTCGGTCGTACGGCTTGTCCTCCGTCCGACTCGGTCGTGGTTTTCGCGCCTTGCATCGTACTTTGCGGTTTGGAGTTCGCATGTACGTTTCGGTCGGATTTGTTCCGGGTGCGTGTCGGTCGGTTGGATTCGCGTGTTTTTCAGGCCGGATTGCTGCTTTCCGTGCGGCTCGGTCGGTCGACTTTGTTTCCGTACGTGTCGGTCGGATTTTTCGCGCCTTGCATCGTACTTGGCGTGTCGTGCGCCACGGGTACGTGTCGGTCGGTATTTTTTCCGGATCCGAGTCGGTCGGTGCTTTTTCCGGCCCGAATCGGAATCGATCCCTAAGTGTTGCATGAAAGGGGACCTTGTAAATAAGGCAAAGGGTTTATCACCACAGGAACGTCACAAAAAGTAACGTTCCTGTGGTGATAAGTCCTTGTAAATATGCCCCTAAGAACCCACACAAGTCAGTGTGTAAGCACACATGTACACAAGTACACATATACACATACAGGCACATGCAGCCAGACACATATACACTCAGTCATGTCAGCCAACATACTTCAGACACACATGCGCACAGACACACACACACCCACACACAAACTAAACCTTTAGTTCACCGCACAAACGTCTTTACATTCTCCAATTCATTATTAGGCGCTTCGTCTGCTGATCACCTGTCCCAGCCTGAATGCTCCTAACTCCCACTGGAGCAGCACCACACCATCACCTCCTCCTCCACTACTTGGCCTCATTCTGCAACTAGTCATGAGGGTACCCAGCTCGGAGGCCCAGGAGAGAAGGAACAAATGTATTTTCCCTAATTCAACAGGTCCAAGGGTGCTCATGAACAAAGAGCGACAAACAGCACAGGCCAACAAAACATTGGCTAATTAACATGGGCTACTTCTCTACTTGTTGCAGGCCCAGATTGTTCCTCATGTGACATGCCCTTTCCCAGTAGTCCTGAACATTCCAGTATGTCAGTTAGGGATGGATTTTGGCACAGCCGATCTGGGCCTACGCCCAAGGAGGTCATTCTTTGATAGTGTGAGAGATAAGGATGGTGTCTGCACTGTGCAATCTTGGTGCAAATTCGAATCTCCGCTATGTCCACTGGGATAGACCTTTATCTTGAACTGAACCAAAAATGAAAAAATTCAGCAATATATCAATGACAGTGAAGTAGAATTTGCCCCACAGGAATGACAGAAAATCTAAGGTTATGAGAAAGATAGGGAAAATTCAGAAGCAGCAGGTGTCAGCAGATATAAATTTGCAAATAGAACCAAATGAAGGTTCCAATTTGAATAAGAAGGAATGTGCTTGCTCTCAGGCGTAACTCTATAATCAAAAAAATTAAGAGCATTGGGTCTCAAGGGAGGGAAAGGGACATCTGCCTGCAAAGGTGGACAGAGACAAGTCTGACTAACTAAAATCAGCTTTATACAGTTAAAACATGAATTTTTATCTATGTGATACACTGCACAAAGTCTCACCAAGTAAGAGCCAATAAAAATTAAACACCCGTGGAGAGCTTGGTGTAGGTCTGGCGCACAGCAGCTAAAATCTGCGCCGATGCTAGGGAGATGGGAGGAGAGAGCCATATCTCTGTAGATATGGCTTTCTCCTGGTCCCTCACTGTCACGCAATGCAGTGCAGCATTTTTAGCTGCGGCGCTGCGTTCCGTTACTTTTTTGAAAATCTGGGCCTAAGTGTGTTATTATTACCCAGTTTAAAATTTCTAAATTCTTCAACATCCAAAGGATGAAATGCTAAGTTGACCTTGAATGGATTCAGGGTTGTGACTTACAGGTCACACACAGACGTCAGCAGCAAGCTCTTAACTCACAGTCATTTTGGTGACAACATGTGGGTGACGCTTGACTTCACCATGTGCCAGCTGTGTGTAGTGATAGCAATTAGTAGTGTGCTTTTGCGATTAATTGATAAACTTCTGTAGCAAGTGACCAGAGGTTTTGACATAGGCTAATCTACATGTTTTTCATTTTCAAAATGTACCACTAACTTTTGTATGGCTTCTTCAGCTGCCTCACCAACTTACATTTCATATTTGTTCTGAAGATACAAAAATCCACTTTAGCTTGAAGTGTGACCCGGGCACCCGAGGCTCATTTTTACAATTCTTTGAGATAATCTCTGAAAGGATGAATTTCTCAATAGACGCTCTCCTCACAGTAATTGTGTGTCATATTCCCACTTTCGCTCTGTCTGCTGCAACTTAATAGAACAGAAGCAGGTTTCTGCTTAATACATTTTTTTTCTGCTTGAATGCCTGTCTCACTCACTCCACCTTAAATAAATACTTAGAGATCTCCACGAGCTTCCGGCACAACAAATAATAAACTTGAAGCTGATTTGGAACTGAAATAGAGAACAGTGCTAAGGTATAATCCTTTGAAATGCAGCGGTAATAGAAGTTTCCCCTCAAGTGTAATTTCATCAGGAGGATCTCTGGAGAAGGAGTCATGGTAGAAAGTATTGGAAATTATATTATTACTACTTTTCTGGGAATTTACTATGATATCCTTCCCTAAATCAGTCTTACTGTGGTGTTTACAAATCAAGACCCTAGGTTTTAAATTTCCAGAACTTTTTCCATGTGCCTCCCGGTCTGTGAGAATTAAGATCCTCCTCTGTTCATACCCCCTTACTGTCAACTACAGAACAGCTTGCAGGGAAGACTGTTCCTGTTTATTCAAAATTTAGAGCCACCCCATCAGTTCATGAAGATTCTAAAAACACACGTTTTCCATAAAGTGCCTTAACAATCTGCTTTACTGAAATTACTTATTGGCTCTCAGCACGCCATTAAGGCATACCTTTGCCATGTTCATGCAATACTTACTATAATTTAATACATATATAATACATTGCAAAGAATGCAAGGAATACAGCAGAAATAAATAGAAACAAGGTGCATGTATATAATGTGATGTCGCCACCTCTATTAGCAGCACTGAAAAGCAAGGAAACTTATTTACAGTTGGCTGGACAGAGTACTCTACCAGAAACTTGGCAGATGTCCAATCCAACATATTTCTAGTGCAATTGACTATAGTGCTCGGTTAATACAGCAGAGGGGGCATTCACACATTTGTGAGAGAGTATCCTGCCCGCCGTAATCATAATAATGTTCAAAAGCTCATTTAATGTCAACAAATCCTTGTGTCCATTCGCACACTTGTGCATATTCGTCTAGGCGTGTGTGTGTCTGTGTATGTGTGTGTGTGTGTGTAGGAGGAATCCCCCATGTGTGTCTATTTTAAAATATATTTGTGCATCTTGGTTTATGTGCAGAACCATATAATTTCCTGGCTTCTCTGCATCTACAATCCATGCCTGGGACTGCTCTGAATTTGACTTTGCGGCAGCAGATTTATTTGCATTTTCTCAGATCTCAATTTCTCTCTGCTTCTAGGCATATTGGGCTCAGCAGTCAGTCTTCATTAGGACTAGCTGGCTGATCACTTCCCTGGACTAATTTGCATCACTTATGCCCTCCCAGGACTCCTACTCTTAAACCAAGAAGTGGTGGCCAGTGAGTAGGCATGCTAATAAGCCTGTCATTGAATACACTTTCTTCAGAAGAAGTCTCTCAGTCTCAAATTGTCAGTATTTAATTTTTAGGTCTGGCTACAGACAACTTTAGTTGTGTTCTCTGGAATGACCGCAAATCACTGCCACACACCCACACAACATAAACAAACACACACGTAAGAAGAGAGAAAAGGGCTTTTGGTCAGTCCTCTTCCGCTACTTGCTTGTTTAGATGAGTCCCTTAGGTATTGGCTCAATGGGCTGTCCATCACCGTTTTGAATCAGCTCACAGCATTTCATGGATGTTTAGATTTTTCCACAGTTGCAGTTGAGAGAGCTCGGGCCCACTTAAACATCCCCACTCAACCAGATGGTCTTTTAGCTGCTTGAGAGGTAAGAGGGAGGAAACAATCACAATTTAAATTTCAATAAAGTGTAACCAATTCAGTTACACAAGAATATACTCGACAACTAAGTCTGAGATTAGTAAGGTTTAATTATAAATTAAAAAATAGATTCATTAGATCAACCTCAACATCACGATGTAGAAATACAGAACAAACAGAATGAGTCCAAAGCTCCTAAAGAGATTCACCCTATATAACAAAAAGCATACAACTAATTCGGTTATGGCGATGCAAGTAATAAGGAAAAATAATTTAATATTAAATTGCATCAAATGATTTTCAAAGATAAGCATGAGCACGCTATCTCTCCCTACACTACCGTAAAAGGGACAACCCTAAACTAAGAAGCATTAGGTAAAATGGAAATAGAAAGGTGTCAGCTGTCAGAGTCTTCAGTAGAAGAAACTCCAACCATGGGCCAAGTAGCAGGAAGCCACACAAAGCAGAACTAAAGGTCTGCACCCCATGAAGTCCTAAGATGTTTCTCTGACCCTCACTACATTACAGCATAAGATATTAGTTTCATTCAAGGTAAACCACGTGATCAACTCCAGTAACTTTCCACAATTCCAGTAACAATTGGATACTGGCACCTCTTTCCCACATAGATAATTTGCTACTCCATTCGTCCTTGGCCATTCTTCTCCACCTCAATGGGAACTCATCTTCTTGCTCGTTACCGCGTTTCTCCTTGCCAAGATCCATCTTCTCATACCTTGCTATCTAAATAAAACAAAAACCCTTCTTTTCTAACTAATGAGACTTTGTCCACACCTGCAGTGGAAACAAAAAGGCAAGCAAACACATTCTACATCAAAGGTTAAATATGACTTAAATGTAGACTTTAACGTGAGCTGGTACTGAAGCTATGCTTGAGGCCGAAAAAATCATTTACTCTTAACAGTGCACAGGGTTACAAATACGTGCACATTTCAAAACATATAGCAAATGCAGTTTGTTTATGTCATTTCAAAATACACCAACATAAATGTAACTTCTTGTTACACACATGAATGTCTAAACATTAGTCTGCACATACATCTCATATTATTAGCTTCACAATAAGACACATTATAAGCTTAGTCTTCTCTCAAGATATCAATATATAGGTATTGCAAGAAACTCCAGTAACCACATTTCTAAACACACAATTTATTTTCTCATGAGTTTTCACATGGAGTACTTTAAGTATATAATACTCTATCTTCCATTAGTAACGTTAATCACACAGAATATACTAGAGTGCTGACTACGCATGATTATAATAACTCCTACGTTATCTTAGAATTTAATCAAAATTACTCTGCTCCAATCCTCCTCTGATGGCGTATCAAGTCATTACATAATCTCTTAATCTTATCTTTTGATCTTGTCAGATGAACCAATCTAAACCCTTGATGTGGCAATTGCTTTTCGCCTGAATTCCTCCAAATGTTTCATTTCATTATAATAGTCACTCTGCTTCTTCTCCGGCACAGTATCTTTTTTTTTCTGGGATATTCCTTTCTTTGCCTCATATCTCCTGTACACTTTCACTGTCAACATCACAACCACTGCACAAAGAGCAATGATCAACAGAGGCTTCAAAATTGAACCAAATGTACCACTTCCCACGTTCATAAATCATCTACCTATAGCACTAAACCCATTTCCAACTGAACCCCTAACACCTGCAGTTGCCAATCCACTCAATTCCCTCTGTATGTCAGTAATATTCTTTATATACTTCTGTAAATCGTTGCTTTTATCTGGGATATAGGTACAACATTGTTGAACCTTCAACATCCGGCAGACTCTGCCTTGTTTTCCGAGCAGAATATGTAAAGCAAGCTCATTCTGCAAATCCAGAGCCCTAATAGCAATCATTTCAGTATGTACAAGCAATATAGTTCCAGCAGTACTGATAGATAACCAATCAACTACAGTAGATAGCTTTCTAATCTTAATATCGTTCAGCATCACACCTACATTTGATATTATAGCGCCAAAAATATCTTCCACAATCTCTCCAGGACTAGCACCTCGCTTAGGACTAGATCTTTTTTTTCCAAACAGGCTAATTAAAATGTTCTACTTGATATAACTTTGGTAACACTATTCCTATATAACATGTGCTATGCCATTTATTAGGCAATTTGAAGTAAGCATTCTTCCCACAAATAAAATAAACTCCAGGAATCACAGGATCTCTACCATCTAAAAACAACTCCCAAGTTACTTGGACTTCAAAGGTATTATCACATTCACTCTTCCCTAGAAAGATAGCATCATATTGATTCTTGTCATTCTGTATGAACAGCTTCCCTTGGAATACCATATGTCAAGGGTATATGATGATAGGTAATGCCTTCGACTACTGAAGAAGGTAACTGCATACAGACATAGCAATCCCTTGCTTCCATAGTATCAACATACTCATAAAGCAACCTAGTGTAAGTGTTTAATGGATAATCTCCTCTAGATAAATCTACATGTAAGCTTTGCTCTCATAATGAGTATATACCTCCATCTACCTCGTTTGATGATTCCTGCTAAGGAGTATGTTTCTTCTACAGCACTAGTGGAGTTTGAATATAACCCTACAAGCAATATTATTAAGCCCAGCACTGTTATTATCGCACCTACTACGTACCAACACCTATGGTTAGAATGATTAGTTTCCATACTATTTAGATTCAGACCAAGTGGGTAGAGATATAGCAGCAACAGATTCTTCTCTGTTGGTCTCCACCTGTGCCAATAGCAAAACCAGTCTTTTTCACTGTGCTCAGACTTTATTTAGAAACGTATGCACAATCTTTGTGAGGCTTCCCTATGCCTACTCCGTGTTCTTCTAGATCTCAACCCTAATTTTATTCTTTTTCCACTCAGACCTAGGAAATCTTCTTTTAACCAACTTAACAAAGTTCATTCAAAGTCTCTAATAATAAAGGAACCAAGTTCATTTACAAGCATCTCTAATATCATGATTTTCAATCCATCAACAAGCACAGGAAATTCCCCTGAATCCAGATAGGGAAATTCAGCTTCGTTCAGTACTAGGTGTCTCAAGGCACTCAGTCTTGCGGGTAAGGAAGTTCCAAGGTAAGCAGAAAGTTCAGATGAAGTTCCGAAAGCCACAGATGTATCTCCACTATTATTCCAGAATCTCCAAAATTCACCCTCGCTATCATTCGTAGCAAGATAAGTCCACTCAGAAGAAGAATACCTGTAACAAGGCACCCTTGATTTCTTGGACCTTCTCAGATTAGGCCCTTCCCTTTCATCTCCCCTAAGCTCAGATTCTCCAGATGTTTCAGCTATGGGTACAAGTGTTCTTTCAGAGGACAACTTCAGTCTTCTCCTAGCTTGATTTTCTTCCACTCCCACTCATGGTCCCACAGCACTAGCTCCTTCATTGGGGTCGGAATCTGACTCATTCGCCACCACAGTATCAGCTTCCTCTAAGTCAGCTTCAACTTTTGATTCGTCTGGACCTCCTTCAGATCGGTCTAGTGCTGTCTCAGGCTCTTTCTGGTCCCCTACAGCTTGGCTGACCTCTTCCCATGGCCTTTCGACCATTGCTGGCATCTCTTCTGGGAGAGGTACTGTTACTTCTTCAAAGGAACACGGGACCCTACGAGTGTGGAATGCGTGCACCAAAGTAGGAAGACCACCACATTTCGCAGCAGTCGTAGTGACCAAAATCACCTGGTACGGACCATGCCAACGGGCATCAAGACAGCTCTTTCTCGCATGCTTTTTCACCAGAACCTAGTCGCCAGGACTAAAGTAATAACACTGTTCCTGTAACTGCTTCAAACCCGTGAGACACAGAACAAACCACTTCAGCCAATCCTTTACAGTAGTCGAGCACCAAATCATCTGTGATGTTTCCACGCATATTCGCAGGCACAGCAGCCAATAGCATAGCCATCCCCATGATGATATCATGGGGCGACAAGCCTGTCCTTCAATCTGGGACACTGCAAAGACTCATCAGCACAAGAGGCAAAGCGTTAGGTCATTTCTGAGATGTTGAAGCACACAATTTAGCCAACCTGGATTTCAGAGTGCTATTGACCTGTTCCACGATGCCTGAAGCTTCCGGCCGATAACTACAATGCAATCTCTGCTCCACTTGCAATGCTGCAAATACCATTCTTAGAACCTCATTATTAAAAAGAGTTCCTCGGTCTGATTCCAAAGATGTTGGAAATTCAAACCTTGGAATGAGTACCCTCAATAACAGCTTAGCTACTGTGAGACTATCACATTTCCTGGTTGGGTAGGCTTTCACTTAATGTGAGAAAATGCACACCATTACTAAGATGTACCTCAATCCATTGCATACTGGCAACTCAACAAAATCCAGCTGTGTCCTGTTGAAAGGACCTCCAGATCTCCCTGTATAACTCAATGTAACAGCAGACCTTTTTTCCACATTCATTTGCTGACAAGTCATACATCTATGACACAACGTCTGAGTCATCAGTAAAAACTTTGGGTTAAACCAGGTTTGCCTAATGAACCTCGCCATGGCATCCCTTCCTGCATGCATTGACCCATGGTAGTGCATCGCCATCGGTGGCAGCAAACTATTGGGCAGTACTGGTCTCCCATCTCCAACTGAAACCCAAATGTCATTGTCTCATTTCACACATCCACTTCTAATCCAAACCTGCTGCTCTTCCACAGTAACTTCCTCTTGCAAGCTCTTCACTTCATCCCATGTATCAGCAATAGTCTTTAAAAGGTTGAAATTGATTTAATCTGTCCCCTCATTAGTGTATTTTCCATTAAAAGTGCAGACATTCAGAGCACAATACCGTGCAACCTCATCTGCATGACGATTCACAACTGTAACAAAATAGTTTCATTTACAATGGGCAGAACATTTGACAATAGCAATCTGGTTAGGCATTTGCGAAGCCTCTAACAGTTTTCTCACATTTTCTCCATTTCAATGGGGGACCATGATGAGGCCATAAATCCCCTTTGAGACCACAACTGTTTAAAGTCATGAACAACACCAAACCCATATTGGCTATTGGTGAATATGGTCACCTTCAGCTGGTCTGAAACATGCCTTGCTCATGCAAGGGCAATCAATTAAGCCACCAGCGTGGAGAATACTCCTTTAAGTCAGGCAGCTTCCACCACTCCCATAACAGTACAGACAGCATAAGCAGCCCTCAGATTTGCCTTATTGTCCCTTAGGCAAGAACCATCCACAAATAGGATGTAATCAGACTCAGGCAATGGCTCATCCATTATATCAGGACATGGGTTGGTGCACAGTACAGTGACATTGAGACACTCATGTTCTACTTCAATCTCATCCACATCACAATCAGGTAATGGTTGTAAAGTAGCAGGATTTATAACTGAACATCTCTTCAGGGTTACATTTTCAGCATCCAAAATAGTCTGCTCATAGCTAGTGAGCCGGCTGTTTGTCAAGTGCTGTGTATGTGTTCTGGTCAATAATATTTCAACACAGTGTGGGACATAAACAGTCAAAGGGTGACCCATTACGATGCTCTTGCATCTCCCTATGCTGACACTTGTTGCCGCAATGGATTTGTGACATCCAGGCAACGCTGACGCTACTGGATCTAAAGTAGTTGAGAAGCAGGCAACTGGTCTACGGGCACCTCCATGATTCTGAGTCAGCATTGGGAGAGCACAACCTTCTCTTTCACTGAAAAAGAGTGAAAATGCTTTGTTGTAGTGAGGCATTCCCAGTGCAGGAGCACGACAGAGACTCTCCCTCAATTCCAGGAATGCATTCATACCATCATTGTGCCAAGACACCGGATCTGACACATCTTTGTGTGTCAACCTATGCAGAGGTTTGGCCGCTAGAGAAAAGCTGGGTATTCACTGGCAACAGTAGCCCACCATTCCCAGAAACATCCTGACTTCCTTCTGCGTGTGAGACGGATTAATTTGCATGATCGCTGATATTCTTTCTTGTGACACCTTTCTCGCAAATTTCACAATGTGATGTCTTAACCCTTTTGGTGCTTGCGTCGGCCAATAGCCGAAGCAAGCACTACCTCCCTGGTGCTGCGCACGTCCATTGGACGTCACCAGGGAGGGCAATAATAAATCGTCCAGTGCATCGCACCGGATTTTTTTATTTTTTTTATTTTTACTGGGGAGACGCGGAAGGCTTTCCGCGTCTTCCCCGCCCCCTCCGCCCATCTGTGACGCTCAGCGCGCTGCGAGGCGCTCTGACGTCACTGATTTCCCCACCGGAGCTGAGGACAGCAGCTGGTAAGGCCGCGCTCGACTCCGATGGGGAAATCTGGCTGGAAACGGCCTCCCCAGCTTTCAGGGAGGCCTCGTTTGAAAGGAGAGTCTCCCTTTCAAACGAGGCCTTCCTGAAAGGGTTTCCTGGCCGTGGATCGCAGCGCTGCTGCGATCCACGGCCAGAAACCCCACTAGACACCAGGGATGTCTTTGGGGGGTCGGCCCTCGTGGTGATGGGTCGCCCCCTTCTCCCGGGGGCACATTTTTAAATTAATTTACCTGGCTTTCCCTGGGGCGCGATCGCCTCCTAAAAATAAAAAAAAAGACGTTTTTTTTTTTTAAATGGCGGCGATATTGGCAGGGGGTCGGTCCTTCTGCTCAGTGGCCGACCCCCTGTGGGCATAAATGCCAACATTTTAGAAGAGCAAAGTGGGAGAATGGGGCCTTGAATCGGGTTACTGTCATGTATGGGCTTAGCAAGTGTGCTGCTGCAGGATCGGACTTTTGAAACGCAAATACACGTTTTTTCTTACCTTTCAGAAGCATGGAGTGCAATGGCAGGCAGAAAGAGGGTGATGCAAGTGTTGTGCACTGGCCTGCAGGAGCAGGTTGCTGGCAGTGCATACACCACGTTACACAATACCAAGCCCTGTCAGCTGAAACCCCGAGTAATCGGGTTTTTGCTTGAAGGAATCGGGAGGCGGGAGACTAGCCTTGAAATCAGAAGTCTCCCGCCTGAATCGGGAGGGTTGGCATGTCTGCCTGTGGGGGCAATTATGTACATAATTATGGGGGCTACAATCTGCTCCCAGGGGAGCCATAGGCATGCACGTAACAAAGTGCATATAATGTAAAGAGGTTAGTGGGTTACTGCTTCTGTGCCAGCTTTATGTTTTTTTGCCCAGTCTTTCATCATCTAATCTTGTGAAAAGGGTTCATTTGGGTAGAAAATAATTCTTATTATGAAAGAGAACCCCCAACGATGGTACGTTGTAAATTCTGGATTTGTGCTTTCCCAGAATAAGGGCTCAAACTATATTGCCTGCCAGTATAGATGGCATGTTACTGCTACACTACACCTTGTCCTGTCTGATGTAGCATATCCTATGTACTGTTGTCTCTGTGCAATGTGTGTGTGTGTGGTGTAAAGTGCTCTGACACCGTACACTGGTGTGAGTGTTGCTATAAAACTAAATGAATCTGAGAGACAGTGGTTTTTGAGACTTGAGGGGCACTGTTAAATGGTGCTAGTGAGGGAATCCATGGCAGAGGTGGTCATTGGTGGGGCACCAGCAGACATTGTCGCACAGGGCGCCACCAGCGCTAATGCCGGCCCTGGAGTGAATGATATATATGTATCTATATACATATCTATATATATATATATATCCACCAGACAGCTTACTAATCCTCGTAAGCACGAGCCACACCGATCCAGTTTAGTACAAAATATAATTTTATTTCAGGGCAAAAAGACGCGTTTCGAGCTATCCAGCTCTTGGTCACATGACCTTAGTTCAAAGTTCAAAGAGGAGCACATCATTTAATCTCCCTTCCTCATGATTCTTTACTCACATTGAGGGTAACTACCAGACATGTTAGTTTTATAATACACTAACACTGTCTACAGAACTGTTAGAAAACTGTCCTGAAGAAGGTGTCTATTCCACGTATTCACCGAAACGCTGCGTCGACAACTGTTTTCCTTTAGATTTTGTATTTTATTTGCTCTCAATATTATGTATTTAACATGATTTTTAATAATGAAATGTTTTATGTTTTTTATAAATGTATTGAATAAATATTATATGCAAACTTGTTGGTTTTTAAGATATTTATGTGTGAACTTTGCAATATGGTACTGTAGTGATGTTTTCCTAATTTTGATTACTTTATAACCACCGTATTAGTTAAACTGGTAGTTTGGCGTATTGTATGTTCGCTTGCTGCATTTAGGGATTTTTTGCTTTTGCAGGATCAGAGACTGAGACAGCAGATACTGAGACAGCATCTGAGGGAGAGGACAATGGAGCCGAATCTGGGAGTGACTTTTCAGTCGGCGCAGTTCCATCCGATGACTCATCGTCCAGCGATTCTGAAGGAGACGATGTCAGTCGTGCTGTCCCTTTGCCAGCACAGTCTGTGCAGCAGGACACCCGTAACAGGTTAGAACAACCCAGAGTGCAGGCACGTGCGGCCGCAAGCACAGACGGAGTGCTGTCTTGGCAGCCTCCCAATTTAGTTCAGCCCCAAATTCCGCCTTTCACTGGTGACGCTGGATGTAAAGTAGATACGGCAAATTTGTTGCCAATTGACTACTTCCATCTCTTTTTTGGTGTTGACTTCCTAGACGAAATTGTGCAGCAAACAAATTTGCGTGCCGAACAATTTCTGAGGGAGCAAGGAGGCACTCTTGGGCCTCATTCAAGGGGGTGCAAGTGGACTCCCACTTCACTAGGGGAGTTGAAGTTATTTTTGGGCCTCACACTTAAAATGGGGGTAGTGCATAAACCAACCTTGCTATCCTACTGGTCTACTCGCAGGGTTTGGTTAACCCCCATCTTTGCACCATACATGAGCAGAGATCGTTTTTTGCTATTGCAGCGCATGCTGCATTTCAATGACAATTCTGCTGCATTGCCCTGGGACCATCCAGACTATGACAGGTTGTTCAAAATTCGGCCTGTCGTGGAACATTTGTCTGCCAGGTTTCCAGAGGTTTATACTCCTGGAAAGAATATAGCCATTGATGAGTCCTTGATCTTGTATAAAGGGCGGCTGCTGTTTAGACAGTACATTCCGAGCAAACGCGCTCGCTATGGCATCAAGCTGTACATGCTGTGTGAGAGCTCGACTGGCTATGTGTACAGCTTGAGAGTGTATACAGGGAAGGACACAACTCTTAACCCTGTAGGTTGCCCTCCCATGCTAGGGGTCACAGGAAAGATAGTATGGGAGCTTGTCCAGCCACTTCTTCACAAAGGTTATAACCTTTATGTGGACAATTTCTATACAGGAGTAGAGCTGTTCAGTGAGCTCTACAAAGCTGGCACCGTGGCTTGCGGTACAATTCGTTGTCGCCGCAAAGGATTCCCGCAGGAGTTTGTTTGCAAGAAGCTCCAGAAATCCCAGAGCACTGCGTTGCGTTCCAACGAACTGCTCGCAGTTAAGTTCTCAGATAGGCGTGATGTGTACATGCTCACTACAATTCATGCTGAGAGCACTTCCCCTGTCACGGTTTGGGGTCAGATGGCCGAAGTCCACAAGCCCACCTGTATACTTGATTACAACAAGTACATGGGTGGAGTGGACAAGAACGACCAGGTTCTTCAGCCATACAATGCGAGTCGTAAAACTCGCACTTGGTATAAGAAACTGTTTACGCACCTGATCCAGATGGCAACATACAATGCGTATGTTGTTTATCGTGAGACCACCACAGGAAGACTCATGTCTTTCCTTGACTTTCAGTTGTCTGTGATTGAAAGTCTTACTGCTACAGAAGCAGAAGCCTCCACTTCATGTGTTCTGGAGGACGTGGCAAGGCTGCAGGAGCGACACTTTGCAGATAAAATTCCTGCAACACCCAAAAGGAGCGACCATGTCGTCATTGTAAAGTGTGCTCGATGCAGGGAAAGAGGCAGGAGACTCGTGTTTACTGTCCCCAGTGCCCAAGTAAGCCTGCCTTCTGTTTTCCTACTTGCTTTATGTTGTATCACACTAAAGCAAAATACTGGGAAATTGACTGAGGTGGAGCTGCCAATAGGATAACCTTTCAATTGGTGTGAATGGATACCTACTGTCTGTGGGCCACTCCTTCACTACACAAGCAGCTGCAGGATATTTCTTCCTCTACTTCATGAAATCATGGACTTCTCAACACCTTTATCTGCTTTCAGAACGTGGTAGTTGTTCTGTTCGCCAATTGACAAGTGCATTATAGTCCCCACGCTGCACATACTGGTGGACAGAACATATGCCACGTTGTCATGGAGTACCCGTGTTTCACATTCAACCGTTCTTCGTAGTTTATGATGTTCTCTTTAGGAAGTTTTTGAAAATTTCCAGCATGTTTGCCTTAGTTTCAAAGGTAGATATGCTTGCTCAGCTCGAGAAATGTTTTTGCAGCATACTCGGGCACCCCCAACTTGCATCCACAAACTGGAAGGAGTTGGATAGAGCATTGTGAGAGCATTGATAGCTCGTGACAGAAATGTTCACTCAAGCTTCAAGTAGCTAGAGATGAAAGGCATTAGTATAGGGTCTCTTAACAATTGGACAGGGTTAGTCAGGACTCTGAGGACAGACACACGAACGGGTTAGAACAGCTTATGGTAGGGACGCTTTCCGAGGAATATTGCAAAGGTAGAAGGCAGATAGTAAAGGTAGTATAGATACACGTCCTGACTTCTTCTTCACCCATGGATTCAAATCCATTGCTGCCACACTCACACTGAATTTACTGTGGTACTTATGGGTCAATGCTGCTTGCCATGTTCATCCTCCGTTAGAACTTAGTAGATGGTCAGTTTGCTGTATGATAAGTGCATTACAGTCACTGCACATAACGGTGGATTGGACATATGCTATGTTGTCACGGACTACCCTTGTTTCACATTCATCCGTTCATAGTTTATGATGTTATCTTTTGAAAATTTCCAGCATGTTTGCCTTAGTTTCAAAGGTAGATATGCTTGCTCAGCTCGAGAAATGTTTTTGCGGCATACTCGAGCACCCCCAACTTGCATCCACAAACTGGAAGGAGTTGGATTTAGCATAGTGAGTGCACTAAAGGTGCATGAAAGACATGTCTTCCTGAGCCTCATGTGGCTGTCATGGAAGTCATTAGTATAGGTTCACTGGGCATGAGTTCGGTAACGTTCTGGAAGAAGGAGGTGGAGACTTGACAGGTGGTAGAATATAGTCAAAGTCATTATGTCTTGTGGCATATGAATGTGATGGGCCCTTGCATGGCGGCAGTATGTTTGTGTGAGTGCAAGTGATATGGTTGTTTGGGCCCGTGGCTGGCGGTACGGAAGTCTTGTGTGTGGTGTGTGAATGGCGTGTGAAT
Source organism: Calotriton arnoldi (assembly GCA_963921515.1). Lineage (NCBI taxonomy): Eukaryota > Metazoa > Chordata > Amphibia > Caudata > Salamandridae > Calotriton > Calotriton arnoldi. The sequence continues at coordinate 120,237 of CAWUFW010001936.1, read as the reverse complement.
GGACCATAAAGTGGTTGGTGCCGTGATGTGACTTTATGGCTCCCTTCAGAAGGCTTGGCTTCAATATTTATATACTTTGATAAGTATTTGTGCTTTGAAGCCAGCGTTTCTGGAGGTGCTAAAACCAACCTGTGTAAGTGGTAGATTAGCTTTATCAAATGAGTGTTAGATTTATATTTGTGTCGGTTTAATGGCCTTTTGTAAGATATTTTTTTTTCACAATGGGTAGCAGGGGACTTTCTGCCCTAGCTCAGTCGTCACCTAGGCAAACCTTTACATTTTTGAGTAGTAGACAAAGGGGGAAGTACAAGGGTGAATGACTTGCGTGGTTCTCACTGTTTTTTTACCCAACATGCCCTGCTAGCCTCATATTTTGTTGAAAAAATCACTATTTCCACACATTTTTGTGTGGGAAAGTTGTGGCATCGCCGGGCAGACACGCATTTCCTACCACCCAGCGTTCCCCAAGGTCTCCCGATAAAAATGGTGCCTCACTCGTGTGGGAGGCCCAAGTACCCGCGACAGTCTAGGGCCCAAAAGGTATTGAGGCGACATGAAAATTGCCTATCACAAAACAACCTGGTTTTGTGATGGGGGTCACCTTGGTTTTTGGCCCTGTGCTCGGCGGCCAGCTAGGGAAACCTACCAAACCCACACATTTCTGAAAACTAGACACCCGGGGGGTTCCAGGGAGGTATGGCTTGCATGGATCCCCCAACGTTTTCCTACCCAGAATCCCCTGCAAACCTCGAATTTAGCTGAAAAAAATCACTTTTTCCACACATTTTTGTGTGGGAAAGTTGTGGCATCGCCGGGCAGACATGCATTTCCTACCACCCAGTGTTCCCCAAGGTCTCCCTATAAAAATGGTACCTCACTCGTGTGGGAGGCCCAAGTACCCGCGACAGGCTAGGGCCCAAAACGTATTGAGGTGACATTAAAATTGCCTATCACAAAACAACCTGGTTTTGTGAGGGGGGTCATGTCGGTTTTTGGCCCCGTGCTTGGCGGCCAGCTAGGAAAACCTATCAAACCCACACATTTCTGAAAACTAGACACCCGGGGGTTCCAGGGAGGTATGGCTTGCGTGGATCCCCAACGTTTTCTTACCCAGAATCCCCTGCAAACCTCGAATTTAGCTGAAAAATCCCTTTTTCCACACATTTTTGTGTGGGAAAGTTGTGGCATCGCCGGGCAGACATGCATTTCCTACCACCCAGCTTTCCTCAAGGTCTCCCGATAAAAATGGTGCCTCACTCGTGTGGGAGGCCCAAGTACCCGCGACAGGCTAGGGCCCAAAACGTATTGAGGTGACATTAAAATTGCCGATCACAAAACAACCTGGTTTTGCGAGGGGGTCACCTCGGTTTTGGCCCCGTGCTCGGCGGCCAGCTAGGGAAACCTATCAAACCCACACATTTCTGAAAACTAGACACCCGGGGGTTCCAGAGAGGTATGGCTTGCGTGGATCCCCCAACGTTTTCTTACCCAGAATCCCCTGCAAACCTCGAATTTAGCTGAAAGAATCACTTTTTCCACACATTTTTGTGTGGGAAAGTTGTGGCATCGCCGGGCAGACATGCATTTCCTACCACCCAGTGTTCCCCAAGGTCTCCCGATAAAAATGGTACCTCACTCGTGTGGGAGGCCCAAGTACCCGCGACAGGCTAGGGCCCAAAATGTATTGAGGTGACATTAAAATTGCCTATCACAAAACAACCTTGTTTTGGGACGGGGGGCCACCTCGGTTTTTGGCCCCGTGCTCGGCGGCCAGCTAGGGAAACCAATCAAACCCACACATTTCTGAGAACTAGACACCAGGGGGGTTCCATGGAGGTATGGCCTGCATGGATCCCCCAACGTTTTCTTACCCAGAATCCCCTGCAAACCTCGAATTTAGCTGAAAAAATCCCTTTTTCCACACATTTTTGTGTGGGAAAGTTGTGGCATCGCCGGGCAGACATGCATTTCCTACCACCCAGTGTTCCCCAAGGTCTCCCAATAAAAATGGTACCTCACTCGTGTGGGAGGCCCAAGTACCCGCGACAGGCTAGGGCCCAAAACGTATTGAGGTGACATTAAAATTGCCTATCACAAAACAACCTGGTTTTGCGAGGGGGGTCACCTCGGTTTTTGGCCCCGTGCTCGGCGGCCAGCTAGGAAAACCTATCAAACCCACACATTTCTGAAAGTTAGACACCCGGGGGGTTCCAGGAAGGTATGGCTTGCGTGGATCCCCCAACGTTTTCTTACCCAGAATACCCTGCAAACCTCAAATTTAGCTGAAAAAAATCACTTTTTCAACACATTTTTGTGTGGGAAAGTTGTGGCATCGCCGGGCAGACACGCATTTCCTACCACCCAGTGTTCCCCAAGGTCTCCCGATAAAAATGGTGCCTCACTCGTGTGGGAGGCCCAAGTACCCGCGACGGGCTAGGGCCCAAAAGGTATTGAGGCGACATTAAAATTGCCTATCACAAAACAACCTGGTTTTGTGAGGGGAGTCACCTTGGTTTTTGGCCCCGTGCTCGGCGGCCAGCTAGGGAAGCCTACCAAACCCACACATTTCTGAAAACTAGACACCCGGGGGGTTCCAGGGAGGTATGGCTTGCGTGGATCCCCCAACGTTTTCCTACCCAGAATCCCCTGCAAACCTCGAATTTAGCTGAAAAAATCACTTTTTCCAGACATTTTTGTGTGGGAAAGTTGTGGCATCGCCGGGCAGACACGCATTTCCTACCACCCAGTGTTCCCCAAGGTCTCCCGATAAAAATGGTGCCTCACTCGTGTGGGAGGCCCAAGTACCCGCGACAGGCTAGGGCCCAAAACGTATTGAGGTGACATTAAAATTGCCTATCACAGGGGCGTGGCCAAGTAAGATGGCTGAGCGGACGTGAGCCGCTTCAGCTCCGGACCCCGACGACTGCCACACGACCTTCTAGGGCGAATGGTGAGCCCCACGCTGCTTCTCCACGACTCGCGGTGACCGGGGAACCGCCGGGACTCCTGTGGTTCCGATTGAGAAGCGGCGACGCAACATGGTTGGCCTTATTCCTAAGACACCGGACCACGAGCCCGCCCGCAAGCTGGCGTAGCGGCACGTCTTGATTCCCCCGGCGGGCCCTTTGGGCATCGGAAGTGGATGGGCGCCGACTCTGCACTCCGGAGCCGCGCTCGCTTCCCTGACCCGGTGGAAGTACTGGGGACGCGGATGCCACTTAACGCGCCCCGTGACGTTGTCGATCTAGCGGGAGCATCCGGAGGAGGGCCGAGGTATGATCGTGGCACCTGGGGAGGCGAGGTGCGGCTGGTCCTCGGAAGCAGTGGCGACAGCTGGAAAGCGGGGGATCGGCGCAGAACACCCTTGACAGGTCAGTCCCTGTCCGGCTGGCTCCGAATCGGCGGGCCTGGAGAACGTCGGCCTAGAAGCCTGCAGCCTGACCTTAAGATGGCGGCAATGCGGCGGAGCCGGCGGTAGCTGGCCCCACAACGAGAGCTCCATCCTTGAGTCATTTCCCCGCAAGGTGGGACTCACGGCGCTGACTGCGGCGACGCCTGGGGGCGACATCTGGGGGCTGGTGGTCCCACTCGGGGGCGCTGCCCACTTTGCCTGACCCCTTCAGGGTGCCTTGCCCCGATGACATCTGGGAGCTGCTGGTCCCACCCGGGGGCGCTACACGCTCTGCCTGGCCCCATCAGGGCGCCTTGACCCCGCTGGCTATTAAGGAGCTGCGGCTAGCGTGGGGAGGGCGCAAGGGATCTACACGCGCTCTTGGGGGTCTGCTGGCTTGCGCCGCCCTGATCCGGTGCCTCGGACCCTACGCTCTAAAACATTTTGTGATAGGCAATTTTGATGTTGCCTCAATACGTTTTTGGCCCTTGCCTGTCGCGGGTACTTGGACCTCCCACACGAGTGAGGCACCATTTTTATCGGGAGACCTTGGGGAACACTGGGTGGTAGGAAATGCGTGTCTGCCCGGCGATGCCACAACTTTCCCACACAAAAATGTGTGGAAAAAGTGATTGTTTCAGCTAAATTTGAGGTTTGCAGGGGATTCTGGGTAAGAAAACGTTGGGGGATCCACGCAAGCCATACCTCCCTGGAACCACCCAGGTGTCTAGTTTTCAGAAATGTGTGGGTTTGATAGGTTTCCCTAGCTGGCCGCTCGAGCACAGGGCCAAAAACCGAGGTGACCCAACTTGCAAAACCAGGTTGTTTTGTGATAGGCAATTTTAATGTCACCTCAATACGTTTTGGGCCCTAGCCTGTCGCGGGTACTTGGGCCTCCCACACGAGTGAGGCACCATTTTTATCGGGAGACCTTGGGGAACACTGGGTGGTAGGAAATGCGTGTCTGCCCGGCGATGCCACAACTTTCCCACACAAAAATGTGTGGAAAAAGTGATTTTTTCAGCTAAATTTGAGGTTTGCAGGGGATTCTGGGTAAGAAAACGTTAGGGGATCCATGCAAGCCATACCTCCCTGGAACCACCCGGGTGTCTAGTTTTCAGAAATGTGTGGGTTTGATATGTTTCCCTAGCTGGCCGCCGAGCACGGGGCCAAAAACCGAGGTGACCCCCTTGCAAAACCAGGTTGTTTTGTGATAGGCAATTTTAATGTCACCTCAATACGTTTTGGGCCCTAGCCTGTCGTGGGTACTTGGGCCTCCCACACGAGTGAGGCACCATTTTTATCAGGAGACCTTGGGGAACACTGGGTGGTGGGAAATGCGGTCTGCCCGGCGATGCCACAACTTTCCCACACAAAAATGTGTGGAAAAAGTGATTTTTTCAGCTAAATTTGAGGTTTGCAGGGGATTCTGGGTAAGAAAACGTTGGGGGATCCACGCAAGCCATACCTCCCTGGAACCACCCGGGTGTCTAGTTTTCAGAAATGTGTGGGTTTGATAGGTTTCCCTAACTGGCCGCCGAGCACGGGGCCAAAACCGAGGTGACCCCTTGCAAAACCAGGTTGTTTTGTGATAGGCAATTTTAATGTCACCTCAATACGTTTTGGGCCCTAGCCTGTCGCGGGTACATGGGCCTCCCACACGAGTGAGGCACCATTTTTATTGGGAGACCTTGGTGAACACTGGGTGGTAGGAAATGCGTGTCTGCCCGGCGATACCACAACTTTCCCACACAAAAATGTGTGGAAAAAGTTAATTTTTTCAGCTAAATTTGAGGTTTGCAGGGGATTCTGGGTAAGAAAACGTTGGGGGATGCACGCAAGCCATACCTCCCTAGAACCACCCGGGTGTCTAGTTTTCAGAAATGTGTGGGTTTGATAGGTTTCCCTAGCTGGCCGCCAAGCACGGGGCCAAAAACCGAGGTGACCACCCTTGCAAAACCAGGTTGTTTTGTGATAGGCAATTTTAATGTCACCTCAATACGTTTTGGGCCCTAGCCTGTCGCGGGTACTTGGGCCTCCCACACGAGTGAGGCACCATTTTTATTGGGAGACCTTGGGGAACACTGGGTGGTAGGAAATGCGTGTCTGCCCGGCGATGCCACAACTTTCCCACACAAAAATGTGTGGAAAAAGTGATTTTTTAAGCTAAATTTGCGGTTTGCAGGGGACTCTGGGTAAGAAAACGTTGGGGGATCCACGCAAGCCATACCTCCCTGGAACCACCTGGGTGTCTAGTTTTCAGAAATGTGTGGGTTTGATAGGTTTCCCTAGCTGGCCGCCGAGTACGGGGCCAAAACCGAGGTGACCCCCTTGCAAAACCAGGTTGTTTTGTGATAGGCAATTTTAATGTCACCTCAATACGTTTTGGGCCCTAGCCTGTCGCGGGTACTTGGGCCTCCCACACGAGTGAGGCACCATTTTTATTGGGAGACCTTGGGGAACACTGGGTGGTAGGAAATGCGTGTCTGCTCGGCGATGCCACAACTTTCCCACACAAAAATGTGTGGAATAAGTGATTTTTTCAGCTAAATTTGAGGTTTGCAGGGGATTCTGGGTAAGAAAACGTTGGGGGATCCATGCAAGCCATACCTCCCTGGAACCACCCGGGTGTCTAGTTTTCAGAAATGTGTGGGTTTGATAGGTTTCCCTAGCTGGCCGCCGAGCACGGGGCCAAAAACCGAGGTGACCCCCCTTGCAAAACCAGGTTGTTTTGTGATAGGCAATTTTAATGTCACCTCAATATGTTTTGGGCCCTAGCCTGTCGCGGGTACTTAGGCCTCCCACACAAGTGAGGTACCATTTTTATCAGAAGACTTTGGGGAACGCGGGGTGGGTGGAATTTTGTGGATCCACGCAGATTCCAGAACTTTCCACCACAGAAATGTGAGGAAAATGTGGGTTTTTTATAATATTTTAGGTTTGCAAGGGATTCTGGGTAGCAGAACCTGGTGAGAGCCTGCCAAGTCACCCCATCCTGGATTCCCCTGGGTGTCTAGTTTTCAAAAATGTATAGGTTTCCTAGGTTTCCCTAGGTGCCGGCAGAGCTAGGGTTCAAAATCTACAGCTAGGCACTTTGTTGAAAAAGGGTCCGTTTTCACTGCGAAAATGTAGTGTGTCCACGTTGCGTTTTGGGCCGTTTCCTGTCGCGGGTACTTAGGCCTCCCACACAAGTGAGGTACCATTTTTATCGGAAGACTTTGGGGAACGCGGGGTGCGTGGAATTTTGTGGATCCACGCAGATTCCAGAACTTTCCACCACAGAAATGTAAGGACAATTTGTTTTTTTGGACAATTTTTTAGGTTTGCAAGGGATTCTGGGTAACAGAACCTGGTGACAGGCAGTCAAGTCACCCCATCCTGGATTCCCCTGGGTGTCTAGTTTTCAAAAATGTATAGGTTTGCTAGATTTCCCTAGGTGCTGGCAGAGCTAAGGTTCAAAAACTACAGCTAGGCACTTTGCCAAATAAGGGTCATTTTTCACAGTGAAATTGAGGTGTGTCCACGTTGCGTTTTGCACCGTTTCCTGACGCGGACACTAGGCCTACCCACACAAGTGAGGTACCATTTTTATCGGAAGACTTTGGGGAACGCGGGGTGGGTAGAAATTTGTGGATCCACGCAGATTCCAGGACTTTCCACCACAGAAATGTGAGGAAAATGTGTTTTTTGGACAATTTTTTAGGTTTGCAAGGGATTCTGGGTAACAGAACCTGGTGAGAAGCAGTCAAGTCACCCCATCCTGTTTTCCCCTGGGTGTCTAATTTTCAAAAATGTATAGGTTTGCTAGGTTTCCCTAGGTGCCGGCAGAGCTAGGGTTCAAAAACTACAGCTAGGCACTTTACCAAAAAAGGGTCGTTTTTCACTGTGAAATTGTGGTGTGTCCACGTTGCGTTTTGCACCGTTTCCTGTCGCGGTCACTAGGCCTACCCACACAAGTGAGGTACCATTTTTCTCGGAAGACTTTGGGGAACGTGGGGTGGGTAGAAATTTGTGGATCCGCGCAGATTACAGACCTTTCCACCACAGAAATGTGAGGAAAATGTGTTTTTTTGGACAATGTTTTAGGTTTGCAAGGGATTCTGGGTAACAGAACCTGGTGGGAGCTAGTCAAGTCACCCCATCCTGGATTCCCCTGGGTGTCTAGTTTTCAAAAACGTATAGGTTTGCTAGGTTTCGCTAGATGCCGGCAGAGCTAGGGTTAAAAAACTACAGCTAGGCACTTTGCCAAAAAAGGGCCATTTTTCACTGTGAAATTGGGGTGTGTCCACGTTGCGTTTTGTGCCGTTTCCTGTCGTGGGCACTAGGCCTACCCACACAAGTGAGGTACCATTTTACTCAGAAGACTTTGAGGAACGCGGGGTGGGTGGAAATTTGTGGATCCATGCAGATTCCAGAACTTTCCACCACAGAAATGTGAGGAAAATGTGTTTTTTTTGACAATTTTTTAGGTTTGCAAGGGATTCTGGGTAACAGAACCTGGTGAAAGCCAGTCAAGTCACCCCATCCTGGATTCCCCTGGGTGTCTAGTTTTCAAAAATGTATAGGTTTTCTAGGTTTCCCTGGGTGCCGGCAGAGCAAGAATTCAAAAACTACAGCTAGGCACTTTGCAAAAAAAGGGTAATTTTTCATTGTGAAAATGTGGTGTGTTCACGTTGCGTTTTGAGCCGTTTCCTGTCGTGGGCACTAGGCCTACCCACACAAGTGAGGTACCATTTTTATCGGGACACTTACGGTAATTCAGATTTGTAAAGCAACTGTTATTACCTATTGACTTTCGATGCATTTCTGCCTTCCAAATGAAAGACAATGTGTAAAAAGAAGTTATTTTGAAAAATGACCTATAATTCTCATGCTAGTATGAGTATTACCAATTTCAGAAATGTGCAAATATCTACTATTTCTAAACTCTATATTGTGTTCCCATTTCAGAAATACACAGGAGTCTTTCATACCGAATATTCCATGTATACATTTTTCCAGAATAATTGCTATATACCCGGTACATAATAAAAAACCATTGCAAGACGCTGCTCAGTTTTTGGCTCTGGGTTCGTCGGGTTCTTGGTGAACCTACAAGTCCTATATATCCCCACAACCAGTAAGGTCCAGTGGATGTAACGGTATATTGCTATCAAAGAACAGTCATAATTAGAAGAAGTTACAGGTGAAAACGTTGACAAAAAAGGCTGTTTTTTTCAACTAATTTTCCATTTTTCCTATATTTAACTGTTAGTTTCTATAAAGAAACCTTGATGGATTTACACAAATGACCCCTTGCTGAATTCAGCATTTTGTCTACTTTTCTAAAATGTATAGATTTCCAGGATCCATTATTGCTTTTATACCCATTTCTACCATTAACTGGAAGGAGGTTGAAAGCACAAAAATAGCAAAAATAGGCTATGTCCCAGAAAAATGCCAAAACTGTGTAAATTTTTTTGGTTTTCTGACAAAAGTCTGTCATTCCCTCAAAGCTGGGAAAATGGAGATTTCAGCCCCACAAACCCTTTTTGATACCATTCATATGCAGGACTTTTTTCCCATTTTTCCCCCAAAAACCAAAATTTAGCTGTATTTTGGCTAAAATCTGGGACCCCTCCAGGGGAATCCACAAACCCTGGGTACCTTTAGAATCCCCATGATGTTGGAAGAAAAGGACGCAAATTTGGCGTGGATACCTTCTGTGGTCAAAAAGTTACAGAGGCCTAATCGCGAACTACTACAAATAGCCAAAAGAGGGCTCAGCACTGGGGGGGAAAAGGCCCAGCAGTTAAGGGGTTAAGCAGAGGACGCCCATCATACAGTACTGCAACTTATTTGGGGACACTTTATGTCCATTCTCGGCTAAATAGTTCAATAAGGCAATAGTATCAGTTTTGCATGCTTCCCTAGAATTCGATGCAACCAAAAGGTTATCGATGTATTGAACCAAAACAGAATTGCAGGGCATGGTCAGAGAGTCCAGATTCTTCTTCAAGATCTGGTTGAAGAGGGAAGGACTTTACGTATACCCTTGTGGGACATGGCCCCATGTTAAAACACGATTCTCCAGCCGAAAGCGAATACAAACTGTCTATCTTTGTGCAAGGGAATGGAGGAAAAATGCCTGCCAAAGATCAATGACAGTGAATCATTCAGCCTCCCATGGAATCTGAACCAATATTACAGAAGGATTCGGTACCATGGGACAACAAGGAACCACTATACTGTTATTTTACGGTGATTCTGTACTATGCAGTACTTACCGCTTGGCATTTGCAAGCCCATAATAGGTGAGTTACATGGACTCCCCAGGATCTCTTTCAGAATACCTTGTTCAACCATAGTCTCAACTACAGGTGTAATTCCAGCAACTGTTTTGGCAGTCAGGTTATACTGTGGAGTTCTCGGGTATTCAGCATTTGGCTTAACTTGGATACGGACTGGCTCAACTGCTTTGATGAGTCCAATGCCTTTTCCTGAAAAGTTCCAAACTTGATCTCTCTCCGTGTCTCTGAGATGCAACATGGGAAACAATGAGACAAGCAATATATTTTTGCTAATTTAAAGGCAATGTACTCATTGTTCGTTTCAAGCTCAATACCCTTCAGTGTGCAACAGATGGTTCCATTTAACTTGCACAACAAATCACATCCCAAAAGACACACCGGACTTGAATCACACACCACAAATTGATGATTATCTTCAAATGTCCCTATCTTCACAGGTACTTTTTCAGACAGGAAGTTTGGTAACCTCTTATTTGCAACTCCTAAAACTTGGATTGTTTTTCCCGAAAGGGGTAGGTTTGGAACATCTGCTGATCTCACAGTCGAGCATGAAGCATCAGTGTCGATCAAGAAAGTGACATTGTGACCATCTACATCAGCATCAACATATGGCCCACTCCCGGTCTACCTCCAAGACTGCGCCAAGTGTGCAGTCTTCCTCCTCCCTCAGGCACAATCATAAACACTGATCTGAACCATATCCATTGGCGATCTCAAACATAGGGTACTGTTGGAATGGATTGTTACTATGGGACAGATTCTGATTCCCACTCATATCTGTATTCTGGTTAAATCAAATGTTATTTACAGTTTACTGTGCCACTTGCATTATGGGACCTTGGGGAACAAATGAATTTTGAGATCTAGGTCTGGGCACATTCTGAGGTTGCATAACTAAACCCTGCGTTTGACTAAACCCTCCGTTCTACTCTATACAATCGCGCTTTCAATGCCCCAATTTATTACAAAAATGACAAGGATTAGACTTCTTTAAGGTGACAACATCAACTCCAGTCCTTGTATCTATCGGAGCTCCTCTTTCTCTTCTCTGCCCCTGAAATCCTCTACCTTGTTGCACTGGAACTCCTGCCTGGTAGACTCCCTGCATAGGGACTGTATTTCCTACATAAGGCTGAATCTGACCTCCTCTTTGAGCAGCCTTCATCTGCACCATCATCAACTTTTCCTTAACTTCTTGTGTTTCATCTCAGTCTCATCACAACAATATTTAGCATAACGCAGAATTTTGTCGACTGACTTGTTCTGCCAACAAATCAAATGTTGTTGAATCATCATACTAATTTCAGGTCTCAATCCAGTTACAAATCTGAATCCAAACTGTCCCATATCCTTGGGTTCAAGGGTGTCCATCCCACTATAATATTTGAAAGCCTGCAACAAACTTTTGTAAAAATCATGAATTATCTCTTTAGGTTCTTGGTTCATCCTGTCATTGCGTACACTGTCAATATCCTGTGGAAGCACCATAGCCTTCCACCAAGTAATCACCTGATCATATTTCTTCATCACTATAGGTGATGGACCATGTGTCACTGGATCTCTCTCTAGCTCGCCTGCGGGCCATTCGGTAGCTATTTTACATGTGGACCACAAATCACTAGGGACTACAATCTCAAACAATGTATTCAAATCAATCCACAGCACCTTCGAAATCTTCACAAATCGATCGACCTGTTTGTACCACTCTACAGGCTTCTCTCTCAACCTCAGGAAATCATTGGTAAATGCTGCAAGATCACCTCTACTCCAAGGCAAATGCACATAACCTCCACTTGGTACTTCTCGCAAAGGGAAAGCCTGGACACCTGTTCCATTTCCCCTAAGGGAGGTGGTTCTCCCGCTGCTCTTTTAAAGCCTTTTCTTTTAGCCCATTTCTCTTCCCATATATCCAATGTGCTCCAAATCCGAATGCTTTGAAATTAATTCTCGAATTTGAGTATTCAGCTCTGGTAATCTCAGGTTCTCTATGCCCTGATCACTGAATGCAAGTCTGTGGTTCTTCTGTAAAGCCTTTGTTCATTCTATGTCAACATCATATCTTTGAGCCAATTCAGATAATTTCTCATGAGCCTGTCTCACTCTCCTAGTAACATGTATGCTCATGAATAGCAATTCACTTTGTTGATAAGTCTCTATTCGATTGAGCTCTAGGCTCCCACTCATTATTTCATCTAATTCAGTTTTTAATTTGACCACATCGATCAAATCTACCTTTATAGCGGATTTTATAGTTTCATGTCTGGTCTCTGTACTCTGACTCTCATTGGAAGTATTACTGTGTGGCTTCAACCATTGCTCTAATTGTGAACATTAAATGTATGCTGACCCTAAGAAGTCCTTTTGGGGTAGTACTTTCTCGAGGCGTACTGTTACGCATATTTGGGAGTGGAAAGGACCTTATAGGTCCAAATCCATTCTGTATAAAGAAGGACCTGCACTCACTGCACAAGGTGAACTCACATTCATTGGAGTTAATGGGACAAACCTTGCATTGGCGCCATCTATTCTTTTCTCTGATGCCCTCACTTCTGTAGGAACAGGCATTTTCTGACTTTTATTCCCAACTGAACTTGGATCATACATGGGGACAATAGGAACAATGGTAGTCGGTACTGTAAGAGCAGACAGAATGATTAAAACCGAATTAGAATTACAAGTTCTGAGGGACAAGGACCACATTTTCCTATATTCCCTTCCGCTACAGTTTGTGTCACGCCTTTTGTTGATATGACCCCAACAACACCAGAGCTTGAAGCTACCGGTGCTGGAGCACCTCCAGAGCTATTAGTAACATATGTATTTCACCAACCTCCAATGTGTAACTTATTATATGGGGTTGGACATTCTGCTAACTTGCGTCACTGTCATTGTCCTCATCCCAACCTCCCTTATTGTTCTTTTCTCTCCTCTTTCTCTCTCTTCTAGAATCGCTCCTCTCACTCATTATGGCAGGGTATAATCTCCCTCCCTCAGTCATATCCACCCTTCATCTCTTTTGCTGTTCATCCCATCTCGCATCTGCGTATGCACGCACTGCTTTATTCATTCTCCTGCTGCACAAATCCATGCGTTAAGCGCTTCAAAGTGTGTGGGTCTAGGTAATGGTTTCATTGCAAACAAAATTCCTCGCACATTATCAAGTATCCTAAAATTAAATGTACCATAGCGTGGAAATGCTAATGCACCTTCCTTCTATGTGATCTTATGTCAATTCGTAAGCCAAATAATGGTGTGGAGCCCTACATTCGTCACCATATAATGAGCTGGTGTATCTTCTGGTGGCTCATCTTCGCTCGCTCTAGTGGGTACCTCCACATCTCCAAGTATCATATCCCTTATTGCTCTGAAACATTTCATTTTCAACTTTTTTTTCTGAACAATTGCAAATCAATTCCAAACTCAATAAATTTCAAGTTCTGTAGCAATGCAACCACCAATAGCAATGCGGCATCAAATGACAATTACAAACAATCCCATCGTGGCATAACACCAACCGAACTATTCCAGTGCAGCACACTCTGACATCACTCTCATTCCTCGTAGCTGTTTACCCTCGTTCACAGCTCCTCACACTCTCTCTTGTTCACACTAATCATGCAAAAAACAATTGTCTTCTCCTCTAAAAGAATTGACAGAACTCAATCATCTGAGAAATACACACGTTCACGAATGAAACCTCGACCAGTGGGGAATCACTTAAATCACTTTAATTTCCCTTCTGTGCAAAAAGGTTCACCATGCTACTCACAACTCTATCTTACACATAAAAGTTCCCTATCTCAATTGGACTGTCGACGACATCTCACGACAAACCCCACAAAACCTTAGCAGAGAATTACAACACGGTGTCTTCTGCACCTTTATTATATATCCCGGGGTCTTAGGTCATGTTGAACCCGATATCAACTTCAACAACAACTTAACACCACATTCACACAAATCTCACAACATCTCCGCCAGACATAACACACTCAGTACTTCCCAGCAAGCTAAACCTACTCCTCATATACACAGCCCTACTAATACTCACTCCCTCGCCACCGCTGCATCAACGCATGCCACTGGAACTCCATCTATTCTCCGCGTCTTGATCCTGGACTCTGTACTAGGGCCACTGGGGTTGGGTCTAGACTTTTCTAGGTTAGATTCTATCCCCCTCTACTTCAAGAGCAAACCATCCTACTCTGATACCAACTGAGAGAGCTCGGGCCCATTTAAACATCCCCACTCAACCAGATGGTCTTTTTAGCTGCTTGATAGGTAAGAGGGAGGAAACAATCACAATTTAAATTTCAATACAGTGTAACCAATTCTGTTACACAAGAATATACTCGACAACTAAATCTGAGATTAGTAAGGTTTAATTTTAAATTCAAAAATAGATTAATATAGATCAATCTCAACATCACAGTGTAGAAATACAGAACAAACAGAATTAGTCCAAATCTACAAAAGAAATTTACCCTAGATAACAAAAAGCATACAACTAATTAGGTTATGAGGATGCAAGTAATAAGGAAAAAGAAATGAATACTAAATTGCATCAAATGATTTTCAAAGATAAGCATGAGCACACTACCGTAAAAGGGACAACCCTAAACAGAGAAGCATTAGGTAAAATGGAAATAGAAAGGTGTCAGCTGTCAGAATCTTCAGTAGAAGAAACTCCAACCAAGGGTCAAGTAGCATGAAGCTACACAAAGCAGAAGTAAAGGTCTGCACCTCGTGAAGTCCTAAGATGTCGCTCTGACCCTCACTACATTACAGCATAAGGAGAATAATTTGAAATAGATCGCTAGTGCCCCCCCAGATAATATAGCAATAGATTATCAGCTCCTTTTCGATTTATTCTTTTCTAAAATTATTAATTTAGTTTGAACAAAAAACACAATTGTCCAGTTTTCAGTCCATGAAATGGGGATCACAGTAAAGTGTACAGTGGGTGGAATTAGCATTCTGCTGCGACTATTGCACCAGTTATGCAGCTCCTAAAATTGCCTCACATTTGTACCTTGTTCTGAAGTTAAAGTCCCCCTTCCCTTTTTTTAGTTTACAACTGTACTTGACTCGTATGTTTGCAAATAGCCCCCACAGTGAGCAGAACTGGTCTAGGTTTTATCCACAACATTTGCACTGGTGCATTATCTCCTCATTCGTCTTCCTCACCCCAGTCATTACCAGTGAACCTAGCTCCTCTGGACAGAACACCCCAAAGTCAAAACCCTTCACATACTAGTGTTCGCGTCCCTTCAATATAGCTAACTTCCCTTTCCTCCCATAGTTCACAAAAAGGCAGTTAGCCCCTAACACATCCTGTTATTCCAAGATCCTATCAAGCCTGAAGCCGTTTCTTGTTTAGAGAACGGATGGATGGGAAACTTTGACTGTGGCGAGGAAGACCTAGACTCAGAATAATGAAGATTACTGGTAAGTAACTGGAACATTACCTCCTCGTCTTGCTCCCTCACCCTAGTTATTACCAGTGAGCTTATATCAAAACAGATATCGGCTTCATGACTGGTGAAGCAAGAATCTGACATTGTCACCAATTGCTCACAAACATCATCATTTTGGAATAACAGGATGTTTTAGGGGCTAACTGCCTTTTTGTGAACTATGGGAGGAAGGGGAAGTCGGACAATTTGAAGGGATAGGAACACTAGTATGTGAAGTGTTTTGGCTATGGAATGTTCTGTCCACTCGAACTAAGCTCATTGGTAATGACTTGGGGGCAGATTTATAAAAAGCCCCTTGCACCGCCGGTGTGCACGTTGCGTGCCGCACCGGCAGCGCAACCTGCTGAGTGATATTTACAAGCACAGGTAAAGCCACCCTGCATGACTTTACCTGTGCTTGTAAATATCTCCCCTTTTCACGCAACACTTTGCGTGTTAGGGGCATGACATGGGTGTTGCTGTGGGTGTTCCCACGCAACACCCATGTCCACTGATGAATTTCCAGAATTACGAGCAATGTTTTCATTTCTCCTTGTTTTTTTCCTCTTTCACGTCCGTGCTGCATTCTACAGCACTCATTGGAAGAGGAAATCACCTCAATTGATTGTTTTTGTGCAGGAAGGTGCCCCTTCCTGCACAAAAACAATCTCCCCATGACGCAGGCATCCTTGCACCATGGTGAAAGGGTGCCTGCGCCGGCGCCTGGCAGCAGTTTGTGCGCCAGCACAGGGGAAAGCACAGAGATGCGACATATTGTTGTAAATATGTCGCATCCCTGTGCTTCGAAACAAAAGCAGTGCTGCGCAGCAAAATGACTTGCGGCACCACGCTGCGTTAGTTTCTTGTAAATCTGCCCCGGTGGCGTTAAAGACCTGGACTGGGAGTAATGAAAATCACTGGTAAGTAACTGGGGCATTACCATCGACTCTGCCTTGCTCCTCCCAGTCTTTATCTTTGAGTTGGTGTTGTCACTTGAGGACAGGCTTATTAAGCGGCTCCCCCAAAATATTTATTTTACTATCCATGACCATCAGACCCCACCCCGCAACTTTAATATTGCTTCCGACCACTTTTCCTGCTTTTATTTCTGTCAGATGCTGAGGTATGCTTGCAATGCTCCACTTACGAACCAGGTAAAAGTTATGTTAACTTCAATTGCGAGCAGTGCAATATGGAAGGCTCCCATTTGTCGGGCCTCAGTCATCATGGAGGAGATGTACGGGTTCCATATTGCAGAGGTGGCACAATAAGTGCTGCAGTCCAATAGTGACATTTAACCAACAAGCCGTAGGTGCCCTTTGTACCATATACTAGGGTCTTATAGGAAAGTTAAATATTACAATCAGGTATTAGCCAATTACACATACACATTTGTAGGGTCAGATCACGTTCACTGGGGCCTGATTATCAGGGTGCAGTGTACTTCCAAGTAGAAACTCCAGCAGCATCAGTCCAAAAGTTTGGGGGTTGACCATACACAAAGCAGCAGTTTCTTACACTGAAGTTATTAGGGTGATCCTGTGGAGACTCCGTCTGGGGATTTGTAGATTGTGCAAGACACAACATGACTGAGACATAAACGTTAAAATCCCATGAGAAACACTGACAGAATGTCACCTTTTGGTGCAGTTTTAGAGGTTTACAGCAGGCAGGTATTGACCTCTTTTAAAATTTTCAATTCCATGCACAGCGCTCCACTGACTTTTGGCTAGGTTTGCGCTATAGAAATACCATATACATACTATTCCTCAGAGGTGATTTTCTGTTGAACTTGGTGGTGTCTTCTCTAAGGGCAAGGTGGGTAGATGTAAGAGATTTTCCACAATTCCTTTAAATGTATTGCCTGCAAAAGTATAGTTTCATGTAGCCACCACTTCTGGCTGTAGAGTTGGGGAACTGTGCGTCCTATTATATCTTTAGAGGAAAGATTGTGTTAGGAAATTTCATGACTTTGGGCCAAAGGTGTCTTCAAAATTTCATTCTGAGCAAAAGCTGGTCCTTCCATTCCTCTCTCAAGGTCCTGAGTCAGAAGATGATAACAGTTTGCTTTATCTTGAAGTTTGCAAGGCTTTATGATTTTATCTCGATAGAACTGCAGTTTTTCGTAAATCTGAATCATTTTTTTATAAAGCTAGGAGCTTCAGTTAGATGGGTAACTACAGGTACTCTGATTAGGTGGGTTTGTATGCCCATAGTTAAAACCTATGAGGTAGCAAAGGTCCCTCCACCAGGTGAAGTGGGGGCTAGGTAAGCTCGAGGGCTTCCTGCTTCATGAGCTCAGCTCAAAGGAGTGTTTTTTGTATATTTGTTGAGCAGCCATCAAGGCTTGTTAGACATTATAAGATAACTGTGGCAGAAACATCTTCAGCAACCCTTTTTGGTGGGTTTTGAATTCAGTCCATAGTTGAATGATTGATGTCTTGAATACATTTTTAGAATGGCTCATAACGTCTTTTTCCATTTTTCTTGTTCTTCGGTGTAAATTATTTAAGTTAAAGACTGGTACGAGGAAGACAGAGCAGATAGTAATTTTGTAATTGCGTACTGATAATCTTACATCGACTCTAGACGTCCTGGTGCTAGTACGTGGAAACCAGCTTCCTGTGTATTGACCCTCCCTAGAACCTTAGCATTATAGGAGGAGTGAGTAGTCGGAAGCAAGTTTAAAACACAAGGATGTGGCTGGCTGTGTGTTGGCACAGTTCTTGTGCGTGCCCAATATAAGTTTCAACAATTATACACTCTATGCTGCAAAGAAAAATAGGGTAGACACCACACACTAATTTTATCAGGAAGTCCTGAGAACCATATATACAGGTTTCCTGAGCACCTTTAATTCAAATAATGTCCAGTAATTTGTTATTCCTTTTGCTTATTCTGTTATTCTGTTCCAAATATTTCTTCACATATAAACTGTTCTCAGATGTAGCCTTCATACATGGACAGGTTCATAGATGTAGCCAAGACGCGTTTCATTGATGTGGCAATTTGCCACCTTCTCAGGGCCTCACTCAACTTATTAATGATTTTAATATCTCTCCCAAAAAATACGATGGAAGATTCAGAAATATCTGCAAGTGTTCTCATATATACAAAAATTAGTAAATTAAACGAAGTAAAACTAGTGCGTTCCTTCAGGTGTAACGGAGAGTACACCCAAGTCTCTAGGCGTGCCTCTAGGCATAGGTGTACTCTCCGTTATGCCTGAAGGAACGCACCAGGTTTGCTTTGTTTAATGTACTTCATTTTTGGATATATGAGAACACTTGCAGATATTTCTGAATCTTCCATCCTATTTTTTTGGGAGAGATATTAAAATCATTAATACGTTGAGGGAGGCCCTGACAAAAGTCAATGGCAAATTGCCACATTGACGAAACACGTGTTGGCTACATCTATGAACCTTTCAAATCAAATCAAATCAAATCAAGGAAATTTATTAAGCGCACATATCACACGGGGGTCTCATGGCGCTGGCATAAAACTCCTCTGAGGCAGAAGGGTCAGTTAAACGGAGCGGCCATTATTGATGGTCAAATAGCCAGGTTTTTAAATCCCTGCGGAATAATTTATGGTCAATGATAGAGCGGAGCTGAGATGGAAGTTTATTCCAAAAAGCAGGTGCCAGGAAGGAGAAAGATCTGCCGCCATTCCTGATGGTATGGATTCTACGAGTGGTAAGGAGAAATTTGGTACTAGACCTAAGTGTCCTGTTAGGCTGATACCAGCTAAGTTTTTTAGCAAAGTAGCTTGGCCCATTTACGTACATCTTCTTATGAACCAGACAGAGGACCTTGAAGCGGATTCGCTTCCTGATGGGAAGCCAGTGAAGGGTCCTCAGACTGGATGCAGATGGAGATTTCAATGGGAGGTTTAGTACCAGCCTGGCAGCAGTATTCTGCAAAACTTGGAGTCTGGAGTAGAACTCCTCATTGATAGAGGCCAGAAGGGCGTTTCCATAGTCGATCCGACTCATGATTAGTCCCTGGACAAGTGGTTTCCTTGATTCAGTTGGAATCCATTGAAAGATTTTGCGTAAGCTGCGTATTATTACATAACAAGTACTGGTTATGTGATTTATATGGCTTCTCATGGATAACTGATTGTCAATCTTTACTCCAAGGTTCCGCACCATGGGCTTGGGAGATGGACAGGGACCGAGGCTCTGGGGCCACCAGTCGTTTGACCAGAATTCGTGCGCTTTACCAAAAAGGATGACCTCTGTCTTACCACCATTAAGTTGAAGATGGTTGGTGTGCAACCAGTTATTAATATGCGTCAAACAGTTTTTGAAACGGAGCCTTGTGTCGGTTGGTCAGGGCCGAGGGTGATCAGTAGCGGGGTGTCATCGGCATATGACACCACATCAAACCCATAGGACCTGATCACTTTGGCTAAAGGTGTCACATAAAGATTGAAGAGCATAGGACTTACAGTGGAACCTTGGGGACTCCCATTTTTACCGGCTGACTACGGGAGACCAGGGTGCCCAGTTGTACGGTGGAGGTTCGATCAGTTTCTGAGCCAGTCCAGTGCCTGGCCCCTGATTCCCATCTCCCAGAGCCGTTGTTCTAAGATACTATGGGAGATGGTATTGAAAGCGGCCTGTAGGTCCAACAGGACAAGCATAGCTGACTGCCCATTGTCCTGGGCAAGTCTTATGTTGTCAACAACCTCCACCAGCGAGGTTTCAGTGCTGTGGGCAGCCCTAAAATCTGATTGCGAGGGGTCCAACAATCCATGGCTCTCTTGATGGGTAGTGAGCTGTTTGTTGACCAAGGACTCGAGTACCTTACCAAAGTAAGGAAGCAAAGAAATTGGGTGATAGTTACTGGGTTCCTTAGGGTCGGTAGAAGGCTTCTTCAAAATAGGCTTAACCCTTTCTGCTTTCCATCTGACCGGGACTGTTGCTTGAGCTAGGGACATGTTAAATAAATCGGTTAGATACCTGACAAGCGAAGGGGCGATGGTAGAAAAGAAACGGGGAGAGATCGGATCTACTGGGGAACCCGATTTGATCTTCGACAGGGAAGTTGAAACTTCATCTGAAGTGAATGTATGAAGGCTACATCTGAGAACAGATTTATATGTAAATAAATATTTGGAACAGAATAAAGGAAGCAAGTTTAAAGCCAGGCGGGCTAATGATCATAGACAGCAAAAACAAACTGAGGGGGAGCATCTTAGAAAGCCTGTTATTGAATGACAACATTCATTGAAAGGTAAGAACTTGGCTGCCTCATTAAAGCTAATAGGCTAAGATGATTATGAATGGTGGAATTTTCAGTGTGGCAAACAAGCACAATAACATCAGAGAATGGTTAAGGTACTATATTGATCTATGATCCATGTTCTCATAGACCAGAGGTCTTCAAACTTTTGGATGCCGAGACCCCCCTGTCAACATTTTGAGGCGTAAGGACCCCCTCCTGACAAAAATTTCTAAACCTGTAGGCAGGGCTACTAGAATTATGAGGCAGGTGAGGACCAAATTACGTGACAGGCTTGACTAAATTGTGTGGGAAGAAAAGGTAGATGATGTTATGTGATGCCGCGTACACAGTAACACTGAGGAAAGATTTCACCCCATCAGTACCAGTGTATAACCAAAATACAGCAATTAACATCAGAAAGATTTCTAGTCAACCTTTGTGAAGGGCCTTCCACTCCGCAGGAATACGTGCTGCCACATTAGAAGCTCACTTGGCCCTGGCCGGGAGAAGCAGGGGTCCCTTAAAACCCTGGCGGTTTTGTGCAGAGTTAAGCAGTTTACCCATGCAGCTTTTCTCTCACCCCCTCCCTTCCATCCCTCTGTCCTCTCCTAACCCCGGATCCCTCTCTCACTTTGCAGGCCATTTTATTTCACCCCTTTTACAACTTCTGAACTCTCCCCATTCAACCTCTCACTTCACCTTTAACACTCCCAGCCAGGGCTGGTCCTAACACTGGTCGCACACGGTGCAACAGTCTTTTTGGTGCCCCACCCCCGTTTCCTCCTTCTCCATGAATTCCTTCACTGCCACTCACCAACATTTCACCTCATCTCTCTATAGCACCTTTCTGACAAACATTTCATTTTTTTATAGCGCTACTCATAGTTTACTCACACTCATTTCTGTGATCTGCATGGTACATATTCTTTGTAGCAGGAACGTTAACCCTCTGCACTGTGTGGGTGACAAGAGTGCCCATGTGAGTGCACGGTGAGCGATGCAACAGTGTGAGAGTAGGGTAAGAGGAGTGACTGGAGGGTGAGTGAGGTGGCTTATGAATTTAGGTGCGGATGCAAGTTCAGAATGGGACGAATGAGTGTATGATTACTGATGGGCTTGTTTGAGTGAGTTGCATATTGAGCAGTGAGGGGGACAGGTGAGTGAAGTGTCACATGAGTGCAGGATGAGTAGTGTACTCGTGTGGCTGCAGGGTGAGGTATAGGATGAACAGCGCAAGTGCATTGTAAGTGCAGAGTGATCACTGTGAGTGCAGGGTGAGCGGGTGAATGGTGTGAGTGCATTGTGATTGCTGTGAATGCAGGGTGAGCGTGAAAGTGAAGGGCGAGAATGACGAGTGAGTTGTCTGAATGCAGAGTGCATTCCCAGACACTTGAAGTAACTCAGCATGTTATGGACGGCGGCGTAGGGTTTAAGATCTAAGTTAAACTATTGCTATTATGGCATTAATCGGGGATCGAGGAAATAAATAATGTGCTGATCCTGCAACAAACTTCCAGTCCTATGGTTAGGGTTGCCAGCAGATTATTTTGATGGCCCAGTCGGTACAAAAATAAGCAGTCACCTAAAGCTGTATTTTAAGCACTTATCTGTGCATACTTCGAACAGCAAATATAAATAGAAAGCACTTTTAATTGTGTTCTAGGGCTGCCTCAATGATCCATGACTGATAATTAAAGAGAACAAAGACAGAAAAGTCACATAACGAATGCATACATACTTTTTTATTTATAAGTCTATTTAGTGTCAAGAGGAGGTCTTTGCAGGCTCTTTTAAACAAAACACGGCAGGCATTTTTCTTTTGGCAACCCTACTTTATATTCCTTTTCATGAAATGCATTCTCACACTGCAGCAGTAAATGTAAAATACAAATGTAAGGAATAGGCAGAGTGGGGGCACAGGGGGTACTGGAACCAGGAAAAAAACGAAGCCTCTGTAACCAGTTTACAAAGGCATGTAAACATGCAAATGGTCTTTAAAGACCTGTGAAAAACTCGGGCGTGCCGGAGATAAGACTCCAGACACTGCCCAGCTGAGCCCCCAGCAGCTCCAGTTGCACTGGAGCAGCCCGGGCTGAGACACAGGACGGGGGAAGAGGGGAGGCTGAAGCCCTTGGGCCTCGGCAGAAGTGTGACTGGGAAGGCGCGACCCCCTTTGCATCGCTCCACGGCCCCCCTGGGGGTCGAGCCCCACAGTTTGAAGACCCCTGTCATAGACACAGATTGTGGTCCTTTGCTTAAATCTTATTTTTTTATAATCACCAACATGTTAAACCTACTCCAGTGATTGATGGGCGTAAGCCATCACTACAATTCTGAAAATTCTTTGTGCTGGAACATCCAAAGTCTGTACTGAGCACAGTGTCCATGGTACCCACTGTTCTTGTGCTACATAGAGGATGTGCTCAGTTACAACTGTGCACCATATGTGTCTCTTGTTAATTGAAATGAGGGGGATGTCAGCCCATTATGAATTGCTATGTCCTCTGTGCTTAATGTGCCTTCATGCTGTGCTCTTGTGTGGTGATTTTGGTTGTGTTAAGCTTATTCCGGTGAACGGGATGAAACATGTGCTACATGGGTGCAGCTAATGGCCCCTGACGCATTTGGCAATCCTGCAGTTGCATAGAATGTTGCCTTATTGACACTGACTGTCTCTGAGCCTTTAGAGACACCAATGTGCTCGTCAGTGACATTCAGCAAGGTATCAATGACCTGAGTAAGGATATTTGAGAAGGTGGATTTTGGCCATCCATGCACTAAGTGTTTGCGTGCTATGTACATTTAAGAAGGGCTTATGGAAGTCCATATGCCAATGTTTGCATTCCAATCTGTCCTCAGTTTAAGCCAGAGCATTGCATTTTGTGTCCATTAACAGCTTCCATGTTTCAAGACGTCCACCACAGTAAGATGAGAAGGATTCAGCCTTACATTTTGGATGGTGGCACCCTCATTCATTTGGTATCTTTATTCGGTTCAAAAAAATAAACCATAAAAGCAGCACAACATCACATATAATGATTCCTATAACTCCATAAAACATGAAAAAATGCATTCCCCACAATAGCTATCCTTACATAATCTGCCCTACGTATCCCATGGCTATTCTTGGATAAAAAGAGCTTACACTAAATCAGTTCTATTCCTTCATCCTTCAATGTCTCTCTAATCCGGAGTACCTTTGAAAAGAGCACAGCAACCCTATATATAGCAAATAGATACATCATTAAGATGGTGGAATGGGGCGCTAGAGGGCGCCAGGCAAGATGGCCGCACATTAGTGCTGCTCGGCCCGGCTGATCTCTTATCCGCCCAGAATCCGCCTTAAGATCGACGCATCATAGTTGTATGGTGACTGCCCTGCACGGTAATTGTCCCGCTGCTGCGGATCGGGCAGTTGCGGCCCCCCGGAGAGCATCGTGAACGACGATATCAGCCTCACAAGTATCGGCCGGCTGAGGGCAAGATGGCGACCGCTGTGCACGGAGGATGCCCGACTGGCTGTATACTGTGCTGAATGCTCGGCTGTGGGGATTGAGCAGCCGCGGCGGTGCCGGGCTCGCGGGATCCCCTGACTGAATGTGAGCTGACGGATCGCACAGCTGGTGAGGCGGCGGACGCACTTGGGGCCTGCCCTTGCACAACCGGGAGACTGTCCCGGGCGCTGGCACGGAGCGTGGCGGCCAGCTGGGGCCCGCTTTGAACTGTCGCTAAGGCACTGGTCTGCAGCGGGTGAGCGACGGCACCTGGGGAGGCCAACGAGACTGCTGGCACCGCCGTACCTGCAAGGTGCTGAAATCCTACCTGGGTCCCGAGGCTGGAGCGGATCCCGTCCCACATCGCTGCACGTCTCGGTGCAGTTTTCGCACTGGGGGCCGGCCCGGGGCCGGGCGTGCTCCTGTGGTGCGGACCGGCGCGGAGGGAGGCTGCTGGCACCTGCTGCGGGTGGCGGTGAGTGGGGCGCGGCCTGCTTGGGCCTGTGTCTGCGGAGGCGGGTGTGGGCCTGAGCGCTGGGCCGCGCTCTGCGCGCTGCGGCCTGCGGCGGGGTGAGTGGCGGTGGTGACACCGGCGAGGCCTGCACGGGGAGTGTCTCGGCTCCCATCCTGGTCGGATCTCTGCGGTGGACGACTGGTGGGCCTGTCTGCGGCAGCCCAGCATTACCCCCTGCCTTATCTTGGAAGGATCCGGGGTGGGCTGTCTGATGGTTTGTCCCCGCTCCTGCAATCCAGCTTCTTGGGCCTGGTCTGGTGTGTGAGCTGCTCACCGGTATTGAGGGCAGGCTGGGGATCGCCTCCTTCAGGACTCATTGCTTTTTTGACTTACCTGCTCCCTGCGCACTGTCGGGTGACCTGCATCCCCAGAGCTATAGGGGTGACCTGCTGTAGGGTGTGTGTTCATCTGCTCCTTGCAACTAGTTGGGCCATCTGGGGGCCAGATTGTGGCTATCGCTTGAGCACTAGCTGGGGTGCTCGCTCCCTCGCTGGTTGGACTTGCCTGTTCACACTACTCACGCTCTCGAGCACTGACCTGGATCTGCTTGCTGGCTTGCCAAAGACGCCGTCTCCACAGAGGTTGCATTTAATACTGGGCCCATTCACTGATAAAGAATTGTAGGAGAGGCTGGAGATAGCTGATCTATACTTGTTGCTCCGCGTCTGCCTTCTCCGTTGCTCATCATGGGGAAGCCGGATAAGTCGCAGCCCCGCCTCACGTTTGAGGCACGAAAGTCCGGCAGGGTCCCACAAAAAGCGGCTTCTGATTCTGAGGCTGATGGGCAAGGGGACCCACCCAATCTGGAATCCACATTGCTAGCAATGCAAAAGAGCCTCCAGTCCATCGAGGGCAGTATGTCCACTATAAATCATCGGCTGGACTATATGTCTACGCAATTGGAAAAACAGAATACGAGAATGGGGGAGGTGGAACAAAGAGTATCTAGCGCGGAGGATGGACTCAGCAACGTAGCCAGTAAGACCCTCAACATGGAAAAGGTCCTGGCCCTCATACAGGCCAAGAATGAGGATTTGGAGGCCAGGTCCAGACGGAACAACGTTCGCATCACGGGCCTTCCCGAATCAACAAATACGGGCAGGATGGAACACTTTATTGAATCTCTCCTCAAAGAATTATTTGGCCCTGAGCACTTGTCCTCCATATTTGTAGTAGAGCGCGCCCATCGCTCTTTGGCGGCACGACCTGCCCCGGGGCTCCACCTCGTCCCATAATAGCTCGACTATTGAACTACCGGGATCGGGATGTCGTCTTGCGGCTGGCCAGGGAGAAGGGTACTGTAAGTTATCAGGGAAGCATGTTGTCCTTTTTCCCTGATTTTACCGTCGCAGTCCAAACTGCGCGGCGTGAGTTTGGGGCAGTCAAAAATTCCTCCAGACTGAAAACGTTCCCTACGCCATGTTATATCCCGCGCGTCTTCGTGTGGGATCAGAAGGGAACTTCAAAATATTCCTGACCCCCAAGGCGGCGATGGAGCATGCAAAGCAACTGAAGAGGCACAGGCGCGAGACTGAGACTGAACAGGGAGAGGAGGAATGATAATGTGGTGGTGGGGGCTGCGGTTGTGCGTTTCCTTTTTTCTTCTTTTTTTTTTTTTAAATGAATCCTCCTGATAGCGGGGCTCACTTTCTGTATTAACTGCTTCTTGTATTGCCGCGCAGGGCAACTGCCTATATGTTATCTGCAACCTAGATTGGATGCTGTATAGTTAAAGTATTTACTCTTGAATTGTAACACAGGTACTAGACCTGATCAGCCACCTCCTACGTTGTGGGAGTGTAGGAGCGCTCTGATGCCCCCCTGTATGGGAGTTCCCCACACTATGTTGTTGCTTTGCTGGGGTTTCTGGGGTTTGCTTAGTCGCTATTGGGATGGCTTTGGCAAGTTGGGGGTGCCGAAGTGGGTGGGGGTTTGGGTTGGGGGGTCGGCATTTGCGAGTTGTATCATGGTTGTGTCTGGATGGAATGCATCCGAGGGTGGGTTACACATTGCTTACATAGGGCTGACTTACATGCAGCATGGGTAGTGAGTACCGATTTGTGACATGGAATGTGCGCGGTCTCAATAGTCCCCAAAAAATCCGCACTGTGTTAGCTTCGCTAGATAGGTGGAACGTACAGGTGGCCTTGTTACAGGAGACGCATCTAACTTCACAGACGGAAAAAAATGTAGGCACCAGATGGGCTGACGTTCGAATGACATCTTCTTACTCATCCTACTCCAGGGGGTGATGACTTTGGTCAAGAAGGGTACACCTTTCCAGATTCACGGCACGGACAAGGATGAGCAGGGCCGGCTGGCAATTGTGCATGGTACGCTGGATGGCACGAGTGTTCTGTTGGTGAACGTGTACGGTCCTAACATAGACGATGCCTCCTTTTCGCGGATGTCTGGCGCAGGATATCTACCTTCCCGAGCGCTGAGATTATCTGGGGAGGGGATTTTAATACATGTCTGGACATTAACGAGGACAGGGGGAGCGGGGCCCCGCGACACAGACAATCCACTGATACACTTGGGGGGCTTTTGGACACTGGCGAGGTGCATGATATCTGGCGCCTAAGGCACCCTGGGGTCAGGGAGAGCACTTTTATTTCTACGGTGCATGGGTCCTGGTCCCGCCTGGATTATTGGTTGGTGTCAGAGACTGCATGCACCTGGGCGGTAGGCGTTCGGCACTTGGCCAGAACCCTTTCTGACCACTCGCCGGTTCTCCTAGCTTTGCGAGTCCCAGGGGGGGGGAGGCCCCCATTTGTGTGGAGATTGCAACCTTCATCCTTAGCGGATCCGGTATTTAAACACACCATAGAGGAGGCCATTCATAACTACTTCCGGGAAAATGCAGGCACTGTGGACAGTGTCGGGGTTACCTGGGAGGCGTTCAAGGTCACTATTCGGGGTGTTTGTATGGGGGCGCAGGCCGGAGTCCTCAAAGATTTGCGCCGTAGGATTAGGAAATTGGCAGAGGATATCGCTGCCTTGGACGCGAGTATGCCAGTTGCCCTGCCACAGAAAAACTGGCCGCAATCCGGGAGTTAGTGTCGGAACATAACGCGACGGTAGATCAAGAAATGAGGCACAGATCGCGGAGATGCACTGCTAGATATTATGGGGAGGGGGGCCGACCTAGCCGTTCACAAGCGCAGAAAATGGCGGCGCCTCGTAGCCAGGCCTATTTTACTGAATTGGAGGATGAGGCCGGAGAGACGCAATTCGGTAATACAGATATTAGCGGTGTGATCCTGGATTTCTACTCTAAATTGTATGGGGAACGCGACCAGCCGCCTCTTAGTGAGATTAATGGTTACCTCGATGATATCGCACTGGGCTGGCTGTCCCATGATCAACGGGATTATCTCACCTCGCCATTTGACGTGGAGGATGTGAAGCAGGCAATCATGTCCCTCCCTACTTGCAAGGCAGCGGGGCTTGATGGTTTGCCGAGTGAGTTTTACAAGGCTTATTCAGACACTTTGGCGCCGCAGCTGCTGGAGGTATTTGCGGAGGCGTATGAAACTGGCAGGCTGCCTCCTTCCCTCACGGAAGCCTTAATTGTAATGCTCCTGAAGCCTGATAAAGTGGCGAATGCCTGTGACTCGTATAGACCTCTCTCCATTATAAATATAGATGCCAAAATTTTGGCCAAAATGATTGCCACAAGGCTCCAGCCCCTGGTCCCCAAATTGGTCCTGCCGGACCAATCAGGGTTTGTGCCTTCCAGGTCTACGATGCATAACCTACGTACTATATTTTCCACCTTGCACTATTTCGACCGGGATTTTCAGGCAGTGGCCGTGCTGCTGGATGCGGCTAAGGCATTTGACTCCCTTCAGTGGGGGTACATGTTTGCCGTCCTACTAAGAATGGGTCTGCCTCCGTTTTTTTAAAATGGGTCCGCCTCCTTTATGAAGCACCGATGGCACGGGTTCGTGTAAATGGCTGGGTCTCTGAGGCTTTTCCTATCAGGCGCGGCACGCGACAGGGATGCCCGCTATCGCCCATGCTGTTTGCACTGGCATTGGAGCCATTGGCCTGTAAGTTGCGGCAGCGGCACGCCCAAGCGGCATTGCGGTTTCGTGAGCGACCCTTATTGGTGTCGTTGTATGCTGACGATATGCTACTATATGTGCGCGAGCCTGCCACGTATTTGCCGGAGTTATTAAGAGAATATGTCCGGTTTGAGCGTTTTCGGGGTTAGGCATCAATTGGGCTAAATCCACGGTGTTCCCCCTAACAGCCGGCACTCAGGAGATAGAGATGGACTTTCCATTGCGATGGTCAATTGACCCGGTGAAATATCTGGGCATATGGCTGCACAGAGACCCTGCAGTGGTCATCTCTGCTAATTATGGACGCACCGTGGATAGAATCTCTGATCAGGCGGCGCGCTGGGCTAGGTTACCCTCTCTCTTGCGGATCGCATTGCGATAATAAAAATGACGTTCTTGCCCAAGCTGCTGTACCTGTTTATAAATATCCCTATCAGATTAAATGCTGCGCTTTTCACCACATTGCAGTCGGTCCTGCTCGCGTTCGTCTGGGGGGGCGGGAAGCCCCGATGCAGTTGGAAGGTTTTGACGCTACCATTTGAACGTGGTGGTTTTGAGGCCCCGGACCTCCGTCTATACTACCTATGCGCTCAGGCGCAATATGCGCATTTCTGGTACTTCCCACAGAGGTTCCAGCCACACACGGCAATTGAGGCGGACGCGATCCTCCCGGTGCCCCTGGCTGCAGCAGCCCTGATGGGTGGAAGAGGGGGTCCACGGAATGAAATCAGCCCGGTTCATTGTACGGCTTGGGCGTGGAGTGCACTAGCTAAGAGGGCGGGGGTGGATTACCTATACGCCCCCAAACTGCCGATCGCGGCACATCCAGATATATCAGCTGCACGGGAACAAACTGCATTGCAGGTGCTGTGTAAGGTGGGGATCACTCACCTGGGGGATTTGTATGCACAGGGCCAGTTTCGGGCACTTTCAGACTTGCAACGATGTCATGGCGCTGGCCTTATGCTGGGATTTACCTATGTGCGGGTGCGACAGGCTATCCGCGCTGTCTACCCTGAATTTCCGGCAGAACCGCGCACTCTGCAAGCACTGCGGGCGGTGCTGGCGGGGGGGAACGCGGGGCCTGATCACCAAACTATACAACGCCTCTCTTAGGGAGACTGAACTGGCGGAGTCCCCCTCATATGTTAGATGGGCGACGATAGTGGGTACATCTCTGACACTGGTTGAATGGAAATTTTGTTGTGAATTAACGGGACGCTTGACAGCAAATTGCAACCTCAGAATAATACATTTTAAATATATACATCAACTTTATTATACCCCGCTTCAGCTAAGACGCTTCGGGCTGAGGGACTGTGCACGCTGTGTGCGTTGTGGACAGGATGATGCAGATTTTTTGCACTTGGCCTGGCACTGTGCAGGGATTGCCGAGTTTTGGGCACAGGTTACACAAGTGCTTACGGAAGTTGTCATGGAGCCTGTGGCATGTGTGCCTGCGGTATGCCTGTTGGGATGGGTTCGTAAACTTAAACCTTGTAACAGACGATTGGTGGCCATCTCCACGTTGTTTGCTAAGCGTGCGGTTGCACAGAGGTGGGGGCAAAGGCTGTTCCCACTGTGAAAGGGTGGATGCGTGACCTGTTGTATTGTAGAGAACAACTTGACACCTATGCGGAGGAACTGCCGGAGGCATCCCGCCCCAGGGACTTCTGGGCCCCTCTTACGGGGTATCTACTGGGCAGACCAGACCTATGTTAATATATTGTATACTGTACGGGGATGTTGTGGAGGGTGCAGGGACTGTTGGACTTTGTAAAGTATGCTACCCGACGGGGGGCTGTCCAGGACTCAGTGAAGTGCTATTCCAAGTGCCGAGGGGGAGGGTTGCTAATGCGGGGATGATTTACGTTGGGTGCTGTTCTAGAATAGTAAATTGGTTTGCATTGATATCCTGTACTGAACGATCGTTGCTGGCATAATACATCTCATGTTGAGGTGGCTTTTGCTTCTTACTAATTGCAAACTACACAATAAATAAATGTTAAAAAAAAAAAAAAAAAAAAGATGGTGGAATCCTCATATACATTCTAATTGAAATTTGTCATTGGCACAGGGCCATCAGATATGCTTCCTCCTGGTGCATAGCATAATAGGGCAGCTCCAAGACCCAGCGGAGCAGAATGAAATAGCAAAGAATGGGTGCACTCGTGTTGGTGTTCATCAATCAGTGTATGGGTGTGTGAGTGAGGGTAGATTATAAAGGTCTGTGAGCTTTCAGTCACCCGAGTATGGATTATAATCAGGTGTTTCTACTTCTGGTTTGAATTACAATGTTCTACTAATGTGAATGATGTGTTTGGCCTTTAATTGTGAAAGGGGGTTATACCTGTTTTGCGTGATTTCGTGTTGTTGGGGGCCATCTTGGTGATCTGAACCGTGACTGGTGCGTGGTTGATGTTGCTCCAGGGGTTGGCCAAATTTCCACTTGTTGTTGGGTGGAGGATGTTTTCAGGGGTGAATCCACCTGTTTATTTGACAAACTTGTGTCTTGAAATTGACAGGTTATTTTCTGTGTTCATTAAAAAAATAAAAAAAACTTGTGGTAAATATTGTGTGTGATAATTACCATATTATCAAACACAGAGGGGGATATTCACAAGGACTTATCTCCGATTTATCTCCACCTTAACTCATCAAAAGTGGAGATAGATTTAACACCCCTTTCACAAGTGGGTGCAAACTGCCGACATCGCCAGTATTCCCGCGATAACTGCCCCAAAACTTAACACCACGGTGGACACCACCAACTAACCCTAATGAGATGCAGAGTAGGCGTTCCCGTGCAAAAACACACGAAAAAACCACAACACCACTTTCACAACGAACTGCCAGATCTGCGATGCGAACCAAAAACAGGCGATAAGCCGCGGTAGCACCAGGAAATTAACACCTGCCTTTTGCTGGTGTAAAGCAGGATGACTACCTGCAGCATCAAAGGGAGCCCAGCCAAGAGCCACATCTGAAGACCCACAGATGCCATGGAGACAATCATCATGCAGGTCCGATACCCATGAGGGCCACAACACCCACAAGAGCCCCAAAAAGCGCCAGATGACGCACATTGATAAAAAATAACACGTGTGGCCAGAAGAACGAGAAACAGTCACACAGCACTGAAGTAACAACCAAAAACTTTATTGAAATACAACACAAAACACCAATGCGGAAGACTCCTGTCGGCTCCGTCCGGGACAATCTCGATGTCACAGCCTGGAAAATAAAGCACAAAATCAGAACGTGTGTCATGCGCACATCAAAGGAGCGATACACAGAGAAATAGAGAATGAAACAAAGGCAGAGAGAGAAAGAGAGAGAAGGAAAGGAAGGGAGAGAGAGAGAGAAGGAAGGAAGGGAGAGAGAGAGAGAGAGAGAGAAGGAAGGAAGGAAGGGAGAGAGAGAGAGACACCACTGCCCCTGCGCACCCAGGCCCCACTGTTCACCTGCTGCCACCGGTGTGTCTCCAACCACGTGCCGGGATACACTGCAAGTACCAGGTCTGCAACCTGCAATTGAGGCCAGAGTCAATCATGGCAGAGTCCATCACACAGCACACAGCAACAACGCCTGTCCGTCCCTGCGCACGCATGCAGCCGCACCCCACCCCCTCCCGCCGGCCAGCGCTGGCTGTCCGCACTTGCGCACCCCTGGCCCACTGCTCACCTGCCACCAACGGTGTGTCCACCAGTGGGCACACCACGTGCCCGTGCAAGCTCCAGGCCCCGGTCCCGCCACCATGGCATGCTCCACATCATGCGGAGCCACCCCGAAGCACAGCAGGTCCCACACATGACGCTGAGTCCTGAGGCATCAATGGCAGAGACCACATCAGTACACACGTCATCATCGCAGGCTGAACACCCGCTCAGCTATTTCGGTGCCACTAACCCTGTGCAACCCCAGTCAGCGCCACATGGTGGTAGGCCCGTGACGGCCGCCAGGCCGCGGGTGCGACCAACCATGTGCTCAACAACTCATGGGCCCTTTATGATTGAGAACCGTGAGCTTCCGTCATCCAGTCACCACCGGCAGTGGGGAATGTGACGTTGCCGGCCCCTTATATTGGCGGGGTCACATGGCCTGTGACGCCTGTGCCGGATGGGTGTGGTGTGTGTGCAAAGCTGCCCTCAGGGAGTGGCCGTGGCATGCTGACAACTAGGCCAGGGACCTGCATACCACCAGCGTGTACGCCTGCGACATGTAGCTATGTGGGCCCCCCCTCGGAGCGTAAGCGTAGTGGTCTGGCCTGGCGTACGCCGGACCAGCGCAGGGCTTGCAACAATGACTCGGGGGCTCAGGGCATGGTTCAGTCCATGTCCAGACAAGGAAGTGACAAATGCGTGTGTCCCTGTTGTAGTGTCCACGGCAAGCGGAACACAATAGGCAATGTGGCACACTGTGACTGGCATCCCACTAGATGAGCATCATTGATGTGAGGGAAATCACTGTCCCTACATTCATCCACACATTCATACATGAATGATGAAGGACATGACACAGCAGTGCGTTTATGGATGTTTATTCCACATCCGGTGGAGTATTGCAGCTGGAGAAGTACAGGTCCATGCCAAGCACACTACACAATATGGGCCCGTGGAGGGCCAGCCAGAGTCCATCCGGGGATGACAAGTACTGCGGAAGAGGAAGGGTACAGTCCGCAGTCTGGTCGCCATGTCATTGGTCATCGAACAGGATATGGCAGTCCATGTCGCGGGCCAAGGTGAGTGCAGTGGAGTGTATCAGGGGTCAGTGGCAGGTCATGGGGCCATGTGCGGCACCAAGCAGAAACAGGCAAGGTGGCGGACATGAATGCTAGTGCCTCCTACTGAACTCAATCCCATCCACGTCCTCGGATGTGTGCTCTGCCCCACCTGTGGGTGTTGCAGTACCGGCTGCGGCACTGTGAGGCACTGACACACCAGGGGGCCGAGTTGTGGATGGTGAGGGGGCAGCAGCATTCATCATCACCACGCCTTGTGGCAGCAATGCCATGATGAGGACATGCAGGGCCTGGTAGATGCCAGCTACATTTTGCTGATGTGCAGCAGTGGCTGCCATCCTTTCCGCCTCCATCCGCACCATGTCCTCCATGAGCCTCCGCATGTGTGCCAGCTCACGGCTGGAATCGCTGGAGCCACTCTGAGCGGACAGGTGTTCTTGTCTCCGAGTCAGGACTCCAGCGATGTCAGTCATGGCTCGTTGGAGACCATGGAGCGGGCCGTGGGTGTCCGTTAGGGCCTGGAGCTGGTCCCTGATGGGACCTAGACACCCATGGATGGCGTCCAGTTTGGTAGCCATGAGGTCGAACCCCACCCGCACCTGCTCAGCCACCTCCCTCTGGACCTCCAACACACGGCGTTGGAAGGCCATGTGTTGCTCGGGGGGTCTTGGGAGACAGCCGGGGTTGTGGGTGCCTCCTGCTGGGTGGTTTGTAGAGTGGGTGGGGTCTCCTCGATGCAGCTGGGCTGCCCTGGTCCTGGAGGTGCTTGGCGGATGAGCTCAATGATGTCTTGGAGGGCTTGGGTGTCGATACTGGTGGTGTCCTCCTCGTCATCAGTGAAGAGTGGCTGGGACTGCTCTGCAGGAGGTGTTGACGGTGCCCCTGCAATGTGAAGGGGAGATGGTGTATTACAATGTGTCTGCATGTATGTAGCCGCATGGTACAGGTTCACATTCAGGCAGCATGGCATTGTACATTGTGACAGTCTGTGGCTCAGGGCCATGAACCAGAATCATTGTGGGTGTGCACTGTGCCCTGCTTGATTGTGCATGTGTGCCATTGTGGCCATCTCCCCCCGTCCCCCCAGTACCTGGTGGTCACTCACCCTGTTGCGGTTGTGTTGTGTCCTGTCGAGCAGTGTCCGGTCCCCCGACTCCTGCCACGGTCTCCACACTGATGACTGTCGACACCAGCTCCTCCATGTCATCCAGCTCCTGCTGTGGCGCAGGCCTCCCACCTCCAGTCTGCATTGCTGCCTTCTGGTTGGCTGCGAGTTTATCCTTGGTCTTGCGCTTGATGTCATTCCATCGCCTCTTGACCTCGTCCATTGACCTCCTGTACTCTCTGACGGCGTTCACCTTGTCCACGATGGCCCGCCATAATCCATTTCTGGTGCCAAATGACACATTGGAGGCGATGAACAGTTGTTGATGGTGTTCTATCACCTCCGTGACCAGGATCCGATTCTCCTGCGGACTGTACTTCGTCTTCCTCTTCTTCTTGTCCTTGCCCTTCCCTGTCACCGTGGCCCCGGCCTGGTCGTCCAGGGTACTTGTGGGGTTGCGCTCGTCCTCTGCGCCTGCTCCGGCTGCCTCCATGGTGCTTGGGTGTTGGTCATTCTGTGTTTGTGTGTTTTTTCTCCTTTTGTAGTGATTTTCCCGCCTGCCGGGTGTGTATGGCAGGCCTGGCGCTGCTTATCGCTGCTTTCCTCATCGTGAATGGGCTCATCGCACGTTTTTTGGTGTTGGGGTTTGTGTTTTTATCTCCGTCGCGGTGGTTGTATCGCGGACATTGTCCGCGGTTTCAGAGAGACTATCGCATGGTACCGCCGTGTTGTGAATTCCACGTTAACAAGGGGTTATTTTCCGCTATGGACTGCGATGTGTAAAGTTGCGTTAACGTTTTTTGGTGATATTTAGCACACGTTCTTGTGAATATACCCCAGTATTGCAGGCGGTTTGTTAGCTCGTAATCGAAAGAAGTCTCCCAAAATGAAGTGATTATTGAACTATGCAACATTAACTTTACTGCTTATTTCGAAATTGGGCCACAATGTCCCAGCACTGGGAAACAATCCTCTTAAGACAGCTACTTTACAAATCATAATTTCCATGTGTAGTTAACTGAACTTGCCGGTGAAAATCAGTTTTTCTGTGCTGCTGCCAGTTGTAGATATGTCAGATTTGAGTAACGTGCTTTGTTCCATCATTTCGTTAAGAATAGTTATCATGTTATAAATCCATGGAAATAAATGTACATTGCTAAATTCGTACACGTTTTATTAACTGTAAAAATAAGTATCCTTTAACTTTTGTATGGCTATTTTACTATAGGAACATATAGAAACCAAGCAACAACTGAATGATTAATATCCTTTTTTTTTGTGCAAAATGTGGCAAGATATTTCCACTATTTTCCAAAACTACTATCCTGGTCACTGTGCAAGTCTGTAGCAGGACAGGAATAGTAGACTTTTCCTCCACCATCTAACCTTTTTTCTGATTTTAAGATCTTAGGTGGAATGACGTGCATTAATCTCGTTTCATTACAAGGTTGTGTGACCAGGAACAGACCTTGAGTATTGGCCCCATTTTAGCGGCTTATTAAATGCCTCCCTCCCTGTCCCAGAGGGCCAAGAGATCAGACTACGATCACCTACAAGCCATTCATACTGGCAACTTGGTAGGAAAGCTGCTTAATCCTTAACTTTCCTGTGATAGGATCACCTCTGTGTGTGAGAGGAAAAATACTTTTCAGTCTCCATGCCCTTTCAATTATCGGTCCATGATTTGCTAAAGAGGGGGTAAAGTGGTTAAACTCCATGGGGCATATCAACAACGATTAGAGATAAACATCGCTAAGCGCGTTTAGCAATGTTTATCCTATCGCTGGATTTCATCGCCGTGATAGCGCTGTATCAACAACGCTTTTCACAACGGCGATAAGAAATCCAGCGATAGCGGGGGAAATCGCCGTTTTGCAGGGAACATCGCTGTTTTTCCAACGATGTTCCCTGCAAAACGGCGATAACCTTGCTGATACGACCCTGTGGTCGTATCAGCATAATCCACCCCCTATGTCAAACATAGGTAAGTCAGGATTTTAGCAGACGTTAGATTTTGGCGAAAACGGCTGTTTTCGCCAAAATCTAACGTATGCTAAAATCCTGTGGGCTGCCTTGTAAATATCGCGATGTGAACATCAGCGATATTTGCAAGGTAGACCATCCGGGGTACGCCCAGTGACGCCCACTTTGCATCTCATTAGAGATGCAAAGGGAGGCGTTGGGAAAAAGGGTGCTAACATGCGATTATGCATGTTTGCACCCTCTTGTTAATAGGGCGATAGTTTTATCTCCGCTTTTTTGGCTTTAAAAGCCAAAAAGCAGAGATAAAGCCCTTGTAGATATGCCCCCATGTCCTTTCAGTTGTTGCCCCCAGGAGACTTTTAACCACAACCAGAGAGAAGGATATTAAAAGTAGCCTCATGCGCTTTCACACAGTGTAGAACTGGGGACCTTTTATGCAAGCAGGACCTGGACACATCCCCTCCCCCTTCGCCCAGCAGACCCTTTGTAAAATAATATTGCTAAAGCCAATAGTTGCCCTTTGTTCACCCATGCACACAGATGAATGTAAGCATGTGGCCCTAGAGTGTGGAAGAGCGCTGGGTTTGGGAATAAGGGTTTAGTAATAAGGATGATGTTCGCATCGCACAAACTTGCCACAAACTTGGCACAAACTCAAATCTCCACTATGCCCACTGGGACGGACATTTACCTCAAACTGAGGCTAAAATCATAAATTCAGAAATATATCAGTGACAGTGAAGCAGACTTTGCCACACAAGAACAATAGAGATGAGTAAGTTTGCCAACCATGAAGGTTTATTAGCAAATTAGCAAAGTTACAATCTCAAAACGAATCAAATAAACATAAATCAATAGTCACCTGAATGCAGCATGTATGAATCTAATCCAGACAATTCAAATCAGCAAATGCAAGTAAACATTATTAAAGACAGCACATGCAAAGTAAGATAAAATCCTGTTCCCATAAAGGGAAACTCCCTAGTGCTAAGCTAAGGTTGTTGGCAACTCGGAAATTTCAAAAGCAGCTGAATATAGCAGAAAGTAGAAACAAAATATAAGGAACTTTTGGTCTTGAGAGAGGGAAAGAGAGCAAGTATTCTAACTAACTATAGCTTCACATAGTTAAAACATGAAATTTCATCTGAGTGATACTTTCTACAAGCTCTCACCAAGTAAGAACCAATCAAAAACCAGTTTGCTCACTGTAATTGATGTTGGCTCCTTCTCATGAATAATACAATGCAAACTTCATCCCTCATTGAGGCCTTCACGATATCTCACCACCTCTGCCTCCCATTCCATGCGGTTCTGAGAAACATTGTCAAACCAATTATTTGTAATAAATGACCTTCACACAGTAGGCTAACAGAAACATTTTTTAAAAAGAACATGGTGACTCTGGTGCCTGAAAAGAAAAAGAGAGTCATGCACAGCAAGCAGAAATGCAACGTTTACTTTTCAAGAGGGAGTCAGGCACCTAGGCCCACTTACGTCAATGTTCAGATGTACATATTCTTACTATAGTTAAGCAAAAACATATAACTCCCTTGTTTCACAAAATATAAATGTAAAATAACCTATGCAGACATATAAGTAATGGTTATGCCTGTTACAAGTTAACATTTCACTAATGCGTCACCAAGAGTTAGGCTGACCGATGGGATAGAAGTGGTGAGTGCATTTCTGAAAGGCTGTTCTGGATTTTCGAGTAATAACAGTTGAGGATCACTGACATAATATCGATGGACCGAATATCGACCTACAACAATATCGAGTCCAGAATATCGATGGACAGAATATCGACATCCTATCTCTACAAAGGTAAGTACAAAAATACCGAAACCAAAATATCGTTGTTTAAAATATCGTTGTATAAAATATCGTTTTTTTTAAATGTCTTAAAAATAATGTAAAATTATTTTAAAAATATATATAATTAATAAAAACATAGGGGCCTATTACGATGGCGGGCGGACTTTGTCCGCCCACCACCCTAACGGTAAACGGGACCGACCGCCAGAGGTGTGGCGGTCCCACGATGCAAATTAGGATGCGCCCGCCACACTGGCGGGCGCATTCTTGCCATTAACATTGCGGCGAATGGTGATGTAAACAGCACCCGCCGCAATGTTAAAGGTGCATGTAGTGCACTGCAATGCACAACGTGACAGGCACCTTGTGTATGGCAATGAAGGGGGGTACCACAGGTACCCCCCAGTGCAGCCACCCACCCCCACCTCCCCCGTGGGTCCCCAACGGGCCCCCGAAGCCAATCTCCGCATGCCTTTCCATGGCGGAGTCACTGCCATGGAAATGCATGCACACCGCACACATCATAATATGGATGGCGGTGCCTGCAAGGCAGCGCCACCATATTGTGTGCCTTTTCCGCCCGGCCGGCAATCCGACCGGCGGAAAAGCAGCGGACGGTCTTTCCGTCTGCCACGGTGCCCCTCGCCATACTAATATGGCGGGGGGTGAGACAGGGACATTTGGCGGGCGGATCGCCACCGCCGGGCAGGTATGACCACCGCCGGCCCGGCGGTGGCGATCCGCCAGTTATCCTAATGGGCCCCATAGTTACAATTATTTAAAATAGTTAAAAATGATAAACAATAAATGTAATATATAAAAAAAAAAACATACATATTTTAAAAAAATTATATATATATTAACTTAAAAATATTAATAAATAATTATTTTATTTAATTATAAAATGTTAGAAACATAATAAAAAGTATAAATACACATATATATATATATATACATAAAGCTGTAATATAAATATAAAAATAAATTATATATATAATAAATTAAAATATCATTAATATTTATTTCTAAAAAATATTTTACACTACATTAACTATAACAATAGGAAAATGTTGGCTAGCGTAGGTAATAAAATTGCTCTTCCCACTCCAAAAACTGCAACAGTAGGGAAAGTTTGGGATAGCGGAGGGAACAATTTACTATTCCCACTCCAGCAAGTGCAACAGTAGGGGAAAGTGTTGGATAGCGGAAGGGAATAATTTTCTATTCCCACTCCACAAAGTGTAACAGTAGGGAAAGTGTTGGATAGCAGAGGGGTTAAAATTACTATTCCCACTCCAGTTATTGCAACAGTAGGGAAAGTGTTGGATACCGTAGGGTAAAAATTACTATTCCCACTCCAGCAAATGCAACAGTAGGGTAAGTGTTGGATAGCGGGTGGGTAAAAGTTACTATTCCCACTCCACTGAGTGCAACAGTAGGGAAAGTGTTGGATAGCGGAGAGGTAAAAATTAATATTCCCACTCCAACGAGTGTAACAGTAGGGAAAGTTTGGATAGCGGAGTGGTAAAATTTACTATTCCCACTCCAGCGAGTGCAACAGTAGGGAAAGTGTTGGCTAGCGGGTGGATAAAAATTACTATTCCCACTCCACTTAGTGCAACAGTAAGGAAAGTGTTGAATAGTGGAGTACTAAAAATTACTATTCCTACTCCAGTGAGTGCAACAGTAGGGAAAGTGTTGGATAGCGGGTGGGTAAAAATTACTATTCCCACTCCAATTAGTGCAACACTAGGGAAAGTGTTGGATAGCGGGTATGTAAAAATTACTATTCCCACTCC
Source organism: Calotriton arnoldi (assembly GCA_963921515.1). Taxonomy (NCBI): domain Eukaryota; kingdom Metazoa; phylum Chordata; class Amphibia; order Caudata; family Salamandridae; genus Calotriton; species Calotriton arnoldi. The sequence goes on along the minus strand of CAWUFW010001936.1, from coordinate 80,345 downwards.
AGTGAGTGCAACAGTAGGGAAGTGTTGGATAGCGGGTGAGAATAATTTTCTATTCCCACTCCACCAAGTGTAACAGTAGGGAAAATGTTGGATAGGGTAGGGGAATAATTTACTATTCCCACTCCAGCAAATGCAACAGTAGGGAAAGTGTTGGGTAGCGGGTTGGTAAAAATTACTATTACCACTCCAGTGAGTGCAACAGTAGGGAAAGTGTTGGATAGATGGTGTGTAAAAATTGCTATTCCCACTCCAGCGAGTGCAACAGTAGTAAAAGTGTTGGATAGCGGGGCATGGTAAAAATTACTATTCCCACTCCAGCGAATGCAACAGTAGTGAAAGTGTTGGATAGCGAGTGGGAATAATTTACTATTCCCACTCCACCAAGTGTAACAGTAGGGTAAATGTTGGATAGTGTAGGGGAATAATTTACTATTTCCACTCCAGCAAATGCAACAGTAGGGTAGGTGTTGGATAGCGGAGGGAAATAATTTAGTATTCCCACTCCTGCAAAATAATTAACATTAATTAACAAATAATTAATTTCTCAAAAATAATTAACCTCCCACCATATTCCCCTATAAACAACAACACCAACATTATAAAATATTACACAATTAACATAATTAAATATCAATTAATTAATTAATTAACAATTAACAAGCAAATTAAAAACCATCAAAAATAACTTAGATCACACAATTAACACTTTAAAATAACTTTAAATAAATATTATATATAAAAATATTAAAAAATGTATTACAATTAAATTGCTTCACTCCCTACTCCCCTATCAACCCACAACCCACCCCAAAAAAATTACACAATTAACATATTTACCAATTAATTATTAATAATTAATATCTAATTAATAACTAATTAATAAAAAAAATAACGCAATTAACAATATAAAATATTGATTACATAAATATTAATTAATAAAATTATTAATTCATTAATGATAATTAAATTACTTCCCACCCTACTCCCCTATAAAACCACAACCCACACCTAAAATAATGACACATTTACCATATTTACCAATTAATTATTATTAATTAATAATCAATTAACATTTAATTAATAACGAATTAATTAACACAATTAACATTATAAATTATTAAATACATTAATATTAATTAATACATTTATTAATTAATTATTTCAATTAAATTACTTCCCACCCTATTCCCCTATAAACCCACAACCCGCTACGGAACTAAAACGCAATATTTATGTATTTTAAAAATTAATAACTTAAAAAAAATTATTAATTAATATATTATAATTAAATTACTTCCCACCCTATTCCCCTTTAAACCCACAACCCGCTACGGAACTAAAATACGCGAAAACTTTTTAACATAAAATTAATTACTTATGAAAAATTCAAACATACATTAAAAAAATAACCTATACTTTTAACACATATACTAACATAAAAAACACATTTTTTTTTCTTCGATATTATTAACAACGATATTTTGACTTACGATATTACTAACTTCGATATTAAGTAAAACAATATTTCTTACCTGCATGTCGATATACTTGTAGTCGATATTCTTGCAGGTTGATATTCTGTCATATCGAAATTTAAACATCGATATTATGGCATATCGATATTTACAACTCGATATTATGTCTGCGTACCAACAGTTGAAGGATCTGCATGTTTCAGGTTGGTTTAATTGTGTGAGATACCTTAGTTGGTTAATTTACCTTCTGCAGGGATTTAGGTGTGATCTCTAATTCACTACAAACAAGCACTGGAAAAGCCAATAGCTCTTGGAGCTAAAAAGCCAAGCTATTAGCTTTGTCAATGTTTTTTCTCTGGCAACAACATATCAAAATGGTGGCAGTGAGTCTCAACACATAGCAATGCATGTGGACACATGACCAACCAACTTGGGGTTTGTATTCAACCAATCAATAAAAAATATATTTTTGCCCATAATAAGACAGGAGCCAGACCCACCAGGTCTTCCAGGAATCCTAACCCCACTTCAATGTGGGTAATCATTCTCGTGGTGGATCTTGGGAGTCCTAAGAGTCTGGACAAAAATTTGTTCTCAAATGAATGAAGGGTCTTCCCAGTAGCATATCCTCATATTCCCTCTCCGTATGTAGCCACTGACTGACACTTACGTTTATATAGCATCACCATTTCTTTAGGGGGTTTGTGAGCCAATTTATTGGCAATTTTAAAAACTGTTTTGCATGCCGCTTCCATTTGTGGTGATATCTGAACTATCAATCTGTACCAACTCAAATTAGCAGAAAATAAAATACCCACATAACTAAAAACTGAAATTTTCATTATAGATATTCCTCCCACAGAGGACTTTTTGGAGCGGATGTTTTTTGGGCCACTAGTCAAGATATATGATCTCATGTGATTAACCTTGAGCTTCAGATCCTTCATGAAGGAATGAAACCTATCCAACAAAATTTGCAGACCGTTTGCAGTGTGAGATAAGAGCAGCATGTGGTCCGCGTAAAGAAGTACGGGGACCAATTGATTGCCAATTTGGGGGATGTCGGGGGTTAGTGACCTTAAAAGAGCATCTAACTCACTGATATAAAATAAAAATAAAAAGGGGGCCAATATACAGCCTTGTCTGACCCACGTGGTGACTTGAATGGGGGTCATCTTATCGCCATCCTGGGTGTAACGAACCATCATAGTGGTATCTTGATGCAGCCTTCTCAGGACCATCAGTAGGGGGGGATTAACCTCTGCTCGCTCCATGATGTCCCATAATTTGTCTCTATCCACTAAGTCAAGGCAGAGGAGAGGTCCATAAAAGCCATATGCATGGCACCTCTACAGGCCTTGACGTATTTGCCTAGGATAAGGGACAGGTTGAGAGCAGTGAAAGGTGCATTGGAGAGGAACAATAGCCATGAGGACAAACTATTCATTCTTGAGTGTCTAGCCATGGTGTTACAGGAAAATTACTTCGAATTCAATAAATCAATCTTTAAACAAGTTCAGGGCGTAAGCATGGGCGCTGCCTGCGCCCCGAATGTTGCCAACATTTATATGGGGGCATTTGAGGAACGGTGTATCTTCAATGAGATTGCCCCTTTTTATGAAAACATACATCATTGGTATAGATTTATTCATAACATCTTTTTCATATGGAGAGGCCCTGAAGAACAACTGATTGAATTCACCCTTTGGCTTAACTTATGTGATCCCCACCTGAAATTCAGCTCCAATACTAGTAGGGCAAAAATAGAATTTTTAGATGTTTGGATACAGGCCACAAGGGATATGTGGGCGAGACTGGCAGAGAATTCAGGATTAGACTGAGTGAACACAAATCTTCGATCAAAACCAAACGGAAAGGAGCACCCCTTGTTGAACATTGGCTCGAGAAGCAACATTTAGAATCTGATCTCAGATGGATCATTCTCAAAAAGGTACATAATCCAAAGGATAACAACATAGATGCCCTAAGAAAGAAAAGGGAAGTATTCTGGATGTTCACCCTCCAGACAGTGACCACAGGACTCAATGAGTACCTACCCTGGGAGAACGCCCTGTTGTGAGTGCCTCCTTTCACTCTTTTTCATCATTTTATGAGCTAATTCCATCAATTAACTAATTTGGGAGTGATATATTCCTTTGTAGGTAGTTCTGCGCTAGTTACCCTTATCATATGAGCCCTTTTCTACAATATGCGTTCCTCCATAATAGTATTTCTTCTATTTTTTCTATTATCTCCATCTCCATGATATGCGTTTCTCCAATATAGTATTTTTTCTATCAACACCCGACTAGGGGGCCGATTCCGATTCCGGCCGGAAATCTCTCCGACCGAGCCGGACCCGGAGAGAATTCCGACCGAATCGGACCCTAGCAGTCCGACCGGACGAGTACGATGCATTCGCATGCTATCGGACTCGATTCGGTCGGACTCCCATTGAAGTCAATGGGAGCCGGTCGTACAACGCGTGCGCGGGCTCCCATTGCCTCCAATGGGTGCAAGGCGAACAAGGGCGCCCCCTACAGCGGGTACGCGTCCATGCGCATCGCGGCATACATGCACAGGTAGGGGGACCCATGGTTCCCCCTGTGTGCGACTCGCGCGCCTACGCGTACAGGGGGTCCGACGCGGACCCCAAAGTCCAGCTCCGACAGCTCTTTCGAGCCGGACGGCGCGAGTCGGTCGGACTGCTCGCGGCGCGCATCGTACTTACCTGGCCGGGAAATGTCTCCATAGCGCGGTGCGCGTCGAGTCCGAGCGAGTCGGTCGGTGCGGTTCGGACCCGTGAACGAGTCGGTCGGCGATTTCGCGTGCCCTCGCATCGTACTCGCTCGGCCGGACCCGCGTACGATTCGGTCGGAAAACAAGGCTCTAAATCGGATCCGGTAAATCTGAATCCGATTCGGAGCACTACCGGCCAAAATCGGAATCTGCCCCTAGGTCTCCTAAATTCAATAGGGTGGATATCCTTATCATTCACAGGGATTATCATCGTCTGTCCTGACATTTATTTGTTCTATTTATTCGTCTTGTTCCAACTTTAGCTACTTCCAACATGGCGCCTTAATATATTTGTACCACTCATGCTGTTCATACGGGCCCCAGAGCCACGTTCGTCACGCAGTGACATACACGACGTAATTAACCCACAAGTAGGCTATGGCGGGAGGTGTGTATATATACTCCCACATATTCCGACCGGTCTTGTGCACCAGCGCCTTGAAGACTTGGAGGTCATATCCCGTCCGCCTCCTTAAAAGAATTCTATAGGTACGTATGGTTTGGAACTATATGGAGAGGTCCTTGTACACGGGTGGTCCATTTAGGTATATACTATATTAATGGACGTTTCCCTATTTTTCTTTGTAGCGTCCTCTTAGCGACCTATCATTTGGACCCGCAATTTATTTATTCCAGCATAGCGGGACCGCAACTTATCATTTGAAAGATATATGGAAATTTGAGAGGTCGTACCATGTAAGTTACACTCCACACACTCCAATTGATATACTGTTTCATTATTTTGTTCTGGTCTATTATATACACACTCTTTTCTTTTTTGTTTCTATAGAACGGTACTGTGGACCCCATTTTATAGATTATCTCCTTTCGACATCTGCACTGTTTACTTTGACGCCTTACCCACATACTTTGTGATCGGTAGGTGTTAATGATACCTCCTAGGGAGTAGTCTTATCCACATTATGTTGCACTCTTGTCTTAAGTCTTGAGGATTTAGCTTAACTTCATTCTTTTATTCTTTTTCTGTGTAGAGACGTTAATTGGCCTCCTTTACCTCAACAAAAATTCTTTATATCTTAGGGACGGTACTACTTAAATCTTGGTAAGAATTCATAGCGTTTGTGTTTGTACATGAGCTTGTAAATGAAACTTTACTGCCATTTAGCGAGGTCTTTTCTTTTTCTTTTTCTTCTGTATCTCCATTTCGTATACTTGTTTGATAAATATAACCTTCTCATTGCTGCTGAAAGAAATGGCTATTTGTCGAGAGTGCTAGCATAGTTTTTATATCCATATTCTGCGCTATAGAGGACGTACTTCGTACCCGCATAGTTCCTACATCCATACCATGTCCCACTGTTCTTTACTAGGTTACGCCCTTTAGGAGTAAACGAAACTACACCTCTTGTGGCTGAAATTCATTATCCAGTGTGAGACCCAGTTCCCACTGAGTTGACTAAAAAGTAGGTCTCTTTTTATCTTATTATGTATTCCTCTATTTTCTGTATGCACGTGCCCTTTGGTGTTGGGGACTGATCTGACTACTTGTTCACTATCATGTTGTTCCCCGTTTCTCTTCTTTTTCTTCTTCATTTTTCCCACACCATTCGGTGCAAAAAGATCACTTTAAAACGACACTATTCTCTTTTCTTTTTGCCAAAGCTCCATGTTGACTGTGTTGCTTATGTATATTATAAATAATAGAGATGTAACTATATGAGTTTTCATTGTTCCCACAGATTGTTTTTAAAGCTTAAAGTGATTGTGATTATGAGCCCTCTGCACCACATATAAGAAACTTCTTTGATTATTTGGATGTCGATTGACCGCTTTATGAATTATTTACCTGCTGCGCCCTGACGAAGGAATTGGTGGTTTAGATTCCATTCCGAAACGCGCGTCGGCGCCTTTGCTCTTTTCATGATTATGATATGTATTGAGTTGTTCAGTCTTGTAGTATGATTGTGTATTGTATGTGTGATAGTTGTGTGTCTGGTGGTGTTTGACTGTGTTTTGAGATGTTCATGTAACATGCTCTTGGGGCTCAATTTATGCTAAGATCATGTAATTCATTTACACATTAAGTAATATATTATTTTTATATCTATGGAAAATAACAAAAGGAAAAAATATTTTTATAAATAAAAAAATGAATAAACAATTATTGTAGTGGGACAATGTATTTTCTAATGATGGATGTATTACGTGATTACTAATTGAATGTTAAGGAGAGGCTCCTTGTTGTTATTGTTCATTTGTACCCTGCTTTCCTCTCCTTACATAAGGTGGTTCAGGGACCCTCTCTTGTTGTTTGAACAGTTTGAGAGCTTGTTCAGAGGTGCCCAAATCCAGACAGAACCTGTAGTGGGCCTCAGTAAAAAAAGGCTCTCTCTACTGGCCAGGCTTCCAGTTTCCATAGAATCACCCTCCCAAAATTCTTAGCCAAGGAAACAATAAGGGAAATGGGCCGGCAATTTGAGGGTCATTATTTTTATCTCCTTTCTTATAGATAGGAATAGTTACAGATTCCTTCCAGGAGTCAGCAGGGCCTTTAATAACTAGGGGGCAGATCTACAAGAAAGTGCCGCAGCGTGGCGCTGCAAGCCCTTTGGCTGCGCCACGCTGCGGCACTTTCAGAGCACAGGAATGCGACATATTTACAAGAATATGTCGCATTCCTGTGCTCTCCCCTGCGCTGGCGCACAAACAGCTGCCAAGCGCCGGCGCAGGCACCCTTGCACCATGGTGCAAGGATGCCTGCGCCATGGGAGATTGTTTCTGTGCAGGAAGGGGCACCTTTCTGCACAAAAACAATCAGTACAGGCTTTTCCTCTTTCAATGCGTGCTGCAGAATGCAGCACGCATTGAAAGAGGAAAACGAGGAGAAATGAAAACATTTCTCCTCGGTGCGCCTCGCTACGCCACCTCTAGGGTGGCGTAGCTTTCAGACGCATCTCCAGAGTTACGATTTCTCGTAATTCTGGAGATGTGTCTTGTTCCATGGGTGTTGCGTGGGAACACCCACAGCAACACCCATGGAACGCCCCTTCACCGCAAAGTGCTGCGTGTGAAGGGACGGTATTTACAAGGAGAGGAAAAGTCACGCATGGTGGCTTTTCCTCTCCTTGTAAATATCGAGGAGCCCCCTGCGCCACCAGTACGTCACGAAAAGTGACGTACTGGTGGCGCAGGGGGCTTGTAAATCTGCCCCTAGGGCTCTAAAGACTGTAGATCTGAGTTATGCTTAAAAGGTTCAGCTGGAACCCCATCTTGGCCCAATGCGTTCCCTGTAGCCGAACTAGCAATGGCTTTCCTCACTTCCCCTACTGTGATCGATTTACTGAAATTCACCAAATCCTTGCAACTAGGAACAGGGACAGGCCGGACCAAAGAGGCAGCTTCCCTTTGTGAATTCGGAAACCCAGTCTTGTTCTAAAGTAAGGCTGTGGGTCCCTGAGCAGTTTTTTCCAGTAAAAAAAGGGTGGTTCACTATCTCCCAAAAGTATTTATTGTCTTTAATGGAGGCTGTACATGCCAAGCCTTCCCATGTCTTTGATCTTATCTCCTTTTTCCTTTTTCAAGTACATTGATGTAATTCCATCTCGCTACTCTAACCTCAATTAAACATGCGGGATTTTATTAGTTGTTTGTTTCAGGAGTTTGTATGCCTTAGTGCAATCATTGTTAAACCATGAGCGTGCTAGACGGGCCCTCCGTGATTTATCAACTGATAGGAGGTCAGAAATAGAAGTGCAAATTTTCCTGAAATTATCTTGTACCACCCCTAGGTCAACATTGTCAGCTAGGCAGATCATGATCTCATCGTAGCTAGTCGAGACCAATTCTTTGTGGGTTTTCATAGGATCTACATTTTGCCATTTTGTACGTACCCCTTGATTTAAGGAGAGCATAATAGGTAATATTTGAGAGGAGGTTGAGGGGGCTCTTGGTAAAAGTGAGGAAATGGCCATAATCAGGCAATGGTCACTAAAGGGAAAAGGAAGAGATGGAACCAAGGCATTGGATGTGATCAATAGCACTACCTTTACCCCTTCCCACATAGGTTGATGTGTTCGCGGCAGGGTTGCCAGATAGTTCTGATACAAATAAAAGGTTATTCCTTAACATTATTCTAGTCAGTGCTTCGCATTAGGGAAAGTGCAGGAAATGTGCCACCTTGTCACCCTGCCCATTGACTATACCACATACTTGGCTCCCACTACAAGTGCTTTTAATAACGTTAAAATCACCTACCCATAATAGGGAGGAATCCTTGGTCTCTTTATTCATTAAATGAGAGATTGCAGTCCCCAGGTCCTCAATAATTTTCACAGGTTGTGAAGTATAATTTTTTTTTTATTTCATTTTTTTAATGATTTTTCAACTGACACAAGAACAGAAACAGCATGCCAACAGCAATTGCCATTATTACAGTATACACATTACATACTCTTCGTGACCATTATTGTGTTTTTCTGTCTAGTGCAGCTTTACTCCCCAGCTTGCTATATTCTCACAACTAAGGGGCCGATTCTGATCTGGGTCGGAAAACTCTCCGACCGAGCCGGATCCGGAGAGATTTCCGACCGAGCCGGACTCCTACAGTCCGACCGAGCGAGTACGATGCGGCCGCATGCTGCCGGACTCGATTCGGTCGGACTCCCATTGAAGTCAATGGGAGCCGGTCGTACAACACGTACATGGGCTCCCATTGACTCAATAGGTACGACGCAAACAAGTGCGCCCCCTACATTGTGTACGCTTCGGTGCAACTCGCACCGTACATGCATGTTTAGGGAGGACCCTTGGGTCCCCCCTGTGTTCCCGTCATATGGCTACGGGTGCAGGGGGGTCCGGCACGGACCCCCCAAGTCCGGCTCCGGGAGCTTTTTTGAGCCGGACGCTCCGACTCGCTCCGGCTGTCCGATGCATCCATCGTACTCGCTCGGTCGGAGAACGTCTCCATTGCGTGGTGCGATTCGTGTCCGTACGAGTCGGTCGGAGCGGTTGGGATCCGGAAACGAGTCGGTCGGGAACAACGCGTACACTCGCATCGTACTGGCTCGTTCGGACAGCTGTACGAGTCGGTCGGGAAAAAACGCGCACGGCTCGTATTTTTTCCGGGTGAATCCCGTTCGGTGGCGATCCGCCCGAGATCGGAATCGGCCCCTAGGTAGTGTCCTGAGCAGCAACAGAATTCACTCTCAAATGCTCTACCAGAGGCCCCCATATATCCTTTGGATGTGAGGACATTTCCGAGTTCCTCAGCGTAGACTTCCAAGTTGGTTTTACAGTTCACCATGTCCTATAACCATTGTTTATGTTTGGGCGCCGATCGTTTTCCCCAATGCATTGCTTCCCTACCTTTGGCCAACAATAGTGCTATTGCTATGAACTTGCGTACTCCTGGTTTCAGCTTTTGAACCATTCCCAACAGGCATGTATGTGGAGTGCAGAGCACCACCTCTGATGTCATGGACCTCAAGTCACGCACCACTTTTGACCAAAATCTCTAAACTTGTTTGCAGTCCCACACCAGAAATGCAAAGTATGCGCCTTCCCTCCTGCACCTCTTATAACTGTCATTATCACCCAGCCCATATCTGAACAGCCTATTGGGTGTGTAATACATTTGTTGTATATGATTGAAATGTATGATGCAGAGATTGCAATTTGATGTAAGCATCCCTGCCAGACTACAACAGAACTCCTCCAGTGTTAATTGATCTTCTAATGAGGCATTCCATCATTCAAGCTCTGGAATTGTTGCCCACGGTCTGTCCTCTAGGGCCACATTATATAATTTAGTGACCATGCGGTGTCGCGTAGGGCTGACAAGTAGTGTCTGTAAAGTGCAGATACTAAAAGTTATTATTAAACCTAGCCAGAAAACAAAAAATAAAATCCCAGTGATATACCATAGTTCAATCCAAGGTGACACCAGGTAAGTCTTTCTAAAAAAGTTCAAAAAGTCATTGAGTTTCTGTTGGAGTGATTTTTTGGCTGGCGTCGTTTCCGGCTCACTTGGATCCAGAGAAAACATATCAAAGTTCATGAAATTCCCAGAAGCAGTTCGATCAATTGTTGGAATTGCATCGGGATTTGTTGAAATCGGATTTTGCTCTCGACGAGGCATGTTGACGTAGATGTCAGTAGTCGGTCTGATTGCAACTTCGTTGTTAAGTTGATTTTCATTTTGTTGAAGTGCAACGAGTTCCATAGCATTGTTGCTTAGTCCTTCATTCCGTACAGGTGGCTCTTCAAACGTGATGAGGCTTTCCGTTTGGACTTCTTGGATTGTAGCTAGAGTAGGGCGTCTGCTACTGTGGAGTCCACGAGGCCTACTGTTTAGTATCGGCCACATAGTATGGTTTGATTAAGTCAATTGAGACAAATCTTTTCTCCTTTTTTCCGGCAAGAGGCGGCAGAAGTACAGTTCTTGTGCCTTGGATTGCAAGGACCGGTACAGGCTTTCTGTAGGATGGCCCAAATTCTTTCTTGTCTGCAATCTTTTCTCTGACCAGATCCCCGACATTTGGGATCCAGACAGGTCTTGCCGTTATTGCCTTGACTTCCTCAGTGGCGGCCTGTTTCTGGAGCACGTTACTTTGTTGTGTCCTGGATTTGTTTAGATCCTGTAAAAACAGCCAAACGATCATGGATATCAAATGGTTTTTCATCCACCACTGTGCCTTCACAATCAAGATCAGGTACCCACATTCTTGTCCCAAATAGGACCTCGTAAGGAGTGACACCCCCTTCTTGGCTGGTTATTGATAGCTCGTTGGACCCCATAAAGGTGATCGACCCATCTACCGCCCTTGCCTAATGCTCTAGCTGTTAAAGATTTCTTTAAGTCCCGGTTTTTCCTCTCCACAACAGAATTTCCCTCGGGATGGTCCAGAGAGGAGTACCGCAATGCTACGCCCATTCCTTCCATGGCCTCTTTGTAAGCCCGAGAGCTAAACGCCGGGCCACGGTCAGAATGTAACGTGCCAACTGCGTATGTGCCGATAAAGACTTGCAAATCTTTTATAACAGTTCGAGCGTCAGCCGAGCGCTGAGGCCAAACCCATAGGAATCTAGAGCAGGAATACACTGCAACCATGATATATTTCTTGGCCCCATCAGATTGTAGGGGTCCGCAGTGGTCCAAATAAACACAAGCGAGAGGTTTGTCTGATTTCAGCAATGGTGTCTGTCCTGGGCGTGTTACGGTGGAGCCTTTCATCTGCTGACAGATGTCGCACTTTAAGACATAGGGGTCGATTCCGATCTCGGCCGGTAGGGCACCGAATCGGATTCGGCTGAACCAGATCCGATTCGGAGCCCTTTTTCCCGACCGATTCGTACGTGCGTCCGGGCGAGCGAGTACGATGCGAGCACGTGCGAATTCGCCGACCGACTCGTTCGAGGGCCCCAACCGCTCCGACCGACTCCCGCGGATGCGCCTCGCACCGCGCAATGGAGACGTTCCCCGGCCGGGCAAGTATGATGCGCGCCTTGAGCAGTCCGACCAACTCGCGCAGTAAGGCTCCAAAGAGCAGTCGGAGCCGCACTTTGGGGGTCCGTGTCGGACCCCTCTGTACGCGTAGCCGCGCGAGTCGCACACAGGGGGGACCCATGGGTCCCCCCTACCTGTGCATGTACGGCGCGAGTCGCTTCGATGCATACCCGCTTTAGGGGGCGCCCTTGTTCGCCTCGCACCCATTGAGTCAATGCGAGCCCGCGTACGCGTTGTACGACCGGCTCCCATTGACTTCAATGGGAGTCCGACCGAATCGAGACCGATAGCATACGTACGCATCGTACTCGTTCGGTCGGGCTGCTAGGGTCTGATTCGGTCGGAAATCTCTCCGGGGCCGGCTCGGTCGGAGAGATTTCCTGCCCGAATCGGAATCGGCCCCATAGTCTTTGGTCTGCCTTGTTAACCCTGGCCACCAGTAGCGCTGTTTCAGTAAAGAAATAGTCGCTGTGACGCCTGTATGCGCAGAACCCAAACCCTCGTGTGCTGCTAAAATTAATCCTTGCCTACGATCCATATTTGGTATTACTCTATCCCCCACTCCAGGAATCTGAGCATATGGAATGTTTTGTGTATCTAACTTGTAGGAGTACTTGAGTGGAAATTTTTTAGGTACTGCTGTGCTGCCTTTGCGTGAAGCATTGACAGCTACCATTATCTCGCCGTCTATCCTCGTCTTTGAATGAGTAACTGCAGCTACGGTGGCTGTGCGAACAGCCCCCTTTGCGGCTTCATCAGCCAATGAATTCCCTTCAACGTGAACGCCATCACGCTGATGACTCAGTGTATGTATCACTTGAGCCCTTGGTAGTTCATTTCTCAACTTCACTACCTGTTCCCATAGCATTTTATGCTTAATTGTGCCACCTTTTGCATCTTTGAACCCGTTTTGTTCCCAATGATGTAGATATTCATTGTACGACTGTACACAGTAAAAGGAATCACACACAATAAGTGTGGGGAATTCGTGATCCGTATTTATAAGTGCCAGTATAAGTGCTTTGAGTTCTGCCAACTGAGCCGTGCAGTCTCCTAGAGATTGCGTTTTAGTGCAACTCGGATGCAACTTTCCATCGTGCATGCGATCTTTAACAATCGCACACGCAGCGCTGTAAGCTTGCTTACTTCCTATGGCTGGTTGAGCAGATCTGTCAGTGTAAATAATGTATTCATACTGATCTAGAGGCAAAATTTCATTTAGTAGAGGATATTCTTGTTCGTATTGTAGGAATGCCTGTGTTTTTAAATTTGGATCAAATCTGTATTCAACATCCGTCGCAGTAAGAGAATTAGCCCATTGTATCCATCTTGGATGTAAGGCTTTCGCATTTGGAATGCTAGCTTTTGTAACAGCTTCTAAAGCTGGTACTGGGGTCACGACAATTATGCGTTTACCCTGAGCCAGAGCTCTTTCTCTTGCTACAGCGGTCTGAACTGCTGTCAGAATTTTTTCTGTTGAAGTGAAACGCATTTCTGCGTTGGGGGACAGGTGTGATTTGTATGCGATTGGTACTGTTTCACCTTCATTAAAAGTTAAATAAGTGTACCCGCATTGACCCGCTATTACTCGGATCACTAAGTTCTGTACGTTTACGCGTGTCTGTAAATGTTTAGAAGCTATCATGTCTTCCTGTAGGGAACGCAGGATATTTGTGTGTTCCTGTGTCCATTGTCTGACTGAAAAATCAGGTTTTATTAAGTCGTAGAAAGGTTTTACTCTTTCTGCGTAATCCAAAATGTATGTTCGACCAAAATTTAGGAATCCCAGAATTGATTGTAAATTCTTTAATGATTTTGGAGGTTGGAGCAGCGCACACTTTTCTAAAAGTTAGCTGCTAGGCTTTTTCCCTCACTTGACAGCTCGTATCCTAAAAATAGGACACTGAGGTGGGCAATTTTTGATTTTTTGAAATTAAATTTGTAGCCCTCAGAGGCGAATCCCATAATAATGGTGCTCACCCTGGTCAAGTGCCTCTTTAAGTCATCGTCCGTCAGATAAATATCATCCACATAGGACAATGCTTCTTCATCCAAATTTTGGAGTAACTCTGTTACTCTTGCTGAAAATACCCCCGGGCTGTTTTTATACCCTTGGGTTAGTCGACAAAATTGTCGCTGGGACCCTAACGCAATGCGGTCAGATACCTGCTTTCAGGCGCTATATTTTGGCAGAAAAATCCATTTGAGATATCAAGTGTTGTTTTATATTTTTTCCGCACAATGTTATTCATTAATGCGGCACTGTGTGCATTTTGAACTGCAAATGTCTTTGTGCAAGTGTTTAAATGTCTGTAATCCAAAACTAAACGATATGTGTTGTCAGGTTTCATTACGGGTGTTAGACTTGGCATCTTTTGGCGTGTTTCCCCTGACTTTTTGCTTTCTGACCTCCCGGTTTTGACTCTGTTTTTGCTGGTGTAATAATTCTGCGCACTTTCCTCACTGCTGTCCAGTGGGAAAGTGCAAGTGCTCCTGTATAAAATGTGTTATGGATTGGTGTTTCCATGATTGGCCTATTTGGTTTATGTATCAGTCCCTTGTAAAGTGCACTACGAGTGCCAGGGCCTATAGACCAAATGCTGTTGGTAGGCTGCAGCACTGGATTGTGCCACCCACGCAAACAGCCCGTAAAGTGTAACTCGGGCCTGCCATCGCAGAGCCTGTGCGCAGCCTGGGGCTGCCATGTCGACTTGGCAAGTGCACACACTTGCAAGTCCCTAAACCTTCCCTTTTCTACATGTTAGTCACCCCTAAGGTAGGCCCAAGGTACCCCTGTGGGCAGGGTGCGTTGTATGCGAAAGGTAGGACATGCCCTGGTGTGTGTGGCATGTCCTGATAGTGAATTACAGCCTAGTTCGTTTTTCACTATTGCAAGGCTACCTGTTCCCCTAGGCCAGAACGGGCAGTTTTGATTATTACAGCTTATAATCCTAACTGACCCCGGGAACATGGTAGAAATTCGAGTTTAGTATGCCTGGACTCAGAATGATAAAATGCAGCTTTTAGTGAAGTTGGTTTTAACATTCTGTGTTTGAAAATACCACTTTTAGAAAGTGGGTATTTTCTTGTCTAATCATCCAAGCCTGCCTCTGCGAGGTTGTGTATTCCTTGTCTGGAGTGTGAGTGACAGGGGCTGGGGGATGCCAGGAGACAGGGTGAGTCAGCGCAGGGCTGAATAGCAAATCTACATGTAGATGGGTGGGAGGGGTCGCACCTGGGCCCTGAATAGGACAGTGCCTTCCCTCCACAATACTGGCTCCACCTCCTGTGGTGCGTCTGATGTCCCTGGCCTACTCACTGAAAGAAGGGACGGAGACTTGTCAACAAAGTGCTCCAGAACTGGTTTGGACTAGGCAAGGGCCTCTCTGCCTTCAGAGAACAAAGGAATTTGGGATATTAATATTGGGGCCCTGACCCCATGAATTTAGATCTCGCTGGAATCAAGGAACCTGCCAAGACGAAGAGCTGGAAGAGCTGCCAGGAGGAGTACTGCCCCTTTGCTGTGTTGTTGCTTTGTTGGGTTGGCCTGCAGCTGCTGCTTCTGCCTTGGGCAGTGAAAGGACTGGACTGAACTTTCTACAAACTTGTGCTGAGTATCTCCAAGGGCCAGGAACCGAGCTGGCCTCCTGTTAAGAAGTCTCAGGGACTGCAAAGACTTCACAAGCCTCTGGGTACCGCTTCTGGAACGCTGTTTCAGTTGCCACAGAGGAAGGGAACTGCAACCGACTCCGTCAACCGAATCCATCCCTGGCCGATGACCTGTTTGCACCGCAGACCGCATCGCCCCGCTTCGCATCGCAACCCTGGTCTCACTGTGGGCGACGTCCAACGCCGCCAACATCGAGCCGCTGCTTGCACCGTGACCTGGGGGCACCGCAGTTCGCATCGCATCGCTTCACTGAACCAGCCGGACCCGACCGACGCGGTCGCTGCAACTGGCTCAAGAGTCGTGACCGCACCGCATTTGGGGCACCGCTCGCACGTCTGCGACGCACCGCTCCGACTCGCACCGCTGTCCGACGCCAGCTCCCGCACTCCGGCTTGGTCGCCTGCATCGCAACCTGTTAGCACCGCATCGAGCATCGTCTCACCCTGCATCGCACGCCTTGGACTCACCGACCCCGTCTGCACGACGCTCATCGAGCCGCTGCCTGCACCGCATCGAGGGACACCGCACCTTGCATCGCTCCGTCTTGCACCGCAACCGCGACGAACGCCGACCGGCTCGTACACTCCGTACCAGCCACAACGAGAAAGGTACTGTAACTGAGTCTGTTCACGACTCTGCTGGCCCGTATCGACGCGGTCGGCTGGAACTGTTAGACTCTGTGGTTTTCAGCATCGCGGTAGGCTCAGACGGAGCTACCGACTCGTACGAACTTTGTTTTTGGACTATTCCTGCAAAGAAGAAGTTACCTTATCAAGTATTCGTTTTTAAAGTACAGTATTGTGGATTTTCGTCGTAATTGGTCTTGTCTCAAGTATATAAAATATTGGTTATTTTTCTAAACTGGTGTGGTGTCCGTTTGTAGTGCTTACACTGTATTACTGTTGGTTATGTGCAAATGCTTTACACACTGCCTCTGAATTAAGCCCGACTGCTCGTGCCAAGCTACCACGAGGGTGAGCAGGGGTTACTTCACGAGTGTAACACCCTTACCCTGACTAGGAAGAAGGGTCCCTACTTGGACAAAGGTGCAAACCCTTGCCAACTAGAGATCCCATTTCTAACATTGGTTGTCAGCGGTGAGGATAGGACTTGTGTTTGCACTTGACTTACAGTGATTGGTGTGCACTACTACCATATCGCAGACCATTACGTACCACATACTGGGTCTTTTTCTTTTGGCCTATTTTTGATCTTACCAGTTTTCAACTCACTACTTTTGTCATGCCTGAATCAACTGCATCATCCGTTGCATCTCTGGAAGTTATCTTTGAGGAGGATAGGTTGGAATCCTACGCCGTAAAGGAGCTACGGGCGATTTGTAAAAACCTGAAAGTCCAAATTAAAGGCCTCACAAGGAAGGAGGAGCTACAGAAGGCGCTGAGGGCCTGGGTAGCAGCCAGACATGCCAATGGGCAGCCTGGTAATCTCAGTGAAGAGGTGGAGGAGCCTATTTCCAGAGTGGATGTGCTTTTGGGTAGGGGGGAACCCGCCAGATCAGGCAGCAGCAGTCTGTCCCCAGAGGAGCTGGAGGACAGGCGGGAGGCAAGGCAGTTTGAGCTGCAGAAGCTCAGACTGGAGAGTGAGCGGGAGGAGAAGAGATTGGCCATAGAGGAGAGGAAGATGCTCTTAGAGCATGAGAGAGAACTGAAGGAGCTAGAACTTAGGAGTAAGTCAGGCTCAGATGGTGGCAGCAATTCGTCCAGAAAGGCAGACAGGATTGTGCACATTCCCAAGAACGTAGGCAAGGAGTTCAAGAAGGGGGATGACATACAAAGGTGGTTTCAGGGTTATGAGGCAGCCATACACATGAATGGGGTCCCTGAGGAGAATTGGGGAGCAGGATTGTGGCCACTTTTCCCTGAAGAAGCAAGGGATGCTCTGATAGCTTTGGGTAAGGGGTATCACCTCACCTATGCTGACATGAAGGATGCCCTTCTCACGAAATATGGTCTTACTCCTGAAAAGTACAGGGATCAGTTCAGGTCCAGTAAGAAATCTGATGCCAACACTTGGTTGGAATGTGTGGATGTGTTCTGCAGGTCTCTGGATGGTTGGGTGAAGGGCAGTAGTGTAACAGATTTTCAGGGGCTCTACAACTTGATTGCATGGGAGCACTTGTTTAGTCTATGTTTTGCAGATCTGCGCCAGCACCTAGTTGATAGTAAGCTAACTGACCCCAGGAAGCTTGCTATGGAAGCGGACCGCTGGGTGAGTACCAGGGTCCACAAGAAAGCGTTTGGGGGAGACTCAGCCAAAGGTGGGCAGGGTCCCCAGCAGAAAGGTGGGGGGGACAAGGGTAAAGCACAGGAGTTCTCTAAAGGGCCCCAAACTAGTACCCAGGGTAAAGGTTCCCAGCCCCCCGGTGATAAGAAGAAAGGGGTCTCCACAGGGAAGCCTGTTGAGATCGGCCCCCGCAAGTGTTATGCATGTGACCAGGTAGGTCACTTTAAGTGGGACCCCAAGTGCCCGAAGGGGACACAGCTGCCCACCGGTGGACAGTCCAAAGTGTTGGCTAGTGTAGCGCTTGGGGAGGAGGGGTGCCCACAGGAGGGTGGGGATCCCGCAGAAATGACCCTTGTCTCACTAGGGGACAGTGAGATGGTCCCAGGAAACCAGGTGCCCCCTAACACAAAGAAATATAGCACCTGGGTGACCATTAATGGGAACAGGGTAGAGGCTCTCAGAGACACTGGAGCCAGTGTGACCTCAGTCCGGTGTCACCTGGTGTCTGAGAAGCAAGTAGTCCCAGGAGCATTCCACCAAGTAGTTGCTGTAGACAACTCAGAGCGCCAATGTATGGTGGCGCAGGTTCCCTTTGAATGGGGGGTCTCAGGTCCCTTGAGGGTGGTTGTGAGCCCTACCATGCCTGTAGATTGTCTGCTAGGAAACGACCTCGAGCAGTCCTTATGGAAGGAGGTTGAGCTCAGGTCTCACTTGGAGATGCTTGGGTTGCCAGAGTGGGCATGCGTGTCTACTCGGTCAATGGCAGCCAAAAGGGTGATCAAGAGGACTTGGAGCCTGAAACAGTGGCCCAAGTCCCTGCCAAGAGAAAGGGCAGGGGCGCGGGAAACCGGCCCCGTAGTTCCCACGGACCGGGAGGAGGCGGACCTCGAGGGGGACGCCCGGTGCCTACAGGGGAGCAGGTAGCCGAACTGGGAGACATCTCTGAGCTGACCCATTGGCAGCAAGAAGGGGGTCCCACCAGGGAGGAGTTCTGCAGGGAGCAGAACGAGTGCCCTACTCTGGAGGGTCTGCGGCGGCAGGCTGCAGACCAGGCAGCTGGTAATCAGTCCGGGTCACATCTGATCTACTGGGAGAGTGGTCTCCTATACAGTGAGCCTAAGGTTGCTGAGCCTGGGTCAGCCCGTGTGGTGGTGGTACCCCAGCGCTTCAGGACCTTCCTACTGGGTCTGGCTCATGACGTGCCTTTGGCAGGACATTTGGGGCAGGACAAGACCTTTGACAGGCTTGTCACCCACTTCTTTTGGCCCCAAATGCGAAGGCAGTCAGATGCACACTGTAGGTCTTGCCAAACTTGCCAGGCAAGTGGTAAGAGTGGGAGGAAGGTCAAAGCTCCTCTCCAACCTTTTCCTGTTGTTGGAACACCCTTTGAAAGGGTAGGGATGGATATAGTGGGGCCACTGGATCCCAAGACAGCCATGGGCAACAGGTACATCCTGGTCTTGGTGGACCATGCCACCCGGTACCCGGAGGCAATCCCTCTCAGGACAACGACGGCGCCAGTGGTGGGCCGGGCGTTAATGGGGATCTTTTCCCGTGTGGGATTCCCCAGAGAGGTGGTTTCTGATAGGGGGACCAATTTCATATCCAAGTATATGACATCCCTGTGGAAGGAGTGTGGTGTAACCTACAAGTTCACCACTCCTTACCACCCACAAGGAAACGGTCTGGTGGAGAGATTCAACCAGACCTTGAAAGGCATGATCAAGGGTCTAACAGAACCCATGAGGCGTAAGTGGGACGTCCTCTTGCCATGCCTACTCTTTGCATACAGGGAGGTGCCTCAGAAGTCTCTTGGGTACAGCCCCTTTGAGCTCCTGTATGGCCACCCTGTCAGAGGACCTCTGAGTTTGGTAAAGGAAGGCTGGGAGGCAGCTCCCAGGAAAACTCCCCAGGATGTATTTAGCTACATGCTGGCCTTTAGAAACCAAACTGCCCGCTTCAGGAAACTCGCTCAGGCGAACCTAGAAGCAAGCCAGGAGGAAATGAAGAGATGGTATGACCAGAATGCCACTCTGGTCGAATTTCAACCTGGGCAAAAAGTGTGGGTCATGGCCCCAGTGGCACCTTGTGCCTTGCAGGACAAGTGGACTGGGCCATATGAGGTAAAGGAGCGCAAAAGTGACGTCACCTACCTGGTGGATTTGCAGGCTCCAAGGAACCCTTTGAGGGTCCTTCACGTGAACCGCCTCAAGCCCCACTTCGAGAGGTCCGAAGTGAGTATGCTCTTGGCGACAGATGATGGGGTGGAAGAGGAGAGTGAGCCTCTCCCTGACCTCCTGTCTACCAAGGAGCATGATGGGTCAGTAGAGGGTGTGATCCTCTCCCCTACTCTGACTCAGGAGCAGCAGGGGGACTGTCGCCAGTTGTTGGGACAGTTCGCCCCACTGTTCTCTCTGACCCCGGTGTTACTCACTGGTGTACCCATGACGTGGACACTGGTGACAGCCCTCCTGTGAAGCACAAGATTTACAGGTTGACTGACCGGGTCAGAGCCAGCATCAAGGAGGAGGTCTCTAAGATGTTGGCATTAGGGGTGATTGAGCCCTCCCACAGTCCTTGGGCCAGCCCAGTGGTCTTGGTCCCAAAGGCTTCGGCGCCCGGTGCCACTCCAGAACTCCGGTTTTGTGTGGACTACCGTGGGCTCAATGCCGTCACCAGGACTGACGCGCACCCCATCCCCAGAGCTGATGAGCTCATTGATCGGTTGGGAGCTGCCCGGTTCCTCAGCACGTTTGATTTGACGTCTGGGTACTGGCAGATTGCCTTAACCGATGGGGCCAAGGAGAGATCAGCATTCTCAACCCCAGAAGGTCATTACCAATTCCGGGTGATGCCCTTTGGGTTGAAGAATGCCCCTGCCACCTTTCAGAGGTTGGTCAATCAGGTGTTGGCTGGGCTGGAAGATTTCAGTGCCGCCTACCTGGATGACATTGCTGTGTTCAGTTCCAGCTGGGAAGAACATTTACAGCACCTTGAGAAAGTGTTGAGGGCTCTGCAAGGTGCAGGCCTCACGATCAAGGCCAGTAAGTGCCAGATCGGGCAGGGTTCTGTGGTGTACTTGGGACACCAGGTAGGAAGCGGCCAGGTGGCGCCCCTACAACCCAAGATTGACACCATTCTGGCTTGGGAACCCCCAAGACTCCAGACAGAGGTGAGAGCCTTCTTAGGTCTCACCGGTTACTATAGGAGATTTGTTAAGGGCTATGGCACCATCGTTGCCCCCTTAACAGAGCTGACCTCTAAGAGGCAGCCCAGGAAAGTGATCTGGACTGAGTCGTGCCAGAAAGCTTTTGATGCCCTGAAGGCAGCCATGTGCACGGCGCCCGTGCTCAAGGCACCTGACTTCTCCAAGGAATTCGTCGTGCAGACTGACGCTTCAGAGCATGGTGTGGGAGCGGTGCTCTCACAACTGAACGAAGAGGGCCTGGATCAGCCTGTAGTCTTCATTAGCAGGAGACTACTTCCCAGGGAACAGAGGTGGAGTGCCATAGAAAGGGAAGCTTTTGCTGTGGTCTGGGCGCTGAAGAAGCTGAGACCATATCTGTTTGGGACTCACTTCCGTGTTCAGACAGACCACAGGCCCCTCAGATGGTTGATGCAAATGAGGGGTGAGAATCCAAAACTGCTGAGGTGGTCCATCTCCCTACAGGGAATGGACTTTACGGTGGAACACCGTCCTGGTACAGAACACGCCAACGCAGATGGTCTGTCCAGGTTCTTCCGCCTTAGTGAAGAGAACTCCAATGGGGTTGGGTAGTTCTCCCTACTTTCAGCTGGAGGGGACATGTGTTAGACTTGGCATCTTTTGGCGTGTTTCCCCTGACTTTTTGCTTTCTGACCTCCCGGTTTTGACTCTGTTTTTGCTGGTGTAATGATTCTGCGCACTTTCCTCACTGCTGTCCAGTGGGAAAGTGCAAGTGCTCCTGTATAAAATGTGTTATGGATTGGTGTTTCCATGATTGGCCTATTTGGTTTATGTATCAGTCCCTTGTAAAGTGCACTACGAGTGTCAGGGCCTATAGACCAAATGCTGTTGGTGGGCTGCAGCACTGGATTGTGCCACCCACGCAAACAGCCCGTAAAGTGTAACTCGGGCCTGCCATCGCAGAGCCTGTGCGCAGCCTGGGGCTGCCATGTCGACTTGGCAAGTGCACACACTTGCAAGTCCCTAAACCTTCCCTTTTCTACATGTTAGTCACCCCTAAGGTAGGCCCAAGGTACCCCTGTGGGCAGGGTGCGTTGTATGCGAAAGGTAGGACATGCCCTGGTGTGTGTGGCATGTCCTGATAGTGAATTACAGCCTAGTTCGTTTTTCACTATTGCAAGGCTACCTGTTCCTCCTAGGCCAGAACGGGCAGTTTTGATTATTACAGCTTATAATCCTAACTGACCCCGGGAACATGGTAGAAATTCGAGTTTAGTATGCCTGGACTCAGAATGATAAAATGCAGCTTTTAGTGAAGTTGGTTTTAACATTCTGTGTTTGAAAATACCACTTTTAGAAAGTGGGTATTTTCTTGTCTAACCATCCAAGCCTGCCTCTGCGAGGTTGTGTATTCCTTGTCTGGAGTGTGAGTGACAGGGGCTGGGGGATGCCAGGAGACAGGGTGAGTCAGCGCAGGGCTGAATAGCAAGATCTACATGTAGATGGGTGGGAGGGGTCGCACCTGGGCCCTGAATAGGACAGTGCCTTCCCTCCACAATGCTGGCTCCACCTCCTGTGGTGCGTCTGATGTCCCTGGCCTACTCACTGAAAGAAGGGACGGAGACTTGTCAACAAAGTGCTCCAGAACTGGTTTGGACTAGGCAAGGGCCTCTCTGCCTTCAGAGAACAAAGGAATTTGGGATATAAATATTGGGGCCCTGACCCCATGAATTTAGATCTCGCTGGAATCAAGGAACCTGCCAAGACGAAGAGCTGGAAGAGCTGCCAGGAGGAGTACTGCCCCTTTGCTGTGTTGTTGCTTTGTTGGGTTGGCCTGCAGCTGCTGCTTCTGCCTTGGGCAGTGAAAGGACTGGACTGAACTTTCTACAAACTTGTGCTGAGTATCTCCAAGGGCCTGGAACCGAGCTGGCCTCCTGTTAAGAAGTCTCAGGGACTGCAAAGACTTCACAAGCCTCTGGGTACCGCTTCTGGAACGCTGTTTCAGTTGCCACAGAGGAAGGGAACTGCAACCGACTCCGTCAACCGAATCCATCCCTGGCCGATGACCTGTTTGCACCTCAGACCGCATCGCCCCGCTTCGCATCGCAACCCTGGTCTCACCGTGGGCGACGTCCAACGAAGCCAACATCGAGCCGCTGCTTGCACCGTGACCTGGGGGCACCGCAGTTCGCATCGCATCGCTTCACTGAACCAGCCGGACCCGACCGACGCGGTCGCTGCAACTGGCTCAAGAGTCGTGACCGCACCGCATTTGGGGCACCGCTCGCACGTCTGCGACGCACCGCTCCGACTCGCACCGCTGTCCGACGCCAGCTCCCGCACTCCGGCTTGGTCGCCTGCATCGCAACCTGTCAGCACCGCATCGAGCATCGTCTCACCCTGCATTGCACGCCTTGGACTCACCGACCCGGTCTGCACGACGCTCATCGAGCCGCTGCCTGCACCGCATCGAGGGACACCGCACCTTGCATCGCTCCGTCTTGCACCGCAACCGCGACGAACGCCGACCGGCTCGTACACTCCGTACCAGCCACAAAGAGAAAGGTACTGTAACCGAGTCTGTTCACGACTCTACTGGCCCGTATCGACGCGGTCGGCTGGAACTGTTAGACTCTGTGGTTTTTAGCATCGCGGTAGGCTCAGACGGAGCTACCGACTCGTACGAACTTTGTTTTTGGACTATTCCTGCAAAGAAGTTACCTTATCAAGTATTCGTTTTTAAAGTACAGTATTGTGGATTTTCGTCGTAATTGGTCTTGTCTCAAGTATATAAAATATTGGTTATTTTTCTAAACTGGTGTGGTGTCCGTTTGTAGTGCTTACACTGTATTACTGTTGGTTATGTGCAAATGCTTTACACACTGCCTCTGAATTAAGCCCGACTGCTCGTGCCAAGCTACCACGAGGGTGAGCAGGGGTTACTTCACGAGTGTAACACCCTTACCCTGACTAGGAAGAAGGGTCCCTACTTGGACAAAGGTGCAAACCCTTGCCAACTAGAGATCCCATTTCTAACAACGGGAAACAAAGGATTGTTCATAGGTGAAGTGCAATTTTCTATCACCCCCTGGTATTCTAGTTGGTCTAGAATCTCCCTGACTTGTTTTTTAGCTTCCTGCTTTATAGGGTATTGCCTTTGAGCATTTGGGGAAACTTTTAACGGGATCACGTGGTGGGTTGAATCCTCATCCCAACCAACATGATTTTTATACAATGCTGGAGCCAGGGCAACCGCCCACTCCTGCGCATATGCATATTTTAGGTGAATGGGAACGAGGTCGGAAAAGGCTGGAAAAATTACAGTTTCTCCCCTAGGGCACTCCATGACGAATGCTGGTGGCCAGTCTTGTTCTGCTAATAGAATGTCATAACCAGATGACACATTTTTCCAAAAGAGAGCTTTAACTTTCCTGGGCTTGTCCCCCTCCAGCCGGAGTGTTATCTCATGTCACTTATGTGGGACACTTACCCGAGTATCAGGTGTTTCCACCGTGATATACTCACTCAACTCCGCTGTCACCAGAAATTCCTTCAGGTTCTGGCGAGCTATCGTTACTTCTGCCGCGCTGCCTAGCATCGTCAGAGCCCACTCCTCGTTCAGAAGCTGTGTCCTCAGAATTCTGGGCATGTCTGATCTTGAGACCTGCTACCTTCTTCTTTTTGAACCGAGGTTTTGATTTTTGTTCTTTTTCTTTTTTAGGTGCGTAGTCCGCAGCGCGTTGCGTGTCTCTGGACTTTGTACGCTCCTTTGACCGTCCTTCCCTCTCGGAGTTTCTTGATGAACCCTGAAAGGAACGAGAGGAACGAGTATCAGTATCCTGATACCTGTCAGGTTTTTTAATATTATCCCTATTCCTGAGGTTATACCTCCTTTCAGAGGGCTCCTGTTGAGGAGACCTACCTCTGGATTGAGATCTGCTGTCTTTAGACTTTTGCTGGTTTTTTTTTCCCACTTCTTTTTAGAAGAAGTAGGTGTCTGCTTTATAGTGTCCTTTTCAGGACTGCCCACCAGTTGTGGTTTTAATGCTTTTCCACCTAGACTGTCTCTGCCTAATTCTGCATATGCAGTTTCAATTGTTTTGGGTAGTTCTTGTTGTTGATCTACTGTACTGAACTCCCTTAGGCGTTGGCGTTTCGCCACTGAAGCTGCTTCCCCCTTAATGTTAGCCAGTATTATGGCTGAGACCTGTTCAAAGTTGTTCAGCAACTTCATCCCTAAGTTAAGGGCAGGCTCTGCTCCGTACTCATTTTGTATCTGTTTTAATACTTCAGGTACTACTGCTATTGACGGGATACCATGTGTTCTGGTATATATATGGCAGCAAAGACTGAACCCCAAGAGGTGCAGTCCTCTACTTGTGGTGTGAGACCCATGGGCAAGCAGATTGTTAGAATTCTGTGTTTATCACTGGTTGTAGTATTCGGGAATACTGCTTCAAGCTGAGTTATATTCTGAGCTATCCAGAATGGGATTTGTTCGCGTTTTGCTGGCATCTTGCCCATTATCGCGTGTAATGTTTGTGGAGTTATTTTATTAACTGTACCTTGGACTGGAGTGTCTTGTGCTGCAGCTGGTGCAGGCTGAACTGTTAAAGTCCTCATCAAAAATTGTGTGAGGTTTCTGTAGATTTTAATTAAATCTCTGTGTTGTACGAGTAAGTCTGGCTGTGGCATTGTGTTAATGTCAGGATGCGGTGTGTATGCCGCTAATATGGGCCATGGTGAGCAGTCAAAATATCGATAGTTATATATCGACTAACAAAATATCGAGTTTTAAATATCGATGGAATAAAATATCGATTTCTTGAATATCGATGTTAAAAATATCGTTTTTTAAGTGTTATGAAAATTATCAAAGTATTAAGGGGTCCATTACGATGGCGGGCGGACGCACTACCGCCGTGCTGTCGGAGGCAAAAACTGCCAGTTACCGTCCGCCAGCAACGTACCACACGCCCGCCAAATAAGGACGTGAAAAGTCAGCCAAATACCGCCCGTAAGCCTGCGACGCCGCCCGCCATCAAAGTGCGCCCATCTACGTAGCGGCGCGAGCCAACGGAGACACCGTCCGACGAAATGACGTACCGCCCGGCGTACAAATTACGATGCCACAACCAAACAGCGTCACCGGCAAAGAGACACTGCACGAGAAAAGGAGACGGAAACCAGACTGCTGAGTACAGAAACACAAACCCGGCCTACTTCGACATGAATCCTGCTCTCCAGGCCATCCCAATGCTGTACCTGATGCAGCACCTAGGAGTGAACGTGCAACGACGACGCAGGTAGGCAGACACACAACAAGGGCACGCAAACACTGCACACAATGCAAGGGCAGAAAAACTGTACATGGCCCCCCCAGACACCCCTGTGGGGACAGGACACATCCACCACTGTACCCACACATGTCCCACCGGTAAAATAAAAACAACTCGCAACATCCTGGGCACCCACTACCCGGGACCAGGAGGTGACGTCGCCGTCACGGCACCGCAGCGGCGATGACGCAGGTACACATGCGCACAACGCAGAGGCCAACGACAGCGCCACGCATGGGCTGCACACAAACACCACAGGGCCACAACTACACACCCCACACACCAGCCCCACCCTGAAAGCACATGTCACGTGGCCCTCCTGCATCAGTCATGTCCCCAACCGACAACTCACAGTTGTCAACTGGATGTCACACAAGTGTCCCGAACAGGGGAGTAATGTGACGTCAAAATAGGACACACCCCTGTGTGCAAAACATGGAGAAGTACACGGCGGCTGCTACATAACAGCGCAGAAAATGGACATTGTCCGCAAAAGGCACGCCAGTCTCATCCAAAAATACCTATACCATCCTGCACGCAATAACAAGCCATGCAATGTACAAAAGAGAAAAACCCTGCTGCCTGAGAACAGGTGTTCCCAATTATTACACCCACACAGAAGTCTCAATGTACAGCGGAAACGGAGTGTCCCGTCCACACACGGGAGAGCAGATAGCATTGAATGGCCTTCCATTCCTACACTGAAATCACATTGCAACAAATTCTGCAGGAGAATGGAGCCATTGTACCAACAAGAAGCCAAACATAGCCATGCTGAGTAAACCTTCCACTGGCAGATAGCGCCTAACATGAAAGAAAGATAATACTACAAAATACAATTATACCACTGCTCCTTGTGGCTCAAATGCAAGTAATCAGGAAAGAGTCAGACACCACTGGCCTTGACCATTCATTGGAGCATGTGGGATGAGGGCCTGTGTCCTCCTCCCAAGCTATACCCCAAGTCCTGCCGCCGTACATCCATTCCAGAATTCCCAGCATCGTCGGAGGTTGCACTCAGCAGACTGCTCAGGCAGCCGGAGCACGCCATCACATCACCCTGTAGCAAAATGGCTGTTGCACCAGTGCTTCACAACTACGCCGGACAGATGCAGCTGTACAGTGATAGCTTGCTACAGATAGTGGGCTGTGCAAATCTGGCTATGCTGAATGTAAGTTACCGAGTAACTTACCGCATTGAAATGTTCAGCTGCGTCATCCCCGTTTTCTACTGTCGGAGGTGCCCGTACCACTGGCCTGTGGATTTATGACTCTCCAACCCGGCATGTCCAAATGCGGACTTGGTACACTTGTTTGCACCCCTGGACGACCACGACAGGATCTGTTCAGTGTATGGGGGCATGGCGTTTGTGGCTGCAATCGGACACACACTGCAATGGGACCAGTGTGCCTCCACACAACGTATGCTGGATCACAGTTTCATCGAATGTCATCCAACATGTCCCATCAGGCTACTACAAGGGACAACTTACGATGAACACGTTGCTACCCACCATCCGCTTCATTGGATGTCATCCATGTTTACCACCAATGCGAGGGATGCTCTGCTGGAAGGTATCGCATACCTGACAACTTGTCAATTCATGGGTCCCCAAATCAATACCCACAATTGAACATTCATGTTCAACACCGTACCTATGCTTGGCTTCCGCACGCAGTGGGCAGTTAGCTGTGCAACAACTATACCATGCAATCTGCAACAAACACCTTACCATCAACTCCACTGCCATGACACTTGACATTTTCGGGACATGCACTCTGTTCCTCACCATATCCCGTGTCCCTGCATGAACAGGGGAGGCAGAGGTATGGGACTTGTGTACAGTAACCACATGGCCAATACTGCACGAACAACTATGCTATAATATGTATTCTGCGCACCTGAACACAAGCTCCTGTCAGTGCACACTTATCTGTCTGCTGTATTACGTGAGAACTGTCAGCTCACCTTCGTCTGTACTTCCGTGCCAGGACTTTTGCATGGACAACAAATGCAACCCCCTACAACATGGCCCCAGTCATTGTGTCATGTTCAGTAGCCATCACATCGCAACAACATGTGAGACGCTGCTGCATGCATGTAGGCTCATGCTCTGATGTCACCTCTGATGCAGGTGTGTCGGAGTCACTATTGTAGTAATCCTGTACCATGGGACTGAGATGTACTGTGCCTATGATGTCAAGCTGTCTGGTAGGCAAAATTAATACTGTCTGTGTCAAAGCCTAGAGCTCTTCAGTAATGAGCAAATGTACTTTAGCATAGCAAGGGCAGGGCAGTTGTAACTCTGAAGCCTTTATTCCACAATCAACAACTAATCACATCTACCTGTACCCCCTTTTGTATGTGTAATCATGCTAAGTATATCCTCCACATGCATTTTGCTGCCAGTAGTGTCCACATACTGCATCACAGAGGAAGTAAGTTCAAATACATGCCTTGAAGCAAATATGTTACTCTGTAGAATTATTGATCGTAGACAAGTACGAATGAGAGAGGATGAGAGTGTGTGAAGTACACGAGAGTCGTGAGATGACCATGTAGTCAAGTGTCATTGGATGTCAATGCATATGAGTTGCTGCCACAGTGGACCCAGTGAAATACCAGAGGTCGTGGGCCTTGGCTTGTCAGAGTCTGACGTGGCCCAACAGATCATCACATTAACACTGACGGCCTGGTCACTACAAAGCACAGTCCTACATATGTGTACAATTACCTTCACAGTCTGACATCACACTCATCAAGCAAATATAGCAGCCACGCAAGAAGCAATCCACAGCAATGCATGACAAAACACACACACGATATCAGTGTGGGTGGGCAGGGCTGCACAGTGAGTACGAACTGCAGAAATTCACATACATGCTCAATTAAACAAGGCACAATCTTGACATTCACACACCCTGTAGACCCACAATGGCCAATACATATCAAGTAGGAGTCATCCTGAACTGCAAGGACACACCCACACACTGCACACTGTGCAACAGACAATACACACATGTGCTCACATTCACAGACCTGAACACGGATACAAACACCCACCATGCCCCTGGGTAACACATGTGTGTAGTCGACATTGCCAGAGCGCACACATACACACCAACACTACCCCAAAGTCACACCCTTCACACCACACACACCTACACCTCCCAAATGCACACATTGAAAGTAAGCCATGTGCCCAGGCTCAATGTTCATCACAAGATTCACATACACCTACACTGCTGGCCACCCAGAAAGTAAGCTCACACATACCTGCACACTCTGCACATGCTACCTGTCATCCTGTGGCTAGACTCACACCCTGTGCTTTGCTTGCATGCAAACATGACACGTATACATTTTCCCAGAAATACCACCAAATACATGCAGACAATCCGTGTCACAGAAATACGTCTTCATCACACACACAAGTAGCAGAGTCTGAAAGAAGTGAAGTCCCAGCCACGTATAAAACACATAGGAATGTGAGACCAGACATTGCAATTGTTGAGGTACCATACACGGCATGTGCCTCACTTAACTATGCACACACAGTAACAACTGCAATCAGCAACTACACAGACACAACCGACTACAGGAACAACAGCATCCAGTCACAGATTAAATAGACAGGCGGCAACATTGTACAACACCAGGGACAGTGGCCAGTCCGATGTGCAGAGTAGTGATACGAAAAGCTGCGTATGCATTGTGTGTGAGTGTACCCTGCCATGGCCAGCAACACTGCCATGGCAGTCACAATAGCCAGCACAGCCACCACTGTGTCACAGGTAGTTGTGTGAGGGTGCCTACCATTCAAACAGGATGCCAGTCCGACTCGGTGCTGACTGTGTGCTACGGGACAGTTGGAGGTCCGCCCCTGAGAGAGAAGCACAACTGTGGAAGACACACATGTGGCATGTGAAGCGGGAGGGCTGCTTGGCCCAGGTGGGTGGGTGGCACGGGTAGGTGCACCCATGCAGTGTTGAAACAGACTGTGTGTGGAGGATCCCGGAGGGGTAGATTTCCACTGTGTTGGGTATTTGGAAAGCCTACCTGTCTGGGGATGAATGTGAACTCGTGTGGGCACAACAGGCGGGCACATGATCAATGCTGTATCAAGTGTAGACGTTGGCCCTCCCTCTGGGCACATGCTGGATACTGCTGTGCGTCTGCCAGGCCCTTGCCAAGGCACTTACATCTCCTGTCCTCCAGGTGTACCCCCTACATTGTCCACCTGCACAGGCTACCCAGGGCA
The DNA here is from genome assembly GCA_963921515.1 of Calotriton arnoldi. Classification (NCBI taxonomy): domain Eukaryota; kingdom Metazoa; phylum Chordata; class Amphibia; order Caudata; family Salamandridae; genus Calotriton; species Calotriton arnoldi. The sequence goes on along the minus strand of CAWUFW010001936.1, from coordinate 49,925 downwards.
CGGGATGGCAGTGGAGCTTGGTGGGTGGGAGGTCATGGCGCCCTGCTCCTGGTCACATCTCGCAGGCAACACATTCTCAGTGTGCAGCAGGGTACAAGTCCAAAATAAGAAGTGGGGGGACGCTGACGTCACGACAGGAAGTGAAGTCACGAAAGGTGGCTTGCACCATCAGACTCATTGCCTCCCCTCGCTCACCCCTTAGATGCGATTGCATCAGAGAACCCAGCGCGTGAGCAGCAGATCCAATCTCGCCCCAGAGAGGCCAAAGAGTGAATGTGTGGCTCCATTTGCTCCAGTTATCGAGCTCACAGTAATATAAGTGGGGGGACGCCGTCCACCCGCGTGGTGCCCCAACTCGAGCCCTGGTGTGCAGGCAAAGTGTCCTATTGGCTTTGCGAAATGTGTGAGTTGCATGACACTCGTTGGCGGGGGATGGCTCGGAGGCCCGTCACCCTGAGGCCCATATCTCACTCGATGGGTCCCTTGTCAATGGCAGCAGATGTAATGACTAAGCGCGCCGGGGTGTGTCTACCTGTCGTCTGGGATGGTGTTTGCGGCCTGGCCCGCTAGGGCAGCTACAGCTTCTGTGTGTTGCATGTGGTGTATCCAGACTCCGGAGACTGCCATTCATTGTCACTGTTGTCCAGGGCTCGAGTCGGGGTACCACGCGGGTGGACGGCGTCCCCCACTTATATTACCGTGAGCTCGATAACTGGAGCAAATGGAGCCACACATTCACTCTTTGGCCTCTCTGGGGCGAGACTGGAGCTGCTGCTCACGCGCTGGCTTCTCTGATGCAATCGCATCTAAGGGGTGAGCGAGGGGAGGCAATGAGTCTGATGGTGCAAGCCACCTTTCGTGACGTCACTTCCTGTCCTGACGTCAGCGTCCCACCACCTCTTTTGTTAGGACTCGTGCCCTGCTGTTGTCAGATGTGCCACTTTCCAGGGGGGTGGAGAAAGGGTCAGGAATGTCAGCCTGAGAGTGGCACAGTTGAAGGCCCACCTTGACTGGGGGGGACAACAATTGGACAGTCTGGTGTAGCCCACCCACGCGTACATGTAGGCCCTCCATGAACTATGTCACCTGCGGCAAGGTGATGTCATGGGCAATGAAGTTATTGAGGAGAGCTGTCTGCCCCACGCAGAGATGCCGCACAAGCTCAACAGACCCAGCACTGAGGGCAGCAGGGGTCACATGTGCAGGGGCAGCTGTGCCTGGTGTGAAGGACACTCTATCCTTCATCCTTGTGCCGACACGTGTTGCACCAGTGGAAGTAGATGGGAGGGCGGGCATTGGCCTCCGCGTGGCTGCAGAGGAGCCAGAGGCCACGTCCCCTGTGCTAGCAAACATGGATGCATGACCTGTGTCCTCAGATGATGCAGCAACTGCTGTCTCGGCTTTTGATTCATCCAGCACACGTCTGGCCGCTCCGAGGCGCCGGTCACATCTGTCTCACCCAGCTCCTGTGCAGCTGCTTCATCCGATGCCTCACCACTGTTGACCGTCCCCTGTCCCTCAGCACCCACGGGAGATGCTACATGAGGGAGAGCGAGGTGGCCTCACTCATTTGGCTCAATTAAACAGACATGTGCAAGGGAGGCAGCACAGAACATTCCCAAATCCACATGTTGCACGATACCTGTGCAATTGTATACAGCTACCACAATCAACACGTAATGGCTGGCGTACAGGAAATGAAGCCGCTAATAAGTGGCACATGTGTTGTGCACATAGCACAACACCCGGCCTGTGTCACCCTGCGGCCATAGCCACAAATCGCTGTGTGCACACCCACTGTCCTGATGGTGGCAAGGATAACCACTACGTAATTAGGCCAAGGACATACCTGCATGGAGCAGAATGGGATACCACTCACACAGACTGCAACATGACAGTCCACAATGGTCATGAGCCCATGCCATACACCTGTCTTTCGCACGAGCACAACTACTGTTGCACAGTGTGCCGGATGTGTAAGTATCAGGAATATGAAGTGGGGTATCGCACACATATGTCCGAACGAAAACAGAGTAGGCACAGTGCCTCAAACATACATGGGAATTGCCACTCCAGCATACTACAGGCTGTTCCTGAGGCCTACGACTCTGAACGTATTGACAATGCAGAGTGCTCAAATTACATCTTGACCCTCAGGAATCGCATATGCATGTCAGATGCACCCAGCACAGAGTACACTTACAACCCACTGCATCACACAACAAACATCACATTACCCAGATTATGGGTAGGCTGTGGACACATGCTGCCTCTCACAGCAAAAGACACCATCCCACAATACTGTACACCTGCTTGCTGCTGATGCCCCTACAAACGTGCATCCGGCACAGGCTGTGTGACTGTCAAGATGCAGACCATTAGTGGTGAAATGCAGCACCGTGCTAACCTGACAATACGAGGGGACATCCCCCGATTCGTCTCCGCCACGTAGTCGCTCATCCGGCAGATGACGTCACACCCTTTGTGGAATTGGCTGCACTGTCGGTTACACATACACAGAGGCATCAACTTGGATGCAATGGCTCGTCACAAGGCCTTGGGCTGGATGACTTCCAACTGCAGGGATGGTACACAAGAGGGTTGAAATATCACTCAGACACTTCTCATCATCACCCACATCCACCAATCACAGTGGCATGATGCTGACCCATCCAAAATACTCAGAGATGTGTAACAGAGCCAAGAAGTTATCGGACATGGCATAACAGCATGTGTACACCACACGTGCATGCATGCTGGTGGGAGTGTGTACACAGTACCTGTCCATCCCATTCACATGCAGGATGCCAGCACTTTGAGCAATGTGTAGTCTGCCCACATCTACTGTCCATTGTCAGGTAGACCAACACATAGATCACAAGGCAACACATCTTTGTGGGTGGACTCACTGTGTCCAACACTGCGCAGCCCTCAACGTACTCGCCCTGTGAATGGCTCACCCCGCAATGGAGGTCACATTCAGTGCCACTATCTCTCACACACATCACTATCACAAGGCCTGGAGTGTTCAATCGACAGGGCTGAGTTTGCGCATTTCCTGAGAGTTGTGAACTAAAGACACATGTAACCCACTGTACAGTCAGTGTAGTTTCCTTCTAGGATTGGGCGGTCAATGTGCAGCCCAGGTCTGCCGAGACTGAGAAGGCCAGCAGGGACCCAGCCAGCCATTCATACAAACAATAACTGCCCTGAATCATGCATTGCCAAGTGGCTGCGTCACTGGATGTCTGACATGAAAATGCCATGTACCACCACTCGGGAGGGACATGCATGGGAAAGCGCCAGAGAGCCTACATACCCCTTCCACCTGTAGTAAGCATGGTAAGCAGTGCATGTTGGAACCCCACAGGCTCTGACTCATAGTGCTGCGGATCAACGACATGTGTGTCCCCCACATGCACTCCCACACACACAGTAGTTGTCTTACACACACAACTTTAGCAAGAAATAGCCTTGGGCAGTGTGCGTGGAGCTCGGAATCCAGGAACTCCAGCTCCTCGCTGGTGAGTGGACCTGGACATATCATCAGAGTCGTCGACATGAAGGTGGACAGGTGGCAGCAGCAGCAGGTGTTGTTGAGGGATGCCAGTCAGCAGTCCCTGGAAGCTGTGGTAATGCCTGTCACCCTCCCACACTCATATAGCCCCCTGGGGCTGTTTCAGTGTGTCCAAGCTGCTGTGATTGGTGTACCGCTCAGCCTGTGTACATTGTGTTGCTGGTGTGTGCCATACTCACCCAGCCTCGGAAGCGGTGTCAGGCACAGCAGCTAGGTATATTGCCCTGGTGTTGCCGCTTCCCACATATGCAGTCTGAAATCATCATCATGCCTTTCAAGCTATTATGGCCTAAATCCCCATGTGCATGCTCATAGCAATGGTTTGTGTCAGTGGTCATTGCTATTGGTAAGGGGACCTGTGTAAGAGTAATGTAGCTGTGCTGTCCCTACTTGTCAGCTGTTCTGTGATCTATTGCTTTGTCAGTGATCTTTGTTTTGTGATGTGAAAATGCAATGTGGTGTGTTGCATTGACATGTGTCCACTTCCATCTGTCCTAGGAGGAGACCAAACATACATCGCCCCTACCAATTGCTGGCAGACATGGAGGATGTTGAGGTTATAAGGAAATTCCTTCTGGACCGACCCACCCTGCGTCACCTATGTGCAATGTTGGAACCCCACCTCCGTCCTCGCAGGGTGTATCCTACAGCATTCACCCCCACGGCTAAGGTGATGGCTGCACTGCATTTTTTCGCTACCAGATCCTTTCAACACACGGTGGGCAGTGGAGGTGGGATGTCCCAGCCCATGTTCAGCATGGTGCTACAGGATGTCCTGTCAGCTATGATGCTCTACAGCAGTGGTTCCCAAACTTTTGACTCCTGAGGACCCCTATTGAGTCACTACTGGAAGCCAAGGACCCCCAACCAATTCGTACGATTTAAATTTCAAACATTAAAACAGTAATTCGAAAAAAATAAACACACGTGTGCACACCGAACAGATACCCAAATGACTAAAGCTTTTAGTATTTTATATTGAAAAAATTTGCAAAATCGAAAATTTTTAATAGGAAGGTTGGTGCTGCATCTCAGCGACTAACTTTTCAATATTTGGCTTTATTTTAGAGTATGAGGCTCCTGCTCCTGACGGGGCCAGACTGGAACCCAAAGCAGCCCTGGCAAATGTTGTCAGGCCAGTCCCCGTACGGTGCACACCAAGTGCAGTGAGTGAGCCTGGCCACTACAAAGCGGACTTTGGGGGGCTCTCCCACCAAGAAAATTTGGGGAAAAATGGTGCATTCTACAACACATTTGTAATTATATATTGAATTGTATTCGCTTTCAAAGCATAGTAAATAATGACCTTACTATGCACCAATACAACAATATTTTTGGGGCTCTTCCATGAATCCCTCACTATCATCCTCCAACAGTGCCTCTCTTCTTCTCATAGCACCTCTGTCACATGTATTTCATTTGTTTTATAGCATCTCTCATACTAGTGTAGGGTGTCAGAGCACTTTACATCACACACATACAGAAACAATGGGGGAGATTTACAAAAAAGTTGCGCAATGCTGCGCAGCCCCCCGCGAGGCTGCGCTGCGTAGAGCGACAGGGAGGGAGCAGGGGAGCGCCATATTTCCAAAGCTATGGCTCTCTCCTCCCCTTTCTCTTATGCCGGCGCTGATTTCAGTAGCCCCGCGCCATGCACACACCTTAGCGCTGTAGCGCTAAGGTGTGTGCATGAGTGTTGCATAGGTTTTGTACAGGAAGGGTACCCTTCCTGTACAAACTACTATGCTAGACACGAGGGAAAGCTTTTCCCACTTTATAGGCGTGCTGCACAGTGCAGCACGCATGCAAAGTTGGAAAAGGAAGGAGAAATGAAAGAATTTCTCCTTCCTTGTGCCTAGTTGAAAAGGGCGCAGTGTTCTCACGCTAAACCCAATCTACTGTTTTTAGTAAATTGGGTTTAGCGTGAGAAACCTTGGGTGGTTGCATGGGAACAAGTTTAGTGCTGGAAAGTAAATTACAAAAAAGAATTTGCGTCGTTTTGTGTCACTTTTGTGACGCAAACATGGCGCAAAACCTTAGTAAATCTCCCCCAATGAATCATACGTGTGTAAATCAGTGTATAGAAAATGTTACATAGGGGAAAGGGGACTTCAAGGTGTAGGATTCACATGCCATCCATACTGGTAAGCATTTTTTAAGAGTGCTTGATTTGGAGAAGCACAAAATCTGGTTTCAGAATGTAACACAGTGGTTAGCGTTGACTTTAATTATAACAATTTAATTCTACCCAAACATACGTTTTTGGCAGCATCAGGATAATGAAAGACTGGGAAAAAAGATGGCATACTAACTTGTACCATGCAGTTTGTATGCAGCTCTTTGACGGCAGTTCATAGCTGACGGTGCTAGATTATGATTGTAATTTATGAACTGCACAGTAACAAAAGAATCTGTGACAAAAGCAGTAACCTAGCTATGCACATAAAATACTGTTTTATTAAAAATGCATGGTACACGTTCTTTGGAGCAGGCATATTAACCCTCTGCTCTACCTACCATCTCTCTCCAGCAGGTACATTAATCACTCGAGTTATCTTGACTATTTTATTGTTGTCGTAAAACTGCAGATTATACAAGGAACTTTGCATTGCTTTTAAGACAGCTGCCTGCGGACCCCCTGGGAATGTGTCAGGGACCCCTGGGGGTCCGCGGACCCCAGTTTGGGAATCACTGCTCTACAGGAACCGGTACATCAGATTCCCCAGGGCTCGTGATTTGGCGGCAGTGAAGGGTGCTTTCTATGCCCTTGGACGCATCCCCCACGTTGTTGGTGCAATTGATTGCACCCATGTTGGCCTTGTTGCACCACAGGCCATGGAGCACATCTACAGGAACCGGAAACATTTCCACTCCCTGAATGTGCAAGTGGTGTGCCTGGCGGACATGATCATCACACACGTGTGTGCGAAGTTTCCCGGATCCACCCATGACTCGCACATCATGCTCCACAGCATCCTCCCACGTATGATGACCAATCTTCAACCGGACCGTGCATGGATTGTTGGTGAGTATGCATACTCGTGTAGCGTGCTGGGTGTGACATGCTGTCTTGTATCCTGTTGGAAATGCAACGTTTCTCCGTGTTTCTCACACCCAGGTGACTCTGCATATCCTAACGGGCCTTGACTGCTGAGCCCACTACGCAATCCTCGGACACCAGCTGATGTCAGATACAATGAGGCACATGGGAGGACCAGACGTGTGGTAGAGCAGACTTTTAGACTCCTGAAGTCCAGATTCAGATGCCTGGACCGCACTGGGTGTGCACTGGCATACTCCCCACAGAAGGTGTGCCAGATAGTTGTGGCATGCTGCATGCTGCACAATCTTGCGATTCGCAGGTAGATCCCCCTGATAGTGGATGACGGTGATCAGCCAAGGCCCCCACCTGCAGGCCAAGCCGTGTCCAGTGACGAGGACAGTGGAGAGGAGGAAGCAGTGAATGAGCATCAGCAGGTCATCGCCCGCTACTTCACTTGACGGTGAGTGACCATGTATGACGGCTGATGTCGCTGTAGTTGTGTAGGTGTATGTGTGCATTGTCACGGCGCCCTATTGTTCACTGAGTGCTGTGTGGCAATGGTCCATGTCCAGGGTAGTATGCCACTGACAGTGGCTGTAGCATTGTGCCCTGTTGCTCTGTGAGATGTGTGTACATTGCTTGAACCTGATGACACGTACTGTGTGATGAGTGTGTGACACACACATTCAATGGACTCTTGTTCTGTTTTTCACCCCTAGGTCCCTACAGCCTCTCCTGGCCTATCGACATACCACACTACAGATGCATTTCTGATCATGGTGACGGTTGCGCATCCTTGATTATAAACAGAGCAGATAACACAGAATGTGATCCAGGTGTATTTATTTTAAAAGGTGACATGTGATTGTGGGCAAGGTGATCAAGAAAGTGGTGCATGCTGTACAATGAGTTGACGGTCATGTCCGCGTGATGGTCAAGGTGTACCCATGTTGTTCTGGGTCCACAGTCCGACAGACACATGCCATTCACCTGGCAGTGTGGGGTAGGATGGTAGTCCAAGTGAATGCAGTAGATGGCCACCGTGGCTGGCTGACTCACTGGCGTTTGGAGCGTGCGAAGTCATCTCTGGACACCTGTTTCCTCTTCGGACGGCCCCTTCCACGTTTGAGAGGGAGGGTTGTGTTTGTGGGCTGCTGGTGGTGGCTGAGGATTGCCCACTCGCTGTGGACGCAGGGGAACTGGATGTTGCACGTCCCTGTGCACCAGCAGGTGGTGGCGGAGGTGGTGTGGTTGGCCTTGATTGGGCCCTCACCGCCACCACTAGCTGGCCTATGAGGTCCACAAGTTGGCCCATACGGGTCACGAATTGGCCCATATGGGCGTCCATGGACCTCAACACCCCAAGGACTTCCCGCGTGTCGGCAGCTGACCTGGCCCATTGTCCCTGGGCCTCTTCATAGGCCCCAAGGACTCTGGAGATTTGCGGCAGGGCTTGGCTCCCAGGCTCTGATGGCGTTGGCCTGACCCTGCTCCTCCCACATGAACTGCTGCCACCGACCTGCCCACTCGCCACATTGGTCACCCGGGGCCTCGTTCTGGCTCCCAGGGTCGATGTCGAAGTGTGCACCACCCCTTGCGCAGGGTGAGTGGTCAGGGAGGCCCTGGTGGTGGTGATGGTGGTGGTGGTTGCGGCGGTGGTGGTGGCCGCAATGACCGTGGCAGCAGGGGCCTGGGACTGGTCACCAGCCCTGGGAGATGGGTTGGTTGGTAGGAGGGGTCCTGGGGAGCGGTTGCGCCCTGCCACACCAGATGTGCCTGGTCGGGAGTCCTCATCCGAAGAGGTGTCCAGGTCTTCCACATCCGTGAGTCCGGGTGGGGGGCTTGTGGACTGGCTGTGATGGCTGCTGTCTCCCTCTCCAGCATCATGCTGTTCGTCACCTGTGGGGCGGAGACGAAAGGTTATTGTGTTGCACCTTGCAAGGTTTGTGTTTGATGTCTGGCATGCACAGTTTGTGCACAGTTGTGCACTGATTTCCCAGATGCGTGTATATGGCTCTACAATGTGTGTGCGTGATCAAGGCAATGGAATAGTGTGATGGGTGCATATGGCATGGGACGGATTTGGAATGCCAATCGGTGTGTGTTGCAGTACCCCTACATTTTGTGGCTTTGGTGGGAACGGGGTACAGCCCCATGAACGCTTTTGAGATGATATATGTTTTTGAGGTTCAAATGAAACGCTTAGAAACGCAGATGGCAAAAGGGGTACAGCCCCATGAACGCTTTAGAGATGAAATATGGTACTGTGGTACATACTGTGACATATGGGTGCAGAAGGGGACATGTGTTTTGGCCACACGACACTACAGAGACAAAGGTGTGTGTATGTCTGACTTACACAGCATATCTGCTCACTGTTGTCATTTAGGGACATTACACTGCAAGCATTGTAGTGAGTGAGTAATAGTTGTGTGCCACACAACGTATTGCAGATGGGACAATTCCTTGGTGTGCGTGCTACCCTCAGCCATGTGCAGCAATGCAGTGCTCTTGGGGTGTTGACTATATTTGGTATGTTGTAACTCACAGTGTGACGTGCGCTTCAGACACAGCAGACACATTATTGGTCATCGGCAGGAATCTTTGCTGAACTACTGTATATGGGACAACTCTTTAGATGATATACCTTTCATGACACTGGGGCTGAAAGATGAGATGGATGAGATTTTGAATGTGCATTGTGTAGCTGTGTGGTTCATGGGTCCAGTGGTGTATGTGACATTACTGGGGTTCCACTCTGTTACATTGAGACAAGATAGACTTACATGGGTGATGTTGTACAATGTCAACGGAACAAGCAGACACGACTACATGGACAAGACTTGGATCGTGTTGCTGATGTGTGTGATGACTGGCACAGTGCACGCCATGTGGGTCAGTACTCCAGTGAGACTTGTGCATGCAGACGTGACTCCTTACGTGTTACTGTATTTGAGATGGCTCATGTGGGCTATGACTCTGTAATTCATGTCCGTGTGCACATTGGTCACATGATTATGACAGGGAGCAGTGCTACCTGTTCCTCTGCTACGTGACATGTCCCAAATGTTAGTCGTAGTACAGTCCTCATGCCTACAGACACCCCACCCTGTACAGTAGTCTACCTACTTGTTGGTTTGGAGGGAGCAATGCAATGGCTACCACATGGTTATGAGAGGGAGAGTGCTCCATCTTGCTGGTCTGTGGGAGTGGGGGCCGTGTTGTGAGTTGTGGTGATGGTTTACCATCCACAGACACCCCTCCATGTCAGGTAACATATCTACCTGTGGGATGACGGTGTGCACTGCAATGGCTGACACATGGGTGTGGGGAGTGCTCCATCTTGCTGCGCTGTAGGACTAGGGGCCTGGTGGGGGTTGTACTTCTGCAGTCCCCCTCCGATACACGGACCTTGTGGTAAGGCTACTTACCTGTTACTTGTTGGTTAGTGCAGCTATGGCTGACACATGGGTGTGGGTGTGGGAGCGCTCCTTCCGGCGCATCTGGGGTACAAGGGGACCTGGTGGGAGTTGTGGTGCTGGCTGACTGTACACATGCCCCCATGGTTTTGTTTGTTGGTGCCTTTGGGCTGAGTGTGTGTGAGTGTCTGTTGAATGTGTGAGGGATGTCTTGTGGATTGTGTACTGGATATGGGGGTGTTTGGCCCTCGGAGCTATGGCATTCTGGTAGTGCATGACTGTACATAGCGGTGTGCTGGTATACATTTGTTTGTACTTACCAGCCTCCACTCCCCCTGGTATTCCAGTGAGACTCTCCGGATGTAGAATGCCTCACACCTTCTCCTCCCACGCCTTGAAGGTCTTGTATGGCGCGGGATTTCCGCCGCCAGTCCTGTCAGCCAGCTCACGGTTCTTGGCCTCCTTCTTCCTGACCACGCTTTTCAGGTCCTGCCACCTCTTTGTGATTTCACCCCGGTTGCGTGGCACGTTCCCAACTGCATTCACCTGGTCTACGATCCTGTTCCACATTCTGTTTCTGGTGGCTACTGGTGTCTGTTGGACCTGGTTCCCATAGATTTGTGGGTGCACCTTGATGACCTCGTTGACCATGACCGTCAACTCTGTGACAGTGAACTTAGGCATTCGTTGTGTTGCCATGGTGCGTGGTTTGGTATTTGTGGTGCTGGTGTGGTGGTGTGTGGTGTGTAATGTGCAGGGGGTTAGTGGTGTCGGTGTTTAAGTGGTGATGGTGGTGGTGGTGTTGGTGATGAGTGTGATGTGTGCGTGCGTGTGGTATGCTGCTTTCCTTTGTGGCTCTCTGGGTTCTCTGCTGTAGTCTTCGCTTTGTAGTGGTGCAAGGGATTGTGGTCTGTGAAGAGGCTGCTTTTGTACTCACCTATGTGGGTGTGTCATGATGGCCTGTCGTTTTCAGGTGTGTTGTGCATGGTGTGCTGGGATTTGTGGTTTTTTGGTTTAGCCATGGAGGATGTGTTTTTGGGATGGGTTCTGTGTCTGGGTATTTTGGCGTAGTTTGCTGTGTGGACTTGTTGGGGGTGTTGTGTGTATTTCTTTGGGCCGCCAATGATATCCGTGTACGGACGTGGCCGCCAGGCCTTCCGCCTTGTCAGTTATTCATCTCTGTTGTTCACCGTGGCGGGCGGGAAATATGTAGATTTACCGCGCTCATGTCGGGGAGATCATAATTTCACGGCCGGTGTCTAGTTCGTCACAGCGGTCGGATTTGGGTATTCGGGCGGTATTGCGTCCGTGGCGGACGGATTATCTTCTACTCTGACATGGACGGGCGTAATTCTGTGTGTTTTTTCCGCGGCGGGCGGTGGTTGCTTCGCGTCATCATAATTGCTCGGTCGGTATTCCCATGGTGCAGGCGGGCGGTCTTTTCAGGCTATGATGGATGGCGGATTTTTTACCGCCGGTTATCGTAATCGGCCCCAAATATCAATTGTCAAAATATCGTCATGTGAAAATATCGAAATAGTATTATATATTGTTTTTTTTTAATGTGTTTGTAAAAGTATAATATTTAAATAATGTTAAAAAAAATAATGTGTAGAATATTTTTGGGAGCGGGATGTTGGGTTTATAGGGGATAAGGGTGGGGAGTGTTTTAAAAATATGTGTTAATATACATTGATAAATTAAAATTTAGAAATTTAATTTTTAAATATAAATTTCAAATTTAGATTTATTTGTTTAGGAGCGGGATGTTGGGTTTATAGGGGATAAGGGTGGGGAGTGTTTTAAAAATATGTGTTAATATACATTGATAAATTAAAATTTAGAAATTTAAAGGCCCATTACGATACCGGGCGTAAAAAAATCCGCCACCCATGAAAGCGGCAAAAATCCGCCCGCCTACACCGTCTGAATACCGACCCAGCAATCATGATGCCTCGAACCGAAAACCGCCAGCGGCGGAAAAAACACAAAATACCGCCCGCCCTTGCCCGAGTCGGAGTCAAACCACCCGCCACGGACGGAAAGACGCACGACAACACAAAACCGCCCGCCCTCACGGTCGAGACACCGCACGTGAAATTACGATCGCACCGACATGAGCGCCGAAAAACAACAAATACACCGCCCGCCAGCGTAAACAACACCGAAGAAAATGGACAGGGCAGAAGCCATGGCGGCCACGTCCCTGCACAGAAACAGCCACGGACTCAAACAAACACACACAACATGGCAAACAAGTCCACACAGCAACCCACGCACAAATACACAGACAAAGTACACATCCCGAATACACACCACCCCTGGACAAACAAATAAACTACAAAGCCCAGAACACCAGCCACAACACACCTGAAAACAACAGACCATCAGGACACACCCAAACAGGTAAGTACAAAAGCAGCCCCTCCACAGACCACAACCCCTTGCAACATTGCAAAGCAGAGAGGAGAGGAGAGGACACAGTGACACAGCAAGGACAGCAGCACACCACAGATACGCACACATCACACCCACCACCACCACCACCACCAAACACCGGCACCACAAACCCCCTGCACATCACACATCACACACCGCACCAGCACCACAAACACCATGGCATCACACAGAATGCCCAAGTTCACTTCCACTGAGCTGACAGTCATGGTCGACGAGATCGTCAAGGTGCACACACAAATCTATGGCAACCAGGTCCAGCACACACCACTAGCCACCAGAAACAGAATGTGGAACAGAATTGTAGACCAGGTCAATGCAGTCGGGACCGTACCCAGAAACAGAGGAGAGATAAACAAACGGTGGAACGACATCAAAAGCCTGGTCAAGAAGAAGGAGAGCAAAAATCGAGAGCTGGCTGCCACGACTGGCGGAGGGAATCCCGCGCATTACAAGACCTTCAAAGCGTGGGAGGAGAAGGTGCGAGTCATCATCCATCCGGAGATCCTCACCGGATTACCAGGGGAGTGGAGGCTGGTAAGTACAAACAAATGTATACCAGCACACCGCTATGTACTCACATGCACTACCACCATGCCATAGCTCCGAGGGACAAACACCCCCATGTCCAGTACACAATACACAACACATCACTCACACATGCAACAGGCACCACCACACACACAGCCCAAACATATCAACTAACAAAACCATGGGGGCATGTGTACACCCAGCCAGCCACGTAACCACCAACAGGTCCCCTAGTACTCCAGAAGCGCCACAACGAGCACCCCCACACCCATGTGGCAGCCGTAGCTGCACCAACCGACAAGTAACAGGTAAGTAGCCGCAACACAAAGGCAGTGGGTGGGAGGGGGACAGCTGAAGTACAACACCTACCAGGCCTCTAGTCCTACAGCACAGCAAGGCGGAGCACCCCCACACCCATGTGGCAGCCGTAGCTGCACTAACCGACAAGTAACAGGTAAGTAGCCGCAACACAAAGGCAGTGGGTGGGAGGGGGACAGCTGAAGTACAACACCCACCAGGCCCCTAGTCCTACAGCACAGCAAGGCGGAGCACCCCCACACCCATGTGGCAGCCGTAGCTGCACTAACCGACAAGTAACAGGTAAGTAGCCGCAACACAAAGGCAGTGGGTGGGAGGGGGACAGCTGAAGTACAACACCCACCAGGCCCATAGTCCCACAGCACAGCAAGGAGGAGCACGGCCCACACCCCACACCCACGTAGCAGCCACTGCAGTGCACACCGGCAGCCGACAGGTAGACATCCCGCCCCAGGACAAACGGTGTCAGTGGGCGTCCAGCCATCACCACAACCCATAACACCGCCCCCACCCCCACAGACCTGCAACATGGAGCACCCCCGCCCATAACCATGTTGCATCCAGTCCAGTGCACGCTCAAAAACAACCTGCAGGTGGGAAACTGGACAGGGTGGGGTGACTGGAGGCATGAGGACTGAATTACGACTAACACATGGGACATGTCAAGTAGCAGAGGAACACGCAGCACTGCTCCCTGTCACAACCATGTGAACAATGTGCACACGGACATGAACCACAGAGTCACACCCCACATGACCCATCACAGACACAGCAACACCCAAGGAGCCACGTCTGGATGCACAAGTCACACTGATTACAGAACCACACGGCAGGCACAGTGCAACCCATCACACACAACTGCAACACCATCGAAGTCCTGTCCATGTAGCCCCTACTGCCTGTCAACCACACATCCCACAACTACGCCCATGTAAGACATACCACACTAGACGCAACAGCGTGGAACAACATAAATGCACACGAACACCACTGGACCCATCAAACACACAGACACACAATGCACATACAACATACCATCCATCTCATCCGTCAGCCCCAGTCACATGAAAGGTATGTCATCCGAACAGCTTGTCCACATACAGTAGTCACGCAAAGAAACATGCCCATGACAAATCATGTGCCAGAAGTGAATGAAGCGCACGTCACACTGTGAGCAACAACACACATAACATGGGCCACACCCCCCGAGCACTGCATTGATGCACATGGCACAGGGCAGCACGCACACCAAGGAATTGGACCATCTGCAATACGTCGTGTGGCACACAACCATCACTCACTCATAACAATGCGTCCAATTACATGGCCAGAAATCACAACAGACAGCAAATATGCAGGGTATGTCAGACATACACACACCTCAGACCATGCACTGTCATGTTGCCACAACACATGTCACGTTCTGCACCCATGGCTCACAGTATGTACCCCCAAAGCATAGTTCATCTCAAATGCGTTTCAGGGGACTGACCCCCATTATGCCATCTGCGTTTCTAAGCGCTCCATATGAACCCCCAAAGCATAGTTCATCTCAAATGCGTTTCAGGGGGCTGACCCCCATCATGCCATCTGCGTTTCTAAGCGTTACATTTGAACCCCAAGAGCATAGTACAAACCAACCTCCATGATGGGTCTGGAGTCCGCATACACCAGAGCCACAAAAGCAGGAGCACAGCAACACACCCATCGGCATTGCCAATCCGTCCCATGCCACATGTCCACAGCACACAGTCCCATTGGCATGCCCACACAACAACAAATAGCACAGCCACACACACGGCTCCGGGAAACCTGTGCACGACTGTGCACGAACTGTGGATGTCAGACAACCTATACATACTTTGTCATGTGCAACACAATAACATATCTCATTCCCCCACAGGTGACGAACTGCTGGATGCTGGAGATGGAGACAGCAGCCAGCACAGCCAGCCTGCAAGCCCCCAACAAGGACTCACGGATGTGGAGGATCTGTCCTCCTATTTGGACACGGACCACCCAGCAGGCCCATCTGGTGTGGCAGGGCCCAACCGCACCCCAGGCACCCTCCCACCCACCAACCCATCATCCAGGGCTGATGACCACTCACAGCCCCCTGCTGCCACTGTCGTAGCGGCCACTACCACTGTTGTGGCGGCCACTCCCACGGTCGTTGCGGCCACTCCCACTGCCGCAACCCCCACCACCGCCGCGACCACCACCACGTCATCACTGGCCCCAGCGCAAGTGGTGGTCCGGCCGACGGGGTCCACCCTGGGAGCCACAGCGAGGACCGTGGTGAGCAATGTGGCTAGTGGGCAGGTCGGTGGCAGCAGTACTGGTAGGAGGAGCAGGGTCAGGCCAACGCCAGCCTCCCCTGGGAGCCATGCCCTGCCTCAAATGGCCAGAGTACTTGGGGCCTATGAAGAGGCCCAAGGACAATGGGCCAGGTCTGCTTCCGACACGCGGGAGGTCCTGGGGGTGTTGAGGTCCATGGACGCCCATATGGGCCAATTCGTGTCCCGTATGGACCAACTCGTGGACCTCATGGGCCAGCTGGTGGTGGCGGTGGGGTCACAGGCAAGGCCAGCAACACCACCTCCGCCACCACCTGCTAGGGCGCAGGGTCGGGCAGCAGTGTCCACTTCCCCTGCGTCCACAGCCAGTGAGCACACCTCACCCACCACCAGCAGGTTGCCACCACACACCCCCCCTCCCAAACGTGGAAGGGGCCGTCCGAAGTGGAAACAGATGTCCCGGGAGGACTTCGCACGCTCCAGACACAAGTGAGGCAGCCAGCCATCCTTGTCCACCCACTGCATTGACTTGGACTACGATCCCACCCCACACAACCATCAGAATGGCATGTGTCTGTTGGACTAGGGACATAGAACTAGTGGGTACACCCTGAGCATCACGCAGCCATGGCCGACAGCTCATTGTCACTGCACGCAACACTCATGTCATCACCTTGCACACAATGACATGTCACAGTTGAAAATAAATGCACCTTTTACACAAACTGCTGTCTGTGCACTGTGTTTATTGAACGATGATCAACCGCCACCTTGAGCAGAGAAGCATCGGATGTGTGGCATGGCGATGGGACAGTAGGGGCTGTAGGGACCTAGGGGGGGAAGACAGAACAGGAGCACATTCAATGAGTGTGTCACACACCCATCACACAGTACATGTCAACAACTACAAGCAATGTACACACATCGCACAGAGCAATAGGGCACAATGCCACTGCCACCGTCAGTGGCAAACAAACCTGGACATGGACCATTGACACAAAGCACACAGTGAACATAAGGCCTCCGTGACACAGCACACAGACACCTGCACAACTACAGCCACATCATCCGTCGTACATGGACACTCACCGTCAAGTGAAGTAGCGGGCGATGAGCTGCTGACGGACATTCACAGCTTCCTCCTCTCCGCTGTCTTCCTCACTCGAGCTGTCCTGGTCTGCAGGCTGGGGCCCTGGTTGATCTCCATCATCCACAATTAGGGGGATCTGCTTCCGAATAGCCAGATTGTGCAGCATGCAGCAAGCCACCACTATCTGGCACACCTTCTGTGGGGAGTACGCCAGCGCACCCCCTGTGCGGTCCAGGCATCTGAACCTGGACTTGAGGAGGCCAAAGGTACGCTCGACCACACGTCTGGTCCTCCCATGTGCCTCATTGTAGCGGTCATCTGCTAGGGTCCGAGGATTTCGTAATGGACTGAGCAGCCAGGGCCCATTCGGGTAAGCCGAGTCACCTGGGCGTGAGGGACACAGAGAACCGTTGCAATTCAAACAGGACAGTAGACAGCATCCTTAAGCCAGCACGCTACACAACTCCACATACTCACTGACAATCCAGCCACGGTCCTGTTGCAGATTGTTCATCAGTCGTGGTAATATGCTGTTGCGCATGATGTGCGCGTCATGGGCCGAGCCTGGGAACTTCGCACACACGTGGGAAATTACCATGTCCGCAAGGCACACCACTTGCACATTCAGGGAGTGCGTGTGCTTCCGGTTGTGGAAGAGCTGCTCAGTGGCCTGTGGTGGGACAAGGCCAACATGGGTGCAATCTATGGCACCAACGACGTGTGGGATCCGTCCAAGGGCATAGAATGCACCCTTCACTGTCGCCAACTCACGTGCCCTGGGGAATCGGATGTACCTGTTCCTGTACAGCATCATGGCTGCCAGTACATCCCTCAGCACCATGCTGAACATGGGCTGGGACATCCCACCTCCACTGCCCACTGTGTGCTGGAATGACCCAGTGGCGAAAAAATGCAGTGCAGCCATCACCTTAGCCGTGGGGGTGAATGCTGTCGGATACACCCTGCGAGGACGGAGGTGGGGTTCCAACATGGCACATAGTCGATGCAGGGTTGGTCGGTCCAGACGAAATGTCCGGATGACCTCAGAATCCTCCATGTCCGCCAACAATTGGTAAGGGCGGTAAATGTTTGGTCTCCGCCTAGGAAAGATGGAAGTGGACACATGTCAAAGCAACACGCCACATGGCATTTTCACATACACATAACTGATATGTCAGAGCAAGAACATGAGTCACAGAACAGCTGTCATGCAGGGACAGCACAGCCACAATACACTTACACAGGTCTCCCACCAATAGCAATGGGCAGTGACACAAACCATTGCTATGTGCATGCACATGGGGATCCAGGCCTCAATGACCTGTGAGGCGTGCTGATGGGGACTGACTGCATATTCGGCAAGCGGCAACACCACGGCAACATGACTGGCTGCTGTGCATCACACTGCTTCCGAGGCTGGATGAGTATGGCACACACCAACGACGATGTGGGCACAGGCTGAGCAGCCAAGAAAAGTGGGACCTGTGGCACGAGGGGATATGTGACAGTCATTGGTGTCACCACTGCACCCTATGTGCAGCACTGTATGGATCACACCTCCAGAAGCATTGACAGGTGTACACATTGACAGCCCCATGCCAACACGGCTGTGTGCTTGCAAATACACATCACATGTGACACGTAACCTTGCACGTGCCAAGTGGCAGATGTACATAGTGAGAGATGGCATGCATGTGCATATGCGTATACCATGCACCCATGCCAATGTGCAGATGATGACATGCTAACAGACATGTGGGGGCCGGCCACTGGCCGTCCCTGCCTATGCACACGGCATGTTGTGGCCCCGTCCATTGTGCACCTGCACCCACACACACATCATGGCCACACCTGCAGATGCAGTGCGCACATCATACTGTGTGGTGCACATGGCATCAGCGGACTGTCACCAACATGGGCCAGGCCATTACGGCCAACTCCGATGACCCGCGCGGTTGCACCCTGCGTGTTCCACTATGGAGGTAGGCGTCCCGGGCCAGCTGGGAGCAGGCCAACGTCTGCAATTGCCAATGCAGGTCTCAGTGCACTTGTTGCTCGTGTGAATGTCAGGCTGGGCCATGCTGCCCCTCTCAGTCCCAGCAGGCCTGGCCTGCACATTGACTGCACAATGCCAGTAGATGACAGCACCGACTGCCTAGTGGGTTGCATGTGTCTCCTGTTCAGGACACTCCAGATGGGCGCTAACTCAGTACTGACTATTGGACACACCATGTCTCGTGATAGGGATGTGTGTGTGGGATGGTGGCACTGAATGTGACCTCCGTTGCGTGGTGGGCCATGCACAGGGCGAGTACGTCGATGATTGCGCAGTGTTGGTCACAGTGGGTGCACCCACACAGATGTGTTGCCCTATGTTCATTTTCTATGTCCGCATGGTAATGGACTGTAGATGTGGGCAGACTACACATTGGTCGATGTGCTGTCAATTTGAATGTGCCTTCACACCAGGCACAGCTGCCCCTGCACATGTGACCACTGCTGCACTCGCTGCTGGGTCTGTGGAGCTGATGCACCATCTGTGAGTGGGGCGGACAGCTCTCCTCACTTCCGTCATTGCGCATGTCATCACTTTGCCGCAGGTGACATGGATCATGGAGGGCCCACATGTACGCGTGGGTGGCCTCAACAAGTGTGTCCAATGGTTGTCACCCCCAGTCAGTGCTTCGAATGTGAATGATGTTGTGCTGGTGCTAATTTCAGGGTGGCGGGTGGGCGGGGCTAGGTGCGGGCTTACATGCAGGACATGGGAGGGTGATCGGATTAGCGACTAGTTGCAATACACACGGGGCACGTCTTTTCCTGTCCACATCAGGGTCATTCCTTGAACTCACTGACAGTACTACAGTCGTCTTTGTCCCTGTCCTCATGGCCTCCCCTCGCTCCCCCAATATGCATTTGCACCTGTGGGGCTAGCGCATGCAGATGCAGCCCCAAGCTCGCCCCGGAGAGGCCAAGGAGTGTATGTGTGGGTCCAGTTGAACGAGTGGTCTGTCTCACGGCATGATGTGTGGCGGGACGCCGTCCACCTGCGTGGTGCCCCGACTCGAGACCCGGGCAACATAGACAATGCATAGCAGTCTCCGCAGTCCGGATACACCACCTGCGACACACAGAGGCTGTAGCTGCCCTAGCGGCCCATGCCGCGCCCATCTGGGGCTGATGGACCCACACATTCACTCTTTTGCCTCACTGGGGCGGGCTCGGAGGTGCTTGCGCACACGCTGGCTTCTCTGTTGCAACGGCATGTGACGTGTGTGGAGATGTAGGCAATGAGTGGGATGGTGCGAGCCACCTTCCGTGACATCACTCCTGCTCGTGACGTGTGCGTCCCCACAATACTTCCATATGACTTGAGCCATGCTACACATTGAGGATGTTTTGCATGCGTGATGTGTCCCGGAGGAGCGTGCCGAGTCCTCTCCCCCACCATGCTCCACTGCCATCCCGTGCCCTGGATTGCCTGTGCAGGTTGACAATGTTGGGGATACACCTGGTCGGCAGGGGCTGTGTGTGCCTTGTCAAGGGCCTGGCGGGTGCACAACAGGATCCAGCTTGTCCACAGAGGGTGGGCTGATGTGTACGCCTGATACCGCATTGTTCGTGTGCCCGGCTGCTGTGCACACACGTGTTCACATCCCCCCCCCGACAGGTGGCCTTTAACATTGCCCAGGGAAGCGTTAATGTGCAGTTCCGGACCCCTCCCGACACAGCGTGTTTCAACTTTGCATGTGAGCATCTACCCGTCACACCCACCCACCTGAGCGAAGCGTCACTCCCGCTTCACACGACACATGTGTGTCTTCCACAGTTGTGCTACTCATTTGCGTTGACATCCAATGACAGTGGACTACATAGTCATGTCACGACTGCCGTGTACATCACACACTCTCATCATCTCCCATTCGTACTTGTGAAAGGAATCAGCAGAGACAGTTTCTTTCTTCAAACCATGTATTGTGACTTATGTCCTCTGTGATGCAGTATAGTGGACACTACTGGCAGCGGAAGGCATGTGGAGGATATACTGAGCATGATTACACATGGCTAAGGGTGTAGGGGTACATGTGATTAGCTGTTGCATGTGGGATGTGGGCTTCAGAGTTACATCTGCTTGGCCGTTGCTGTGCTAATGTTCATTTGCAAATAGCTGCGGTGCTGCGGACTTTGACACAGATGGTATACATTTAGCCTACCAGACCGCTTGGCATCATGGGCACAGTCCATCTCAGTTCCATGTGACAGGTGTGCTGCTGTTGTTACTCATGTACGCGTGCGTGTGAGTTGACATCAGGGCATGGGCTTACGTGCATGCAACGGCGTCCCACTTGTTGTTGCCATATGGTGGCTACTGGACATGTCACAGTCACTGGGGTCGTGTTGTTGTTGTATGCACTTGTCGTCCATGCAAAGGTCCTGTTACGGGATTTCCGGGGAGGGGGAGAAGGGGTGCAGCTCTCACATACTCCAGCCGGGCGATTCCTGTCCACTGTGCGGTGCATATGTCCATGGGCGCAGGATCCATGTCATGGCATAGTTGTACGTGCAGTTCTGTCCATGTGGGTGCGATACACATATCCCATGCCACTGCCTCCCCCGATACATGCAGAGTTCCTGGATGTGATGGGGAACAGTGTGCATGTCCCGGACACATCCGATGTCATGGCAGTGTCGTTGATGGTGTGGTATCAGTTGCAGGTCGTTTGGTATGGCTGTTGTAGTGGTTACTGGCCAGTCCGTGCGGAAGCTAAGCATGGGTACAGTGTCGGACATCATGGCTCACTTGGGGGATTGCGTCGGGGTCCTACGAATTGACAGGTTGACAGGTATGTGATGGCTTCCTGCAGGGCTTCCATTTCATTGGTGGTATACATGTTTGCCAGCCAATGTAGCAGATGGTGGCTGTCACGGTGTTGTTCGTAAGTTGTCCCTTGTAGGAGCATGATGGGGCATGCTGGGTGACATTCGATGTAGCTGTGATCCATGATCCGTCGTGTGGAGGCACAGTGGTCCCATTGCAGTGTGGGCCCGATGATCGCCACATACGTCATGCCCCCATAGGCTGAACAGACCCTGTCGTGTGCGTCCAGAGGGTGGAATAGTGGTAGCAGGTCCACCCTTGGACATGCCGGGTTGGAGAGGCACAACTCCACAGGATGGTGGAAGGGACACCTCCGACAGTAGAAGACGGGTATGACGCAGCTGAACAATGCGATGCGGTAAGTCAGTCGGTAACTTACGTTCAGCAGGGATAGGGGTTCGCATCCCAACATCTGTATCAGGTTGTGTTTGTACAGCTTGACCTGTCTGGCGTAGTTGGGTAGGTGTGTTGTAGGTGCCATTTTGCTGCGGGGCGATGTGGTGGCGTGCTCCGGCTGTGTGTGCAGTCTGCAGTGTGCAAGCTCCGAGGTTGCTGTGAGGTCTGTGATGGTCGTAGGGGGCAGGACTTGTGTTCTGTTAGCTTGTGCGGAGGACACGGGCCCTCATCCCACGTGCTTCTCTGAATGTTCAAGGTCAGTGGTGTGTGACTCCTTCCAGATAACTTGCATGGGAACGTCATGGGGGAGTTTTATATTTTTTCTTTCCCGTTCGGTATGTTCTTAGGTGATATGCGCTATCTGCCCTGTGGTCGGTTTCCTCTGCATGCCTGTGTTGGTCTTTTTTTGGGACAATGGCTGTATTCTCCGGCTTGTTTAGTCGGGTTGTGGTTTCGGAGTTGGAATGGAAGGTCATTCAGTGCTGTCTGCTCTCCCGTGTGTGGGCGGCAGGCTGTGTTTCCGCTATGCGTTGGGCCTTGTGTGTGGGTGTCATTCTTGGGTCCACCTGTTGTCGGGCCCCGGGCTCTTTGGTGTTCCGTTTTGTATGTCTGGTTCATGGGTGCAGGGTGGTATGGGTGTTTCTGTGTGGTACTGGCGTACCTCTTCCCGATGGGGCCCATGTTCTGCTGGGTGGTGTTGCCGCCGCTGTGTGCTTCGCCATGTTTGTCACACAGGGGTGTGTCCTGATGTTGCGTGACTTCACTGACATGTGGGCGTCGGTTGTGTGACGTTGGGTGTTGTCCGTGAATTGGGCGTTGGGGACATGACTGTGGCAGGCCTGTCACGTGTCATGTGCGTTCTGGGTGTGGCTGGTGTGTGTGGTGCTTGGTTGTGTCCCTGTGTTGTTTGTGTGCGACGCATACATGGCGTTATGGTTGGGCGCTGAGTTGTGCGCATGTGTGGCTGCGTCATCGCTGCTGTGCTGCGGTGCCGTGACGGGGTCGTTAGTTCCTGGTCCCAGGTGGTGTGCCCATGATAGTTGCGAGATGTTGCAATTTGCCCTGTGTGACATTTGTGGGTGCAGTGGTGGATGTGTCTTGTCCACGCAGGGGTGTTGGGGGGTGCCATGTCCTCCTTTTCCGCACTTGCACTGTGTGCGCTGTTTGCGTGCCCTTGTTGTGTGTGTGCCTACCTGGGTCTCCGCGGTACGTTGCCTCCTTGGTGGTGCATCAGGTATAGCATGGGGAGGGCCTGCAGTGTTGGATTCATGCTCGGGGGGCTCGCCTCTTCGGTGTCTGTGCTCGGCGTTCGGGTTTCCACCTCACTTTCACGTGCGGTGTCTCTTAGCCGTGGGAGCTGTTTGTTTGCGGCATCGTAATTTGTACGCCGGGCGGTACGTGATTTCGTCTGGCGTTGTGTCTCCATTGGGCTGCGCCGCTACGTGAGCGGGCGCACTTTGATGGCGGACGGCGTCGCTGGCTTGCCGGCGGTGTTTGGCTGCCTTTTCACATCGTAATTTGGCGGGTGTGTGGGCTGCGGCATGCGGGCGGTAACTGGTGGTTTTTGCATCCGCCAGCACGGCGGTGGTGCTTCCGCCCGCCATCCTAATGGGCCCCTTAATTTTTAAATATAAATTTCGATTTTTTTTTTTAGGAGCGGGATGTTGGGTTTATAGGGGATAAGGGTGGGGAGTGTTTTAAAAATATGTCTTAATATACATTGATAAATTAAAATTTAGAAATTTAATTATTAAATATAAATTTCGAATTTAGATTTATTTTTTAGCAGCGGGATGTTGGGTTTATAGGGGATAAGGGTCGGAAGTGTTTTAAAAATATGTCTTAATATACATTAATAAATTAAAATTTTTAAATGTAATTTTTAAATTTAAATTTCGAATTTAGAAGTATTTTTTTAGGAGCGGGATGTTGGGTTTATAGGTGTTCAGGGTGGGTAGTGTTTTAAAAAAATGAGTTGATATATATTAATAATGTAAAATTTAGAATTTTATTTTTAAAATTAAAATTTCGAATTTAGAAATATTTTTTAGCAGTGGTATGCTGGGTTTATAGGGGATAAGGGTGGGGAGTGTTTTAAAAATCTGGGGCCGATTACGATGGTGGTCGGAAAACCATTCCGACCGCCGTGGCAATGGGAAAAGACCGCCCGCATGGCCTGCGGCACCACCGCCGATCACATTATGATGCACTGCTGGAAAAATCCGACCGCCGCGGTCGTATTCCAAGAAACACCACCGGGCACGTGCGGAAAAGGCGAAATTCCGTCCACGGCGGTCGGATTCACTGAGGAAAGCTCACAAACCGCCGATACACAAGCGGAATTTCCACGAGTGCAATTATGATGTTACCGCGGTGCCTGCGGTACGACTGCTTGTTTCCGACTGCCGCGATTGTCATCAATGATGAATGGGAGAG
Organism: Calotriton arnoldi; assembly: GCA_963921515.1. Classification (NCBI taxonomy): domain Eukaryota; kingdom Metazoa; phylum Chordata; class Amphibia; order Caudata; family Salamandridae; genus Calotriton; species Calotriton arnoldi. The sequence continues at coordinate 25,482 of CAWUFW010001936.1, read as the reverse complement.
CCGGAGGAAGGACTATTGCAGTCTGACCGCGGCGGTCGCGCGGAAATAGTAATGGCAGTCGAAAGCAACTACACCACAAAACTACCAAATGTGGCTGTGTATCTGGCTCAGCCAATAAAAACAGCTAACACACCCCATTGACACATGCCCCTGGCAAATAAAAACTACAAATCCCAGCTCAACACAGACAACACACCAGACATGAATACTCCGTTTGGACCCACCCACATAGCAGAGCATACAACCAGCCCCTGCATGACCACAATTCTTTGTACAACTCCAGAACTGAAGGGCCCAACAATACCACACAAAGGATAGGCAACCCTGCACACATCACACCATCACAAATACACACACACCACACACATCACCACCACCACCACCACCTTCACACCTGCACTCTTAACCACTCAGCACATCACAAACCATGGCACAGAAGATGCCCAATTTCACTGATGGTGAGTTGTCAGTCCTGGTGGATGAGATTATAAGAGTTGAGCCATATATTTTAGGAAGCAGGGTCCAACAGACCCCAGCAGCCAGGCAAAATCAAATGTGGCAAAGGATAGTTGACAGAGTCAATGCTGTAGGGCAAGTTCCACGCAACAGGAAGGAGATCAGGAAGAGGTGGACTAACCTCAAGAGCAAGGTCAAGGAGAAGAACAGCAAGAACCGTGAGCTGGCAAACCGGACTGGCAGTGGCCCTCCCATTCCACCAAGAACATTCAACGCATGGGAGGAGAAGGTGCTTGGCATACTGCACCCAGAGAGTTGCACTGGAATTGAGGGGGAATGGAGGCTGGTAAGTACCAACAAAAGTCTGCCATAACACTGCTATGTAGTAGCTTGCACAACTAAAAAGCAACACCTCCTAGGCCCAAATGTACTCATGTCCACCACACTCCCCCAAACATGTCTCACAGATCCCACAATAACTCCCTCTCATTCACCACAAAGGTACATAACAATATTTACATGGGGGCACATGTACAGGCAGCCAGCACTACAACTCCCAACAGGCCCCCTTGTCCCACAGCTGAGCAGGATGGAGCATTCCCCACACCCCCAAGCATAGGCCAGCCATTTCCCTCCAATGTGTAACCTTACAGGTAGGTAGCCATCTCAACAGGGAGGGGTCTTTGTGGCTGGGAAGTCTGTACTACAACTCTCAACAGGCCCCCTTGTCCCACAGCTCAGCAGGATGGAGCATTCCCCACACCCACAAGCATGGGGCAGCCATTTCCCTCCAATGTGTAACCTTACAGGTAGATAGCCATCTCAACAGGGAGGGGTCTTTGCGGCTGGGAAGTCTGCACTACAACTCCCAACAGGCCCCCTTGTCCCACAGCTGAGCAGGATGCAGCATTCCCCACACCGCCAAGCATGGGGCAGTCATTTCCCTCCAATGTGTAACCTTACAGGTAGGTAGCCATCTCAACAGGGAGGGGTGTTTGTGGCTGGGAAGTCTGCACTACAACTCCCAACAGGCCCCCTTGTCCCACAGCTCAGCAGGATGGAGCATTCCCCACAACCACAAGCATGGGGCAGCCATTTCCCTCCAATGTGTAACCCTACAGGTAGGTAGCCATCTCAACAGGGAGGGGTCTTTGTGGCTGGGAAGTCTGCACTACAACTCCCAACAGGCCCCATTGTCCCACAGCTGAGCAGGATGGAGCATTCCCCACACCCCCAAGCATGGGCCAGCCATTTCCCTCCAATGTGTAACCTTACAGGTAGGTAGCCATCTCAACAGGGAGGGGTCTTTGTGGCTGGGAAGTCTGCACTACAACTCCCAACAGGCCCCCTTGTCCCACAGCTGAGCAGGATGGAGCATTCCCCACACCCACAAGCATGGTGCAGCCATTTCCCTCCAATGTGTAACCTTACAGGTAGGTAGCCATCTCAACAGGGAGGGGTCTTTGTGGCTGGGAAGTCTGCACTACAGCTCCCAACAGGCCCCTTTGTCCCACAGCTGAGCAGGATGGAGCATTCCCCACACCCCCAAGCATGGGGGAGCTATCGCATTGCTCTCCCAAAACTGACACGTAGGTAGTGACTGCATGCACACCGCCATTCTTTTCGAAATGCATGTAGCCACATAACCACATCAGCACTAACATGTCAGCCAACTTGGCATAGTTTTAAATGCAACATCCAGTGTGCAGACATCTAAGTGCACGTAACTGTCACATATTTTGAACTCATACTCACCAAGTCACAAGTGAAACAAATGCATCCCACAATCATGCACAGCAGAGAATGCAATGTGGAAGTGCCATGGTGTCTGAGCATGAAGGCCCATCTCAACACCAAACATGCATGGTCTACATGAAAAAAAGGAAAGTACATGTGATTCCAAAGCTATGTATAACATGACAATGGTTCCTTCTAGCTCTGTTGAAATAGATTACATGAACAGCTAAATGAAAAGACGCACAACAGAAAGTTGATGTCACGCAATTAGGTAGATGAGGACATGTCCGTGTAGTTACACTATCTGTACACTGCACCAAGTTTCAATTCACAACGGACACCATGGACTACTAAGGTATGTACCTCAACGTCATGTCATGGTGCACAGTATATAGCAGGCATACAAAGTCATTGCATTGTAAAGTGTTTGTTGTATCAAATGTCTCAAACAATTGTCTAACATCAAGCTTGTTGCATGCAACTCAATTACCATATGACCTCTGTTCAACAGGAGATCAACAACTAACTGCAGAGGATGACACCAACATGGGGAGCCAGTCTCCCCCCCCGGAATGTGAACTCTCGGATGCAGATTCCCCAACATTTTCGAATGAGGATTCTCAAGCTGGCCCCTCTGGTGTGGCAGGGACTGACATGTCTCAAGCCGTCATTGTCCCCACCACCACCACAGCAAGAACAACTGTGCTGCCCCCATCCACTATGAGCTGTGTGGCCTCCACCACCAACACCACCATGGCAAGAACAACTGTGTTGCCCCCTGCCACTATGACCTGTGTGGCCTCCACCACCACCATCACCACTGCTGCCTGCAACACACGCCCTGCCACGGTGGTTACCAACACCACCACACAATCACAGCATGCCAGGGAGAGTGTGCCAGTGCGTCGGGGGACTATGCCACAGGTCTGTGTCAGGAGGGCAGGTGGGAGTACAACTGGGGCAGAGACACAGGAGGACAATGACCCTGAATCCCTGGCCACCATTGCAAGAGTCCTTGGTGCCTACCAAGAGAACCATGGAGTAATGGGCCAGCTTGGTGAAGACATGCATGAGATCCGCCTGCTGCAGCAGTCCATGGACACACGGATGGGCCAACTTGTCAACCTTGTTGGCCAGCTAGTGGGTGTTCTGAGGGACAGACTCCCAGCCCCAAGTGCAGCTCAACCCCCCTCCAGTGGATTGCCTGCTGTGCAGCCCACCATTCCAGCTGCAGCCACAGAGAGGGGTGTGCGGAAGGAGAGTGAGTCCTCAGACACCACTGACCCTGCAGCAGATGGCCCCCCCTCCCAAACGCACCAGGGGCCGTCCGAGAATCCACAGGGGAGGATTTGGTGGCAGGCCACCATACCAACGCCACTCACAGAGCCAGCCATGATGGTATCTTGTTGTTCCCCTTTGCATTGACTATGTTGACTATCCTTGCCCACATTGCCATGTTGATGGCCTGAGTCTGTTGGACTGTGTGACTTCAGCTTTGTGGTGACTACACTATTTGTCTCATCTACCATGACTGACAACTCATTTATTCACTGTTCACATTTATGTACATATTCCCTTCACTTGCACAAAAACTAATTTTAAATAAACACTCTTCACATACCTATGTCTGTGTGAGCTACATGTTTATTCCAGTATGTACAATGACAAATCAGATTTCAATGTTCCAACAGCTCTGAAGGAGAGGAGGCATTGAGAGGGTGAATGAACCTAGAAAGACACAAGAGAATGACATTTACTTATCAGGTGACGCCATTACAGCTGAAACACAACACTAGGCATCAAGGTACAAAAACAAGCCCACATAGCAATGATCAACAACCTCAACATACACATGATGTACCTGGATACAAATACAGTGTGCCACACACATCAGCCCTTATCACACACACAACGACAGCCAGCAGTTAAAATTCTCTATGCCTTGATACTAACATCCAAGCAAACACACAATGTCACTGTTCTACAAAGTCACTTACATTCAAGGGAAGTAGTTGGCAATGAGCTGTTGACGCAGGTCAACACCTTCCTCTTCACCACTATCGTCCCCACTGGAAGTGTGTGGGAGTGCAGGAGGGGGCATCTGCTGCTCATCGTCATCCAGGATCAGCGGAACGGCTTTGCGCAAGGCAAGGTTGTGTAGCATGCAGCATGCTACAACTATCCGGCACACCTTTTGTGGGGAATACAACAGTGCACCTCCACTCTTGTCCAGGCACCGGAATCGGGACTTCAGGAGGCCAAAAGTGCGCTCCACCACACGTCGTGCCCTACCATGTGCCTCGTTGTAGCTGACTTCATCCGGGGTACTTGGATTCCGCAGTGGGCTCAGCAACCACGGCCTGTTGGGATACGCTGAGTCACCTAGGTGTGACATACACAGAGAAATGTTGTGATACAAACAGTTGACGAGAACAGCATGTCACACACAGCACACTACTTGACTCAGTGTACTCACCTACAAGCCATGCACGCTCTGGATGTAGATTTTCCATCAGCCGGGGTACAATGCTGTTCCGCATGATGTAGGAGTCATGGGCGGAGCCAGCAAATCGCGCACAAACATGGCTGATGATCATATCAGCTTGGCATACCACCTGCACATTTATGGAATGGTAGTGCTTCCTGTTCCTATACACCTGCTCACGTGTTTGTGGTGGGACAAGGGCAATGTGTGTGCCGTCAATGGAACCAACTACATGAGGAATGTGGCCAAGGGCATAAAAACCAGCCTTCACAGCAGGCAATTCTGCTGTATTTGGGAATCGCATGTATTGGTCCTTGTATAGCATCAATGTGGACACCACATCCCAGAGCACCATGCTGAATGTGGCTTGCGACATCCCACCGGCGCTGGCCACCGTGTATTGGAAAGAGCCCGTAGCAAAAAAATGCTGCGCTGCCATGATCTTCACTGTTGGGGATAGGGCAGTTGGATATGTTCGTTGAGGCCTCAGATGGGGCTCCAACTGAGCACACAGCTCTTGCAGTGTAACGCGATCCAGACGAAATTTCCGGATGATGTCCACATCCTCCATGTCCGCCAGGACTGTGAAAGGCCGGTGCACATTTGGTCGTCGCCTACATGAAATGGAAGAGGACTAATGTTATTCAAATTACACAATGAGATGTGTCCGACTTCTCACATCTTGACTCACGCAGCAGAAACAATGAATGTACTCCAACAATTGCTTAATCCACAACTCAGATGCAGAGACACCTTCACCACATGTGTTTTTACAAGTGGTCATGTTGTACATACTGACTACCCCAAAAACATAATCAGAGGTTGTGAATGGTACACCAATACATCTGGTGTCCCCAGGCCTAGGAGTAGGTGACACAGCAGATGTATGAGACAGCAACACTGCTGACTCATATGTAGCTGCTTTACCTGCCACACCTTCTTGCTTAAGTTGCACAGACCACTAGTTATCATCACAATGTGCACAGTGTGTGTAAGCTGATCACATATCCTACTTAAATCAGCTATGGGCACAGTAAAATACCACCATTATGTGGTCAGGCAATGATTACTGTTGTTTAATTAGCCATCTCACACATTGAGTTGATTTCAAACCTGAGACAACATCATACAACCAATAGATGTACATCCACACACATATCATAGGTGAAGTGAGTAAGTGCATGGCAATGCATGTCACATTTTCCACAGACATGGCATGCGTAGGCATCAGTGAGTTGAATGTCACACTAGCATTCATTGTACAAAACAAGTGCAGTAAGACACTATGGAGGCATAGTGTTCAATTGTTAAATTTGACTATTGCCATTGCTAGTGCATAATGTGTCCATATGTGCGGTAGGCGTGCACCGCCACCGCGGGTCCGCTCATTGGCTACACTTGAAAGATGCAGCATAGCGGAAGCGACCGCCTGGCCTCCGCGGTGTGACACCACCAATGACATTGCAGACAATGGGAACCGCGATCGCTGTAGTGAAATGCAACTTTGAAAACCGCTGTAGGCGTGCACCGCCACCGCGGGTCCGCTCATTGGCTACACTTGAAAGATGCAGCATAGCAGAAGCGACCGCCTGGCCTCCGCGGTGTGACACCACCAATGCCATTGCAGACAATGGGAACCGCGATTGCGGTAGTGAAATGCTACTTTGAAAACCGCGGTAGGCGTGCACTGCCACCGCGGGTCCGCTCATTGGCTACACTTGAAAGATGCAGCATAGCGGAAGCGACCGCCTGGCCTCTGCGGTGTGACACCACCAATGCCATTGCAGACAATGGGAACCACGATCGCGGTAGTGAAATTCTACTTTGAAAACCGCTGTAGCCGTGCACCGCCACTGCGGGTCCGCTCATTGGCTACACTTGAAAGATGCAGCATAGCGGAAGCGACCGCCTGGCCTCCGCGGTGTGACACCATCAATGCCATTGCAGACAATGGGAACCGCGATCGCGGTAGTGAAATGCTACTTTGAAAACCGCTGTAGGCGTGCACCGCCACCGCGGGTCCGCTCATTGGCTACACTTGAAAGATGCAGCATAGCAGAAGCGACCGCCTGGCCTCCGCGGTGTGACACCACCAATGACATTGCAGACAATGGGAACCGCGATCGCGGTAGTGAAATGCTACTTTGAAAACTGCGGTAGGCGTGCACCGCCACCGCGGGTCCGCTCATTGGCTACACTTGAAAGATGCAGCATAGCGGAAGCGACCGCCTGGCCTCTGCGGTGTGACACCACCAATGCCATTGCAGACAATGGGAACCGCGATCGCAATAGTGAAATTCTACTTTGAAAACCGCGGTAGGCGTGCACCGCCACCGCGGGTCCGCTCATTGGCTACACTTGAAAGATGCAGCATAGCGGAAGCGACCGCCTGGCCTCCGCGGTGTTACACCACCAATGCCATTGCAGACAATGGGAACCGCGCTCGCGGTAGTGAAATGCTACTTTGAAAACCGCGGTAGGCGTGCACCGCCACCGCGGGTCCGCTCATTGGCCACACTTGAAAGATGCCAGCCAGGTGGACCAATTGCAGCAGCTGACTGCCACTGATACCACCCCAGGGGCCTATAAATCTCTGTGGGAGAGCCACACATTTCACATGCATTCAGACACTGCTGACTGCTATTCCTCTACAACTGCATATTTTTCAGTATCCTGGACACAGTGATGGCGAGAACAGAGAATGTCAGGGCCCGTCCCTTCACTACAGAGGAGCTGGAGCTTCTGGTGGACGAGGTCCTTGCACAGTATGGGAGGCTTTTGGTGCGCCAGATGTACTGGTAAGTGTTCCTGATTCCAAGTGTGAGAGTGATCAAAATGATACCATGATGTTGCTGTGCAGTAGTATGTGCCTGTGAGTGCAAGTCGATGTACAGGCATCCTAATAGTTACCATGGCATGCTCCATACATGTTCTGTGGAAATTGCATTTGATTATGTGTAGAAAATGGACACTCCTACAGCCATTCTTGCACAAACTTAATAAACATGTTGGTCTGAGACTAGGTGATGTAAATGTGTGTTACACTGCCATGCATGCTAACTTCATGTCAATGGTGTCTGTAGGCTTATTTCCACACATATATAAGTTGATTGAAGGTAGGGGAGACATGCATTGTTTAAACAGCCACACAGATACGATGGTGTTTTGAAACAGTACAAGTCGGGACTAATTTTTACTGTGCCATGTGATGTAACTGTCCACTCACTCTTCACAACCTCATATGTGACTGTTGAAATGTATATTGGAATGGACCAATGACTTATGTGTGTTGTATATTTCTTAAGTGCACTATGTTGATGTGAGCATCATGCACAATAGTCCAATGCATGAGTGGAACCCACTTGATGTTAATGCAACTATGACACTTCACATCAATGTAAGTAGTAGATGTCATCCTTACATTGATTTGAACATGTGTTCAGTCTCGCATGTGTTGGCACTTTTCACCCTCTCATGCTGTACATCCATGTGATTTATCTGAGGGACCATGTTGAACCGCAGTGTGAGTTCCTCTGGCCTGCACAGACACTGTCCAATGTTACTCTGAGCCATGCCTAACTGGACTGAGTCAAACATGTGTTTAGTCCACACACCTAATACTCACTGAGCCATCATAGTCCTGAGAATTGCACAATAGAGGACTTAACATTGTGAGAAGGGCGTGATAATTCAGATTATGTCCCAATATGTTTCCTGAAAAATGCATTGAGCCATTCACAGGCCAAGGGCATTGAGGGGTGTGTAGTGGTGGACACAGTGAGTCTGCCACTACACTTCATTAGCTCTGTATTGCATGTCATGCTCACTCACATACTGCATCACAGATGAGGGCCTTCTGCACATAGCTGTCTGTGCTGCCATTGTGCATTTGTATGAGATGACCATGTACTGTGTGCCGCGTCATACATGCATTCATTTCTATGTAGTATTGTAATGAACATGTACTATGTGTCATGCTGTATGGCCTCTGATGAAGATGTAGCGATTTGTGTGCCATGCATTTATGTTCTCCTGTACTGACACACAGTGTGAATGACACAGGGTCTCTGATACTTCCTTTTCTTGTCTCCCATGCCTGCAGCTGAAGGTCCACCAGCGTAAGGCCACATGGAAGAACATTGCACGGAAGGTGCAGGCTCTGGGTGTATCCAACAGACGGCACACACACTGCTACAAGAGGTGGGACGACATCTCCCGTCTGAGCAAGACCGTGGCAGAGATGACGGTGGGGCTGCTCCATCGAAGTGGCAGGTTGGCGCGCCGAACCATGACTCCACTAATGTCCCGCATCTTGTCTGTGACACAGCCAGAGCTGTATGAACGTTTGAGGGACCATCAGCAGGGAGTTAGTGGTGAGTATTCTGCGTAGGCTGACTTTGGGTGTGAGTGACTGCATGAATGGCGACCGGGAGCCATTGCTGATCATGCTGATGTGTCGATTTAGATGAAATACTTCTCAGTGGCCTATGTGTTGAGTGCAGGTGTCATGTATTTTCCCTAGATGGACTTTATCATGTGTTTCATACAATGGCCCTTGACATTGCATGATGAGATGTGGCCTTATGACATCTTCTGCATTCTGGGTGTCATGGACATCACCAGGCAGTGTACAGCAGTGTGCATCATGTCAGTGTGCATTTAACGATGTGTGCACTGCAGGACTTGTAAATGGTGTGAACTACACATCTGACACCAACGTGCAACAGTCTGCGTGATGAATTGCTCAACTTGTTAGACATCAGTAGCTCATGGACATTGTAAAGTACAAATTTGAATCTGTATCTGTGTTGTCCCCTTACAGTGACTCCATATGTGACAGAGGCAACATGCTGAGATGTATGCCTCCTTGAGGACTCGCGTGCAGAAAGCCCAACCTCAACATCATCTGACTCCAGTGGGGAGTCAGCAACAATGGTGGTCACAGGGAGTGACAATGCTGCCCCTTCCTTCACCACACATCGGCCAGTGCCCACCATCCCAGCTACTACCACTAGTGCTGTCCGTGCCCGCAGGGCTGTTAAGGGTAGAGTCACCTTCACCCCAGGCACCGCTGCCCCTGCCCCTGTCTCCCCTGCTGCCCTCAGTGTTGAGGCGGTAGAACTCTTGCGCCAGCTGTGTTTGGGTCAGACAGCTCTCCTAAATGCTTTCCAGGATCAGGACAAGAAGTTGGGACAGGTTCTGGCATTTATGGAGGGCATTCATTTGGACGTGGGTGGGCTACACAGGACTGTCCAGGGTTTGTCCTCCACCGTGACGGCAGCCATTCAGCTATCACAGCATCCAAGTCCAGCCACAATGCCTTCAACAACCACCCTGCCAGTGGCAAACCCTGAGGAGAGTGACCACACAACTGAGCCCTCAGGCCCCAAGTCGTCGACACATAGCACACGACAGCAGCGCTCCAAGCGTGCCAGACCACAGATGCCATCCCCAAAAATAAACACAGGCACACAGGCACGCAAAGAAAAAAGCCCTTCACATGACACTCAGGGGCATCAGGCAAAGAAGCAGGCCTCTAGCTCACGGTCCACAAGATTACACCCATCACAAGAGCCTCCCATCCACACAACTGCTCCAACTGACAGACAAACAGTTGGCATGCCTGCTGTGGTGCTGGTGCCTCTAAAGGAAAAGCCCAAAAATCTCCCTAAGACTGCTTTACCCAGGACCTCTACTCCCACCCACACCCCTGTGAAGCGTGGTCAGGGGAGCAATGTGAGGGGTTCACCAGGACTACAGGGGATGGAGGGCAAAAGGCAAGCAAAAACCAAGGCTAAGTCCATATCCAGCAAATCCCCACAAGGAGGGCCACCTGCACCTGTTACACCTTTGGTGGAGAGGGACTCTGTTGTGCCGGCCACACTTCCCACTACTCCCAAGACAGTTCTGCAATATCGGATACCCAAGAAGTGTAGAGGCAGCCCTCAACATCCACCCTCACCCACTGTGTCTCACGGCAGCATCTCTCTGTCTCCACGTGCCACCATGCCACCCGGTCCGAGCAGCCCTACACCTGCCACAGCCACTACTGCCTCTGTGTCTCACAGCTGCAAAAACAACAATTGATGGACAGAATGCAGAACAATGTCGTACATTCACCCCAGTACAGAGATCTGGGCCTAAATCCATCGTTTTTTTGCTCACCATGCCATTCCAGTTTGGACCCAGCCATATGCAAATCAGTCTTGACCCTGCACCCAATGGGAACAGTCCAGCCCGAACTGCCAGGCCAGGTCCTCCCTGGACTGGAAACAAGCATCCTAGGACCGGTTTCGGGCTTTCAGCCCTCATCAGCCAGGATAGCTTGACTCCAGTGGCATGGAGAGCACGGGACCCACGTCTGGGCATACCCGTCCCACTCGGGTGACAAATGCAAAAACAACAATTGATGGACAGAATGCAGAACAATGTCGTACATTCACCCCAGTACAGAGATCTGGGCCTAAATCCATCGTTTTTTGCTCACCATGCCATTCCAGTTTGGACCCAGCCATATGCAAATCAGTCTTGACCCTGCACCCAATGGGAACAGTCCAGCCCGAACTGCCAGGCCAGGTCCTCCCTGGACTGGAAACAAGCATCCTAGGACCGGTTTCGGGCTTTCAGCCCTCATCAGCCAGGATAGCTTGACTCCAGTGGCATGGAGAGCACGGGACCCACGTCTGGGCATACCCGTCCCACTCGGGGTGACAAATGCAAAGGCACAGGGTCAGACTGATTTGCATATGGCTATGTCTGAACTGGGGTGGTGGAGTGAGCTAAAGAATGATGATGGATTAAACCCAGATTAAACCCAGATCAGTTGACTGGGGGTGAGTGTTTGATTTGCTCTAACGCTCCGTCCATCATCCCCTTTGGTATCGCTCTGTGTCTCACGGCAGCATCTCTCCGCATCCACGTGCCACCATGCCACCCGGTCCAAGCAGCCCTACGCCTGCCACAGCCACTACTGCCTCTGACGATCCTCTCTCTCACTGGCCACGACAATCAGCCACCTCCCAGTCCAACTGACAGGCAAGTCTGAGGCAAAGACCCCCTCCCATACCCATCTCTCCCACTCCGGTGCCTCGACTGAGCTTTGATATCCCAGGTGCTTTGGTCATTCACATGGCAGTGTACGGTGTTACACATTCACTGTAAACATTTTCATGCACACATGTGCATTGTTTGAACTGTGGACTGGCCAATGGCCTTTTATTTGTTTGAATTTTTGTGCCTATCAGGATATTTTGCAATAAACACTGTTACTCCTGTCGTATAGTTTGTTACTGCCCTTGCTTAATTAAACATTTTAATGTGTGGGTATGGATAAATGTGCCACATGCTCTGAATGGCACTTCCACATTGCCATTTACTTCATTCACTTTGTCATTGTTTGGCAAACGTAACACACACTTTTGGTCTGCTTGACTCTGAGGTTTGGGGGTGCAATGATGTTTGTTGGTGTTGATGTACTCTTGCAATCATCATTCGCTGTTGATTTTAGTATAATTGTACACATGTCATGTTAGGGGGCTATACCACAACAGAGGTGAATTCTACACAGTCTAACTTGCGGGGTGTCCAAGGTTGGTGATTTCTGTGTGATGTGTTTGGATGTGTGAACAGCAGTGTGTGTGTGGTAATCTTGTGTAGGCATGTCTTCATACTCACATGGGTATATTTGGATGTGTGCAGTTGAGTGGTCACACAGTGTGCTTGGCCTGTCCTTGTCAGTGGTATTGAGGTGTATGTGGCCCTGAACATGCCAACTACACACGTGTATGTTCCAGGTGGGGTTTGCCCCTAATACTCATCTTGGCACTAGCATGAAGGGGTTTAACACCACAAGCACCTTTTTGGCATTACTATGCAGGTGGGGTTTGCCCCCTAATACTCATCTTGGCAGTGGCAGGAAGGGGTTTAACACCACAAGCACCTTTTGGCATTACTATGCAGGTGGGGTTTGCCCCCTAATACTCATCTTGGCAGTGGCAGGAAGGGGTTTAACACCACAAGCACCTTTTGGCATTACTATGCAGGTGGGGTTTGCCCCCTAATACTCATCTTGACAGTGGCAGGAAGGGGTTTAACACCACAAGCACCTATTTGGCATTACTATGCAGGTGTTGTTTTGCCCCCTAATACTCATCTTGGCACTAGCAGGAAGGGGTTTAACACCACAAGCACCTATTTGGCATTACTATGCAGGTGTTGTTTTGCCACAATACACCTATGAACTTGTTCACATACATCACTATCCCTGAATATCAGATGGGCACACATTTTGATGTTGAACAGGGTGGGATGGTAGGAGCTGTGATGGTATCAGGTAATGACAGCTGCTACCGAAAGAGGCACACAATATACATTTGGCCCAGGGCCAACACAATCCTTACACGTCCCTGAGACTGCCCATGCGTGCCGCTGGACCTGCCTACTAGATTGTGCGGAACTTTTCCCGCGTCTTCACCGCTGCAGTGACGTGACCGGGAGAATGCGGTGATGACGTTGTTGATGGATGACCCCGATGCGGAGGTGTGGTTTCACGATTTGCAGCACCTTATGAAGACACTGGTGGATATGGTCCTGTGACCAACAGAATGTCTATTGTGGACAGGAGGCCATTTACAGGTCAAGTGTTGTGTGTTGGTGTTGTATGCGGATGTGTGTCCTTGACGTACCTGCGGTGTTGTTGACGGCGGTGGCGTCTTTGTTGATCGCGGATCAGGAACAGCAGCGGTAGGGCTTGTAGAGCAGGATCCATAGCGGTAGCGAACGCGTGGAGTTGTCTGTGATTCCCGTGTTCCTCCGTAGTATTGCTTCAGCTGTGTTTCAATGGGTGGTTTCTCCGTTGCGGTCCAATTGCCTATTTGAGGCATTTTGATTCGGATGGCGGTCTACACGTCATTCCGCACGGCGGTCTCCCGCTATTGGCTACGTCCGCCCTCGGCACGGAACCAAACTACTGGCGGAACTAAAAACACCGCGGCGGTAGGGATTTAGGCTATGTCTGCCCATCGTAATATGGCGGTCGGAGAATCGCGACCGTGGCAGGCAAAACAGCACCCGCCAGGCCGGCGATCCACCCGCCATCGTAATCGGCCCCTATGTCTTAATATACATTGATAAATTAAAATTTAGAAATTTATTTTTCAAATTTAAATTTAGAATTTAGAAATATTATATAATTAAGTTTAGTGTTTAGCACCTACTTTAATTTAATTATGACTGGAGTGGGAATAGTACATTAATTAAGTTTAGTGTCCAGCACCTACCATAATTTAATACTTATTGGAGTGGGAGTAGTAAATTAATTAAGTTTAGTGTCCAGCATATTCCCCAATTTAATTCTGACTGGAGTGGGAATAGTAAATTAATTAAGTTTAGTGTCCAGCACCTACCCCAAATATAATCCTGACTGGAGTGGGAATAGTAAATTAATGAAGTTTAGTGTCCAGCACCTACCCCAATTTAATTGTAACTGGAGTGGGAATAGTAAATTAATTAAGTTTAGTGTCCAGCACCTACCCCAAATATAATTCTGACTGGAGTGGGAATAGTAAATTAATTAAGTTTAGTGTCCAGCACCTACCCCAATTTAATTGTAACTGGAGTGGGAATAGTAAATTAATTAAGTTTAGTGTCCAGCACCTACCCCAATTTAATTGTAACTGGAGTGGGAATAAAAAATTAATTAAGTTTAGTGTCCAGCACCTATCCTAAATATAATCCTGACTGGAGTGGGAATAGTAAATTAATTAAGTTTAGTGTCCAGCACCTACCCCAATTTAATCCTGACTGGAGTGGGAATAGTAAATTAATTAAGTTTAGTGTCCAACATATTCCCCAATTTAATTCTGACTGGAGTGGGAATAGTAAATTAATTAAGTTTAGTGTCCAGCACCTATTTCTATTTAATACTGACTGGAGTGGGAATAGTAAATTAATTAAGTTTAGTGTCCAGCACCTACCCCAAATATAATCCTGACTGGAGTGGGAATAGTAAATTAATTAAGTTTAGTGTCCAGCACTTACCCCAAATATAATCCTGACTGGAGTGGGAATAGTAAATTAATTAAGTTTAGTGTCCAACACCTACCCCAATTTAATCCTGACTGGAGTGGGAATAGTAAATTAATTAAGTTTAGTGTCCAGCACCTACCCCAATTTAATTGTACCTGGAGTGGGAATAGTAAATTAATTAAGTTTAGTGTCCAGCACCTCCCCCAATTTAATTGTAACTGGAGTGGGAATAGTAAATTAATTAAGTTTAGTGTCCAGCACCTACCCCAAATATAATCCTGACTGGAGTGGGAATAGTAAATTAATTAAGTTTAGTGTCCAGCACCTACCCCAATTTAATCCTGACTGGAGTGGGAATAGTAAATTAATTAAGTTTAGTGTCCAGCACCTATTTCAATTTAATACTGACTGGAGTGGGAATTGTAAATTAATGAAGTTTAGTGTCCAGCACCTACCATAATTTAATACTTATTGGAGTGGGAATAGTAAATGAATTAAGTTTAGTGTCCAGCACCTACCCCAAATATAATCCTGACTGGAGTGGGAATAGTAAATTAATTAAGTTTAGTGTCCAGCACCTACCCCAATATAATCTTGACTGGAGTGGGAATAGTAAATTAATTAAGTTTAGTGTCCAGCACCTATTTCAATTTAATACTGACTGGAGTGGGAATAGTAAATTAATTAAGTTTAGTGTCCAGCAACTACCCCAATTTAATTCTGACTGGAGTGGGAATAGTAAATTAATTAAATTTAGTGTCCAGCACCTATTACAATTTAATCCTGACTGGAGTGGGAATAGTAAATTAATTAATTTTATTGTCCAGCACCTATTTCAATTTAATACTGACTGGAGTGGGAATAGTAAATTAATTATGTTTAGTGTTTAGTATGTAAATTGTATTTATGTAAAGTGGAGTTGTTAAAGAAATTTTGGATGAATTACAATTATCAAATATTAAAAACATTAAATACATTTTTAATTAGTATAAACATATAAATAAAAAAAACTTGTGTATGAAATTTATAAAGAATAAAATATAAAGTATGATACATTGTTTAATACATTCTAATTTCTATAAATATATATAAAACAATAGGATTTATAAAATATGAAATGGTAGACAATAAAATAGACATATTCATTTTGTAAAATATTTATTATGAAGAAAAGATAGTATGTAAATGTAAGTAGCGTTTTATTACATATAAAAACAATAAATGACAAAATAATAATGATACTTTATTGCAGAAATAATATAAAAATATTTTTTCAATAATTATAGAACAAAAATAAATTATACATATTTCAGTACATGACTTCAGTTTTTAATATATTTGAAAATTAATTTTTGACACATCATGTACATTTATAAAAGTTTTTATACATTTTTAAATATAACATACTTTTAGAAAATATTGTCAATAATTGTTTTGTTTTATTAATATTTTTCATATTATCACATATATTGTCAATATTTTAAGAATTTATTTTTAAACATTTGCAATGCAATTGAGAGAAGTAAACATTATTTTATTCTTTTTACAATTATATAATGCATTTAAATTATTAATATTAATATATAAAATATTAATATTAATAATTATTACATATGTTTTACATTGTACGTTTTTGTATATTTTCATAATAACATAAAAAATGTAGTACAGTTTACAAAATATTTTTCAATATATTTTGAATTTTATGGAATTATAATAATTATTATATGTGTTATAATATTTATTATTATAATTTTACAAACTTTTAAAGTAATGTAATACATTTAAAACAATAATATATTATTTGTAGTTATTAAATAAAATACAATAACATTTATAATATGTGAAAACAAATTTTTATTAATTAAAATGTATTAATGTGCTATGTTTAGAGCTGCCATATTTGTTTGGGTTTTCAATTTTGTAACCGCACGCTGTTGTTTTGAGTCATTTGGAAGGGGAGAAGCTCGCGGTTGGAAGCTGCTACACGTCGAGCAAGGTAAGATTTAATTTCTTTACTTTAACTATAGTTTAAAGTTATTTTGAAGGTAGTTAGAGTCTATTTAGAGTGTTTAGAGATTTGTTATTGATGTTATGTTGTTTTATACGCGATAGTTTAGTATAGACTGTTTATCTCGATTTACGTAATAGAGACCCAGTCAGAAATGTAAAAATTAAAGTGTTTAATGTGTTTAATTTGATAGTTCAATGTTAGTAGTAATGTTATTAAGGGGCCCATTACGATACCCGGCGTAAATAAATCCGCCAGGCATGGAAGCGGCAAAATTCCGCCCGCATACACCGTCTGAACACCGACCACGCCATTACGATAACACAAACCAAAAACCGCCATCGGTGGAAAAATCACACAAAATACCGCCCGCCATCGTCCGAGTCGGAGTCAAACCGCCCGCCACGGACGGAAACACGCACGACAACACAAAACCGCCCGCCCACACGGCCGACACACCGCACGTGAAATTACGATCGCACCGCCATGAGCGCGGGAAAACCACAAATATACCGCCCGCCAGCGCAAACAACGCCGATGCCAATCGACACGGCAGAAACCATGGCGCCCACGTCCCTGCACAGAAACCATCCGCTCACAAAACCAATAGCACACAACATGGCCAATAAGTCCACACAGCAAGGCACGCACAAATACACAAGCACAGTACACATCCCGAAAACCCCCCTGGACAAACAAAAAATACAAAGGCCAGAACACCAGACACAACACACCTGAAAACAACAGACCATGAGGACACACCCACATAGGTAGGTACAAAAGCAGCACTCCCACAGACCACAACCCCTTGCAACATTGCAAACTAGAGAGGAGAGGAGAGGACACAGTGACACAGCAAGGACAGCAGCACACCACAGAAACGCACACATCACAACCACCACCACCACCACCACCAAACACCGGCACCACAAACCCCTGCACATTACACAACACACACCGCACCAGCACCACAAACACCATGGCACCACAAAGAATGCCCAAGTTCACGCCCATGGAGCTGACGGTCATGGTCGACGAGATCATCAAGGTGCACCCACAAATCTATGGGAACATGGTCCAACACACACCACTAGCCACCAGAAACAGAATGTGGAACCGGATCGTAGACCAGGTCAATGCAGTCGGGACCCTGCCCAGGAACAGAGTCGAAATTAACAAACGGTGGAATGACGTCAAGAGCCTGGTCAAGAAGAAGGAGGGCAAAAACAGAGAGCTGGCTGCCGTCACTGGCGGAGGGAATCCCGCGCTCTTCAAGACCTTCAAAGCGTGGGAGGAGAAGGTGCGAGTCATCATACATCCCGAGATCCTCGCCGGATTAGCAGGGGGAGTGGAGGCTGGTAAGTACAAACTAATGTATACCAGCACACCGCTATGTACTCACATGCACTACCACCATGCCACAGCTCCCAGGGACAAACACCCCCATGTCCAGCACACAATACACGACACACACATGCAACAGACACCACCACACACAGCCCAAACAGAACAACTGTAAGATGCGTGGGGACATGTGTACATTCAGCCAGCCACGTAACTACCAACAGGTCCCCAAATATGCCAGAAGCGCCACAACGAGCACCCACCACACCCATGTGTCCGCCATAGCTGCACTAACCGACAAGTAACAGTTAAGTGGCAGGAACACAAAGTGCAGTGGGTGGGAGGGTGGACAGCCCAAGTACAACACACACCAGGCCCCTAGTCCCACAGTACAGCAAGGAGGAGCATCCCCACACCCCACAGCCACGTGTCAGCCACCGCAGTGCACAACGACAGCCGAAAGGTAGACATCACGGTCCACAGCAATCGGTGTCAGTGGGTGTCCAGCCACCACTACGACCCACAACACCCCCCACCCCCACAGACCTGCAACATGGAGCACCCCCGCTTAGAACCATGTGGCATCCAGTACAGTGCACGCCCGAACAACCTGCAGGTGGGAAACTGGACAGGGCTGGATTACTGGAGGCATGAGGGCCGTAACACGACCAACACATGGGACATGTCACGTAGCAGACGAACACGCAGCACCGCCCACCGTCACGAACAAGTGAACAATGTGCACACGGACATGAACAACAGACTCACACCCCACATGACCCATCACAAACACAGTAACACCCAAGGAGCCACGTCTGCATGCACAAGCCACACTGAACATAGTACCACACGGCAGCCACTGTGCAACCCATCACACACAACCGAAACACCATTGAAGTCCAGTCCATGTAGCCCCTACTGCCTGTCAACCACACACCCCACAACTACGCCTATGTAAGACAAACAACACTAGACGCAACAGAGCGGAACTACATAAATGCACACGAACACCACTGAACCCATCAAACACACAGACACACCATGCACATACAACATACCATCCATCCCATCCGTCAGCCCCAGTCTCATGAAAGGCATGTCATCCGCACAGCTGCCACATATACAGCAGTCACGCTAAGACACATGCCCATGACCAACCATGTGCCAGAAGTCAATGAAGCGCACGACACACTGTGAGCAACAACACACAACATGGGCCCCCCGAGCACTGCAGTGATGCACATGGCACAAGGCAGCACGCACACCAAGGAGATGGGACAACTGCAATACGTTGGCTGGCACACAACCAACACTCACTCATAACGATGCGTCCAATGCCATGTCCAGTAATCACAACAGACAGCAAATATGCAGGCCATGTCAAGCATGCACACACCTCAAACCATGCACTGTCATGCTGCCACAACACATGTCACGTTCGGCACCCATGGCTTACAGCATGTACCCCAAAAGCATATCCCCTCCCAAATGCGAATCTGGGGCATGGCCCCCATGTTGCCATATGCGTTCCTAAGCGTTCCATTTGAACCCCAAAAGCATATTCCCTCCCAAATTTGAATCTGGGGCATGGCCCCCATGTTGCCATATGCGTTCCTAAGCGTCCCATTTGAACCCCAAAAGCATATTCCCTCCCAAATGTGAATCTGGGGCATGGCCCCCATGTTGCCATATGGGTGCCTAAGCTGTTCCATATGAACCCCAAAAGCAAAGTACAAACCAGACCCAGGATGGGCCAGGAGCCCGCATACACCAGAGTCACAATGAGTAGGGGCACAGCAACACACCCATCGGCATGGCCAATCCGTCCCATGCCACATGTGCACAGCACACAGTCCCATTGCCTAGCACACACAACTACAGATGCCACAGCCACACACTCGCCTCCGGGAAACCCATGTACGAGATTGCACGAACTGCCAATGTCAGACGACAAATACATACTTCGCCAGGTGCAACACAATAACAAATCTCATTCTCTCCACAGGTGACGAACTGCCGGATGCTGGGGATGGAGACAGCAGCCAGCACAGCCAGCCCACAAGCCCCCAACGAGGACACACGGATCTGGAGGATCTGTCCTCCTCTTCGGACACGGACCACCAAGCAGGCCCATCTGGTGTGGCAGGGCCCAGCCGCTCCCCAGGACCCCTCCTACCCACCAACCCATCATCCAGGGATGCTGAACAGTCCCAGCCCCCTGCTGCCACTGTCGTTGCGGCCACACCCACGGTCATTGCGGCCACTACCACTGCCGCAACCGCCACCATCGCCGCACTGACCACCACCGCCACCACCACCACCACGTCTTCGCTGGCACCAGCCCCAGCGCAGGTGGTGGCCCGGCCGACTGGATCCACCCTGGGAGCCACAGCGAGGACCGTGGTGTGCAATGTGGCTAGTGGGCAGGCCGGTGGCAGCAGGACTGGTAGGAGGAGCAGGGTCAGGGAAACGCCAGCCTCCCCTGGGAGCCATGCCCTGCCTCAAATGGCCAGAGTCCTTGGGGCCTATGAGGAGGCCCAAGAACAATGGGTCAGGTCTGCTACAGACACGCGGGAGGTGCTGGGGGTGCTGAGGTCCATGGACGCCCATATGGGCCAATTCGTGTCCCGTATGGACCAACTCGTGGACCTCATGGGCCAGCTGGTGGTGGCGGTGGGGTCACAGGCAAGGCCAGCAACACCACCTCCGCCACCACCTGCTAGGGCGCAGGGTCGGGCAGCAGTGTCCACTTCCCCTGCGTCCACAGCCAGTGAGCACACCTCACCCACCACCAGCAGGTCGCCACCACACACCCCCTCCCAAACGTGGAAGGGGCCGTCCGAAGAGGAAACAGATCTCCCGGGAGGACTTCGCACGCTCCAGTCGCAAGTGAGGCAGCCAGCAAGCCTTCCGCCAGCCTTCCTTGACCAGCCACTGCATTGACTTGCTCTCACGATCCCACTCCACACAGCCAGCTGGATGGCATGTGTGTGTTGGACTATGGACATAGAACCAGTGGGTACACCCTGAGCTTCACGCAGCCATGACCGACAGCTCATTGTCACTGCACGCACCACTTTTGTCATCACCTTACACACAATCACATGTCACAGTTTGGAATAAATGCACCTTTTTCACTAACTGCTGTTTGTGCCCTGTGTTTTATTTGTACGGAATACAACGGCCACCTTGGGCGGAAAGGCACCTGATGCGTGGCATGGCAATGGAATCCGGAGGGCCTGTAGGGACCTAGGGGTGGGAGACAGAACAGGAGCACATTCAATGAGTGTGTCACACACCCATCACACAGTACATGTCAACAACTACAAGCAATGTACACACATCGCACAGAGCAATAGGGCACAATGCCACAGTCACCAACAGTGGCATACTACCCTGGCCATGGAGCGTTGACACACTGCACGCAGTGAACATACGGCCACCCTGACACAGCACACACACACCTGCACAGATACAGACACATCATCCGTCGTACATGGACACTCACCGTCAAGTGAAGTAGCGGGCGATGAGCTGCTGGTGCACATTCCCAGCTTCCTCCTCTCCGCTGTCCACCTCACTCGAGCTGTCCTGGTCTGCGGGCTGGGGCCCTGGTTGATCTCCGTCATCCACAATGAGGGGGATCTGCTTCCGAATGGCCAGATTGTGCAGCATGCAGCACGCCACCACTATCTGGCACACCTTCTGTGGGGAGTACGCCAGTGCACCCTCGGTGCGGTCCAGGCACCTGAACCTGGACTTGAGGAGGCCAAAGGTACGCTCGACCACACGTCTGGTCCTCCCATGTGCCTCATTGTATCGATCGTCTGCTGGGGTGCGAGGATTCCTCAATGGACTGAGCAGCCATGCCCCATTCGGATACGCAGAGTCACCTGGGTGTGAGGGACACAGAGAACCGCTGCTATTCCAACTGGACAGGGGACAGCATCGCACAACCAGCACGCTACACCACTCCACATACTCACCGACAATACAGCCACGATCCTGTTGCAGATTGGCCATCAGTCGTGGCAAGATGCTGTTGCGCATTATGTGTGCGTCATGTGCCGAGCCTGGAAACTTGGCACACACGTGGGTGATCACCATGTCCGCAAGGCACACCACTTGCACATTCAGGGAGTGCGTGTGCTTCCTGTTGCGGTACAGGTGCTCAGTGGCCTGTGGTGGAACAAGGCCAACATGTGTGCAGTCAATGGCTCCCACGACGTGTGGGATTCTGCCAAGGGCATAGAATGCACCCTTCACTGCCGCCAATTCACGAGCCCTGGGGAATCTGATGTACCTGTTTCGGTACAGCATCATGGCTGCCAGTACATCCCTCAGCACCTTGCTGAACATGGGCTGGGACATCCCTCCTCCACTGCCCACTGTGTGCTGGAATGACCCAGTGGCGAAGAAATGCATGGCGGCCATCACCTTAGCCGTGGGGGTGACAGCAGTCGGATACACCCTGCGGGGACGGAGATGGGGCTCTAACATGGCACACAGTCGATGCAGGGTTGGCCTGTCCAGCCGAAACTTCCTGATAACCTCTGTATCGTCCATGTCCGCCAGCAATTGGTATGGGCGGTCAATGTTCGGTCTCCGCCTGGGGTAAATGGCAGAGGACACATGTCAAAGCAACACGGCACATAGCAATTTCGCATACACATCACTGACATGACTGAGCAAGCACATGAGCCACAGCCCAGCTGTCAAGCTGGGACGGCACGGCCACAATACACTTACACAGGTCTCCCAACAATGGCAGTGGCAAGTGAGACATACCACTGCCATGTGCATGCACATGGGGATCTAGGCCCCAATGACTTGCGGGGCGTGCTGATGGGGACTGACTGCATATTCGTCAAGCGGCAACGCCACGGCAACATGAGTGTCTGCTGAGCATGGAACTGCTTCCGAGGCTGGATGAGTATGGCACACGACGACGACGATGTGGGCACGGGCTGAGCGGCCAATACACGTGGGACCTGTGGCACGAGGGGATATGAGACAGTAGTAGGTGTCAGCACTGCACCCTATGTACAGCACTGTACGGATCACAGCTCCCGAAACATTGACTGGTGTCCACATTGACAGCCCCATGCCAAGACGGCTGTGTGCTTGCAGTCACACGTCACAGGTGAGAGGTTACATTGCACGTGCCAGGTGGCAGACGTACATAGTGGGAGCTGGCATGTGTGTGCATGTGTCTCCTGTTCAGGATCCACCAGATGGGCGCTGACTCTGTACTGACCATTGGACACAGCATGTTCCGTGGAAGGCTTGTGTGTGTGGGATGGTGGCACTGGATGTGCCTCCGTTGGGTGGGGGGCCATGCACAGGGCGGGTACGTCGATGATTGCGCATTGTTGGTCACGGTGGGTGCACCAACTAAGATGTGTTGCCCTGTGTTCAATTCCTATGTCCGCATGATGATGGACTGTGGATGTGGGCAGACTACACATTGGTCGATGTGCTGTCTATATGCATGTGCCTTCACACCAGGCACAGCTGCCCCTGCACATGTGACCCCTGCTGGACTCGCTGCTGGGTCTGTGGAGCTGATGCACCTTCTGCGCGTGGGGCGGACAGCTCTCCTCACTTCCCTCATTGCGCATGTCATGTCTTTGCCGCAGGTGACATGGATCATGGAGGGCCCACATGTACGCGTGGGTAGGCTACACATGATTGTTCACTGGTCGCCACCCCCAGTCAGTGTTTCGAATGGGAAGGTTGTCGTGCTGGTGGTATGTTCGATGTGGCGGATGGGCGGGCCTAGGTGCGGGCTTACATTCCGGACATGGGGGGTAGTTGGATTGGCGACTAGTTGCAGTACACACGGGACACGTCTCTTCCTTTCCACATCTGGGTCATCCCTTGTACTAACTGACAGTGATACAGTCATCTTCGCCCCAGCCCTCATGTCCTCCCCTCGCCCCCCAATATGCATGCTCACCTGCGAGGCTAGCGCTTGCACAGGCAGCCCCAAGCTCGCACCAGAGAGGGCAAGGAGTGTATGTGTGGGTCCAGTTGCACGAGTGGGCTGTCTCAGGGTATGATGTGTGGCGGGACGCCGTCCACCTGCGTGGTGCCCCAAATGGAGACCCGGCCTGCATGGACTATGCATCACAGTCTTCGCCTTCCGGATCCGCCACCTGCGACACCCAGTGGCTGTGGCTGCCCTTGCGGCCAGGCCGCGTCCGTCTGTGGCTGATGGCCCACACATTCACTCTTTGGCCTCTCTGGGGAGGGCTCAGGGGTGGTGGCGCACGCGCTTGCACTTAGTCGCAATGGCATGTGGCGTGGTTGGTATGATGGGCAATGGATGGGATGGTGCGAGCCACCTCCCGTGACGTCAGTGCTGCTCGTGCTGTGGTGCGTCCCCCTACACTTCCATTTGACTTTTTGCCATGCTGGACGTTGAGGTTCTATTGCCTGCGTGATATGACCAGGAAGAGCGCGAGGAGACCTCTCACACACCATGCTCCACTGCCATCCCGTGCCCTGTATCGCCTGTGCGGATTGACTATGTTGGGGTTACACCTGGTCGACTGGGGCTGTGTGTGCCTTGTCAAGGGGCATGGCGGGCGCACAACAGGATCCAGCTTGTCCACAGAGGGTGGGCTGAGGTGCGCCTGGTACCGCTTTGTACGTGTGCCCGGCTGCTGTGCACACACGTGTTCACTCCCCGACAGGTGTCCTCTCACAATGCCCAGGGAAGCGGTGGTGTACTGTTCATGACCCCTCCCAACACGGCGTGCTCCAACTTGGCATGTGCGCATCTACCCGTCGCACCCACCCACCTGAGCACTGCGTCCATACGACTTCACACGACACATGTGTGTCTTCCACAGTAGTGCTACTCATTTGCGTTGACATCCAATACCAGTGGACTACATGGTCATGTCACGACTGCCGTGTACTTCACATACTCTCATCCTCTCTCATTCGTACTTGTGAAATGAGTCAGCGGAAACAGTTTTGGTTTCAAACATTATATTGAGTCTTCTGTCCTCTGTGATGCAGTATAGTGGACACTACTGGCAGCGGAATACATGTTGAGGATATACTGAGCATGATTACAAATTGGATAGGGTGTGGGGTTACATGTGATTGGCTGTTGCATGTGGGATGTGGGCTTCAGAGTTACATCTGCTTGGCCAAGGCTGTGCTAATGTACATTTACGTATAGCTGCGGAGCTGCGGACTTTGACACAGACGGTATACATGTAGCCTACCAGACCGCTCGGCATCATGGGCACAGTCCATCTCAGTTCCATGTGACAGGTTTGCTGCGGTTGTTCCTCATGCACGCGTGCATGTGA
Source organism: Calotriton arnoldi (assembly GCA_963921515.1). NCBI lineage: Eukaryota > Metazoa > Chordata > Amphibia > Caudata > Salamandridae > Calotriton > Calotriton arnoldi. The sequence goes on along the minus strand of CAWUFW010001936.1, from coordinate 95 downwards.
GATGACATCAGGGCATGTGCTTGCGTGCATGCAGCGGCGTGCCACTTGTTGTTGCACTGTGGTGGTTACTGGACATGTCACAGTCACTGGGGTCG